>OZ014524.1:117511131-118711131 GCA_963966055.1 Lathyrus aphaca | reverse complement strand
ATTGACCGAAACTTGCATTTTGAAAAGTTTCATAGATTCTAATTTTCAGAAGATTTTTTTTCATGGAATTCCATCATAACCTTCCCTCTTAACATATATGAATGATATGTGAAGTCTCGTATCATTTTGAACAGTCTACGATTTAATTTGGTTTTTTTGACCAAAACTAGTGTATAATATACTATGATTTTTGATCGAAACTTGCATTTCGAAAAGTTTAATAGAATCTAATTTTTTGATGTTTTTTGCATGAACTTCCATCATAACTTTCTCTCGTAAAATATATAAATTATATTTGAAGGTTTGTAACATTTCGAACAATCCCCGATTTAATTTGATTTTTGACCAAAACAAGTATAAACTAGTGTATAATATATTATGATATTTTGACCGAAACTTGCATTTCGCATAATTTCATAGAATCTAGTTTTCAGATGATTTTTTGCATGGACTTCAATCATAAACTTCCCTCTTAAAATATATAAATGACCTGAAAAGTCTTGTATTATTTCAAATAGTCCCCAATTAAATTTTAGTTTTTTGACCGAAACTAGTGTATATTCTATGATTTTTGACAGAAACATGCATTTCAAAAAGTTTCATAGAATCTAATTTTCAGATGATTTTTTTGCATGCACTTCCATCATAAACTTCCCTCTTAACATATATAAATGATATGTGATGTCTCGTATTATTTCAAATAGTTCCCAGTTAAATTTGATATTTTTGTCCGAAACTAGTGTATAATATACTATGATTTTTGACCGAAACATGCATTTCAAAAAGTTTCATAGAATCAAATTTTCAGATATTTTCATTGCATGGACTTCATCATAACCTTCCCTCTTAACATATATAAATGATATGTGAAGTCTCGTATCATTTCAAATAGTCCCCAATTAAATTTTATTTTTTGACCGAAACTAGTGTATAATATACTATGATTTTTGACCGAAACTTGCATTTAAAAAAGTTTCATAGAATCTAATTTTCAGATGATTTTTTTGCAAGGACTTCCATCATAACCTTCCCTCTTAACATATATAAATGATATGTGAAGTCTCGTATCATTTCGAACAGTCTCCGATTTAATTTGATTTTTTTGACCGAAACTAGTGTATAATATATTATGATTTTTGACCGAAACTTGCATTTCGAAAAGTTTCATAGAATCTAATTTTTTGATGATTTTTTGCATGAACTTCCATCATAACCTTCTCTCGTAAAATATATAAATTATATGTGAGGTTTCGTAACATTTCGAACAGTCCCCGATTTAATTTGATTTTTGACCGAAACTAGTATAAACTATTGTATAATATATTTTGATTTTTTGACCGAAACTTGCATTTCGCATAGTTTCATAGAATCTAGTTTTCAGATGATTTTTTTTCATGAACTTCTATCATAACCTTCCCTCTTAAAATATATAAATGACCTGAAAAGTTTTGTATTATTTCAAATAGTCCCCAATTAATTTTTTTTTGGACCGAAACTAGTGTATATACTATGATTTTTGACAGAAACTTGCATTTCAAAAAGTTTCATAGAATCTAATTTTCAGATTATTTTTTTGCATGCATTTCCATCATAACCTTCCCTCTTAACATATATAAATGATATGTGATGTCTCGTATTATTTAAAATAGTCCCCAATTAAATTTGATTTTTTTGACCGAAATTAGTGCATAAGATACTATGATTATTGACCGAAACTTGCATTTTGAAAAGTTTCATAGAATCTAATTTTCAGATGATTTTTTTGCATGGACTTCCATCATAACCTTTCCTCTTAACATATATAAATGATATGTGAAGTCTCGTATCATTTCGAACAGTCTCCAATTTAATTTGATTTTTTTGACCGAAACTAGTGTATAATATACTATGATTTTTGACCGAAACTTGCATTTCGAAAAGTTTAATAGAATCTAATTTTTTGATGTTTTTTGCATGAACTTCCATCATAACCTTCTCTCGTAAAATATATAAATTATATTTGAAGGTTCGTAACATTTCGAACAATCCCCGATTTAATTTGATTTTTGACCAAAACTAGTATAAACTAGTGTATAATATATTATGATATTTTGACCGAAACTTGCATTTCGCATAGTTTCATAGAATCTAGTTTTCAGATGATTTTTTTGCATGGACTTAAATCATAAACTTCCCTCTTAAAATATATAAATGACCTGAAAAGTCTTGTATCATTTCAAATAGTCTCCAAATAAATTTTATTTTTTGACCGAAACTAGTGTATATACTATGATTTTTGGCAGAAACTTGCATTTCAAAAAGTTTCATAGAATCTAATTTTCAGATGATTTTGTTTGCATGGACTTCCATCATAACCTTCCCTCTTAAAATATATAAATGACCTGAAAAGTCTTGAATAATTTCAAATAGTCCCCAATTAAATTTTATTTTTTTGACCGAAACTAATGTATATACTATGATTTTTGACAGAAATTTGCATTTCAAAAAGTTTCATAGAATCTAATTTTCAGATGATTTTTTGCATGAACTTCCATCATAACCTTCCCTCTTAACATATATAAATGATATGTGAAGTCTCGTATCATTTCAAATAGTCCCCAATTAAATTTGATTCTTTTGACCGAAACTAGTGTATAATATACTATGATTTTTTACTGAAACATGCATTTTGAAATGTATCATAGAGTCTAATTTTAAGATGATTTTTGTGCATGGACTTCCATCATAACTTTCCCTCTTAAAATATATAAATGACCTAAAAAGTCTTGTATAATTTCAAATAGTCCCCAATTATATTTTACTTTTTTGACCGAAACTAGTGTATATACTATGATTTTTGACAGAAACTTGCATTTCAAAAATTTTCGTAGAATCTAATTTTCAGTTTATTATTTTGCATACACTTCCATCATAACCTTCCCTCTGAACATATATAAATGATATGTGAAGTCTCGTATTATTTCAAATAGTCCACAATTAAATTTGATTTTTTTGACCGAAACTAGTGTATAATATACTATGATTATTGACCGAAACTTGCATTTTGAAAAGTTTCATAGATTCTAATTTTCAGAAGATTTTTTTTCATGGAATTCCATCATAACCTTCCCTCTTAACATATATGAATGATATGTGAAGTCTCGTATCATTTTGAACAGTCTACGATTTAATTTGGTTTTTTTGACCGAAACTAGTGTATAATATACTATGATTTTTGATCGAAACTTGCATTTCGAAAAGTTTAATAGAATCTAATTTTTTGATGTTTTTTGCATGAACTTCCATCATAACTTTCTCTCGTAAAATATATAAATTATATTTGAAGGTTTGTAACATTTCGAACAATCCCCGATTTAATTTGATTTTTGACCAAAACAAGTATAAACTAGTGTATAATATATTATGATATTTTGACCGAAACTTGCATTTCGCATAATTTCATAGAATCTAGTTTTCAGATGATTTTTTGCATGGACTTCAATCATAAACTTCCCTCTTAAAATATATAAATGACCTGAAAAGTCTTGTATTATTTCAAATAGTCCCCAATTAAATTTTAGTTTTTTGACCGAAACTAGTGTATATTCTATGATTTTTGACAGAAACATGCATTTCAAAAAGTTTCATAGAATCTAATTTTCAGATGATTTTTTTGCATGCACTTCCATCATAAACTTCCCTCTTAACATATATAAATGATATGTGATGTCTCGTATTATTTCAAATAGTTCCCAGTTAAATTTGATATTTTTGTCCGAAACTAGTGTATAATATACTATGATTTTTGACCGAAACATGCATTTCAAAAAGTTTCATAGAATCAAATTTTCAGATATTTTCATTGCATGGACTTCATCATAACCTTCCCTCTTAACATATATAAATGATATGTGAAGTCTCGTATCATTTCAAATAGTCCCCAATTAAATTTTATTTTTTGACCGAAACTAGTGTATAATATACTATGATTTTTGACCGAAACTTGCATTTAAAAAAGTTTCATAGAATCTAATTTTCAGATGATTTTTTTGCAAGGACTTCCATCATAACCTTCCCTCTTAACATATATAAATGATATGTGAAGTCTCGTATCATTTCGAACAGTCTCCGATTTAATTTGATTTTTTTGACCGAAACTAGTGTATAATATATTATGATTTTTGACCGAAACTTGCATTTCGAAAAGTTTCATAGAATCTAATTTTTTGATGATTTTTTGCATGAACTTCCATCATAACCTTCTCTCGTAAAATATATAAATTATATGTGAGGTTTCGTAACATTTCGAACAGTCCCCGATTTAATTTGATTTTTGACCGAAACTAGTATAAACTATTGTATAATATATTTTGATTTTTTGACCGAAACTTGCATTTCGCATAGTTTCATAGAATCTAGTTTTCAGATGATTTTTTTTCATGAACTTCTATCATAACCTTCCCTCTTAAAATATATAAATGACCTGAAAAGTTTTGTATTATTTCAAATAGTCCCCAATTAATTTTTTTTTGGACCGAAACTAGTGTATATACTATGATTTTTGACAGAAACTTGCATTTCAAAAAGTTTCATAGAATCTAATTTTCAGATTATTTTTTTGCATGCATTTCCATCATAACCTTCCCTCTTAACATATATAAATGATATGTGATGTCTCGTATTATTTAAAATAGTCCCCAATTAAATTTGATTTTTTTGACCGAAATTAGTGCATAAGATACTATGATTATTGACCGAAACTTGCATTTTGAAAAGTTTCATAGAATCTAATTTTCAGATGATTTTTTTGCATGGACTTCCATCATAACCTTTCCTCTTAACATATATAAATGATATGTGAAGTCTCGTATCATTTCGAACAGTCTCCAATTTAATTTGATTTTTTTGACCGAAACTAGTGTATAATATACTATGATTTTTGACCGAAACTTGCATTTCGAAAAGTTTAATAGAATCTAATTTTTTGATGTTTTTTGCATGAACTTCCATCATAACCTTCTCTCGTAAAATATATAAATTATATTTGAAGGTTCGTAACATTTCGAACAATCCCCGATTTAATTTGATTTTTGACCAAAACTAGTATAAACTAGTGTATAATATATTATGATATTTTGACCGAAACTTGCATTTCGCATAGTTTCATAGAATCTAGTTTTCAGATGATTTTTTTGCATGGACTTAAATCATAAACTTCCCTCTTAAAATATATAAATGACCTGAAAAGTCTTGTATCATTTCAAATAGTCCCCAATTAAATTTTATTTTTTGACCGAAACTAGTGTATATACTATGATTTTTGGCAGAAACTTGCATTTCAAAAAGTTTCATAGAATCTAATTTTCAGATGATTTTGTTTGCATGGACTTCCATCATAACCTTCCCTCTTAAAATATATAAATGACCTGAAAAGTCTTGAATAATTTCAAATAGTCCCCAATTAAATTTTATTTTTTTGACCGAAACTAGTGTATATACTATGATTTTTGACAGAAATTTGCATTTCAAAAAGTTTCATAGAATCTAATTTTCAGATGATTTTTTGCATGAACTTCCATCATAACCTTCCCTCTTAACATATATAAATGATATGTGAAGTCTCGTATCATTTCAAATAGTCCCCAATTAAATTTGATTCTTTTGACCGAAACTAGTGTATAATATACTATGATTTTTTTACTGAAACATGCATTTTGAAATGTATCATAGAGTCTAATTTTAAGATGATTTTTGTGCATGGACTTCCATCATAACTTTCCCTCTTAAAATATATAAATGACCTAAAAAGTCTTGTATAATTTCAAATAGTCCCCAATTATATTTTACTTTTTTGACCGAAACTAGTGTATATACTATGATTTTTGACAGAAACTTGCATTTCAAAAATTTTCGTAGAATCTAATTTTCAGTTTATTATTTTGCATACACTTCCATCATAACCTTCCCTCTGAACATATATAAATGATATGTGAAGTCTCGTATTATTTCAAATAGTCCACAATTAAATTTGATTTTTTTGACCGAAACTAGTGTATAATATACTATGATTATTGACCGAAACTTGCATTTTGAAAAGTTTCATAGATTCTAATTTTCAGAAGATTTTTTTTCATGGAATTCCATCATAACCTTCCCTCTTAACATATATGAATGATATGTGAAGTCTCGTATCATTTTGAACAGTCTACGATTTAATTTGGTTTTTTTGACCGAAACTAGTGTATAATATACTATGATTTTTGATCGAAACTTGCATTTCGAAAATTTTAATAGAATCTAATTTTTTGATGTTTTTTGCATGAACTTCCATCATAACTTTCTCTCGTAAAATATATAAATTATATTTGAAGGTTTGTAACATTTCGAACAATCCCCGATTTAATTTGATTTTTGACCAAAACAAGTATAAACTAGTGTATAATATATTATGATATTTTGACCGAAACTTGCATTTCGCATAATTTCATAGAATCTAGTTTTCAGATGATTTTTTGCATGGACTTCAATCATAAACTTCCCTCTTAAAATATATAAATGACCTGAAAAGTCTTGTATTATTTCAAATAGTCCCCAATTAAATTTTAGTTTTTTGACCGAAACTAGTGTATATTCTATGATTTTTGACAGAAACATGCATTTCAAAAAGTTTCATAGAATCTAATTTTCAGATGATTTTTTTGCATGCACTTCCATCATAAACTTCCCTCTTAACATATATAAATGATATGTGATGTCTCGTATTATTTCAAATAGTTCCCAGTTAAATTTGATATTTTTGTCCAAAACTAGTGTATAATATACTATGATTTTTGACCGAAACATGCATTTCAAAAAGTTTCATAGAATCAAATTTTCAGATATTTTCATTGCATGGACTTCATCATAACCTTCCCTCTTAACATATATAAATGATATATGAAGTCTCGTATCATTTCAAATAGTCCCCAATTAAATTTTATTTTTTGACCGAAACTAGTGTATAATATACTATGATTTTTGACCGAAACTTGCATTTAAAAAAGTTTCATAGAATCTAATTTTCAGATGATTTTTTTGCAAGGACTTCCATCATAACCTTCCCTCTTAACATATATAAATGATATGTGAAGTCTCGTATCATTTCGAACAGTCTCCGATTTAATTTGATTTTTTTGACCGAAACTAGTGTATAATATATTATGATTTTTGACCGAAACTTGCATTTCGAAAAGTTTCATAGAATCTAATTTTTTGATGATTTTTTGCATGAACTTCCATCATAACCTTCTCTCGTAAAATATATAAATTATATGTGAGGTTTCGTAACATTTCGAACAGTCCCCGATTTAATTTGATTTTTGACCGAAACTAGTATAAACTATTGTATAATATATTTTGATTTTTTGACCGAAACTTGCATTTCGCATAGTTTCATAGAATCTAGTTTTCAGATGATTTTTTTTCATGAACTTCTATCATAACCTTCCCTCTTAAAATATATAAATGACCTGAAAAGTTTTGTATTATTTCAAATAGTCCCCAATTAATTTATTTTTGGACCGAAACTAGTGTATATACTATGATTTTTGACAGAAACTTGCATTTCAAAAAGTTTCATAGAATCTAATTTTCAGATTATTTTTTTGCATGCATTTCCATCATAACCTTCCCTCTTAACATATATAAATGATATGTGATGTCTCGTATTATTTAAAATAGTCCCCAATTAAATTTGATTTTTTTGACCGAAATTAGTGCATAAGATACTATGATTATTGACCGAAACTTGCATTTTGAAAAGTTTCATAGAATCTAATTTTCAGATGATTTTTTTGCATGGACTTCCATCATAACCTTTCCTCTTAACATATATAAATGATATGTGAAGTCTCGTATCATTTCGAACAGTCTCCAATTTAATTTGATTTTTTTGACCGAAACTAGTGTATAATATACTATGATTTTTGACCGAAACTTGCATTTCGAAAAGTTTAATAGAATCTAATTTTTTGATGTTTTTTGCATGAACTTCCATCATAACCTTCTCTCGTAAAATATATAAATTATATTTGAAGGTTCGTAACATTTCGAACAATCCCCGATTTAATTTGATTTTTGACCAAAACTAGTATAAACTAGTGTATAATATATTATGATATTTTGACCGAAACTTGCATTTCGCATAGTTTCATAGAATCTAGTTTTCAGATGATTTTTTTGCATGGACTTAAATCATAAACTTCCCTCTTAAAATATATAAATGACCTGAAAAGTCTTGTATCATTTCAAATAGTCCCCAATTAAATTTTATTTTTTGACCGAAACTAGTGTATATACTATGATTTTTGGCAGAAACTTGCATTTCAAAAAGTTTCATAGAATTTAATTTTCAGATGATTTTGTTTGCATGGACTTCCATCATAACCTTCCCTCTTAAAATATATAAATGACCTGAAAAGTCTTGAATAATTTCAAATAGTCCCCAATTAAATTTTATTTTTTTGACCGAAACTAGTGTATATACTATGATTTTTGACAGAAATTTGCATTTCAAAAAGTTTCATAGAATCTAATTTTCAGATGATTTTTTGCATGAACTTCCATCATAACCTTCCCTCTTAACATATATAAATGATATGTGAAGTCTCGTATCATTTCAAATAGTCCCCAATTAAATTTGATTCTTTTGACCGAAACTAGTGTATAATATACTATGATTTTTTACTGAAACATGCATTTTGAAATGTATCATAGAGTCTAATTTTAAGATGATTTTTGTGCATGGACTTCCATCATAACTTTCCCTCTTAAAATATATAAATGACCTAAAAAGTCTTGTATAATTTCAAATAGTCCCCAATTATATTTTACTTTTTTGACCGAAACTAGTGTATATACTATGATTTTTGACAGAAACTTGCATTTCAAAAATTTTCGTAGAATCTAATTTTCAGTTTATTATTTTGCATACACTTCCATCATAACCTTCCCTCTGAACATATATAAATGATATGTGAAGTCTCGTATTATTTCAAATAGTCCACAATTAAATTTGATTTTTTTGACCGAAACTAGTGTATAATATACTATGATTATTGACCGAAACTTGCATTTTGAAAAGTTTCATAGATTCTAATTTTCAGAAGATTTTTTTTCATGGAATTCCATCATAACCTTCCCTCTTAACATATATGAATGATATGTGAAGTCTCGTATCATTTTGAACAGTCTACGATTTAATTTGGTTTTTTTGACCGAAACTAGTGTATAATATACTATGATTTTTGATCGAAACTTGCATTTCGAAAAGTTTAATAGAATCTAATTTTTTGATGTTTTTTGCATGAACTTCCATCATAACTTTCTCTCGTAAAATATATAAATTATATTTGAAGGTTTGTAACATTTCGAACAATCCCCGATTTAATTTGATTTTTGACCAAAACAAGTATAAACTAGTGTATAATATATTATGATATTTTGACCGAAACTTGCATTTCGCATAATTTCATAGAATCTAGTTTTCAGATGATTTTTTGCATGGACTTCAATCATAAACTTCCCTCTTAAAATATATAAATGACCTGAAAAGTCTTGTATTATTTCAAATAGTCCCCAATTAAATTTTAGTTTTTTGACCGAAACTAGTGTATATTCTATGATTTTTGACAGAAACATGCATTTCAAAAAGTTTCATAGAATCTAATTTTCAGATGATTTTTTTGCATGCACTTCCATCATAAACTTCCCTCTTAACATATATAAATGATATGTGATGTCTCGTATTATTTCAAATAGTTCCCAGTTAAATTTGATATTTTTGTCCGAAACTAGTGTATAATATACTATGATTTTTGACCGAAACATGCATTTCAAAAAGTTTCATAGAATCAAATTTTCAGATATTTTCATTGCATGGACTTCATCATAACCTTCCCTCTTAACATATATAAATGATATGTGAAGTCTCGTATCATTTCAAATAGTCCCCAATTAAATTTTATTTTTTGACCGAAACTAGTGTATAATATACTATGATTTTTGACCGAAACTTGCATTTAAAAAAGTTTCATAGAATCTAATTTTCAGATGATTTTTTTGCAAGGACTTCCATCATAACCTTCCCTCTTAACATATATAAATGATATGTGAAGTCTCGTATCATTTCGAACAGTCTCCGATTTAATTTGATTTTTTTGACCGAAACTAGTGTATAATATATTATGATTTTTGACCGAAACTTGCATTTCAAAAAGTTTCATAGAATCTAATTTTTTGATGATTTTTTGCATGAACTTCCATCATAACCTTCTCTCGTAAAATATATAAATTATATGTGAGATTTCGTAACATTTCGAACAATCCCCGATTTAATTTGATTTTTGACCGAAACTAGTATAAACTATTGTATAATATATTTTGATTTTTTGACTGAAACTTGCATTTCGCATAGTTTCATAGAATCTAGTTTTCAGATGATTTTTTTTCATGAACTTCTATCATAACCTTCCCTCTTAAAATATATAAATGACCTGAAAAGTTTTGTATTATTTCAAATAGTCCCCAATTAATTTTTTTTTGGACCGAAACTAGTGTATATACTATGATTTTTGACAGAAACTTGCATTTCAAAAAGTTTCATAGAATCTAATTTTCAGATTATTTTTTTGCATGCATTTCCATCATAACCTTCCCTCTTAACATATATAAATGATATGTGATGTCTCGTATTATTTAAAATAGTCCCCAATTAAATTTGATTTTTTTGACCGAAATTAGTGCATAAGATACTATGATTATTGACCGAAACTTGCATTTTGAAAAGTTTCATAGAATCTAATTTTCAGATGATTTTTTTGCATGGACTTCCATCATAACCTTTCCTCTTAACATATATAAATGATATGTGAAGTCTCGTATCATTTCGAACAGTCTCCAATTTAATTTGATTTTTTTGACCGAAACTAGTGTATAATATACTATGATTTTTGACCGAAACTTGCATTTCGAAAAGTTTAATAGAATCTAATTTTTTGATGTTTTTTGCATGAACTTCCATCATAACCTTCTCTCGTAAAATATATAAATTATATTTGAAGGTTCGTAACATTTCGAACAATCCCCGATTTAATTTGATTTTTGACCAAAACTAGTATAAACTAGTGTATAATATATTATGATATTTTGACCGAAACTTGCATTTCGCATAGTTTCATAGAATCTAGTTTTCAGATGATTTTTTTGCATGGACTTAAATCATAAACTTCCCTCTTAAAATATATAAATGACCTGAAAAGTCTTGTATCATTTCAAATAGTCCCCAATTAAATTTTATTTTTTGACCGAAACTAGTGTATATACTATGATTTTTGGCAGAAACTTGCATTTCAAAAAGTTTCATAGAATCTAATTTTCAGATGATTTTGTTTGCATGGACTTCCATCATAACCTTCCCTCTTAAAATATATAAATGACCTGAAAAGTCTTGAATAATTTCAAATAGTCCCCAATTAAATTTTATTTTTTTGACCGAAACTAGTGTATATACTATGATTTTTGACAGAAATTTGCATTTCAAAAAGTTTCATAGAATCTAATTTTCAGATGATTTTTTGCATGAACTTCCATCATAACCTTCCCTCTTAACATATATAAATGATATGTGAAGTCTCGTATCATTTCAAATAGTCCCCAATTAAATTTGATTCTTTTGACCGAAACTAGTGTATAATATACTATGATTTTTTACTGAAACATGCATTTTGAAATGTATCATAGAGTCTAATTTTAAGATGATTTTTGTGCATGGACTTCCATCATAACTTTCCCTCTTAAAATATATAAATGACCTAAAAAGTCTTGTATAATTTCAAATAGTCCCCAATTATATTTTACTTTTTTGACCGAAACTAGTGTATATACTATGATTTTTGACAGAAACTTGCATTTCAAAAATTTTCGTAGAATCTAATTTTCAGTTTATTATTTTGCATACACTTCCATCATAACCTTCCCTCTGAACATATATAAATGATATGTGAAGTCTCGTATTATTTCAAATAGTCCACAATTAAATTTGATTTTTTTGACCGAAACTAGTGTATAATATACTATGATTATTGACCGAAACTTGCATTTTGAAAAGTTTCATAGATTCTAATTTTCAGAAGATTTTTTTTCATGGAATTCCATCATAACCTTCCCTCTTAACATATATGAATGATATGTGAAGTCTCGTATCATTTTGAACAGTCTACGATTTAATTTGGTTTTTTTGACCGAAACTAGTGTATAATATACTATGATTTTTGATCGAAACTTGCATTTCGAAAAGTTTAATAGAATCTAATTTTTTGATGTTTTTTGCATGAACTTCCATCATAACTTTCTCTCGTAAAATATATAAATTATATTTTAAGGTTTGTAACATTTCGAACAATCCCCGATTTAATTTGATTTTTGACCAAAACAAGTATAAACTAGTGTATAATATATTATGATATTTTGACCGAAACTTGCATTTCGCATAATATCATAGAATCTAGTTTTCAGATGATTTTTTGCATGGACTTCAATCATAAACTTCCCTCTTAAAATATATAAATGACCTGAAAAGTCTTGTATTATTTCAAATAGTCCCCAAATAAATTTTAGTTTTTTTACCGAAACTAGTGTATATTCTATGATTTTTGACAGAAACATGCATTTCAAAAAGTTTCATAGAATCTAATTTTCAGATGATTTTTTTGCATGCACTTCCATCATAAACTTCCCTCTTAACATATATAAATGATATGTGATGTCTCGTATTATTTCAAATAGTTCCCAGTTAAATTTGATATTTTTGTCCGAAACTAGTGTATAATATACTATGATTTTTGACCGAAACATGCATTTCAAAAAGTTTCATAGAATCAAATTTTCAGATATTTTCATTGCATGGACTTCATCATAACCTTCCCTCTTAACATATATAAATGATATGTGAAGTCTCGTATCATTTCAAATAGTCCCCAATTAAATTTTATTTTTTGACCGAAACTAGTGTATAATATACTATGATTTTTGACCGAAACTTGCATTTAAAAAAGTTTCATAGAATCTAATTTTCAGATGATTTTTTTGCAAGGACTTCCATCATAACCTTCCCTCTTAACATATATAAATGATATGTGAAGTCTCGTATCATTTCGAACAGTCTCCGATTTAATTTGATTTTTTTGACCGAAACTAGTGTATAATATATTATGATTTTTGACCGAAACTTGCATTTCGAAAAGTTTCATAGAATCTAATTTTTTGATGATTTTTTGCATGAACTTCCATCATAACCTTCTCTCGTAAAATATATAAATTATATGTGAGGTTTCGTAACATTTCGAACAATCCCCGATTTAATTTGATTTTTGACCGAAACTAGTATAAACTATTGTATAATATATTTTGATTTTTTGACCGAAACTTGCATTTCGCATAGTTTCATAGAATCTAGTTTTCAGATGATTTTTTTTCATGAACTTCTATCATAACCTTCCCTCTTAAAATATATAAATGACCTGAAAAGTTTTGTATTATTTCAAATAGTCCCCAATTAATTTTTTTTTGGACCGAAACTAGTGTATATACTATGATTTTTGACAGAAACTTGCATTTCAAAAAGTTTCATAGAATCTAATTTTCAGATTATTTTTTTGCATGCATTTCCATCATAACCTTCCCTCTTAACATATATAAATGATATGTGATGTCTCGTATTATTTAAAATAGTCCCCAATTAAATTTGATTTTTTTGACCGAAATTAGTGCATAAGATACTATGATTATTGACCGAAACTTGCATTTTGAAAAGTTTCATAGAATCTAATTTTCAGATGATTTTTTTGCATGGACTTCCATCATAACCTTTCCTCTTAACATATATAAATGATATGTGAAGTCTCGTATCATTTCGAACAGTCTCCAATTTAATTTGATTTTTTTGACCGAAACTAGTGTATAATATACTATGATTTTTGACCGAAACTTGCATTTCGAAAAGTTTAATAGAATCTAATTTTTTGATGTTTTTTGCATGAACTTCCATCATAACCTTCTCTCGTAAAATATATAAATTATATTTGAAGGTTCGTAACATTTCGAACAATCCCCGATTTAATTTGATTTTTGACCAAAACTAGTATAAACTAGTGTATAATATATTATGATATTTTGACCGAAACTTGCATTTCGCATAGTTTCATAGAATCTAGTTTTCAGATGATTTTTTTGCATGGACTTAAATCATAAACTTCCCTCTTAAAATATATAAATGACCTGAAAAGTCTTGTATCATTTCAAATAGTCCCCAATTAAATTTTATTTTTTGACCGAAACTAGTGTATATACTATGATTTTTGGCAGAAACTTGCATTTCAAAAAGTTTCATAGAATCTAATTTTCAGATGATTTTGTTTGCATGGACTTCCATCATAACCTTCCCTCTTAAAATATATAAATGACCTGAAAAGTCTTGAATAATTTCAAATAGTCCCCAATTAAATTTTATTTTTTTGACCGAAACTAGTGTATATACTATGATTTTTGACAGAAATTTGCATTTCAAAAAGTTTCATAGAATCTAATTTTCAGATGATTTTTTGCATGAACTTCCATCATAACCTTCCCTCTTAACATATATAAATGATATGTGAAGTCTCGTATCATTTCAAATAGTCCCCAATTAAATTTGATTCTTTTGACCGAAACTAGTGTATAATATACTATGATTTTTTACTGAAACATGCATTTTGAAATGTATCATAGAGTCTAATTTTAAGATGATTTTTGTGCATGGACTTCCATCATAACTTTCCCTCTTAAAATATATAAATGACCTAAAAAGTCTTGTATAATTTCAAATAGTCCCCAATTATATTTTACTTTTTTGACCGAAACTAGTGTATATACTATGATTTTTGACAGAAACTTGCATTTCAAAAATTTTCGTAGAATCTAATTTTCAGTTTATTATTTTGCATACACTTCCATCATAACCTTCCCTCTGAACATATATAAATGATATGTGAAGTCTCGTATTATTTCAAATAGTCCACAATTAAATTTGATTTTTTTGACCGAAACTAGTGTATAATATACTATGATTATTGACCGAAACTTGCATTTTGAAAAGTTTCATAGATTCTAATTTTCAGAAGATTTTTTTTCATGGAATTCCATCATAACCTTCCCTCTTAACATATATGAATGATATGTGAAGTCTCGTATCATTTTGAACAGTCTACGATTTAATTTGGTTTTTTTGACCGAAACTAGTGTATAATATACTATGATTTTTGATCGAAACTTGCATTTCGAAAAGTTTAATAGAATCTAATTTTTTGATGTTTTTTGCATGAACTTCCATCATAACTTTCTCTCGTAAAATATATAAATTATATTTTAAGGTTTGTAACATTTCGAACAATCCCCGATTTAATTTGATTTTTGACCAAAACAAGTATAAACTAGTGTATAATATATTATGATATTTTGACCGAAACTTGCATTTCGCATAATATCATAGAATCTAGTTTTCAGATGATTTTTTGCATGGACTTCAATCATAAACTTCCCTCTTAAAATATATAAATGACCTGAAAAGTCTTGTATTATTTCAAATAGTCCCCAAATAAATTTTAGTTTTTTTACCGAAACTAGTGTATATTCTATGATTTTTGACAGAAACATGCATTTCAAAAAGTTTCATAGAATCTAATTTTCAGATGATTTTTTTGCATGCACTTCCATCATAAACTTCCCTCTTAACATATATAAATGATATGTGATGTCTCGTATTATTTCAAATAGTTCCCAGTTAAATTTGATATTTTTGTCCGAAACTAGTGTATAATATACTATGATTTTTGACCGAAACATGCATTTCAAAAAGTTTCATAGAATCAAATTTTCAGATATTTTCATTGCATGGACTTCATCATAACCTTCCCTCTTAACATATATAAATGATATGTGAAGTCTCGTATCATTTCAAATAGTCCCCAATTAAATTTTATTTTTTGACCGAAACTAGTGTATAATATACTATGATTTTTGACCGAAACTTGCATTTAAAAAAGTTTCATAGAATCTAATTTTCAGATGATTTTTTTGCAAGGACTTCCATCATAACCTTCCCTCTTAACATATATAAATGATATGTGAAGTCTCGTATCATTTCGAACAGTCTCCGATTTAATTTGATTTTTTTGACCGAAACTAGTGTATAATATATTATGATTTTTGACCGAAACTTGCATTTCGAAAAGTTTCATAGAATCTAATTTTTTGATGATTTTTTGCATGAACTTCCATCATAACCTTCTCTCGTAAAATATATAAATTATATGTGAGGTTTCGTAACATTTCGAACAATCCCCGATTTAATTTGATTTTTGACCGAAACTAGTATAAACTATTGTATAATATATTTTGATTTTTTGACCGAAACTTGCATTTCGCATAGTTTCATAGAATCTAGTTTTCAGATGATTTTTTTTCATGAACTTCTATCATAACCTTCCCTCTTAAAATATATAAATGACCTGAAAAGTTTTGTATTATTTCAAATAGTCCCCAATTAATTTTTTTTTGGACCGAAACTAGTGTATATACTATGATTTTTGACAGAAACTTGCATTTCAAAAAGTTTCATAGAATCTAATTTTCAGATTATTTTTTTGCATGCATTTCCATCATAACCTTCCCTCTTAACATATATAAATGATATGTGATGTCTCGTATTATTTAAAATAGTCCCCAATTAAATTTGATTTTTTTGACCGAAATTAGTGCATAAGATACTATGATTATTGACCGAAACTTGCATTTTGAAAAGTTTCATAGAATCTAATTTTCAGATGATTTTTTTGCATGGACTTCCATCATAACCTTTCCTCTTAACATATATAAATGATATGTGAAGTCTCGTATCATTTCGAACAGTCTCCAATTTAATTTGATTTTTTTGACCGAAACTAGTGTATAATATACTATGATTTTTGACCGAAACTTGCATTTCGAAAAGTTTAATAGAATCTAATTTTTTGATGTTTTTTGCATGAACTTCCATCATAACCTTCTCTCGTAAAATATATAAATTATATTTGAAGGTTCGTAACATTTCGAACAATCCCCGATTTAATTTGATTTTTGACCAAAACTAGTATAAACTAGTGTATAATATATTATGATATTTTGACCGAAACTTGCATTTCGCATAGTTTCATAGAATCTAGTTTTCAGATGATTTTTTTGCATGGACTTAAATCATAAACTTCCCTCTTAAAATATATAAATGACCTGAAAAGTCTTGTATCATTTCAAATAGTCCCCAATTAAATTTTATTTTTTGACCGAAACTAGTGTATATACTATGATTTTTGGCAGAAACTTGCATTTCAAAAAGTTTCATAGAATCTAATTTTCAGATGATTTTGTTTGCATGGACTTCCATCATAACCTTCCCTCTTAAAAATATAAATGACCTGAAAAGTCTTGAATAATTTCAAATAGTCCCCAATTAAATTTTATTTTTTTGACCGAAACTAGTGTATATACTATGATTTTTGACAGAAATTTGCATTTCAAAAAGTTTCATAGAATCTAATTTTCAGATGATTTTTTGCATGAACTTCCATCATAACCTTCCCTCTTAACATATATAAATGATATGTGAAGTCTCGTATCATTTCAAATAGTCCCCAATTAAATTTGATTCTTTTGACCGAAACTAGTGTATAATATACTATGATTTTTTACTGAAACATGCATTTTGAAATGTATCATAGAGTCTAATTTTAAGATGATTTTTGTGCATGGACTTCCATCATAACTTTCCCTCTTAAAATATATAAATGACCTAAAAAGTCTTGTATAATTTCAAATAGTCCCCAATTATATTTTACTTTTTTGACCGAAACTAGTGTATATACTATGATTTTTGACAGAAACTTGCATTTCAAAAATTTTCGTAGAATCTAATTTTCAGTTTATTATTTTGCATACACTTCCATCATAACCTTTCCTCTGAACATATATAAATGATATGTGAAGTCTCGTATTATTTCAAATAGTCCACAATTAAATTTGATTTTTTTGACCGAAACTAGTGTATAATATACTATGATTATTGACCGAAACTTGCATTTTGAAAAGTTTCATAGATTCTAATTTTCAGAAGATTTTTTTTCATGGAATTCCATCATAACCTTCCCTCTTAACATATATGAATGATATGTGAAGTCTCGTATCATTTTGAACAGTCTACGATTTAATTTGGTTTTTTTGACCGAAACTAGTGTATAATATACTATGATTTTTGATCGAAACTTGCATTTCGAAAAGTTTAATAGAATCTAATTTTTTGATGTTTTTTGCATGAACTTCCATCATAACTTTCTCTCGTAAAATATATAAATTATATTTGAAGGTTTGTAACATTTCGAACAATCCCCGATTTAATTTGATTTTTGACCAAAACAAGTATAAACTAGTGTATAATATATTATGATATTTTGACCGAAACTTGCATTTCGCATAATTTCATAGAATCTAGTTTTCAGATGATTTTTTGCATGGACTTCAATCATAAACTTCCCTCTTAAAATATATAAATGACCTGAAAAGTCTTGTATTATTTCAAATAGTCCCCAATTAAATTTTAGTTTTTTGACCGAAACTAGTGTATATTCTATGATTTTTGACAGAAACATGCATTTCAAAAAGTTTCATAGAATCTAATTTTCAGATGATTTTTTTGCATGCACTTCCATCATAAACTTCCCTCTTAACATATATAAATGATATGTGATGTCTCGTATTATTTCAAATAGTTCCCAGTTAAATTTGATATTTTTCTCCGAAACTAGTGTATAATATACTATGATTTTTGACCGAAACATGCATTTCAAAAAGTTTCATAGAATCAAATTTTCAGATATTTTCATTGCATGGACTTCATCATAACCTTCCCTCTTAACATATATAAATGATATGTGAAGTCTCGTATCATTTCAAATAGTCCCCAATTAAATTTTATTTTTTGACCGAAACTAGTGTATAATATAATATGATTTTTGACCGAAACTTGCATTTAAAAAAGTTTCATAGAATCTAATTTTCAAATGATTTTTTTGCAAGGACTTCCATCATAACCTTCCCTCTTAACATATATAAATGATATGTGAAGTCTCGTATCATTTCGAACAGTCTCCGATTTAATTTGATTTTTTTGACCGAAACTAGTGTATAATATATTATGATTTTTGACCGAAACTTGCATTTCGAAAAGTTTCATAGAATCTAATTTTTTGATGATTTTTTGCATGAACTTCCATCATAACCTTCTCTCGTAAAATATATAAATTATATGTGAGGTTTCGTAACATTTCGAACAGTCCCCGATTTAATTTGATTTTTGACCGAAACTAGTATAAACTATTGTATAATATATTTTGATTTTTTGACCGAAACTTGCATTTCGCATAGTTTCATAGAATCTAGTTTTCAGATGATTTTTTTTCATGAACTTCTATCATAACCTTCCCTCTTAAAATATATAAATGACCTGAAAAGTTTTGTATTATTTCAAATAGTCCCCAATTAATTTTTTTTTGGAACGAAACTAGTGTATATACTATGATTTTTGACAGAAACTTGCATTTCAAAAAGTTTCATAGAATCTAATTTTCAGATTATTTTTTTGCATGCATTTCCATCATAACCTTCCCTCTTAACATATATAAATGATATGTGATGTCTCGTATTATTTAAAATAGTCCCCAATTAAATTTGATTTTTTTGACCGAAATTAGTGCATAAGATACTATGATTATTGACCGAAACTTGCATTTTGAAAAGTTTCATAGAATCTAATTTTCAGATGATTTTTTTGCATGGACTTCCATCATAACCTTTCCTCTTAACATATATAAATGATATGTGAAGTCTCGTATCATTTCGAACAGTCTCCAATTTAATTTGATTTTTTTGACCGAAACTAGTGTATAATATACTATGATTTTTGACCGAAACTTGCATTTCGAAAAGTTTAATAGAATCTAATTTTTTGATGTTTTTTGCATGAACTTCCATCATAACCTTCTCTCGTAAAATATATAAATTATATTTGAAGGTTCGTAACATTTCGAACAATCCCCGATTTAATTTGATTTTTGACCAAAACTAGTATAAACTAGTGTATAATATATTATGATATTTTGACCGAAACTTGCATTTCGCATAGTTTCATAGAATCTAGTTTTCAGATGATTTTTTTGCATGGACTTAAATCATAAACTTCCCTCTTAAAATATATAAATGACCTGAAAAGTCTTGTATCATTTCAAATAGTCCCCAATTAAATTTTATTTTTTGACCGAAACTAGTGTATATACTATGATTTTTGGCAGAAACTTGCATTTCAAAAAGTTTCATAGAATCTAATTTTCAGATGATTTTGTTTGCATGGACTTCCATCATAACCTTCCCTCTTAAAATATATAAATGACCTGAAAAGTCTTGAATAATTTCAAATAGTCCCCAATTAAATTTTATTTTTTTGACCGAAACTAGTGTATATACTATGATTTTTGACAGAAATTTGCATTTCAAAAAGTTTCATAGAATCTAATTTTCAGATGATTTTTTGCATGAACTTCCATCATAACCTTCCCTCTTAACATATATAAATGATATGTGAAGTCTCGTATCATTTCAAATAGTCCCCAATTAAATTTGATTCTTTTGACCGAAACTAGTGTATAATATACTATGATTTTTTACTGAAACATGCATTTTGAAATGTATCATAGAGTCTAATTTTAAGATGATTTTTGTGCATGGACTTCCATCATAACTTTCCCTCTAAAAATATATAAATGACCTAAAAAGTCTTGTATAATTTCAAATAGTCCCCAATTATATTTTACTTTTTTGACCGAAACTAGTGTATATACTATGATTTTTGACAGAAACTTGCATTTCAAAAATTTTCGTAGAATCTAATTTTCAGTTTATTATTTTGCATACACTTCCATCATAACCTTCCCTCTGAACATATATAAATGATATGTGAAGTCTCGTATTATTTCAAATAGTCCACAATTAAATTTGATTTTTTTGACCGAAACTAGTGTATAATATACTATGATTATTGACCGAAACTTGCATTTTGAAAAGTTTCATAGATTCTAATTTTCAGAAGATTTTTTTTCATGGAATTCCATCATAACCTTCCCTCTTAACATATATGAATGATATGTGAAGTCTCGTATCATTTTGAACAGTCTACGATTTAATTTGGTTTTTTTGACCGAAACTAGTGTATAATATACTATGATTTTTGATCGAAACTTGCATTTCGAAAAGTTTAATAGAATCTAATTTTTTGATGTTTTTTGCATGAACTTCCATCATAACTTTCTCTCGTAAAATATATAAATTATATTTGAAGGTTTGTAACATTTCGAACAATCCCCGATTTAATTTGATTTTTGACCAAAACAAGTATAAACTAGTGTATAATATATTATGATATTTTGACCGAAACTTGCATTTCGCATAATTTCATAGAAACTAGTTTTCAGATGATTTTTTGCATGGACTTCAATCATAAACTTCCCTCTTAAAATATATAAATGACCTGAAAAGTCTTGTATTATTTCAAATAGTCCCCAATTAAATTTTAGTTTTTTGACCGAAACTAGTGTATATTCTATGATTTTTGACAGAAACATGCATTTCAAAAAGTTTCATAGAATCTAATTTTCAGATGATTTTTTTGCATGCACTTCCATCATAAACTTCCCTCTTAACATATATAAATGATATGTGATGTCTCGTATTATTTCAAATAGTTCCCAGTTAAATTTGATATTTTTCTCCGAAACTAGTGTATAATATACTATGATTTTTGACCGAAACATGCATTTCAAAAAGTTTCATAGAATCAAATTTTCAGATATTTTCATTGCATGGACTTCATCATAACCTTCCCTCTTAACATATATAAATGATATATGAAGTCTCGTATCATTTCAAATAGTCCCCAATTAAATTTTATTTTTTGACCGAAACTAGTGTATAATATACTATGATTTTTGACCGAAACTTGCATTTAAAAAAGTTTCATAGAATCTAATTTTCAGATGATTTTTTTGCAAGGACTTCCATCATAACCTTCCCTCTTAACATATATAAATGATATGTGAAGTCTCGTATCATTTCGAACAGTCTCCGATTTAATTTGATTTTTTTGACCGAAACTAGTGTATAATATATTATGATTTTTGACCGAAACTTGCATTTCGAAAAGTTTCATAGAATCTAATTTTTTGATGATTTTTTGCATGAACTTCCATCATAACCTTCTCTCGTAAAATATATAAATTATATGTGAGGTTTCGTAACATTTCGAACAGTCCCCGATTTAATTTGATATTTGACCGAAACTAGTATAAACTATTGTATAATATATTTTGATTTTTTGACCGAAACTTGCATTTCGCATAGTTTCATAGAATCTAGTTTTCAGATGATTTTTTTTCATGAACTTCTATCATAACCTTCCCTCTTAAAATATATAAATGACCTGAAAAGTTTTGTATTATTTCAAATAGTCCCCAATTAATTTTTTTTTGGACCGAAACTAGTGTATATACTATGATTTTTGACAGAAACTTGCATTTCAAAAAGTTTCATAGAATCTAATTTTCAGATTATTTTTTTGCATGCATTTCCATCATAACCTTCCCTCTTAACATATATAAATGATATGTGATGTCTCGTATTATTTAAAATAGTCCCCAATTAAATTTGATTTTTTTGACCGAAATTAGTGCATAAGATACTATGATTATTGACCGAAACTTGCATTTTGAAAAGTTTCATAGAATCTAATTTTCAGATGATTTTTTTGCATGGACTTCCATCATAACCTTTCCTCTTAACATATATAAATGATATGTGAAGTCTCGTATCATTTCGAACAGTCTCCAATTTAATTTGATTTTTTTGACCGAAACTAGTGTATAATATACTATGATTTTTGACCGAAACTTGCATTTCGAAAAGTTTAATAGAATCTAATTTTTTGATGTTTTTTGCATGAACTTCCATCATAACCTTCTCTCGTAAAATATATAAATTATATTTGAAGGTTCGTCACATTTCGAACAATCCCCGATTTAATTTGATTTTTGACCAAAACTAGTATAAACTAGTGTATAATATATTATGATATTTTGACCGAAACTTGCATTTCGCATAGTTTCATAGAATCTAGTTTTCAGATGATTTTTTTGCATGGACTTAAATCATAAACTTCCCTCTTAAAATATATAAATGACCTGAAAAGTCTTGTATCATTTCAAATAGTCCCCAATTAAATTTTATTTTTTGACCGAAACTAGTGTATATACTATGATTTTTGGCAGAAACTTGCATTTCAAAAAGTTTCATAGAATCTAATTTTCAGATGATTTTGTTTGCATGGACTTCCATCATAACCTTCCCTCTTAAAATATATAAATGACCTGAAAAGTCTTGAATAATTTCAAATTGTCCCCAATTAAATTTTATTTTTTTGACCGAAACTAGTGTATATACTATGATTTTTGACAGAAATTTGCATTTCAAAAAGTTTCATAGAATCTAATTTTCAGATGATTTTTTGCATGAACTTCCATCATAACCTTCCCTCTTAACATATATAAATGATATGTGAAGTCTCGTATCATTTCAAATAGTCCCCAATTAAATTTGATTCTTTTGACCGAAACTAGTGTATAATATACTATGATTTTTTACTGAAACATGCATTTTGAAATGTATCATAGAGTCTAATTTTAAGATGATTTTTGTGCATGGACTTCCATCATAACTTTCCCTCTTAAAATATATAAATGACCTAAAAAGTCTTGTATAATTTCAAATAGTCCCCAATTATATTTTACTTTTTTGACCGAAACTAGTGTATATACTATGATTTTTGACAGAAACTTGCATTTCAAAAATTTTCGTAGAATCTAATTTTCAGTTTATTATTTTGCATACACTTCCATCATAACCTTCCCTCTGAACATATATAAATGATATGTGAAGTCTCGTATTATTTCAAATAGTCCACAATTAAATTTGATTTTTTTGACCGAAACTAGTGTATAATATACTATGATTATTGACCGAAACTTGCATTTTGAAAAGTTTCATAGATTCTAATTTTCAGAAGATTTTTTTTCATGGAATTCCATCATAACCTTCCCTCTTAACATATATGAATGATATGTGAAGTCTCGTATCATTTTGAACAGTCTACGATTTAATTTGGTTTTTTTGACCGAAACTAGTGTATAATATACTATGATTTTTGATCGAAACTTGCATTTCGAAAAGTTTAATAGAATCTAATTTTTTGATGTTTTTTGCATGAACTTCCATCATAACTTTCTCTCGTAAAATATATAAATTATATTTGAAGGTTTGTAACATTTCGAACAATCCCCGATTTAATTTGATTTTTGACCAAAACAAGTATAAACTAGTGTATAATATATTATGATATTTTGACCGAAACTTGCATTTCGCATAATTTCATAGAATCTAGTTTTCAGATGATTTTTTGCATGGACTTCAATCATAAACTTCCCTCTTAAAATATATAAATGACCTGAAAAGTCTTGTATTATTTCAAATAGTCCCCAATTAAATTTTAGTTTTTTGACCGAAACTAGTGTATATTCTATGATTTTTGACAGAAACATGCATTTCAAAAAGTTTCATAGAATCTAATTTTCAGATGATTTTTTTGCATGCACTTCCATCATAAACTTCCCTCTTAACATATATAAATGATATGTGATGTCTCGTATTATTTCAAATAGTTCCCAGTTAAATTTGATATTTTTGTCCGAAACTAGTGTATAATATACTATGATTTTTGACCGAAACATGCATTTCAAAAAGTTTCATAGAATCAAATTTTCAGATATTTTCATTGCATGTACTTCATCATAACCTTCCCTCTTAACATATATAAATGATATGTGAAGTCTCGTATCATTTCAAATAGTCCCCAATTAAATTTTATTTTTTGACCGAAACTAGTGTATAATATACTATGATTTTTGACCGAAACTTGCATTTAAAAAAGTTTCATAGAATCTAATTTTCAGATGATTTTTTTGCAAGGACTTCCATCATAACATTCCCTCTTAACATATATAAATGATATGTGAAGTGTCGTATCATTTCAAATAGTCTCCAATTAAATTTTATTTTTTTGACCGAAACTAGTGTATTATATACTATGATTTTTGACCGAAACTTGCATTTCGAAAAGTTTCATAGAATCTAATTTTTGGATGATTTTTTGCATGAAATTCCATAATAACCTTCCCTCGTAAAATATATAAATGATTTGTGAGGTTTCGTATAATTTCGAACATACCCCGATTTAATTTGATTTTTGACCGAAACTAGTATAAACTAGTGTATAATATATTATGATTTTTTGACCGAAACTTGCATTTCGTAAAGTTTCATAAAATCTTGTTTTCAAATAATTTTTTTGCTTGGACTTCCATCATAACCTTCCCTCTTAAAATATAAAAATGACCTGAAAAGTCTTGTATCATTTCAAATAGTCCCCAATTAAATTTTCTTTTTTGACTGAAACTAGTGTATATACTATGATTTTTGACAGAAACTTGCATTTCAAAATGTTTCATAGAATCTAATTTTCAGATGATTTTTTTTGCATGCACTTCCATCATAACCTTCCCTCTTAACATATATAAATGATATGTGAAATCTCGTATTATTTCAAATAGTCCCAAATTATATTTTATTTTTTTGACCGAAACTAGTATATAATATACTATGATTTTTGATCGAAACTTGCATTTCAAAAAGTTTCATAAGATCTAATTTTCAGTTGTTTTTTTTGCATGGACTTCCATCATAACATTCTCTCTTAACATATATAAATGATATGTGAAGTCTCGTATCATTTCGAAAAGTCTCCGATTTAATTTGATTTTTTTGACTGAAACTAGTGTATAATATACAATGATTTTTGACCGAAACTTGCATTTCGAAAAGTTTCATAGAATCTAATTTTTTGATGATTTTTTGCATGGACTTCCATCATAACCTTCTCTCGTAAAATATATAAATTATATGTGAGGTTTCGTAACATTTCGAACAGTCCCCGATTTAATTTGATTTTTGACCGAAACTAGTATAAACTATTGTATAATATATTATGATTTTTTGACCGAAACTTGCAATTCGCATAGTTTCATAGAATCTAGTTTTCAGATGATTTTTTTTCATGAACTTCTATCATAACCTTCCCTCTTAAAATATATAAATGACCTGAAAAGTTTTGTATTATTTCAAATAGTCCCCAATTAATTTATTTTTTAGGACTGAAACTAGTGTATATACTATGATTTTTGACAGAAACTTGCATTTCAAAAAGTTTCATAGAATCTAATTTTCAGATGATTTTTTTGCATGCATTTCCATCATAACCTTCCCTCTTAACATATATAAATGATATGTGATGTCTCTTATTATTTAAAATAGTCCCCAATTAAATTTGATTTTTTTGACCGAAATTAGTGTATAAGATACTATGATTATTGACCGAAACTTGCATTTTGAAAAGTTTCATAGAATCTAATTTTCAGATGATTTTTTTGCATGGACTTCCATTATAACCTTTCCGCTTAACATATATAAATGATATGTGAAGTCTCGTATCATTTCGAACAGTCTCCAATTTAATTTGATTTTTTTGACCGAAACTAGTGTATAATATACTATGATTTTTGACCGAAACTTGCATTTCGAAAAGTTTATTAGAATCTAATTTTTTGATGTTTTTTGCATGAACTTCCATCATAACCTTCTCTCGTAAAATATATAAATTATATTTGAAGGTTCGTAACATTTCGAACAATCCCCGATTTAATTTGATTTTTGACCAAAACTAGTATAAACTAGTGTATAATATATTATGATATTTTGACCGAAACTTGCATTTCGCATAGTTTCATAGAATCTAGTTTTCAGATGATTTTTTTGCATGGACTTCAATCATAAACTTCCCTCTTAAAATATATAAATGACCTGAAAAGTCTTGTATCATTTCAAATAGTCCCCAATTAAATTTTTTTTTTTTGACCGAAACTAGTGTATATACTATGATTTTTGGCAGAAACTTGCATTTCAAAAAGTTTCATAGAATCTAATTTTCAGATGATTTTGTTTGCATGGACTTCCATCATAACCTTCCCTCTTAAAATATGTAAATGACCTGAAAAGTCTTGTATAATTTCAAATAGTCCCCAATTAAATTTTATATTTTGACCGAAACTAGTGTATATACAATGATTTTTGACAGAAACTTGCATTTAAAAAAGTTTCATAGAATCTAATTTTTAGATTATTTTTTTGGATGCATTTCCATCATAACCTTCCCTCTTAACAAATATAAATGATATGTGAAGTCTCGTATCATTTCAAATAGTCCCCAATTAAATTTGATTCTTTTGATCGAAACTAGTGTATAATATACTATGATTTTTTACTGAAACTTGCATTTTGAAAAGTTTCATAGAATCTAATTTTCAGATGATTTTTTTGTATGGACTTCCATCATAACATTCCCTCTTAACATATATAAATGATATGTGAAGTCTCGTATCATTTCGAACAGTCTCCGGTTTAATATGATTTTTTTTTACCGAAACTAGTCTATATACTATGATTTTTGACAGAAACTTGCATTTAAAAAAGTTTCATAGAATCTAATTTTTAGATTATTTTTTTGCATGCATTTCCATCATAGAAAATATTGCAACAACAACTTCTTTCTGATGATTTAACAAGTGACCTTGGTTATGATGAACCTTAAAATAAACTAGTGTGTGCGATTTTTTGGGAGGGGATGCTGACAACGATGGATGCTTATATAAAATGTGAGATTGATTGATTAACTCAGCCAAACATATCTACCTGGTAAACAACATATTTGATGGAAGGATTGATTTTCATTTCTTCCTCAAGCCCATGTATGTGAAATTTCCACTGTGGAACAAGTGAGAAAAAAATACTTAAAAGGATATCCAAAACCTTAAAACCAAATTTTACTTTCCCTAGCAAAGATTGTTATACACAAGTATTAATAAAGTGTGTCAAATTGAATAAATAGTTTGTGAGCTTAGCTTACAGGAGAAGATCGATTTAGTTTTATAATCTCCCCACTAGAATCAACAGTTTCTCTTGCTACAAGACACTCCATAACAATAGACCGCGCCGGCAACCATGATTTTGCATAATAATTCACATTCTGTAACACAATCGTCAAAACTAAAATGATTGTTGAGTATAAGCAGGTAAACACATAACAGTAAACAAAAGAAATCAAACATGGACATTCCAAAACAGTCTCACCTCCAAAAATTCACCACCAGCCAGAGCCATTGCCCTATGAAAAGCCTCATTTTCTGCATCAGATGACTGATCAGAATCAGTCCAGTCCAAATTCAATTGTTTTATTCTAGACCCAAGCCTGTGTTGATTACATATTTCAGAGATTCGTCCAAATCATATTGATTCACTCCATTATCCACAGCATCAACTGACTGAAAATAAAACAGCATTTTAACAAACAGAAAGAAGCATGTTAACACAATTTCGCTAATTTTCAAATCCAAGGTTTCAGGCCAAAAATGTGAATGCATAGTAAAATTATCCACCTCTACAAAGTTTCTGTATATAGCTGGATATAACTGGTGTACATGAGGATGATCTTCATCAAGACGAAGCACATTAGCAATTATCTCCAATCCAAAATGCTACAGTATATAATGAATGAATAATGAATTAGGTTTTGATTAATAATGAAGAAACAAAATCAGTGACTGAATTAGAATGGAAGAAGACCTTATAGACAAGTCCGGCGCTACTGAGCTTAGTGGCGAAGCCTTGACCGAAAACCTGGTGAAAATCCTTTTGATGATGATCGTAACGGTGTCGTATCGGGTCGTAAGCGCCTCCGACATCTACTACGGCGTCCAATGATTCGAGAAGCTTCGGGTCCCTGGTTCTAACTATATCGGCGCCGGAGAAGAGTTTAGAAAGGCGGAGCATGAAGCAAGCGAGGGCTTCGTCGCAGTGGAAGGTTCCGCTGTGCGTGCCCACGCGCTTAGCGGAGGTGGAGAAAGATGATGATGGAATGGCGTGAAATGTCATTAACAGAGGTTTGTGTAACGTAAACGTCTTTTGCCACACTCTCGCAACTTTGACCATTAATTTCCTCTACCTTGCCTTAGCCCTGAAACAGGGAAGATACCGTCTAACGACATAGTATGGCAGTTTTTTTTAGGTATTTTAATTTGGGCCGCTTGGATACGCACTTATTGTTAAGTTTGGAGAATTTAACCCGCCACCATGAAAATTATACGTGACACCCCCTCAATGTTTTATAATATTAAAATTGTTTGTGAATGAAATTTTCCTCAAATTTCCGTAAGAAATTTTTGGTAGTTATATTAAAATTTTCGGTACAATTCAAAAAAATTGGTGATTCATTTGAAATTTTCGATGTATCAAAAATTTCAGAATTTCTAGTAAATTTCAAAATATTTCGGAAATTTGAAATTTCCGTGTTGATATTAGAAATTTCAGCCTAACTGAAATTTTTTTAATAGGTTCATTTTTATGATTTTTTTGGATGATCAGGATTTTGCCGACAATTTTGTGCGACTGTGATTGCACCTTCAGTTTGTGTGGTCCAAAATTGATACACAATTGTATAAATAAGGTCAGCTATTGCTGATAAACACATCTAAAAAAATGTTTCTTCCTCAATTTTTGATTAAGGTAGAAATTTACTTCAACTGAGGTTCTCGTCCTGTAGAGTTCAAGCTCCCTGATTGCACCACCTCTTTTGTCGACCTGATGTCAAAGTCGAATGAATTGTTGCCTGATGGCGACAATAAAAAGGTGTGAAAGATTGAGTTTTGTGAAGATTTGATCGATACAGACGGTACGGTAAAATACAACCTTATTGAGTTGAAAATCGGCAAAGATATGAAGGAAATGTGGATATCATTTCGCCGTAGGAAAACAAAGGGTATGATCGAGTTAGATGCGAAGCTGCCAAGATCTGTTGTTGACATAATGGAGATGCTAAAACGTCTGATAAAATTTAGATTTTTATTATTTATTAATCATATTATAATGCTAAGTGTTGTATAAGGTGTTTAAGGAAGATCATTGCAATTTAAGGAAGATGTCTGAATAATATACATATAATACAAATAATACAAAATATATCTAAATAGGCCCCCCACGGGCTATTTGAGCAATCAGAGCTAATCCAGAAGAAATGTCACCATTTGGGTTTACCAAACTCATGAGCTCATCTGTAATCACTGCAATCATCTGAAGGAGTTATTGGTCATCGGCGTGATCTACTGAAGGTGGTGGTGTGTAACCAACAGGCACCTGGTCATTAGAAGGCACATCATCAACTGGGGTGGGGTGATGCGTATATGTGATACCGTGAGGTACCACTCTAAGTAAACATCCTCACATTTTCATGGGTATTGAACATGGACCACTCGATCTCTGATGGCACAACCGGAGTTGAGGAAGTTACTCTGAAACCACCAATCAATACCTGCAAATGGTATATCTGGAACTTGACACGGTATACTCTAGACAAGACCATATTGTCGCAGACATCTCTAAGACAAGTTTCTAACAAGCAAGGTCTCCCACCGCATATAACTTGAATATAAAAAGGACTCCTCAAACTCACTATGGACTCTATGAGCATCTCATGGTGTCCAGATGACATCATTTATGGTCAGCGCGTCCAGTTTCCTCCTATACGCAACTACACTACCAGGATGTGCCTACTTCGCCTTCCACCTCTTCGCATGTGTTTCCCCTATAACACCCCAATTTAATAAGTAAATTATTTATTTAATTTTTTTTTGAACTACAATCATAAGTAAATGTTTAGATGATTAGGTGGTATTATGATGATATATAATATTGATGACATGAGTAGATAAAGTAGTAGATGTAAGAATGATGAATAATGATGAATGTTGATTAAGATGATTATGTTATTGTTGTTGAATTGTTGAATTCATGGCATACTTATGATGATAGAGGCTTCAATCCTATATTGTGGATTGAGTTGTTGTTGTTTATGTGTGCTCCCGTGTAGAGGGTTGATGGCTCAATGTCCATCCATGATGATGATCTGGTACCACATGCATATTAAGAGGAATGCATTTCATTATTGGTGGCATAACATGATTGCATTTGTTTATGATTATGTGATTGATTTTGTTATATGTGGGTGAGACTTGATGTAAATGGTGTATTGTTGCATGATTGTCGTATAATTCCGTCTCTATATTATTTATATTGAATGTGAATTTATTCATCCTGCCTGCCTTTTGTGATGGTCTATTATGCCATCCTGCAGATTCTCAAGAATAGTTTGGTGTTCAGAAGTATCCCGGAGTGCATCTTTGGTCGTTTATAGAGTCTAGGTGGTGTCCTGCTCTATGTCGTGTAACACTAGGAACGCTTGGATTATTTTTGTTGTTTTTGGTTGTTTTTAACACATGAGTAATGATGTTTTGGATTTCAATTGAATCTTTAAACTATGTTGAATATAGTTGATAATGATGATCCGATGCGTATTTAAGTGATGTTTGTGCATATAATGATGCATGTTGCAACTCATGTTACGGGACAGGACACATAGATGAGTTATCTAATGTTTTGTTAAAGTGTGACGCCCTTTCATGTTGAACTCTGATTTTTTTTTTATTTAGTAGTTTTGTATATTTATGTTGTGGGGTAAAAACAATATTACACCCCCGCCTCACAATGTTGCACCCTCCTATCCCAGATGGTAGGGAAATGCTTGTAGATCCAACACTGCAATCATAACAAATAATAATTTAGAAATAATATTTGTCAAAAATAAATATGAAAGTAATAACATACAATAATTTAAAATATACCTTTAAAATACTCAAATACCTGATAAACTATCTAGTCTCAAAAATGGTCGCCACTCCAAGAGCTGCATACAACTGGGTCAATGTTGCACACCCTCAAGCCCAGTTGTTCTCCTCAAGGTTAATGAAGAGACATAAATATCGGGTATCGACATAAGTACTAGAATTGTCTGCAAAGATAGTACATGTTACTACATGTAACATGTATGCCATAGCGGCAACCTCATATCTCTCAGCAGCTACAAGTTGATTGTAAATCTTCTAAAGTTAGTGCATATGAAGGTGCACACCTCTAACATTGCCAGTCTCCTCCAATATCTCTGCCTCAGTCAAACTCAAATCATTTTACAAAATCTGACAAGCAGTGGTCACGCTAAGAATCAGAGCCATCCAGGATCTGTCGCTGATAAGGGGATGGAATAACGCAATGACATCGTCCAGAGTGACAATCATCTCCCCGAACGGAAGATGAAATAATGACGTGAGATATGATCTTCAGTGTGGGTTTCTCCTGTGACAATAAAATATAAACAACTTCATTCATAGTTAAACAAATTAGACATATAAAAAAAATTTTAAAATTTATCGTAAAAGTCATATACCTCGCCCTGCCATAATTTTAGGGCTGCATGTTCGCTATACTCTGTAAGCACAGACCGGTCGATGCATCCTTCTAGTAATCCTCCATGAGTATGCACATAGGGATCTATAAAAGGAACCGTGACCTCTGTCTCAACAGTTTCCACCTCAATAGCCTCCCTAGCAACCTCAACATCCTTTTTAACAGCCTCCATAACAACCTTTTTAACAACCTCCCGAACAACAACTGATTTAACTACCTGAGGACCCACCGACTCAACCACTGGATGAACTGTCTCTTCAACCACTGGATGACCGCCAAAATCAACTATAGGAACATTTGCAAGCACCTCATCTGTATCCTGATCTATAAATCAAACTCCACAACGACGAGTGGAACTATAAGAACAAGATTTGGTTCTTCTCAATATCTCTAAGTTTTGATATTTACTACAGATTATTTGTGTGAAAGCAATTTTGATACTCTAACATTTGTTTTTTTTAAGTCTTGACAAACAGGTTCTGACTCTGAGGAAGTTCGTATGAACCAATGATTCTGATATGATATATGCTTCTGCGTTAAAAGAAATCAAGATTGCTTATGTACCAACTCATCAGAAAGATGTTGTTGTTGCAATATTTTCTAGGATTCTGACTCTGACTGAGTATGACTCTGATATGTTAGTTCTAAAAACCAAGTGCTAAAGATTATAATGACTTAAAGTTCTGAAGACAGAAGATTTTGAAAACCGAGTGCAGAAAGATTCTGAAGACTTGAGGTTCTGAACACTAAAGGTTTTGAAGACCAAGTGCTGAAGACTCTGAAGACATAGTTTTGAGTGAACAAGGTTCTCAAGATTCTGAAAACTTGAAGTTCTGAAGACCAAGGGTTTTGAAGATAAGTGATGAAGTTTTGAAGACAAGGTTCTGAGTGAACAAGGTTCTGAAGACTGAAGATTTGAGATTCTGAAGACCCAGTTATCCTTTCATCATTAGGTTGTGCATTATCATAATTCGCTTCAGTTGGTTATGCATTATTAAGTCACATCTACTGGTTGAGCATTATTGTAAGTTTCTTCATTTGATTGTGCATTGTTGAAGTCGCATTTGTTGGTTGAGAAGTGTGGTAAGTCTCATTAGTTGGTTGTGCAGTTAGTCACCGATTGTTTGTGCATTGTAATTTGTTACGGTTATAGTGGATTAAGTCCTTGTTGAAGGCGAAATCATCTTGGTGAATGGAATGGAGGTAGCTTGTGGTTAACAAGTGAACCAGGATAAATAAGCGTGTTCTTTCTCGCTTGTTTGCTTATTAGTATACTTGATGTGTTTGCACATAAAAAAGATTTCATTTTCAAAACACTCATTCAAACCCCTTTTCTTGTGTTTTCTCACACCTTCAGGAACAAGGTGCCCGAAAATGACCCCGTACTACCACCCTTTCCAGTGTGAACCGGTAGGGACCACTTGTCATGCCCTTAGTTGGGAAGACTTAATATCAACACCACTGGCAGCCCTACCCTGATCAGATGCTCGATCCACAACTCTACATGCAATAATATTGTTTTTGCCTCTGGATTTCACTATAAAAGAAGAAGAAATAACAATCAGAAAAAAACAAAGGCAAAATATTTATAACTACCGGATATATGAAATTTCAGGTATAAAACAAAATATTTATAACTACCATATTTTTTGAAATTTCCGGTAAGTTACAACCAAGTTTTCAAAAATATCAGAAATTTCGAAATTTTCGGTGAAAACATTGAGGTAAACACCAAAAATTTTAAAATTTCCGGTAAAAATTACCGGAAATTATGAAATTTTTGGTAATATATACCAAAAATTTTAAAATTTCCTATACAAAATACCATAAATTATGGAATTCGTGGTAGAAGCTTACTTGTTTATGGAATTCCGGTAGTTGTTAAATTTCCGATATCGGTCCAGAAATTTGAAAATATTGTATGAGAACCACAAATTTGGAAAATGATTATAAAAAAATTACAGGGTTATTTTGGTCTTTTCATACAGGTTGGGAGGGTGCCAAATTTAACTGTGGGGTGAATAACTTAACCATTACTATCTTCATCTCCTACACGTTTACAATTAATACAAATGTTTTATAATACCACCCATAAATAGATAAATGAAAAATCATAGAGGTGCCAATATGTAAATCGAGAAGAATATATATATATATATATATATATATATATATATATATATATATATATATATATATATATATATATATATATATATATATATATATATATATATATATATATATATATATATATATATATATATAGTCTTAACCTCAGAGGTTCATCCAAGCATTATCGTATCAGAGATATACACCTTAGCATTAGGAGTCCATCATAATCAATCAATCACAATTTTGGTCCCTGTATAAAACAGTGGTGTTGTCTAAGGAAACGACAATTGGTTTCTGCGAAATTCCTCAATCAAATCTGGCTCGATCAAAAGCCAGATCGTGATGCTGTCTAAGGAAACGACAACTGGTTTCTGCGAAATTCCTCAATCAAATCTGGCTCGATCAAAAGCCAGATCGTGATGCAGTCACAGGAGAAATCCATCTCTAACCTCGGTCCATGGAACTTCTCTAAACCTCCCGATCCAACAAACAATTATGATTTCTATACTTAAGGAAATCGGGAAGAAATATCTCCAACTTTAACAATTTCCTACCACCTGATCCCACCCTATTAGGAAAATAAACCGAGAAAAAATATCCATGAATCGATGTTATTGCGATAGAGTAAATGAACCTCTGACACAAATCTGAAATTCAACCTTATCATCCCGAAAAGATATACCATTTTAGAAAGCTCAAGCTGAAATGGGAGCATGAACAATCCAAACGTAACTCGAGACAAACATACAGGTAGATCACTAATGTACAAGATGAGGAAAATGATAAGATAAAACTCCATGGATCCATTGAATTTGTCAACCTTCTATGAAAAAGATGTGCTTGTTGAATTTTTTTATTGTAAATGACAAGTAAGGCGTACTCTGGTTCCTCAGGAGAAGCACACTTAGAAAGGAATAATGAAATAGCCACTAGTTAAGTTAAACTATCAAAATGTATAGTAACTCGAAGATGAGACCAGAATATATATGCCACTGGATATAAAAGGAATCTAGATCCACCTTGAAATTTTAAAGAGGCTACAATTTAAAAAAAAAATAGATCAGGGCTCCAGAAAAATACCATATATGACCTTTAAGAGCCAAACATCACAATTTAATATGGAGAGAGAAGGCCCTTTTTAGAAATAAAAATTATTGTTCGACCGACCCCAAGACCAAACGTATAAAGTCCATTAGCGCAAACTTCATCAAAGGGAAAAAAAGTCAAACATGATACCAAAAGATTAGACGCAGACAATTGGTGTTGATTGTCGAAAGAACGCGGGGAAATCCTCGTTGAACACAAGAGAAGTATTTCCTGAGGTTGTTCAAAAATTTAATAAATGAATATTTTGTATAACAAAATATTGTATGCACGAATAACATTATTATCCTATGCAATGTGACATAGGTTTTATTTTAAAATAGAATGTTACTATATAGAATGCACTAAGGCATAATAACCCCTTACTATCTTAGTAATTAGTCACTTCAAGAGTTTAACTGATGGAGCTTAAGAGACGTCTGAAGGTGATAAAAATACACAAGAAGGGGGATTGAATTGTGTATTCCAACAAAAATTCGCTTCTGATAAGAACAACTTCAGAATAAGAACAAAGTTCGGAGTTCGGAGTTTGGTGTCAGAGTTGATAATGGCACTGGAAAGATTACATATTAGAAAAAATAATAAAAGCAACATATAAAGTTCATCCTAGTTCCTCTTCTTGCTTGAGATTAGTTCAATCCCCTTGCCTTATCAAGAGTTTTTTGTTATAATTATATTGATTACACTTTGCTCAAGCAAACTAGGAAGAGACTTTATTGCTCAATCAAACTATAAAGAGACTTTTGTTCAATCAACATAGAAAGAGATTTCATTGCTCAAGCACACAGGCAAGAGACTTCACTACTCAAGCACGCAGGAAAGAGACTTCCTCTACTTTAAACAAACAATTTATTAGAAAATATAATAATTATACTTGATACACAATCATAAGTATAGTAGTTGTGCAACAACCACAATGGTTCTTAACTTATTAAGATTTCTAATATATATAATGATAAGAAATCTTAAGATCTTATACAATAACAGTTATAAACAATAGCTCAAAGTTATACTCAAGATGTTCTAATGTTGTGTTATGTTGTTGTTACGTTTATTCAAATATTTAACTTCCTTTTATAGAGGAAAGTAAAGAGTCGTTGGAAGGTTAAGCATAAGAGAGCTTTCTTCATGAAGAAGTAGGTCAAGAGAGACGTTTGAGATGCATCCGGTTAGAAACAAAGTCCAATGAATAAGAGCATTGTTCACAATATTTTTCTAAGTACTGGGTATCTAATAGAAGGTAGAACAAACTTAAGAGGTCAAATCATCATTCCTTAAGCCTTTCAAAACGAAACCTTAGTTGACTCTCTCAAAAAATATAGTGTTTTGACAAGATTGGTATGCTTTTGGTAACAAGTACAGATCAAAGGCACTTCTAGCCTTCAGAGTTTGAGTTGTCATCAGAGGAAAGAATGCCATGATCAGAGTCTGAACCTTCAAAGGCAGAACCACCATGTTTAAAGTCTGATCCTTTAGAGGTTGATGAACAAGATCAAATTCTGCTCTTTCAGAATCTGAGTTACTTTACTCCTCTAGAAATGCTTGTAACAGGGACTAATCAGAGTTGAATTCTAAGCTTGTGATCTTACACACTTGAATATATGTTAGTATACCTAATTGTTCTTCAATTATTTTATTATCATCAAAATCCAAGGGATATTAACAATTTTTTTCCAACAACGTCCACCTCAAACTAGGATAAAAAAACCTGTGGGCAGGGACATGGGCATCGACATTGGTTGAAAACGGTTCATGGTGACGCTTAAGACTTACTCCAACTCCCTTTTATTGGGACAAGTAACAACAAAGATTAGTGGCTACACCAACACTCTTCAGCTAGGACATGTAATGATATAGTTTAGTGGTTACACCAACTCCCATCGACCGGAACAAGTAGCAACAAAGCTTGATGGTCTCACCAGCAGTCACCAAAGGGACGAGTGAATAAGAACCTCAATGGCCCTTTTGGTTCCTCCCAGGGAAAAATCCAGGAAAGATACCATAAAAAATACAAGTCCAGATAAAAAGAAGCAAATAAATTGAAGCATAACACAGCCAAGAGTTGCAAGCTAGATATAGCCAAGAATAACCTCACTAATGTAACATAAAAGCTATGAAGATTGATGAATAAATTACCGTGAGTATAAAGATACAAAACATAATAGGTAAATAAATCAATAATGTTGTTTATACATATTGTAGGGAAACACCATGGCATAACACCTAAATTAAGTTATACAAAAATACAAAGTCATACATCACAGGCATAGGGATAAACATTATCATCATCCGCCAAGGCCCCGTCACAAACCACCTTCGGTGAGTTAAGTTACAAGTAGAGAACCTAAACACTTGGACGAAGCCATTCAAGCTAATTAGTAAATTGGTTGAAATCACCATACACCCTTTTGGGGATTTGTTCAAGTGGTTCATTGACCTTCTTCCTCAAGTCTTCCAACTATCCATCGCAGGCCTTCCTCTATTTTTCCTAAGACTTTTTCTCATGCTGAAGAGTCTTCACATCCTTGTTGGTGCGAAAGGTCATCATTGTAATGACATGCTCCGAAGTGCATGAAAATATCATAATAATATAAAAGATTGTCAAACCCATAAATACCGAATATCAACCTACATTTATCTACTATTGTTTTGTACATCTAAGGCGATGAGATTTGATAAGAGGAAATTAAACTAGTTGGTTTTGAAATTTTAACTATAACGAAAACCAGAATGTGACTTGCATAAATCAATGGTACTCACAAAAGTGCCGTGTTAATTAGTTAAATCATGATAGAATTTTATCTTGATAAAAATAATTGATTTAAAAGAATTATTCGCTTTCATGCAACCATAACCAAACTTTGGCCTAAAATCTATACTACAGCTTTCGCGTGTTCAGCGTGTTGAAGTGCAAAGCTTTTTGTTTTAGATAATTAATTACTTTTAATTAATTAAAATGTTTTTTAAGGTTAAAAATAAGTTTAAAGATGTTATCCGCGTTTACTCGTCTAACACCAGATTTTAAGCTCATAAACGTCCGCTTTCGCGTATTAGTTTATGCTCTTAAAATCTATTTTTGAAGACATTTAATTTTGCAATTCAAAAAAAAAGTCTTGTTTTTGCATATCACTTAATTTAAAATATGAATTTTTACCTGAGTCATATATAGGTTCCTTTCTTTTGAAACCGAACTAATATCTCAAAATTAGTGACGGGAGAATTAACATTTACTAACCGATCGACTATATGTTTGAGGCGAGTGTTGTAGGCTTTGGTGGATGGAAATCATCAATATTGGTGTTGCTGAATTGATTTTTGAGGAGGATAACCCTCAAATGTTTGTTGTCATGGAACAACGAAGGAATTCAATTCCAACATTCTATTATTGAGTAATCGATCACGAGAATAGAGTTGAGAATGTCTTATGATATAGTAGCATACATCCATTGAAGGACGACCGCATCGAGCCTGTTCGAAAGATCAAGACCATTGATTTTGGCTTCAATAAAGATTTGTATAACCTTTGTATCGGTAGGAGGAACAATGTGATCAAGCATGTTATGGATAAGTGCTTAACTTTGAAGAGGGTTGACCATGAGAGGTAGAGACTATACTCATTATTCAGGGTTACATGAATTATAGATTTCATGTTATTGATGGTAAAGACTAAGTGAATTTTTGGTAATGGTGTCGTGTAGACGGATGAGTCAGTCAAAAGTAAGGGGTTGATTTAGTCGTTATGGAGGCATGGATTGATGTAACCATGGATGGAGGTTGAGAGCGGAAGTATAGAAAAATAAGAGGTGGTTTTGTGCGACTAGGAGTTTTAGGATATGATAAAACCTAATTAATACCATATAGGAAAATAGTTGAGTGTCTTTCCTTGATAACTTGAGTTCATTATATACATCAATTTGCCATCATTCTCTTAATGACTAATGAATACAAATATGTGTGACTAATTAGTACAAATGAATACAAATAAATTATTATTATTATTATTATTATTATTATTATTATTTTCTAAATATATAAGGATTCTATCACAAATGACTCCCTCTCGCCCAAATGTGAGAAAATATGGGAAAAGAGATTCCTTAAACAGAGAGAAATTAGGCTAATAATTTCTAATTTGTTAAGAAAATTCACTTAAAACTAAAGAGGTAAAATTAGGCCAATAATTATTATTTTTTAATTTTTTAATTTGATTTATTTTCTCGCTATTGAATTGAGCCAAATTCAAATTATTAGGTTGACCGGTATGTTCTAAATTTTGATTAAACCTAATTTAAACTAAAATAATTGTGACAAACTCAAATTAGCTTAATCAAGTTTGTGACTAATTTTCAGCCCTATATTGATAATTTTATAATCACTTTTTCTTTTGTTACATTATTCATGTAGTAAGAGTCTGGACTCTGGATAGATAAAATCCCAATAGCCTATCGTTTATGTATGTTCTGGATTTGGACTTTATTGGGTCTTACTTCTCTTTTTAATTTATGTGGTTTATTTTCTATGTTAAAAAAGAAAATAAAAATCAAATTCAACAATCCAATAGAGTTGCCACATTTGTTTTGTTCCCACTTGGTATATGCGTGAGTTATCTTGTAAATGGTTTGCAAGTTCTGGAAGCAAGAATACTTCATACTTATAATTTCACACACCACTTTCGCCGCAAAAGACAACACCGATTTATAATATGTGTGGAAACAAGTTACATTGGGCAAGAAAGACTACTTAAATAGTTATGGTGGCCTGTCAAAAAGAACATTTTAAGTTGTATGGCATGTTAACCATCTTAAATATATAGACTTGTCAGGTCTAAAAGAACATTTTAAATGTACAAAAGTATTATTTTTATCAATTACATATGTTGAATTTTAATTTCAGATTGTTCTGCATAAAAAAAGAAATGTTGAAATGTCCGTGTATTTTGAATTAAATTCGTTGTCGAAATGTTGACTTAATTTTATTTGTTTTGTTTAGTTAGATTAGTTAGGATTTATTTGATGTGCAAACAAACTCAATTTATAAATAGCGATAAATCCTAAAACTCTCTTCTTTCTTAAAACTCCCTTCTTTCTCAAATTCAGTTTTCTTTTCTTCCTTCAATTATCAATTGCGCAACGATATAATCTTGCAACTAAGGGTGGTTGATTCACTCGAATGAAGAGTGAAAAACAAGAGAAGTGATCAATCAGAAAAATTGATTATTGTTCATCAAAATTTAATTCAGAATTCATCAAGTTTTTGGACGAGTATGTAGCGTGTCTCTCAGAAAATGTGTGTTGCTCAAAAGGAAAGTTCTCAAAGTAACAATGCTCCTCGTGTTGACCTCAAAAGTATATCAGAGACTAGTTCAAGTGAAAAGACCAACTCATTTGTAATAAAAGTATCCCTAGAGGTGGTGGGTTGAGTGTTCTGTTGAAGAGTTGTTGTGAATCAGATACCTTAGAAATAAAGTATAGTTGATTCCTTGATCAGTCAAGAAATCCACAAAGGTTAGGGTTTAGGGTAACCAAGGATAACAACAAGGATTTGTTATAAATTGTTATTCTTTCCTTTATCTTGAAACAAGATTGCAAGTATAAAAGAATAACAAATAACCTATCTCATTTTTGAATTAGGGTTTTATCTTCCTATTTCCTCTCATTCAGAAGATGAGAGACTAGTATGTTATTTATAATAAAACTAACACACTAACCTAATAGGTTTTTTAACAATTACTCATTACAAGCTAACTTAGGATACAAGCTAACTTTAACAATTGGATTCATAACACAAGACCCAATTAAACAACAACATGTGAGCGGACTTCGAAGACATGTTAAACCTAGAGTTTGTTCCAATATCTCACAAATCTCCACCTTGGAACAAACTCTACAACATTAAGGAAACAATTAAACATACATACTAGAACTGGCTTCGACTACAATATGTATAACTTCTGCACTAGCATGTAAACTAGCTTCGACTTCATGTTAAACCTCTTTCGTATCAGAGTTCGATCCAATATTCCACAAATCTCCATCTTGGACCAAACTCTATATCAAAAAGAAAACAAAACTAGTTTTCTTCCTACAACATTATCAACTGCATACAATTGAAAAACTTGCAACTGGGAAACGTCTTTTCAGCTGCCATTAACGCACCATTCATAGCCGCCTCTCCCTTCAACGGTTCCAAACAACCCTGCTGAACCAGTAAGACTTTCATCTTCAAGTGCCACTGACCGAAATTATTCATTGCGGTGAACTTTTCAATCTCATACTTTGTTGAAGGTATTTTCTTCACGCTCACCACACCAATTTGTTGTGAATCAGATACCTTAGAAACAAAGTATAATTGGTTCCTTGACCAATCAAGAAACCCACAAGGGTCAGGGTTTAGGGTAACCAAGGATAACAACAAGGATTTGTTATAAACTGATATTCTTTCCTTTCTCTTGAAACAAGATTACAAGTATACGATAATTACAAATAACCTCTCTCACTTTTGAATTAGGATTTTATCTTTATTTGGTTATAAATTGTTATTGTTTCCTTTCACTTGAAACAAGATTACAAGTATATAAGAATAACAAATAACCCCTCTCACTTTTGAATTAGAATTTTATCTTCCTATTTTCCCTTATTCAAAAGATGAGGGGCTAGTATGTTATTTATAATAAAACTAACACATTAACCTAATAGGATTTTTAAAAATTTATATTCATTACAAGCTAACTTAAATAATTGGATTCATAACACAAGACTCAATTAAACAACAACATATGAGTGGACTTTGACGACATGCTAAACCTAGAGTTGGTTCCAATATCTCACAAATCTCCACCTTGGAAAAAACTCTACAACATCAAGGAAACAATTAAACATACATACTAGAACTGACTTCGACTACAATATGTATAACTTCTGCACTAGCATGTGAATCAGCTTCGACTTCATGCTAAACCTCTTTCATATCGGAGTTCGATCCAATATTCCACAAGAGTGTTAATGGTGGTACAAGTGTATATTAATGAAAGAATTTCATTTAAGGAAAAACATTGTGGATAGACTCATACTTGAAGAAGAGTGTTAAGAATTACAAATAAATAGTGTAGCAATGTCCTACATTAATTATAAATATAGAGACTTGATTATTTATAAGTAAGAAAAATTATATACTTATAATCCTAAGGTTTTTGATGAGTATTTAGTATATATTTCATAAAAAGATGAGTTGGTCAAAACAAAAATCTTCAAAGTAATTATGTTCATCGTGTTACCCCCAACAAAATATACTTTTAAGATAGTTTTTATCCAACTAAAATGAATACTTGCTTGGTATTCTAGTAGATTTGTTTAACTTACTAGTGAATTATAATGGCCTTAAATCTAATGATGAATACTGAGTGATCTACTCGTAAAAAAAAATTCCATTAAAAAGCTTTAATTTTACATTTATGATAAAGATACAAGAATTTTCTAAGATAAGAACCTTCTAGTAAAAGTAATATTATCTTTCTATTATAATTCACAGAGTAAATGAATATAAAAAGAGATTTGTCATAAAATTACACAAGTTTTTAATTTTAATGATAATATTTAACAGCAAAGATTTATAATAGGTGCTAAAGGGTTTAAGCGGATCAGAAAAATTAATTAAATCGATAATTTAAACGAAACCAAATCGAAAAAATCGATTGTTTTGGTTCGGTTCAAAAGTCAAACCAAATCAATAAAAACCGAGGTGGTTTGGTTTGATTCTCGATTTTAATTTTAAGGAACCGTCAAACCGATGAATCGAACCGATGACTTTAAATACATACTTAATTTTTTATTTAGCCAATTAATAATCCCAAATTTTGTATCGGTCCAACATTTGTCCATCTTTGTTTGCACTTTCTTTTTTTTGAACCAAATATATAGTCAAAACCAAACTCCAAACATAAAAAATATAAACCACAAACCATAAAAACTTCCTCTCACCAAACTGCTGATCTGGTTGTCCGTCACCATTGTTTCTCTCGCCACCGTCATTCTTATATGGTTTCCTTATTCATCTTCAAATTTTCTTCATTACTTTTCATTTTTTATCTTTTATGTTTCTTCTTCAACGGATTTTCTTCTAGTCTTGTTATAAAATAGTTTTGATGTGTGTTTGAGGTGTGAAACATGTTAATTTATGTGTATTGAAACCTTTTGTCTTTATGGTTGTGTTTTATTTGTTAAACTTTCAAATTCCTTCCCGACCTTCTCGTGTCAAGTGTCAACTTTTGTATTCGATAGTGAACTTATTTCATAATGGAATGAAAATTATGTAAATGTTTCGTATGGAGTAAGAATAACTTGTAAGTTGTCTGAAAAGTAGAGCATGAAAGATATCATATGAAATGTATTTTTAAAAAAAATAATAGCATAAAATACATCGAACAATATTAGAACAAATGATACACAGATAAATATAAAATTCAGAAAAAAAAATATTGTAAACCGATTAACCAAACTGAATCAAACCGGTTAGTTTGGTTTGGTTCCATTTTTAAAAACACCAAAAATCGAACCGAACCAAACCGATGGAGATATCATCGGTTTGAATTTTTTTTGACTAAAAACCGGTCCACACTGAACCGATTACACCCCTAGGTGCTAAAAGGAATGAGATGTGAATAATAAATGTATGAATAAGCGAAGAAAATATTATTAGATTGTAATTTATTTTCAGTTTCATTTAGGTGTAATTTAATTTATATTTGAATTTCATTTAGTTTGGACTTGTATATATAAACTAAAGTTTGGTTTAAGTTTGTTAGAGATTTTTCATTCAATTGTAATAGAATTTTAGTTCAATAAAAGTTAGTTATAATTTTCTCTCTTCTCTCTCTTTTATCTTCATCTTCTTCCTTCTTGTGCACCAACAATTGGTATATAGGATTATGTTTCAGATCCACGGGAAACACCATCGGGAAACATGAGTGTATGTGAGGCGTGTGGATTAATTTTGTGTCTTGAATTCGCGTTGAGTTTACGATCAGAATTGTATCGAATCACATTTCTTGATTATGAGGGATCAGGAAACACGAGTTTTTGGTAAGATTTTAGTTAATTCTTGTACAAGGTTGAAGATGAACGGTGGAAAAGGTAGCTTGAACACGAAGCTTTCAGTCTTTGATGGAAAGAATTGGAATATGTGGATAATTCTGATGCATGTGTTGTTTGGCGCTCTAGATGTTCTTGATATCTTCAATGAGGATTACATAGCGGTTGCAACAGATGCAATTGAAGCAAAATGGAACAAGTATAGAGAGATGGAGAAGAAGAGTCATAAAGCTTTGTTTTACATCCATCAGTATGTGGATGTTAATGTGTTTGAGAATATTGTTGATTTAACAACGACAAAGGTTGCATAGGACACACTAGTACGATGCTACGACGATGATGCATTAGTGAAAAATGTGGAGCTTCAGAGTCTATGTAAGTAGTATGAGAATCTCAACATGAAGAACAATGAGAAGGTACCTAATAATATATCCAGAGTGATTCTGATCACAAATGAGATGAAATCTTGTGGAGAGAATTTCTCTGAACAAGTAATCATTGAAAAGCTATTGAGATCACTTACTCATCAGTTTGATTACATTATTGTAGAAATTGAAAATTCTGAGGATCTGAGCATCATGAGAATTGTAGAGTTGTAGAGAAGTCTAGAGGCACAAGAGTTGCATCTGACTGTGAAAACCTTTGAAAGAGGGGTGTAACAGGATCTGAAGGCATCTTTTGGTAAGAATAATTAGAAGCAATCCTAGTCAGAAACCAAGAAGAGACATAATGGTGGTCATAAGTCTCCAACTCTAATGAGAAGAAACATCATTTGGGAAAGGAGAAGTATGACAAGAAGAATGGTCAATGCTACTATTTTAAGAAGTTTTTTCATTTTGCTATTAACTGTTGGTCAAACAAAGAAAGTAAATTAGAATAATCAAACATAGCCATAGGTGAGTTTGATTATGAACTTGTACTATTGATGGCTTCTGAGTATGATGGTGGATATTTGATAGACGGGTGGTATATAGACACTGACTTCTCAAATCACCTAATAGGAAACAAATAGTGGTTGATTGATTTTGTCTCAAGAAAGATGACAAAGATCAGAAGTGATGATGATAAGTATTTGAATTTTAAAGGAATGATAAATTTCAAGGTCATAGTGAAGAATGGAAAAACTTTTCTTATCAAGGAAGTTTGGTATGTTCTTGGCATGAAGAGCAATCTGATGGGTGTAGGTAAGCAAATTCATAAAGGTTTCTCAGTTACTATGAAGGAAAATATCTTGAAGTTATATGATTTGATCAAAAGTTAATTTTCTAGTCTGAATAAGGAATCAACTAACACTAAATGCCTTAATGAAAAAGGTATTGAAGGTGACGGTGAGTTGTGGCACTAGAGATTGGGGCATCTAAACTTCAAAAGTTTAGAGCATCTGAGTTTTAAGAAACTGGTATATGGCATTCCTAAGATTGTGAAGCCTAATGTGAGATATGCATGAAAGGCAAGCAACCAAGATTTCCATTTACATCGGAAGTATCCCCAATAGCAAAAAATGATTTGGGAGTAGTGCATTTTATGTATGTAGACCATTTGAAGTACATTCACTTGGAGGAAACAAGTACTATGTGTCTTTTATGGATGAGTTCAAAAGAATTAAGTGGGTAGCACTCATCAAGTTTAAGCATGAGGTGTTTGTTGAGTTTCAAAAGTTCAAGGTGAAGGCTAAAAAACATAATGGTCAAAAGCTGAAAATTCTCAGTACTGATAGTGAAGGTGAATACAATTCTACAAAGTTCAGAAGGTTCTATGAGAAGAATGAAGTTTAGTAAGAGATTAATTCTCCATACACTCCTTAACATAATGGTCTCGCTGAAAGAAGAAACAAAACTTTGCTTGATATGAAAAGGAGTTTGCTTAAGGAAAAGAAGTTCCTTCACACCTTGTGTGTAAGGAGAAGTTGTTGCTACTGCAACATAGGTGCTCAATGGGTGTCCAACTAAGAAGCTGGAGGAAATTGTTCCTTTGGATAAGTGGAATGAAGATAAGAAAAGTGTGACCCATTTGAAGGTGTTTGGTCTTGTTTGTTACAAATAGTTTCCATATGTTAAGAGAAGTAAGTTGGATGACAGAAGCAGAGTTATGTTTCTTGTAGGGTACCTGTTAGCCATAGGATTTCAACCAGGTTAATATTAGCATTCTATTGGTTGAAGTTACGTCGACACAAGGAATGTCGCGTCAAGAGCATCGTCCCAGACCAGCATTCGATGCAACACTAAGTGAGTTTAGGCGGGAAAGATTCATATTGCAAGAGAACATGGTGGTTGGTTTTTAGAGTAGTAGGATGACACGTGGCATGACCAGAGTGGACAAAAGGGTCCGACGATTACTTTCTTAGTGTCTATTTAAGTATTGTTCATTATCAGAAATAAAGGTCACATTTTTTACATTGTACAAGGGAAACACTCAAAGTATCGAGCGTCAAGAGAAAAGAGTTAACCCCCTAAGCAAAATGTATGATAGCATCCAACACTTTATGCATTCAAGTAATTTAAATTACAAGAGATTTTAACACTTGCCTTTTGTTTATCTTGTCATTTAGTCGCTTTTCATTTCGTTTACCTAGCAAGCTTACCCATCTTTCCAAAACAAACACGATATGATTGTGTTACACTATAAAACGTCACATAAACTCAACACTATAAAAAAAGCGGTTTTGGGATTCATGTGGTCGTTCCCGCAAGTAAACCTTCAGAAGGATGCCAGCGACCGTTCGCGCAAAAAATAGGCGCGAACCAATTGGCACGCTCAGTGGGACCCGATGTGTTGAATATATGCACTTGTGTAGTGGCAAGATGGTTACACCACGTCCAAACGAAGAACCGTCTTTGGAGTAAAATTCAGTTGTTACGAACACAACTGAATCAGTTACGCAAATAACATCAGCGGTGTCGACCTCTCATAGTGGACCGACTACCATTCCACGTCGGCTTGAACCGTTAAGGCCTACAATGACCGAAACTACTGGGCAACCACTGCCTAGTTTCATAATGCCCATGCCATGAACGTTGGGGATGCCACCATAGTTTATGTCAAGTTTACATAATAGTGGATTGACGTTCGGAGAAAGTTCGTCGTAAGAATTCTCACCATACCAAGGTTCAGGACCTTTGACGACCAGTTTAATCAACCAAAAGGGTTTGGCTTCTTATCTCACTCCATCTTACCATTTACTCAAAATTTTGTGGCAGTTATGAGACAGCAAATGGACGAGAGTAATCAAGAAATTGTCCACATATTGACTCAGTATATGGGAACCATATTAAGACCACTGATACAAGATTCAACACAAAGTTACCAACAATTGGAAACTCAGATGACCCAAATAAGGGACTTCCTAGAGGCACCGACGACCCCATGTCAACAGATCCCACCTCTCCGACCAGACACACCAGTTTGACCCGAGGAGGAATTTGAGGAAGCACGAGAACCGTATTATCAGGAAGCCGAACATATACCCAGGGTTAGGGGTGGCAAAACGGGCCGCCCGCCCGCCCCGTGCCCGCCCCGCCTAAAGCCCGCCAAAAAATAGCGGGGTGGGCATGCCCGCCAAGTTGAAATGGGCATAAAAGTCTAGACCGCCCCGCCAAGGTGGCGGGTTGGCGGGCGGCGGGCTTGCCCGCCTTCTTTTTTAATTATTTTTTCTATTTTTTTAAATAAATTAAAAGATTCTTCTTTCTACATTTCAATAAAAATACATCAAACCAACATTAAAAAGCATAATTTTTATTAGCCTAAAACATCAACTTTTAGTGAAATAATACTCTTATCATATATAATATCACATTTAGTATTTTATATGATCTAAATTCAAATTTTGATCACACTTTTGTCATTTTTCATTAGAAAAATTCAAATACTTGTCCAACAATAAAGAAAGAGAAAGTAGATTAGTCCTAATAATCTAATAACAACTTATGTACATATCACAAACTATTTTCATAGGCTCTTCCAAATACTTAAATAGTGTTATTATATAGGTGTGGCGGGCTTTGGCGGGCGGCGGGTTTTGGCGGGGCGGGCTTTGGCGGGTGGCGGGATTTAGCGGGGCGGATTTTAGTGGGCGGCGGGTCTAAAATCCCAACCCAACCCGCCACTTTTTGGCGGGTGTGCGGGCCGGCCCGGCGGGCCACGACCCGTTTTGCCACCCCTACCCAGGGTGGCCCAAAGGCCTCCCATTCTAATGGTGCATCGACACCAATATCCTGATTATATGGTTAGGCATATCCGACATGATGCCATAACGGGAGAACCAAATTTGGAGGTTATGGTCTAAAGGATCATGGTTCGTAATGAGGCCAGTCCAGGCCTTCGAAGACCAACATTTACGTATCTATTACTAGATTACATGTTGCAAACGGAGCTACCAAGAGGGTGGAAGGTTCCAAAGTTCACCAAGTTCGCTGGTAAAACAGAGAAATCCAATGTCGAACATGTAGCATGATACCAGACGAAAGCATAGGACATAACAAATAATTAGAATTTGAAAATAAAATATTTTCCTAGTTCCCTCACAAAAAAATGCATTTAATTGGTTTAATACACTACCCCACAGTCTATTCACACTTGGAAACAATTAGAGAGATTGCCCCATGAATAGTTCTACATTGAAGAACTGGCTAGCGTGAAATGAAAGGCTAGAGAATCAGTCGACCAATATCTCAACAGGTTCAGACTTCTGAAAGCTAGATGTTATACTCAAGTCCGTGAACATGAGTTAGTCGAAATATCTGCGGGTGGCTTCGACTACTCAATCAGGAAGAAGTTGGACATACAATTGTAGAAGCATACTTCAACCTAAAGCTTTTGATGAAGACAACAAGATTCAAGTTCAGTCCGTGTTCGCAAAAAGTCGAGCTTTCATAAGATCAAGAATCAATGTTAGGCATCACTCAATGGAAATGTCATCATGTAAATCAAGCTACGGATGCAATTGCTCGTATTCTTTCAAGACTTGGACACAAGACTTAGGTATATCAAAACTCATATTTAAATTGATATACAAGTGTTCAAATATAGGTTATCATGATAAGCATTGCATATACCTCTTTAGAACATTGGTTTAACACTTTTAAAATGAAGATTTTCTGAATTTTTAACAGTGTTAACCGGTTAACCATTTGGTTAACCGGTTAACGACCTCAAATTTCAAATTCTGTGTTAACGTTTTAATTGTGTTAACCAGTTAACCATTTGGTTAATCGGTTAACACTGTTCGTTTTGCTAAAAATTGACTACTTTTAATTCAAAATAAATTCAAATATTTATACCTTTCATAAATTGTTTCATAAACATTTCATACCTTTTTGAAAGGGTGTTTTTGAAACTTATATAATCTGAATTTTTCAAATATGAAAAACACCTCCTAACAATCTTTCATAAAAAATTCTAAACAATCAAAGTCACTCTTTTTGAATATTTTCAAATATTTCAAAGTGTTCATATTGTTCATCTTTTTCATACACATAGAAGTTGAACACTTGCATTGATATTGAAAGGTGAATTTTGATTAAGAAAAAGGAGGAGATCAATCTAGCATTGATATTGTACAATTCATTTCTTTCTCAGAATAACATATAAAATTATTTCTATTTCCGACTTACGATCCATGATTGTTGGACGTAAGGGTTAGTGCTTTCAAGAGGATTGTTCTTGCACATTGTTGATGTATAGTTGTTAGATAGTATGCCTCACCGGTTTTGGTGTGATAGGTTGTACGATCTGAAACTATAGTGGAAATCTCTTTTGGTTTGGAAAGGGGACTGGATGTACCTTCGGATTGTGAAGGGAACAGGATAAACCTTTGTGTTCTTTTACTTTCCGCATTACCGCTTTTATTTCTTAAACACGTAAAAGAAGAAAAATCCATCCACCGAGAAAATAACCGAGAAAATTTCATATAACCTAATTCACCCCCCTCTTAGGCTATCTCTGTAACTACAACAATGTCTCAAAGATATAGCCCATTTAGCTGATAGAGTACGACAAGTCGAAAGTTTAAAATCTGAAAAATCAAAAACTAGTCGATATCATAAGAAAGTTGCTTACTTAGAAGTAGATAATTTCTCTTCCGACGAGGGAGAAGTCGTCGAAGAAAGTGAGGTTCATGTGGCTGAACTCAAGCTAGGGCCTCCTTACAAGTGTAAGTTGTTAAAGTTGTCGAATGGCGAAAATCCCGTCGAAATAGGGAAGCCAAACAAATATGTTACAAGAACTTAAACCTTTGACGTATCAAAGTGTGATGGGATATTTGATTTATTGGTAAAAGATGGTCAAATTATTATTCCACTTGGTTTAAAAGACCCCCTTTAGAAAGAAAAAAAGAAAAATAGGGGATTTTGCAAGTTTTGTAATTTCCTTGGTCATAAAACATCTCAATGTGTCCTTTTCAAGGATTTGGTGCATAAGGCGTTGAAAGATGGCAAACTTCAATTTGGCGAAAAGCCGAAGATGCAAGTTGAAATAAACCCTTTGAAGGTCGAAGAAGCATTGTACTATGAGCTAAATAATTGCATGGTGGTGGAAGCTACTGAAGGTTTCCCAAATCCACTCATGTCTGAGAATGTCGAATGCATGATGGTCGAAACTGTAGACGATTCCGACAAAAAGATTGAAGAAGCCCTTGAGGCAGTCTACCCTCAGGCTAGTGAGAGTCTAACTGACTTTCAATAGAAGTGCAAAGTTGGCGGGTCAAAGGTGGTGTTGTGCCCAAGATGCAATTCCATTTTCAACGAAAAGGTAGGTGAAAGATATGAAGCTATCAAAAAAGAGGCGCTACCCGCTGGAAGGCCTATAGTCCCAAGGTTCTTATTTGATCAAGGCTTAAATAGTGTTTTAGTCCCTGTAATTTAGCAAGTTTTTGGTTTTCGTCCCTGAAAGTTTTTTTTTCCGGTTTAAGTCCCCACATTTCCAAAACGCTTTGGTTTTAGTCCCTACTGTGAGTTAGACGTTAAAAAAAAGGGATGTGGCAGACGGTGCTTATGTGGCAGGTCGTTTGGCATTTCTCAATAATCCAAGTGGCATTCTCATTTACACATGTGGATTTGTCATTTTCCTACCACAAAATGGAACATGAAAGGTTATTTTAGCATTCTCACTATCGTCCCTACAAAGTTAGGTTTTCAGCCATTGAAGAGTTTTCAAGGAAATTGTCAAGTAAACTTCATACATTGAAGACGACGGGACTGACCTGCAGCAAAGGCCATCGGGACTGATCAACTTCAGGTATGACATTTATACTGAACATTCATTATGGGGGAAGGATGGTTAGGGATAGTGTGGTGTATTACTTAGGTGGGGTTAAACATGAAGTAGAGATAGACCCTGATAGGTGGAGCTATTTTGAAGAGGTAGAAAATGCTGGTAATTGGCTTCCAAACTGGTCTGGGGATACTATTTGGCAAGTTGAACATATCCATAGCAAACATAGTTTCATAGTTGACACTTCTAAAAGAACTTGTACATGTAACTTTTGGGAATTGGTAGGCATACCATGTAGACATGCAGTTGCTGCCTTAGGCTATAGAAACCAACCACCAGAAGACTATGTAGATGACTGTTATTCTAAAGAAACATATGTGGCATGCTATGATTTCAATGTTAGCCCAATTAATGGCCAAGACATGTGGCCTGAGGTTGAAACTGAGGAAATGTTGCCTCCATCCTACAAAAGAGGCCCTGGTAGGCCAAAGAAATTAAGGAGGAGGGAACCTGATGAAGACCCAAACAAGGTAAGGACACAGACATCTTATTGTTGTACCAACTGTGGTGGAAATGGCCACAATGCAAGAAGTTGTTCAGTTCAGGTGCCTGACCCTGAAGCTCAAAAAAGAAAGGTATGTATTCATACTACAGACATGAATCACGTAGTCTTACTATATGTATTTTTTAATTTTGAATACATATTTTAAAAATCTAGAGTTTTGGTCCCTCTATTTTAATTTTATTTTTAATTTTGGTCCCCCAATTTTATTTTTAATTGTGCTACTCTGTATGCAGAAAAAACCAAAGAAACAACCACAGCCTCAGGATGAACCTCCAACTCAGCAACAGCCACAACCTCAAGATGTACCTCCAAGTTCAGTTCAGGTGCCTGACCCTCAAGCTAAAAAAAGAAAGGTATGTATTCATACTACAGACATGAATCATGTAGTCTTACTATATGTATTGATTGTACTACTCTGTTTGTAGAAAAAACCAAAGAAACAACCACAGCCTCAGGATGAACCTCCAACTCAGCAACAGCCACAGCCTCAAGATGTACCTCCAAGTTCAGTTCAGGTGCCTGACCCTCAAGCTAAAAAAAGAAAGGTATGTATTCATACTACAGACATGAATCATGTAGTCTTACTATATGTATTGATTGTACACTCTGTTTGCAGAAAAAACCAAAGAAACAACCACAGCCTCAGAATGAACCTCCAACTCAGCAACAGCCACAACCTCAAGATGTACCTCCAAGTTCAGTTCAGGTGCCTGACCCTCAAGCTAAAAAAAGAAAGGTATGTATTCATACTACAGACATGAATCATGTAGTCTTACTATATGTATTGATTGTACTACTCTTTTTCAGAAAAAACCAAAGAAAAAACCACAGCCTCAGGATGAACCTCCAACTCAGCAACAGCCACAGCCTCAAGATGTACCTCCAAGTGAACAACAACAACAGCCTCAAGATGAACCTCCTTCAGAACAACAACAACAGCAAGATACACAATGTGATATGGACCAAGAGTTTGAAATGCTTGCAGCAGATCTTTGTGCAGCTTTTGATACAACACAACCTCAACCCAATCTCAGTTCCAAAATTCCATCTCCACCTCAAGTTGCTAGTGACCAGCCTCCAACTGTTGAGGTTCCACCTGTAATGGCTTCACAAGGAGTTAGTGACTCACAACTAAACTACATTCTCTCTGCACCTGTTCAAGAGGTTGTTCCTACACCTAAAGAACATGTTAATGCACTTCCTAAACAAAAGGTGAGTCTGTTATTAATGTTATTAATGCGTCTGTTTTCTGTTTTGTAAATTGGCATCTATGTATTTTCTTTGGCCTAATATATTCTGTTTCTATTGTGTTTATTGTGTCTTTCTAGGCAAAACAACCCAAACAACCCAAACAAAAGGTTGCAAGGAAGTTAGAGTTGAGGAGAAGTGATAGAACAAGGGTACTCAGGTGCAAGAAACTCAAGGGAGAAGGAAGTAGCCCTGCACAACCATGGAAACTGTAGACATATGTTTTGACTGATACAATGGACTTGTTGTTTTGTATTATGTAATTTGATTACAGTTGAACCATTATGTTTTGATTACAAATAGTGTGCTTTATGATACAATGTTACACATTAATGTGTATTTTGATTACAGTATTTTGATTACAAATGATGTGTTTTATCCTTAAAGTTTATTATGATTACAAAGAGTGTACTTTATCCAATGGCTTTAGCCTTAAAATTTAGTTTCATATATACTGGTATACTTTATATACAATTCAAAAGAGTGTACAAATGGTGTACTTTATCAACAGTGTACTTTATGCATACAATTAAAAATATATATACTGTCAATTGGTGTACATTTAAACACATATATTTGCACACATATATATGTACAAGGACCAAACTCAAAAAATACTTTATTATTACAAGGACTAAAAACAAAAACAAAAAACATAATGACAATGTGTGTATTTAGAGTTAAAGCATTGTTGTGATAAGTAATTGGTGTACTTTATGCACAATTCAAAAGAGGAGTAAGATAATTGCATACATAAACTAGCCAAAACCATAACATTTATTTCATTAATCATTTGGTACATGAACAAATGTCAAAATACATTAATTTTACAGGGACTAAAAACCAAAAACAAAAATACAGACACAAACAAATGGGATTCATCACCATTTGTGATAAGCAAGGAAGAACCCCCATGACCCAAACAACAAAAACTTCAACAATGTCACTTTTCTTTTTTCCTTCTCCAACTTAATCTTCACTTTTTCCTTTTTTTTAACCTCAATATCCTTAACAAACTCCTTCAACATTTCAGAACACTCACAACCACTTGAAATTTTAAGATCACTGGCTGGATTTCGTTCTATTTCATCATCCCAAATGAACAACTTGCATCCAGAGATTAACCCTGAGTTTTGACACTTCCAAAATCTTCTATTAGGGTTATCAACAGTGTTTGACATAAACAATTTCATTCTTCTGTTGCAACCACAAACTGGTGCTTGAACGTGATGAGATTGTGCAGAAGAAGAAGATGCCATTGGAGACGATATGGAAGAAAGAAGAAAGAAGAAAGCTTGAAGAAGAAAGACCACACTGTGATTCTATATTTTGGATTTGGTCCCTCTAGAATAAATAGGAAAATGACAAATCCACATGTGTAAATGAGAATGCCACTTGAATTATTGAGAAATGCCAAACGACCTGCCACATAAGCACCGTCTGCCACATCCCTTTTTTTTAACGTCTAACTCACAGTAGGGACTAAAACCAAAGCGTTTTGGAAATGTGGGGACTTAAACCGAAAAAAAAACTTTCAGGGACGAAAACCAAAAACTTGCTAAATTACAGGGACTAAAACACTATTTAAGCCTTTGATCAATGAGGGACTCTTTGTTGAAATGAGGAGTACAAGAAACAATTCCAACAAGCTATGCCTAATACGTTTATGCCTTAGAAGATGAATATCATAAGGAGACATTGAATTGTTAAAAATCTAAAAACTCAGCCCAAACACAATAAAATTTAGGTTTGTAAAGGAATTTTGGAAGGAGATTCAAGTTGACTTTATAAGGGGTATAGAAGAATTTCTTTCAAACATTCATAAGTAAAAATCCAAATTGTTTATTTAATGTTCTGATTCCAAAGAAAAATAATCCTTAACAAATATTAGAATACAAATCAATATCATTGATAGGGTGTATATACAAAGTCTTTCCTACGATTTTAACAAATAGATTGAAAAAATCGACATAGTCATTTTAGAGATGCAAACAACATTTATCACAGACAGACATATCTTAAACGAGGTTCTTGTTGCATATGAAATTGTTGATGAAGCCGAGAGAAATAAGAAATAAATGAAATTATTTAATGTGGATTTCGAAAAAGCATATGATTCAATTGAGTTGGAATTTTTAGATTTTGTGATGAAAAAACAAATCTAAAAGTGAATTTTTTTTAAGATTTTGTCGGTAAAAATCAATTGTCATACCCCAATTTTGATCCTGAATTGCCAAAATTCATTCATCGAATCATTTGTATCATATGCATAGTATATCATGTCTTTTATCATGCATAATATCTGAATTATCAACCAAAATAAATTTGTTGGATTTACAGTAGTTTCGGTCAAACTAAAAGTCAATTGTGCAAAAAATCAGCGGAAGAAAAGTTTTAAAATCGAGCTTGAAGACGTCAGTATTCTTGAACTACGTTTTACGTAGATTAACCTGGCGTGCTAATTTTATTTTTTCGGAAACTTTTTCAATCTTATTTTGATCAGCTGAGCCTGTTAACGGATCTATTTATTTCAAAATTTGACCAAACGCTGTATTTTTTTAAATACGTACAAATTTTGCTGATCATTTTGGTGCATTCGTCTTCACTTTTCATAAACTTTGGTACCCGCCCGTTTTTTCTCTCGTTTTTTTTTATCTTTTTATTTTTAATTTTAGGTAATTAGTCATTTATTCTATTATAGTTAATTAAGTGTCTTAATTTGATTTTGTTTTACTTATTTGATTTTATTTTCAATTAGTGATTTTTTTCTAGTTTATTTTTTAAAAAAAATACAAAAATTGTTTTCATTTCTTTTTAGTAACACTTCTTTACCAAGTTCTTAAAAGAATATTCTCTTTTACTCTTTTTGGTAACCCTAATAATATATATGTGTCATTACCAACTTTCAAAGAGGGGGATCCCAATGCACTCAATACATGTGGCGCACACTGAAAAGAAAGTTCACTCATTTGTTGTTTGGAAAATCAAAATAGAAAAGAGGAAGTGAATTTCTGAAGAAAAAAAAAAGAGAAATTGATTTTCTTCTTTTCTTATTTTCTTTTTCGACTTGTAGTTGTAAACACCCCAAATTTGCCCTCACCCATTCACACCATGGCTTGTGATCATTTCATATGCATAAACTCAATCATAGCATCTCATCTCACTTTTGATTCACTGCATAGTTTCTAAGTCATCTGCATCTAGGGTTTGTGATCTGAGCAATCTCAGGGCTTCTTGAGCCACTCCAAAGGCAACCAATCACTTCAAAGGGATCCATATGTGTTCAAGCATCATAGTACATCCTCTCAAAGCCAAGAATTCAGAAGAATCACAAGAACTAGGGTTTGAATGGATGCAGAGCCAAGGATAGACTGCACAGTTGACTGAAAATTAGGGTTTTGGTTTCAGAGGCCATAACTCCAAATTTTTTGGTCATTCTTGTTTCCATTGGTCTCTACATGGTATAGGGAGTGTGCATATCAATTTTCATGAAGAAATTCCATGGGGAAGTCATCTGATCAAGGGTTGACTTTTCAGGCAAGTCAGTGTAAAATCAGGGCATCTGAGGCCCCCAATGACCCAACCAATGGGTGATCTTCATCATTTTGAGTGTATATGATCTTTATTTGATCATGGAAGAAGGTTGAAGTTCATAAAAATCAAGAATTTAGGGTTTTTGCAAATGTTGACTTTTTGGGCATAGTTGACTTTTCAAGAATGCATCATTTTAGGTCATTTTTCAAGCCTTGATTCTTGATCCAAAAAGGCTTCAAATGGAAAAACTTTGGTCATGAAAGTTGTAGATCTCATCTTTCCCTTTTCAAAAAGTACAAGAACATGATCAAACTCTTCTTGGATCAAAAGTTATGGCATGACAAAGTTGGCTAAAATCATTGATTTTCAAGGCATGCTTCAAATGGAAATTTTGCAAGATCATGAACCAATGCCTTTTGTGACCTCTAATTCATTTCAAACCAGTATGCAAACATTCTCTAAGTCATAAAATTCAGATTTGAACCAAGAATGCCCATGGTTTATGTTTGGTTGGCCAAAGAAATCACATGTGAACCAAGGGTGTAACAAGTTGCAAAATCCTCATGATCACATCTCACCAACTTGCTGCATTGGTTACTGCACTTTGCTAGCCTCAAGCCACACCATGCTGCACCAGAACCATATCTTGTACTTAGCTAGAGCTTAGCCCATGCCCTCTCTTACAAAATTTGACTTTTTTGCAAAAGGTGACTTACCAATCAATAAAGGACATGTCTTGTCAACTGACCAATGAGAGAGGTTTTTGTGGACAAATTGCAAGCCATTTCATGTACAAGGCAAGGCTGAAACACTTCATACCAACACATTCACAAAATCACCTCATCTGGCAATTTGCTTCGAATCTGCCTCCACAGCTTGCAAACACAAAAACCATCTTCACCATTCATCTCACCTCACTCCATAGACCTCAAACCACCAAAAGCCAGGCCTGAAACAAGCAAGAACACTCCACTGCCATTCTTCACCTCAACTTGCAGTTCCATTCGAATCTTTCTCCCTAGCTCACAAACACACAAACAAACACCACAGACCTTCTCCATTCATCCTCAGGATCATAAACAACCATTCACAATGCCCTGAAACAGCCTGAATCATCCCTGCCATTTTTGACTGAGCTTGAGCAGAAGTTTGTCAAACTTATCATCCAGCCAAAATAAATTTCTTTTGAGCATTCAAACATCATCTGGGGATCAAGTGTAGTGGATTGCACTAGGAGAAGTGACCAGAAAGTCATCAGAGTGAAAGCTTCGAATCTCAGGTAGCTTGAAAATTATTTTTCCAGAAATCATTTTTCATGTTATAAACTTGTTCTATGTGCTTTACTGATCATCCTGATGTCATTGGTTTCTAAAATGGCTTTGAAATGAGCATTTAATTTCTCTCTGAAACCTGCGTGCCCTAGTTTTCATTTTCTTCGATTCAGCTTAGTTAGGAAAAAGAAATTTGTTTTGGGAGAGGGGTTTGATTCGTGAGGGGTTGGAGAACATTTCCCAGTTCTTAGGTTTCATTTTTGTTACGATTTGAGGGGTTTGGGGTTTTCTCAGGAAAGATGCTGGCCGGAGAAGACGACCGGAAGTCTTCTCCGGCCGCCTGAGAGTGATTAAGCCCTAATTGCGTGATTAATGACCATTTGAATGTGGACCACTGGATGCGTTGACATGTTTGACTCCCCGCGCGAATGAAAGGCCAGGATCAGTCTGCTTAGCCCTAATCTCTCTCATTAGTTTTATTTAATTTTTAATTAAGTTAATTAACTCAGGAGCCATCTGGGCCCTTCATTTGCGCGCTGGTCAACAGATTCAAACCCTGGGCTCATCTCAGCCTTCCATTTGGTTTACTTTCCCTTTTATTTAATTTTTATTCATTTTCTTTTCATTTTATTTGCACAATTATTTTAAAATAGTAAAAAATTCTTAAAAATTATGAAACTTTTTCCTAAGAGTTTTAATAATTTTTATGACCCAAAAATATTTTTATTTTATTTTTTATCATTAAAAAAGTATTTTTAAATATTTAAAAGATTATTTTTAATTGATTAATGGAAATTAATTAATTAAAAATACTTTTAGGTATTTAAAAATCACCAAAAAATTCATGAAATGTTATAAGACATTTAGAAACATTGTCCAACCTTAAAACCAAATTTCTTTTTTGATCTTGATGCATTTTAAGAATTTTTCATTGAATTAAATCATATTTTGTGCATTATTTTGATCATAAGTTCAAAAAATCATTTCTGCCTATTGGAGAAGAGTTGGACATTGATTCTTCTTGCTTTGTTTTATGTTTAGCATGTAGTTCCTAGGATAAAATGGTCTTGATTTGATCTTTCAATTTCAATTTGTTTGGCATTTCTTTTGTTAAGAACCCTAAAAAACCCTAGAATCTTAGAAAATTCATAACTTGAGATTGGTTAAGAGTTGAGACTTCCCCTTTGGACCTTGGTTTATTATAGGTTTAGGGTTTCTTAGGGTGGCATTTTCCATTTTTTATCTTAGGGTTTGCTTCTGTTTTTGGTTTTTGTTTGATGATTGATTCATAAACCCTAATTTGAGCTTTCATTTGCATCCTTCTTGCATTCTCTTGCATAACATGACTTGTCTTTGCATTTTATGCATGCTTGTGTTTCATTTGACATCTTAAGACATGTAGGAAGCATCTTTGATCATTGCATCTCATATTTGCCATGTCATTTGCCTTGTATGTTTCATAACTTTTCATGCTCATTCATGCTCCTTAGCTTGCATCATTTGCATCCATGATCTTGTATGAACATCTCCATATGCTGCCTCATGTTCATAGCATCTCATGGCATCATTATCATCATCAACATGCTTCTGGTTGTGTTTAGCATCATGTCATTTCATTTTCATTTAGCATTGCATTGCATTTCTTTCTAACATTTCAGGTGGTAAGTAAGCTTGAGAAGTGAATTTGCCTTCACTTCTCATAACTTTTCCTTTCATCTCTCTAGCATCCATTGTTGCATTCTTATATGTGTTTGAGATTGAGATTGCTCATTCTTGTTCCTCCCACTTTCTTTCTTCAAGTGACTTGACTTCTTGAATGAAGCAAGTTACTTTGCTTCTCTTGATCCTGTTCATCTGCTTCCTGGTGGCTCCTTTTGAAGACTTCTCTTGTAAACCTCACAAACCTTAGGAACAACCATGCATGACAATGAATTAGGGTTTTGATTAGTCTCCCCTCATAGTTTTACCTTTGTGTCTCTCTTTGAGTCCTCTCTTCTCACCTCATAATCAGGGACTAAACCCTAAAGGCTTTAAGGCTTTGTGATTAAGCTTATGCCTGCATCCTTCTCTTAGGATGGAGTGTATAACTTTAATCCTAAGTGTTAAACCCTTAATGTGTTTAAATCTCTTAATCAATTCACATAATAACCATCAAGACATCACACTTGTAACTTGGGCCTTGCATTAGGGTTCTAATTCTTCCTTAATTGGTTAAGAAGGACTAACCCTAGTGTTAATGGACAAGTCCCCCTCAAGTTGTCTTATAAACCCTAAAAATCACTTCATCATCATATCATTGAATAAAATCCACTTAATCAAAGGCTTGTTTTGTCATGAGTTTAATCCCTAATCATGGATTAAGTTGAGGAGCTTTTCTCAGCTTAAACATTCTCATCTATTATCCTTCTATTAGGATGGTGTAATGAGCCTGTTTAATCCTTGATTATGGCTTAACCTCATTACTTAACACTAAACAAAAACATCAAAAACATCTAAATAATCACAAGTAGGTTAATGATCTTGATCCTGCATCAAAGGTGATTAAGTGTGAGAATCTGACTTCACACTTAAGGTAATTCTCATTACCCCTAATCAGAGGGAAGATGTGATGAGTTTACTAACCCATTGGTTTAGGCTTAAACTCATTAACTTATGACCAAAATCCAAAAAATAATAAAAGACTGAAAACTCAAAAACAAACAATAATCGCCTCCTTCGGGATTCTCTTCTCATCTCATTCACTCATAAACGAGAACTTGTTTCTTCCGTCTAATGCAAGACAGTTTGCACCTGAGCCAGACAGGTCATACACTTGAGCATAGGCTAGCAAGCAGTTCACAAGTCAATTCACCTTTCAGTCTCTTTGGGTCGAACTACGGTGTTCTGACTTCCTCATTGCACGAGAGGATACGTAGGCATAACTTAACAGTTATCGAACAAAAGTCTCTGTATATTCCCCCTCTTTCCAGCTTCATTCTTTTAGCCTCATTATCTTGAGCAATTCATTCTCATTCCTACACTGACACATCATTTATACACTTTCACTTCCTTTACACTGACACCTGTACATTCTTTTCCAGCTTTATACACAGATTGCACTGACACTACCCCTTTAAAACACAAGTCTTTTAAGCGTGGATCCCGTCGAGTACGACGGACAATCTGGGTGCTAATACCTTCCCAGGTTGTAACCAACCCCCTTTCTCAGTCTCTCTGGTTCGCAAACCGTCTTATCCATCTTTTTCTAGGTCTATGCAGCATTACCTTTCCTCCGGGATAAAAATGCCTAGCTGGCGACTCTATTCATCTCCAGTGAGTTCACGGCTGTGTGTTCTCATTGTTCCCTTTCGCCGACCGTTCGCGTCTGTACCTTCATATGATATGTTTCATTTGTCGGGAGCGACAGCTTGGCGACTCTGCTGGGGAACCTTATACTGCAGCCAGGGCTTCTGGTTCTTTTTGTGGGTTCCTCCTAGCGCTTGATTGATTTGTGTTTATTGGGGGTGTTATGTGCTATTTGTATGTGTATATTTGCTTTATTTACTGCTTTCTGTACAGCTTTATTTATTGCTTTCTTTACTGTTTTTTTTTCATTTATCATACTGTCATACTGCTGGCTGGATCTGTTGTCTGCTTTGGTGGGTGGGGTTCTATTGAGAGTTAAGGTCCTATACCTGGGACCTGAGTGACACCTAGGCTAGAGTGAATCATATTCTTTCCCATTCCATTTCGGTCTGGTGCGGGAATATGAAACACGGTTCAGATGTGGGTTTCTTCTTGAGAACTCTGTGTTGCAGATTTCCTGCAATGCTAGGGCTATCTGGGAAGCCTGCTAAGTCTGGATGACCTTTAGTACTGACCTTCAGAAACTGAGGTGAATTAGAGGAGGAATTGTTATGGTTATTGTAAACACTGTACCTCCGGGTTAGAAGTGTTTACACTTCTCATAACTAATCCAAGTCTGAGGATCCTTGTTCTAGAACACCACCTGTGAGGGGGTTGGGCTGTTTACAGGTTTGCAGGAACCCTTTGACCTCAACATACCCTCATTACCAGTACAATTGTTTGATCCGGTCACTATGATCCTGAAGTTATTGACCTCTGGTTTTCAGTTACTATTTCGGGTTACTATATAGAGATCTTGTGGTTACAGACACTCGATTCTTGGTTCAGTATCCCAGATTCCAGGCATTTTCCAGCTGTGATCCCATGTCTTTGCATCTTTTGCATCATCATATTGCATTTTGCATTTGCATCTGCATTGCATTTTCCTCCTCCAGAGAGCTCATCCTTCCTCTTTTGTCAATGACCAGCCAGCTGATTTCCCGGTACTCAGTTTGAACAAGTGTTAACTGTTAGAAGACGACAGTGTTTGAAAGAAGATTGAGCAGTGTCAAGAGGTAAAGGGTTAGATTGGAAGCCGTCAGTAGCTATGTCAGAGAACAACCGTCAGAATGTTGAGTTTCCACCTGGTTTCACTTCAATGACCAATCCGTTGTATGTTCTTTCTCATGATGAAGATCTTCCACAAGTGAGCAATCTTGCTCAAGCTCAACCTGTACAGACCCCGATCGTGAATCAGAATGTACCTGAACCATCTGTTGCCCGAGGTGGACCTTCATCTTCTTTTGATTCTACAAATTATCAGAGTTTTGCTTTCCCTATGCCAAACTTCCAAGGGGCAATCCCTCTTGTGAAAACCAAGGATCCACAAGTTATTGATCTTGCTGAAAGATTCTGTGTGTTGGACGAGCAACTCAAAGCCTTAGCGGATCCTGATGCCTTCGGTTTTGATGCTCTAACCCTGTGTTTGGTGCCTGGTCTTGTCATTCCTCCAGATTTCAAGACTCCGAAGTTTGAAAAATACACTGGTGTTAGTTGCCCGAAGCGTCATTTGGTGATGTTTTGTAGAAAAATGACTTCTCATGTCTGCAATGATAAGGTGATGATTCACAGTTTTCACGACAGTTTAAGTGAGGCATCTTTAAGTTGGTACATGGATTTGGAAAGCAGTCATATCCGATCTTGGAATGATTTATCCAGAGCTTTCGTAAAGCAATACCAGTACAATATGGACGTGGCGCCCAATCGCACGCACTTGCAGAGCCTGTCCCAGAGGAGTGGTGAATCTTTCAGAGAATATGCACAGCGGTGGAGAGAATTGGCAGCCCAAGTGCAACCACCACTTTCAGACAGAGAATTAATTGACCTGTTCGTGGGCACCTTGCAGGGTCCATACTTGGAAAGAATGAGTAGCATTGGGATGACAAGCTTCTTTGATTTGATGATAGTTGGAGTACGCATTGAGAGCCTTCTCAAAAGTGGAAAGATCCAGGACTTCTCGAATATCCCAGCTAGTGAAGGTGAGTCTGTTGTTAGCTCCCAAGAGGAAGAATGGGATGACATCAGTGCAGTCATGGCAAATATCAAATATTCAAGACCAACATATTTTCAGAGATCATCTGTTCCTGAATCTGATTACTCTTACGGGCATTCGGCAATGCTCAGAGCACCGTGTCAGAAACCCTGGACTCCTCCTCGTCCAAATCTGCAATCTCATGGTCGAAGACCTCATAATCAACTTCAGAGCCAGCCTAGGCCTCGTAACAATCTGGAAAGAAGGATTGCTCCTCTTCATCCAGTTCCCATGGCATACACTGACCTATTGCCACATCTAATTCAGAGCTCAGTGGTGGTTCCTAAGCCTCTCAAGCCGTTGTCAGAGCCATACCCTCCAGGGTACAATCCTCATGAGCAGTGCGGGTATCATGGTGGATCAACGGGGCATTCAACTGAAGATTGCAAAGCTTTTCAAGCCAAAGTACAACAATTGATCGACAAGGGCTACATTTCCTTTCCAGAAGGAAGCTTGGTTGTGCACGTCAACCTCTCACCTGATTGAGTTCAAAGACTTCAAAGAAGCGTCTCCTGATTCAGTGGCTCGAAAAAATGTCATCGAAATTGGTGATCATTGTATCCTTTTCATCATTTGCATTGTAGTTTCTTTCCTGTTAGCAGCTACTTGTCTTTTAAGCATTGTTATTTTAAATGGTAATGTTAATGTAGTGATCTTGCACTTTTGAATTAATTATGTCGCATTCGCTCATTTTTTTTTCTTTACTTGCATCGAAAAAAGAAAAAAAAAGAAAAAATTTGCATCCGTTTACCTCCCATTTATGTCACTGTTGTTTAGCAGGTTTGAGGGAGGATGATGACAACTGAATACCCATAATTGTTGAAGGCATGCTTTCAGAGTAGAACCTGCTGACGATGTACAGGCATTGCTTCAATTCCCAAACACCGGAGATATAAGGGAGATAGACCCTCGTCAACCCGTTTGAGCCTTGAAGTAGGAGTTTCTTTTCTAAACGAAAAAACCCTCACATTCAACCCGGGGCAGGGTAGTTATCAGTTAATTTGACCGAGCGTTCAAATTTCCAAAGTAGTGTGCATCCGAGGATTCATTACCTTTATTCATTACACCTCAAGAGGTCAAGGGACGTGAAACCACAATGGTTATCCCTCACCAACAAAGGAATGAGGCAGTCAACCCTTTCAGCAAGTCATGGCAAACCTGTGTCACACGATTTGTTCAACAAAAATCAAAAGGAAAAAAAAGAAATAAAGCCCGCTAAGTCGAAAAAATGTGTGAAAACATATGACTTAGGCAAAAGTTAGGGCATCCCGCTGGACTTCAAATTCGAAAGATTCAGTCCAGGCAAAAGTTAGGGAATAAAAAATCTGAAGAAAAATATATTCCATGAGAACAAAGTCGTGTGACCAGGCACAAAGTCAGAATGGGCGACTGTTACTCCAAGAAACCTCATTGGTGCGTAAACCATCAACGTCATTGGTTCCTCAATCATTACAAAACCCTTGTGAGAGGCGAGCGTTTAAGTCGAATTAGCTGAACATAAGACTGGAGAACATCAAGGAGAACGGGTGGGCACAGATAAACTTTGAGCCATAAATCTTTCCTTCTAAAAACCGTGAACCAGACCACGTCATAACCCTTGAAAGTCCTAATTGAATCAGGTTCAATTCTGAAAGCATACTACGACAAGGTTGCGTAAACTGACTCCTAACGATTTGCTAACTCAACACTACGTTTGGACTAATCGTCCATTCGTCACACACGGTCACAGCATCAAAGTGAATAAATTTTCAAAAAAAAAAAAAAACTTGCATGTGTACTGCATTAAAATTACCATTTGTGAATGTACAGTTTTAATTGCAAGTTAGTTTGTGACACCAGGGAAGTTCCTACAAAGAGCAATCACGAGGGAACTTGATCATTCAACAATGATGACCAGAATCAAGAGCATCTTGTCAGCCTATGAATCAGGGGCATGTTATCCAGTGGTTTTGTTGACCAAGGAATCCGTCAGGGTAAAGAGATTTCCCAAGCATCAGTTGATCGAAGAACGTCATTCAAAGTCAGTTGATCAGAGCTGAGTCTGCCAAACAGGGGCAGGCCATCCGATACTTCTGTTGTCCAAAGATGAAATCTTCCAATGCCCAGTCAGAGTGAATCAAGTCGCTTACACGCTCATACCGAGGCAGGACACTTCCAGAGATCACTAAGTGCAACTCTCCTCGAGAGAACATCCAAGTCTGCTATTCCAGAAATTGGATAATCAGTGACAGTCTGTTCAGGGACTCGCCCAACAGGGGCAATTTTTTAGCTACACAGAGCAATTTGTATCATTGATCTTCGAGTTCGGGACGAGTGTCGGGAAATCATGCTACCCACCGTCGCCTTTGTCACCCTTCTCAACCAGAAGCCTTGTCACTAAGACCTTTTTTTTTCCACCTCGGGAGTTTTTCTGGCCTTTCATAATCATTGCATAAGTTATTTGCATACGTTATTCATGTCGCATATAGAGCATATGCATCATCATTGCATTGAGCATAACCCCCGTAACATCAGATCTCACATCCAGGGCCTCGTAACCCCAACTCATCAACCTTTCAAAGTCCAGTTCTCGTCTGGCATACCAATTTCAAATACCAGTTCTCGTCTGGTAGGCGAATCTTTTAACTAGTTCCCGTCTGGTCACCTTTTCATTCAACCCATTGAACGCCAGTTCCCGTCTGGTAGTCATTCTTTTTCAGAGTCAATTCTCGTTTGACAATGAACCCCGAGGAGTCAGTTCTCGTCTGACGACTTATTCCTTGCCCATCAGTTCTCATCTGTTGGCCTACCTTTTATAAACCAGTTCTCGACTGGTAATTCACCTTCCAAAGTCCAATTGCTTGGCAACCAAAAAATATATATCTATCAACCTGGCCCTAGCGCCCAACCATCCTTGTTTCATATCTTTGGTTATAAGCATACGTCTGCATTGTACATCATCTGCATTGCATCTTCATACCGCATGGTTTCTGTTTTAGCTCTGATGTGGGGCAAGAATCGTTTCAAGACGTAATCTGGGGCAGTTATCTCAAGACTTGTTGAATTTCTGCGAGAGTTTGAAGACACTGGAGCAATTCTGGATGCCAAGTCTTCTGTAAAATCCTCTGAAGACGATCTTTTTATGGATGATGCAGTATGGTATAATTGAGGAGTTAAGGGAATGATAGTTCACTCAGGATGATCAATAATGCTTTTGTTGAGCTCAAAAGTTTGAAGCACTGTGTCAATTCTCAGGGAATGTCTGGTATTTATTTTACCAGCAGGGCATTGGAAGTTTATTTCTTCCCCGAGCATAAAGATCTTCTCTCAGCCGACAAGATTCCCTCATGAGGAGTTGGTTATTCGCGTTCAGCCAAAGCCAATTTTCATTGGCATATCTTCCCAACACAGTTGTTATGCTACACTTGGGGCATATTTTGATTCTCCAGCAAAGTCTCTCCTCAGCAGAGCATTGCCAAATCTTTTCTCAACCATGCCAGAAGGTTGACACTCCCAGCTGAGTTAGAGCAGACGATATCCCCGACAGAACTTCAAGGCTAATTGAATCGTTCTCGTCCCCAAGCGGACTTATCTTTCCACAGTGAAGTTTTCCCAACAGGCAGCTGAAGGCCTTTGTTTCCCCACAAAGTTAGAATTATCAGAATTCCCTCCTCAGTAGGATTGTGTGATCAAGCATCTTCCCTAGCCAAGTCTAAAGATGATCTTTCCCCATAGAGTCATCAGGATTCTCATTTCCAAGGGACTTCCCCAGCAGAGCAAGAAGAAATTCTCCCCAGTGGAGTCAGAGCAGGATGATCAGATCCTCAGCAGATATTCAAAGCAGTTAAACGAAGTATACCTCACGCAGAGTCGTCTTTCCTCCAGTGAAGACCTCTCCAACAAGCATCAGGTTGCCAACACTTCGTTCCCATCAGAGTTAAAAGCTTTCAACCCGTCAACAGTATATAGAATGCTTCCCAGATTCCCCAGCAAAGAGCTAAAGCAAAAACAGTTGCCTCACACTCCCAAACACCAGTATATACTCCCTCTGACGCCCGTCCGTGTCATATCCCCAGCAGAAAGCCAAAGCATCCCTTTGCACTCACAGATACTTGTATATATATAACTTTCTTGACACTCGTCCGTGTCACTTTCCCCAGCACAGTAACTTAAACACTCTGTATATCACATACTTTGTTTATACTATACTTTTCTCCTTTTGACACTCGTCCGTGTCACCCTCCCCAGCAGATAAACACTCATCTATACAATACTCATACTCACTACTCATGTTACTCTTATACAGATACTCGTCCATATCTTGTATACACCATTTATATCCCCTCAGATTCAACACTCGTCTGTGTTCTTTGTTAACCAGATGGTACTCGTCTGTATCATCATCTCAGAGCATGCGTCAAGCGTTTGTTTCTACCTGATACTCGTCCGTATCATAGTCTTAAGGATGCTCGTCCGCATCTTTAATCCATACACTGTGTCAAACACTTTTGTCTTCTTGAATATAGATACTCGCCTATGTCTACTATTCCCCAGAAGAGTCCCCTCAGAATCAACACTCGTCTGTGTTCCTTGTTAGCCAGTTGGTACTCGTTCGTATCATCATCTCAGAACATTGCGTCTAATGTTTGTTTCTACATGATACTCGTCTGTATCATAGTCTTAAGGATGCTCGTCCGCATCTTTAATCCATACACTGTGTCAAACACTTTTGTCTTCTTGAATATAGACACTCGTCCGTGTCTACTATTCCCCAGAAGAGTCCCTTCAGATTCAACACTCGTCCGTGTTCTTTGTTAACCAGATGGTACTCGTCCGTATCATCATCTCTGAACACTTGTCAGTATTTGTTTCTACATGATACTCGTCCGTATCATAGTCTAAGGATGTTCGTCCGCATCTTTAATCTATACACAATACCAAACACTTATACTTTCCTTTCTTGGTTGTGAACGCTCGTCCGTGTTCACTATATCCCCAGTAGATTGCCAACAAAAGCATTTTCTTTTATCTGACACTCGTCCTGTGTCATGATAACCTTGAGAGCAGCCGTACCCTGCTGAGTGGTCGTCCTCCACTTCTTGATGGTCGTCCTCCATCATGCTCATCCGATGGCCGTCCCCATCGTTGTTCTTAGCAGCCGTCCCCTGCTAGGTGGTCGTCCTCCACCTTTTGATGATCGTCCTTCATCATTTTATCCAATGGCCGTCCCCATTGTTGATTTTGGTTATCTGGCATTCGTCCTATGTCATGAGAAACCTTGAGAGTAGCCGTCCCCTGCTGAGTGGTCGTCCTCCACTTCTTGATGGTCGTCCTCCATCATGCTCGTCCGATGGCCGTCCCCATCGTTGACATTTTCTATCCGATGGCCGTCCCCATCGTTGATATTTTCGGCAGCTGTACCCTGCCAGGTGGTCGTCCTCCACCTTTGATGGCCGTCCCCATCATATTTCTTTTATTCCCAACAGAGCAGCCGTCCCCTGCTAGGTGATCGTCCTTCACCTCTGATGGCCGTACCCCATCATCTGTTTATTTCATTTATTCTTTAACTCGATGGCCGTCCCCGTCGTGGTCCCTTTTCCTTTTAGCCCGATGGCCGTCCCCATCGTTGGTTACTTTACCTTTATGAACTTGATGGCCGTCCCCGTCATGTTTCATTAACTCCCAGAAAATTTTACAGCTTTATCCTGATGGCCGTCCCCATCATAATTTGATTTTCCCCAGCTAGTCGGCCGTCCCCGTCTTGGCTTTACCTTTTATCCCCAGCATGTCGGCCGTCCCCGTCATTGCGTTGTTTCCCGCTTTACGATATACTTTACTTTCTTTTACAATCTATATCCCTTTTCTTCTTCATTCTGTGAGTGCAAATTTTGGACTGTCTTTGGTATTCAACCACAAGTTATCTTGTTTGCCTGTTAAGCCGTTGTTTACATCCTGCACAGCTAACTCATGTTTGAATAGGGGCAGCTGTAAACACCCCAAATTTGCCCTCACCCATTCACACCATGGCTTGTGATCATTTCATATGCATAAACTCAATCATAGCATCTCATCTCACTTTTGATTCACTGCATAGTTTCTAAGTCATCTGCATCTAGGGTTTGTGATCTGAGCAATCTCAGGGCTTCTTGAGCCACTCCAAAGGCAACCAATCACTTCAAAGGGATCCATATGTGTTCAAGCATCATAGTACATCCTCTCAAAGCCAAGAATTCAGAAGAATCACAAGAACTAGGGTTTGAATGGATGCAGAGCCAAGGATAGACTGCACAGTTGACTGAAAATTAGGGTTTTGGTTTCAGAGGCCATAACTCCAAATTTTTTGGTCATTCTTGTTTCCATTGGTCTCTACATGGTATAGGGAGTGTGCATATCAATTTTCATGAAGAAATTCCATGGGGAAGTCATCTGATCAAGGGTTGACTTTTCAGGCAAGTCAGTGTAAAATCAGGGCATCTGAGGCCCCCAATGACCCAACCAATGGGTGATCTTCATCATTTTGAGTGTATATGATCTTTATTTGATCATGGAAGAAGGTTGAAGTTCATAAAAATCAAGAATTTAGGGTTTTTGCAAATGTTGACTTTTTGGGCATAGTTGACTTTTCAAGAATGCATCATTTTAGGTCATTTTTCAAGCCTTGATTCTTGATCCAAAAAGGCTTCAAATGGAAAAACTTTGGTCATGAAAGTTGTAGATCTCATCTTTCCCTTTTCAAAAAGTACAAGAACATGATCAAACTCTTCTTGGATCAAAAGTTATGGCATGACAAAGTTGGCTAAAATCATTGATTTTCAAGGCATGCTTCAAATGGAAATTTTGCAAGATCATGAACCAATGCCTTTTGTGACCTCTAATTCATTTCAAACCAGTATGCAAACATTCTCTAAGTCATAAAATTCAGATTTGAACCAAGAATGCCCATGGTTTATGTTTGGTTGGCCAAAGAAATCACATGTGAACCAAGGGTGTAACAAGTTGCAAAATCCTCATGATCACATCTCACCAACTTGCTGCATTGGTTACTGCACTTTGCTAGCCTCAAGCCACACCATGCTGCACCAGAACCATATCTTGTACTTAGCTAGAGCTTAGCCCATGCCCTCTCTTACAAAATTTGACTTTTTTGCAAAAGGTGACTTACCAATCAATAAAGGACATGTCTTGTCAACTGACCAATGAGAGAGGTTTTTGTGGACAAATTGCAAGCCATTTCATGTACAAGGCAAGGCTGAAACACTTCATACCAACACATTCACAAAATCACCTCATCTGGCAATTTGCTTCGAATCTGCCTCCACAGCTTGCAAACACAAAAACCATCTTCACCATTCATCTCACCTCACTCCATAGACCTCAAACCACCAAAAGCCAGGCCTGAAACAAGCAAGAACACTCCACTGCCATTCTTCACCTCAACTTGCAGTTCCATTCGAATCTTTCTCCCTAGCTCACAAACACACAAACAAACACCACAGACCTTCTCCATTCATCCTCAGGATCATAAACAACCATTCACAATGCCCTGAAACAGCCTGAATCATCCCTGCCATTTTTGACTGAGCTTGAGCAGAAGTTTGTCAAACTTATCATCCAGCCAAAATAAATTTCTTTTGAGCATTCAAACATCATCTGGGGATCAAGTGTAGTGGATTGCACTAGGAGAAGTGACCAGAAAGTCATCAGAGTGAAAGCTTCGAATCTCAGGTAGCTTGAAAATTATTTTTCCAGAAATCATTTTTCATGTTATAAACTTGTTCTATGTGCTTTACTGATCATCCTGATGTCATTGGTTTCTAAAATGGCTTTGAAATGAGCATTTAATTTCTCTCTGAAACCTGCGTGCCCTAGTTTTCATTTTCTTCGATTCAGCTTAGTTAGGAAAAAGAAATTTGTTTTGGGAGAGGGGTTTGATTCGTGAGGGGTTGGAGAACATTTCCCAGTTCTTAGGTTTCATTTTTGTTACGATTTGAGGGGTTTGGGGTTTTCTCAGGAAAGATGCTGGCCGGAGAAGACGACCGGAAGTCTTCTCCGGCCGCCTGAGAGTGATTAAGCCCTAATTGCGTGATTAATGACCATTTGAATGTGGACCACTGGATGCGTTGACATGTTTGACTCCCCGCGCGAATGAAAGGCCAGGATCAGTCTGCTTAGCCCTAATCTCTCTCATTAGTTTTATTTAATTTTTAATTAAGTTAATTAACTCAGGAGCCATCTGGGCCCTTCATTTGCGCGCTGGTCAACAGATTCAAACCCTGGGCTCATCTCAGCCTTCCATTTGGTTTACTTTCCCTTTTATTTAATTTTTATTCATTTTCTTTTCATTTTATTTGCACAATTATTTTAAAATAGTAAAAAATTCTTAAAAATTATGAAACTTTTTCCTAAGAGTTTTAATAATTTTTATGACCCAAAAATATTTTTATTTTATTTTTTATCATTAAAAAAGTATTTTTAAATATTTAAAAGATTATTTTTAATTGATTAATGGAAATTAATTAATTAAAAATACTTTTAGGTATTTAAAAATCACCAAAAAATTCATGAAATGTTATAAGACATTTAGAAACATTGTCCAACCTTAAAACCAAATTTCTTTTTTGATCTTGATGCATTTTAAGAATTTTTCATTGAATTAAATCATATTTTGTGCATTATTTTGATCATAAGTTCAAAAAATCATTTCTGCCTATTGGAGAAGAGTTGGACATTGATTCTTCTTGCTTTGTTTTATGTTTAGCATGTAGTTCCTAGGATAAAATGGTCTTGATTTGATCTTTCAATTTCAATTTGTTTGGCATTTCTTTTGTTAAGAACCCTAAAAAACCCTAGAATCTTAGAAAATTCATAACTTGAGATTGGTTAAGAGTTGAGACTTCCCCTTTGGACCTTGGTTTATTATAGGTTTAGGGTTTCTTAGGGTGGCATTTTCCATTTTTTATCTTAGGGTTTGCTTCTGTTTTTGGTTTTTGTTTGATGATTGATTCATAAACCCTAATTTGAGCTTTCATTTGCATCCTTCTTGCATTCTCTTGCATAACATGACTTGTCTTTGCATTTTATGCATGCTTGTGTTTCATTTGACATCTTAAGACATGTAGGAAGCATCTTTGATCATTGCATCTCATATTTGCCATGTCATTTGCCTTGTATGTTTCATAACTTTTCATGCTCATTCATGCTCCTTAGCTTGCATCATTTGCATCCATGATCTTGTATGAACATCTCCATATGCTGCCTCATGTTCATAGCATCTCATGGCATCATTATCATCATAAACATGCTTCTGGTTGTGTTTAGCATCATGTCATTTCATTTTCATTTAGCATTGCATTGCATTTCTTTCTAACATTTCAGGTGGTAAGTAAGCTTGAGAAGTGAATTTGCCTTCACTTCTCATAACTTTTCCTTTCATCTCTCTAGCATCCATTGTTGCATTCTTATATGTGTTTGAGATTGAGCTTGCTCATTCTTGTTCCTCCCACTTTCTTTCTTCAAGTGACTTGACTTCTTGAATGAAGCAAGTTACTTTGCTTCTCTTGATCCTGTTCATCTGCTTCCTGGTGGCTCCTTTTGAAGACTTCTCTTGTAAACCTCACAAACCTTAGGAACAACCATGCATGACAATGAATTAGGGTTTTGATTAGTCTCCCCTCATAGTTTTACCTTTGTGTCTCTCTTTGAGTCCTCTCTTCTCACCTCATAATCAGGGACTAAACCCTAAAGGCTTTAAGGCTTTGTGATTAAGCTTATGCCTGCATCCTTCTCTTAGGATGGAGTGTATAACTTTAATCCTAAGTGTTAAACCCTTAATGTGTTTAAATCTCTTAATCAATTCACATAATAACCATCAAGACATCACACTTGTAACTTGGGCCTTGCATTAGGGTTCTAATTCTTCCTTAATTGGTTAAGAAGGACTAACCCTAGTGTTAATGGACAAGTCCCCCTCAAGTTGTCTTATAAACCCTAAAAATCACTTCATCATCATATCATTGAATAAAATCCACTTAATCAAAGGCTTGTTTTGTCATGAGTTTAATCCCTAATCATGGATTAAGTTGAGGAGCTTTTCTCAGCTTAAACATTCTCATCTATTATCCTTCTATTAGGATGGTGTAATGAGCCTGTTTAATCCTTGATTATGGCTTAACCTCATTACTTAACACTAAACAAAAACATCAAAAACATCTAAATAATCACAAGTAGGTTAATGATCTTGATCCTGCATCAAAGGTGATTAAGTGTGAGAATCTGACTTCACACTTAAGGTAATTCTCATTACCCCTAATCAGAGGGAAGATGTGATGAGTTTACTAACCCATTGGTTTAGGCTAAAGCTCATTAACTTATGACCAAAATCCAAAAAATAATAAAAGACTGAAAACTCAAAAACAAACAATAATCGCCTCCTTCGGGATTCTCTTCTCATCTCATTCACTCATAAACGAGAACTTGTTTCTTCCGTCTAATGCAAGACAGTTTGCACCTGAGCCAGACAGGTCATACACTTGAGCATAGGCTAGCAAGCATTTCACAAGTCAATTCACCTTTCAGTCTCTTTGGGTCGAACTACGGTGTTCTGACTTCCTCATTGCACGAGAGGATACGTAGGCATAACTTAACAGTTATCGAACAAAAGTCTCTGTATATTCCCCCTCTTTCCAGCTTCATTCTTTTAGCCTCATTATCTTGAGCAATTCATTCTCATTCCTACACTGACACATCATTTATACACTTTCACTTCCTTTACACTGACACCTGTACATTCTTTTCCAGCTTTATACACAGATTGCACTGACACTACCCCTTTAAAACACAAGTCTTTTAAGCGTGGATCCCGTCGAGTACGACGGACAATCTGGGTGCTAATACCTTCCCAGGTTGTAACCAACCCCCTTTCTCAGTCTCTCTGGTTCGCAAACCGTCTTATCCATCTTTTTCTAGGTCTATGCAGCATTGCCTTTCCTCCGGGATAAAAATGCCTAGCTGGCGACTCTATTCATCTCCAGTGAGTTCACGGCTGTGTGTTCTCATTGTTCCCTTTCGCCGACCGTTCGCGTCTGTACCTTCATATGATATGTTTCATTTGTCGGGAGCGACAGTAGTCTGCCACTCTCACTCAACCTTTATCATTCTTCATCCCTCTCATTGTTTCCCTTCAACCACCATGTGCTATCCACCCTTAAATAGCTTTATTATATAAGAACTCAACCTCTATTTTCACCCTTCAACTACACCAAAACTAACTTCTTTCAAACACAAAAATCAATTACCTTGTCTACTATTCTAACAACACACTCAACTCTGATAACATCTCAAACGACCATCCATGTGAAATCCGAGAGTCACTTCCATATTTCCTTCACTACTACGGAAAAACCTTTTCACAACAGTTGAAAAAGGGGTACCATCATGTCGGTCATACTGTTGTTCGTTATTTCTACAAAGGTATGGAAACTGTTATTGAAAGCCATGGCACGTGCCACATATCATAACAGTTATGTTTATTAATCATTGTGATATATACAATTATGTACTAGGTTCGAAACCCATAATCAACAAATTATATGAAACATAAATTACATTTGATGTCGGCTACAATAAATAACCATTGTTAAAAGTACCCTGAGTTTATTATATTATATATAGATTGCTTGTTTTCCATACACCTCACTAAGGAAATACATAGATTCAAATTGATAAAGAAGTTTGTAATCTGAAAATTAAATTATTCTTGAAAACCAACTTAAACAAACCATTATTGTTTTCTGATTGCATCTGTCTCGTCGTTGATCTCATGTTCTTTTACATATACTATGGTATATTGACATGACTCTTTAGATGCATCGTTATCTTCGATTATAGTTAAATTTTCATAAAAACAATTTATTGGATAATCTACCTCATCATCAACACTTATCATCGTAATTTTTATAATCATAACTTTTTCGATTATGAGTGTTGATGGAGAGGCTGATTATCCAATAAGAAGCCTATAATGAAATTTAACTATAATCAAATACAACGATGCATCTAAGGAGCCAAATCATTATACCATAATATATGTAAAAGAACATCAGACAAATGATGAGACAAATGCAATTCGAAAACAATAATAGTTTGTTTAAGTTTGTTTTCAAATACAACTAAATTTACATATTATAAGTATCTATGTCAATTTAAATGAATGTATTTTAAGTTAGGATTAGTGAAACTAAAAATCTACATAGGATATAATAAACTCAAACAATATCATACACCAGAACAAAAAATTATAAATTTATCAACAAAACCCTAACCACATACAATATCACAAACTATGTTAATTAAATTGTTTCAAGAATGCACCTTTTATTGAAAATTATCACCGCTTGAGTTTGAGTTTCATCTAATCTTCACCATTGTCGTAGTGTGAGTTGTACCATATGAGGATATATTAAGTTCATTTAATTTGTGTAGCCATGATTAAGAAATACAAGGTGGATGAAGTTTCCACAATGACTTCATACTTCTTGTATTTTTCTTTATTGGTACACAAACCATGTGAACCTTATAAACTCATATTATACATTTGATACCATCACTTGTTATTACCATGTATCATCCCCTTAATCTGCAAGGAAACACAACAAACTCCAATAATGAGTATCTTCAGTTGAAACTAAACCATAAAACCATAATCTAGTGAAGAGTAAAGAGAGGTCAAAAGAGAGAGCAAGAGAACATACCATCTTTTTCGACAGCGTAGTGTGGATCGTACCATAAGAGGATATATTAAGTTCATCTAATTTGTGTAGCCATGATGAAGAAATACAAGGTGGATGAAGTTTCCACAATCACTTCATATTTCTTGTATTCTTCTTCATTGTTACATAAACCATATGAACCTTATCAACTCATACTAATCACGGAACAAGAATCAATTATGATGTTGTTATAGTTTGGAAATTAATGAAAAAGAAATATAAGAAGTAAGAAGCTTACACAAAAGTTTCATACTTCTTATATTTATTTTCATTGTTTCTAAAACTAGATGAAGCTTGCTGCCATCGTTATTTCTTCATTTACTAACATTATATTTGTGAAGCTATGAAGAAGAAGAAGTACAAGGTGGATGAAGTTTACATCAAAGCTTCATGCTTGTTGTAATTTCTTTTCATAACTATATAAACATTATGTAAGATAGTGAAGATGAATCTGTAAAAATGAGAACAATCAATAAAAACAACATGCATCAAACGAGATAATGGGATATATCTAACAATAGATGGAAGACAAAGAAAACCTTAATGTATGAAGCACAAAATTCACGGCTAATGGTGAAGAAAAAGAGGAAAAAATGGGTTCTAGGGTTTCTCTATGAAGGAAATGGTGCTACTGTCAATAAATGAAAGTTAATTCGCTTATATATGGGTAAATAATTTCCCGACGATTAACAATAAGGACCATAATGATAAGTATTTATTTATAATAAATATATCACAATGGTTAACCAGAAGAACCATAGTGATATCCCTCTTATTTATGAATTTTAAAAGAAATAAAAAAAGAAAAGGTGCGCCTTAACGTTAAAGGAATAAAATATTTTATGGCGCTGAGGTTCGAACCGATGAAAGTTTGATTGTATCATAACAGTTGGTTATGTAACCGTTGTTATATACTAATAATTTTTAATCAAATAAATAAATAAATATGTTAGCATTTTAGTAAATATATGTCACAACGGTTTAGGGAAAAACCGTGGTGACCATGGCGTTGTTGAATGCGTGTTTTGTAGTAGTGCTTCTTGTCACTATCCATGTCATTGACCAAACATTCTCTTCAACACCACACAAACCATATACATTCAAAATCATTTACCTCACCCTCACCGCAATCCAGCCTACTACACACCAAAGTACCACAACCTGAAAACTAATAACACCAAAAACAAACCAAATTTGTGCATCCATCAGCCACAATTGATACAACCCGTCAAGCTCCTTCACTTGTGCCTCCCTCCACCATTTTCAACGTATCCACAAGCCACAACAACTTGCCAAAACCTGACATCAACAATATCATCCAATCCTACACAATCATCAGAGATAAAATCGTGCGAGCAAAGACACCGTGAGAGTAGGGATTCAGAAGAGGGTCAGCAACATAGATAATCACAGCGAAGGAGATTGAACAGAGAGATTATAGAGCGCGATGAAGAGAAAGAGCGCATCACCAAGGGACTGACCGCGCCGGAGACAAAACACGCAGGAGAGAGAGTGACGATGACGACATAGAGATACGAACGGAGAAAGCCACGCAGATTGTGAATTGGTGAATGAGAAGGGAAACACATTTTTTCTTCTTGTGAGGTAATCTGACTTTTGTTTATTCATTAATCTCATGTTTTTTTAATTAGAATAGTGTACTTTGGATTTTAGGTTTTGTTTGGTTTATGCCTTAAGTCCATTTATTTTACACCTCAGTCCAATCATTTGCACCCTTTTATTTTTTCAATTTCTTTTATTATTATTATTATTATTATTATTATTATTATTATTATTATTATTATTATTATTAATTTAATCATTTAATAGTTAGTTAATATATTCAATTTTTATTTATTTAGTTGATTGTAGTTTGCGTGAATTATTTGTTTTTTATAAGTGAATTTGTTTGATTATTTGATGAATTGTTCTTAATTTGGTTTAGTCGATTAATTAGGTTATCTCTATCCATGTTTATATGATGATGTAAAATAATATTTAATTGTTGCATCTAATTCATTACATTGCGATTTCAAAGTTAAAATTCAAAAATTCAATTTAACTTTGAGAACCATATGAATGCATAAAGTTATTTACTCAACTTCTCATAGAGTGATTCCTACATGAATCCACTCTAAGATAGTTTAAAGCTAAATTTGGTTACCTTCGATTTTGGTTGCTTTCGAGTCTCGTGGCTTCCTCTTGAGCCTCCTTACAATGAGCATTTTTATTTCATTTGCTTAGCTTAATACATTTTTCACACACACGACTTCCTCTTGGGCTACCTTACAATGAGACCATTTATTTCTCGCATTATTTCTCTTGTATTTTCATGTACCTCACTCCCATTTGATGTATTTCTTTTACTTTCTCGCTTTGGTTGTGATTTCTTTTGCTAGGAGCACCCTTAGGGACTAGGATCGATCTCACTTCTTTTGCAAACCCTTTGTCCAACGCCAAGTGGAACCCCTACATTCTTGATCCATATATCAAGCCCTACACCAACTTTTGTAAGTTGATCGCTTTGTGCATCATCATCAACCTTAGTTCTTTAGTCATCCACCTCACTCATTACAAAACCAATGTTTTCATACACAAGTTTTAGTCATTATCCTATAGTTTAGACTTAGGTTAAAATTTGTTTACTTTGTGCTTTTACTTTATTGACCCTCATCCAAGGGAAAGATCACTTTTGTTGACGTGATGTCATAAGTAGCATAGTTTAACACCTTCTACCTTTTAGGCCTTGTTAGAGCCATTAGGTCCTTTGCTTAGCTTTATAACTTTATTTTATAAACTTTTTAGACTTTTTGAGTCATGTGAGTGTTATGGCTATAACACCTACTTTCCTCTTTGAACCTTGATCATAATCAAGTGTTCATTCACACCTAGTTAGGTGAACTATGAGTCCTCTGATTCAGTCCTTGTAAGGATACATAGGCACGAGATGCGATGTTTTGGCGAGCACCCTTAGAAATAAAAACCTAGGTCTCTTCAAGTATTAGCAAGCAATAATAACATAACACAATTATTTTCAAGAGGTTCTCGTAGAGTACTATGGATACTTATAATGCTAACACCTTCCCTATGTATAACCAAACGACAAACCTTAGATTCTCTTTAATTAGGGTTTTTCGATCTTTTTCCCTTTCCCTTGGATAAAATTAAAGTTCGGTGACGAATTTATTATTTTGCGATTCAAGTTAATCAATAGATTGATATCCGATTCTTACCGCGACATCAATGTTTCTTAAAGTTGAATTGGATAGAAAACAATCATACTAAATAGTAAAAATACGATTTATGCCCTTTAAATATATAGGTCTCTAAATCGAGAAAATATAAAGAGAAAAGATATGTGGAAATGTGATAATGGCAATGAAATCTAGATTATCAATATGAAAGAATAAATATTTGTTGATCGGTGATTAGTGAGTAAAATAGAAAAATATGTGTTGGTATATAAATGAAGAGAGATTAAATGTTTACAAATATGAGGATATTTAATGTTGCACTTTTAAGAAAATGTGAGTGGAAAATTAAAGTAGAAAGGATGAGTCTGTGGTATAGGGTCTTAGTAAATAAATATGAGACGCATAAGAAGAGGGAAGGAAAAAAAAAGAGAGATTAAAGAAGAATACATCTGGTTTTATCCTAATCCGACTTAAAACGAGAAGATAGATGTCCAATTCCCAAAAAAAACACCTTGAAATTTCAACTATCATAACAAAATTATGCCACAACCTTGATACAAAAGCTTTTATCTCAAATTCAACTTACAATCTTTACACTTTTATCAATTGAACAATTCATTCTTGGTTTTACAAATTCTAAATATATGATTACAACAAGGGATTACACAAGTTCTACTATCAAGTGGTTAGTTTCTCAACATTAAAACTTTATTACGTGAAATTTTAATAGTAAGATGGGTGTAGATAAGAAGTTTCTTAGAAATATGTGTGTTTTGAAATGAACATAAATTCTCTTTTTTTTTTTATAGTAAAAGATTTAGATAAATTTTAAAATTTTAAAAATTTTCGATATTGATTATAATTGATTAGACTACTATTATAATCAATTATTCTCTTGCAAATAAAGATAGATTTATATAATTGATTATTAAGTTTTTTTTTTCTCTTTTTGTTAAAAAAAACAAAATTTCTTCCTCATAATTAATTGGAAGCCGAGCTTCGCTTCATAATCCATTATATACACTTCATAATTAATTGTGTTTGGTTTTAAGAAGTTTTAGCTAAATCCAAAGTTATTTTAAAAAGAGATAAAGATTTGAAATAGTTTTATTTTTACATGTGTATATAATCCTAGTACTTAGAGATTAATACACTTATACACTCCATTTTATTTTTAATGTTGTTCATTTGAGTCATTCGAGTCTTTTGACATACTTCGTATCCAAACCGTGTCTATCCATTGAAGCACACTCTTTATATATTCTTGTAGCCAAAAGATTTTGCTTTCTTTTTAATGGTCAAAAGGTCACAAATCAACGTAAGTTGTAGGACACATACCCAAATCCATGGCCTCCAATGAGAGAACCTTTGTTCGTCAGTCAATGACTCATAAAGATTAGTTACAAGTCTTACTGGCTCATTATATAAAAACGAATGTTGACCCAAATGAAAGTAATTAAATAGATTCTCAAGCCTAAAATAGAATTCAAAGAATAAAACCAGGTGTTGAATATGGATTCTATCAAAATTCAAAATATCTAACAAACATTATGAATTCTAGTTTAATCTACCTAACCGCCCAACCATTATTTTCCTGTGTACATACAACAATGTAATGTGAATTATCAAAAAAAAAAAAAAAAAAAAAAAAAACTGCAATAATTGTTAGTAGCAGCTAGCAAATAACTGTCCAACCACTTTACATTTAAAAAAAAAAAAAATCAAATCGGGTCATTTTATCCGACCCGACCCTCAATACGCGGTGGTTCTTTCTCTATGGGACCCGAATAAGCAGACTCCTCCTTCCTCCTACTTCCCAAACGCAAAAGCCCATACAGCTTCCGAAACTCCCTCACCGTATGAACACTCTCTCTACAAATCACACCATTATTTTCACTAACCTCTTCGGAGCTCCGACCCGAACCACTGTTACTCAACCTCTGCCCCTGCCCATTGTATTGCACCTGCATAGCGGTTATAACGGTTTTCAAGGCCCGGCTTGGCGAATTCCGGTTCGATATCATAATCTCACCAACTTCTGCTGGGCTGAGCCGCGCACCGGTCTGAAAAACCTCTTCCACCTGAGGGAAAAGCTTGTGTTCCTTCAACCCTAAATAACTATTAGCCAGAATCTTAAAGGTGGAGAAATCACATAAGGGGAAGTGTATGTGAACATCAACTCTCCCGGGTCTTAACACCGCTTGATCAACTTCATCTTTTGTACCGTTCATCGTGAACACCATCACACGCTCTTCACCGCAACAAGACATTATCCCATCCATGAAGTTCAATACACTTGATAAATTAACATTTGATTTTCCGGCTAGTAATCGATCGAGATCCTCGATCAAGATCATTGACTTCGGCGTCGTTTGCATCAACAGCGTTTTCCAATCGGAACCGTCCACCACCTTGGAAACATCGATATCGTAAACGTCATAGCAGAGAAACTTCGCCATAGCTGCTACGAAACTGGATTTTCCGGTACCGGATGCACCGTAGAGAAGGTAACTCCTCTTCCAAACGCGACCTAATCTGTTGTAGTACTGCTTTGATTTCAGAAACTGATCCAGATCTGTTTTAACCTTGTTTTTCAATTCTACATCCATCGCCACCGTTTCGAAGCTTGCCGGATGCGTGAACGGAACCGAACGCCACCGATGTGTTTCACCGGAGCCGGAATTCATGAACAATTTTATTTCCTTCTTTCTTCGTTGTTCAATTTCATCCGCTACCGAGAGAATATGCTGGAAGTACTGCTGAAAAACCCTACGCTTATCTTTCTTTTTCATTCTAAGCACGAGCGCAGAGGCAGAGTCACCAGCAACAGTATTGTTCGTCCATGAAAGCTTAGCTCCTAAGAAAGTATCATGAACGATTTGATTGGCGTCAAGATGGAGAAAGATATCAGACGGATTAGCACCGGAGAAGAGGTTGGTGAAATCGGAGTCCTGAACGGAAGGTAGTGAATCAAGGTAAGTAATAATTTTCCGGTAAAGCTGATTTTCCCGGAAATTATGATCGTATAACGGAATTTTGAAGGATTGATGAAGATGAAGACGGCTTTCAAACGAAAGCCACCAGCGTTTCAAAATAGGAAGTGCAGAGGTTTTACGGAAGAAACGAAGGATTAAGAAAAAGATAAGGAAGATGAAGAAGATGGAAGAGATTGTCATGGAAGTGGCCCAAAGCCAAACCATAGTTTGATTGAGAATTAATAAAAACGATTGATGAAAGATAGAGTTAGATTGAAGAATCAAATATGGATGAGCATGCGTTTAAATTTGGGAATGTAAATGGAATGTTGATGCCAAAGTGTAACCATTGTGCACTTTGTATATATCAGTATATACTTTGAACAGGTCATCGCATCCGTAAGGTCAGTGCCGGCAAATTTAATATTCTTAATAAATTTATATTAATAGTGCATGTGTTCTCCTTTGGGGTGTTTGATTTTCAATTTTTTTGACTCTTGGAAAACCTACGGCTTTAACACTTTTTCTATTTTTTGTTGGATTATTTATTTATTTTTTATTACTACGTCAGATTTTTATAAATTGTGATTTGGAATGAATGATGACTTCTAAAGCATTTCCAATAACTATTTTTAAATAACAACTTACTTAAGGTTCCATTATCTATATACAATTAGTACTAACAAGTTGTTTTCACGTTATCATCAAATCATACTTTACTTTATGCAATTAATACATATAGTTTGTTTTAATAATATGCATCTTAATCAACAACTTTTTTTTTTTTGTCAAAAAATGTAACCCAAGTGTTTATGCTTTCTTATTTGAATGAAATATTTTTTCTATTCCAATATTTTATTGTGTCTTAATTAAATTTATTTAACAAAATATATGTAACCCACTTTATTATTTAAATGCTCCATAAGTAAAAAATATATGTAACCCATTAAAAATGTTTTTATGATAGATTATTCACATTAAAACATTTCATATCGTGGAAACATCATTAGGAAGAAAAAAAAGGACATTCACAACTGTAAGTTTTCGTTAAACGTATGTACTAATGTTAGGTTCACAATCAAATAAAATAAAAGGATAATACTCTTAAGTAACGATGAGTTGTTTTAAACATTGCATACATGTTATCAATATAAAGTACTTATGCTAAAATATGCTTAAAATTAACTTCTTGCTGGGATATCAAACGATCAAAGGACATTTTTCAGCAATAATAAAATTAGTTTATTTAAGATTTTGGTTCTTTATATTTAAGTGACATGTATTATCTAATTCTTTAATTTTTTTTACATTTATAATAGATTAGTCATCTATTTTTTAATATTAAATTAATATTTGTGTGAGATTAATACTGATAATGTAAAGAAGTTTTACACTGACAGTGAATCATAACGTTGGATGTTAGAATATATTTAATTTTTATTTTAAAAATTTATAAAGTAATACAAACGGACGATGACTTGAATTTTAATTAAATCTTATTTATGTATGTATTTATTTAAAATGTTGGTCTTTTAATGAAGGGATTCAAATTTTTTAACTTTTCATGACTTAAGGCATTTCTTGTGAAGAAAGAGATGAAAAAGAGAGGGAAAACTAATGTGAGATGGAGAATTAAAGAGGAATGGATAGAAAGTCAAAGTGCATTTTCCTCGCAAAGTCATTGGATCATGTTTCCTTAATGAAGTATATTGAGCATATATGTTATTAGTGAAGTTGCTTATGTGACACGCTAACCTTACTATTGATGTAACTATTATTCATGTTAGTTGTAACTTATGTAACTATTCCTATTGGGTAATTTTGATCCCGACTCTGATATAAGTATGGACGGATATGAATCTAGTCAATCTGATATGCTGTATATGTATAGGTGATCAAATGAGTTTGGTTTGTCGAACATATTCGTTTTGTCCATTTTTTTCACGGGACAGATCAAATTTTTAGGTCTGTATTTCTCAATATATTTGTTTCGCTCCATTTTTTACGGTCTTTTTTTAACACAAGTTTTTACATACATTTTTATAATTTTTAAGTGGAAAATGTTCGATTTGCATGCCGCTCCGATTCGCCTTAAAGATGGATATCATTAAAAATAGATTTGTTTTTAAAAAATTCACATCCATAGTTAAATAAAAAAATTCTTTGGATAAAAACATTTATATCCATTTTATATCGGTGAATATAAAAAATAAAAATAAAACACATTTTATACCACATGGTTGAAGTTTTTTAATATTTTTGTGTTCATGAATAAAAGATGTGCATAAATTTTTTTACAACCAAACCATTTACTACACGAATACTAGGGAACCTTACTTTAAAAATATTATTCAGAGTTTGAAAATTAAGGAATTCAGAAAAAATTATGTTAATAAAATATGAGCGGGTTAAAACAGATTCACTCGACAAATAATCTATGACCTTATATATGTAAAAAGTAAAGCATGGACTACTTCTAATAAATTTTTATTTTTTCTTTCTACAACTTTGTTTTATTGGGATTTTAGGACATGAACTTTAAAGCACTATCCCATATATATATATTCGTAATTACTTCTAAAAACTTAGTATTTGTTTGGAATTGATTTTACACCATATTAAAAAAATCCTTTAAATCCGGTCAAACACCGATTTTCCCATTTAACATGTATACCTAACATTTGTTAGATTCGTCCTTTTTCACATTTGTAGATATTTTGTCATTGTATGATATTAATGTGAGCATTGTGAGATTGTTCATAGTTTCATGCTTTTCAGTTTATAGCAATTTTGAATTTGTATCATTGGATGTATTTTATCAATTTGAATGAATGAATGTCATTTTTAGTCTAAAAAATGTATATCCAACATACTGTTGAAAATCAACCACAACTTATGGAGAATTTCACTCAATCTTGATGAACAATATTGTTATCAATCACGCAATGACAATGAAAAGAGAAATTTGAAAGAAAGAAAGAGAAGAACGTTGGAGAAGAAGAATATTTTCTGCAGAGTTTCTCTCTACCTATGGAAAAATTCTTTATTCATTTTACAGCTGCAAAATTCCGTGAATACAATGTTATGAGTTGTTGTTATCAAAATAAGGGTTACTCCCTATTTATAGATTTAGGTTAGTTTGCTCCATAAGCCAAAACCCAAAACTATAAAAGCCCAAAATGATTAACACTACTAAAATTGGCCTAAATTGAAATCTTGTGTGAAGCAACCTGCTTTGACACTTCGACACACTAATAGAACTCGATACATAAATAATTTGACACGAATAATTACATTCTTAACCAACCACATAATTCATTGTGTCTAAACTATCTACATTCATCATAACTCTTAGTCTTTTGAACACTTCGACTTGCACTCCTCTCATCATGATGTATGCAATCTGATTCTTAGTTTTGTAGTGTTTCAAGTTCACTTTTCCTTCTGCTACCTAGTCATGAAGATAGTGGAACCTCATTTCGATGTACTTGTTTCTTCCACGCGCTATCAGATTCTTCGCTAGATTGATAGTTGACATGCTGTCGATCTTCATTGTAATTACTCCATGACTTTTCGATGTAATCTCTTCGACCAGATTCACCATCCACTTTGCTTGACATGCATAGAGAGAAACATCTATGTACTCTTCTTCACATGATAACAATGTCATTACTGACTCCTTTCTTGAACTCCAGGCAATTGGTGCACCACCTAACATAAACACATATACAATTGTGATTTTTCTATCCTCGACATCACTACACCAACTTGAGTCGATGTATCTAACTAATTTGCATTCTTTTCCTTTATCAGTTGTAGGAAATAAAATGTCATAGTCGAGAGTTCCTTTCAAATACCTTAGTATCCTTGTCACTACTATTAGATATGATACATTTGGCTTCTGCATGAATCTACTCACCATACCTACATCGTATGTTATGTTAGGCCTTATGTGAAAAAGGTATCTTAATTAACCAATGAGTCTTCCATACTACATTAGGACGATATCATCTTCATTTGTGTCTTTCGACAATTGCAATCTAGGCTCATCTGGAGCTGAAGTTGGGTTGCAATCTTGCATCTCAAATCTCTTTAGTATTTCACATGCATATCTTCTTTGGTGCATCATCAAACCTCTACCACTCATGTAGAATTCGATGCCAAGGAAATATGCGAGATTTCCCAAGTCAGAAATTTCAAACTCCTCACTTAGTTCATGTTTGAAGTCTTCGATCTCCTTCTTGCAACTTCTTGTTATCAATAGGTCATCGATATAGAGACATGGTATAAGTAATTATCCACTGCTTCTTCTTACATATACTTCATACTCAGTTGCGCATTTCAAAAATTCATTCTCCCTTAGAAATCTATATATCTTCTTATTCCAAGCTCTTGGAGCTTGCTTAAGTTCATACAAAGCGTTATGTATCATGTACACCTTTCTTTCTTCCCCTTGTTTCACTAATCCAGCTGGTTGTGAAACCTAAACTTCTTCAACTAATGGGTCATTCAGGAATGTATATTTCACATCTATCTGAGACATCTGTCAATTGTTCATGTTTGTTAGACCAACAACCAACTTGATTGTCTCATCCTAGCAATAAGTGCAAAAACTTCATCGAAGTCGATTCCTTCCTTTTTTCGAACATCTCTTTTGATACAAGTCTTGCATTATGTCAAGTTACTTCTAGTTTTGGATTCAACTTCACCTTGTATACTCATTTCACATTGATTGCCTTCTTGCCTTGAAGAAATTTGACAAGTGACAAAGTGTTGTTGACTTTGATGGACTATAGTTCCTCATTCATTGCTTTCACCCACTTCAAATTCTTCAATGCCTCAAGTGAATTAAATGGTTCAACATCTACATAGAAATCATAATGTACTAGCTCACCTTCATCATCGACCACATCATCTGGTGAAATCACACATTCTTGCAACCTTGTAGTCATGTGTCTTGTTCTTAGAGGTCTACTTGGGCCTGCTTCACCTCTGACTTCTTCTTGTCGAACATCTCTTTCGACATTACTAGCTGGTTCTTAACATAAGATTCTAACTAAATATTTCTTGACATTTTAGTCAATCTTATTTCTTAAGCTAATATATGATCATGTCCCTGTTGATCACAACTTACTTGTTCACTAGGTCAAGCAACTTGTATCATCTAGTCGAATGATATCCTATCAGAATCAATTGACTAAATTTGTTATCAAGTTTTCTTCTTAATTGATATGGCACATGTTTATATGTTATAAATCCAAATACCTTTAGATGACTCAAGCTAGGCTTGACACCAAACCAACATTCTTTTAGCGTGATTCATTCTAGCTTCTTCTTTGTTCGACAGTTGTTCAAAATATATATTGCATTCAACACTGCTTCTCCCCATATTTCTTTGGGTATATGTTTTCTTTTTAACATATTTCTCACCATGTTCACAATGGTTCTGTTCTTCCCTTCTGCAGTTCCATTATGTTGTGGATTGTAGGGTGGCACCACCTCATGCATAATCCCTTCTTTCTCACATAGATACTTTTGTTTGGGATGTCGATTTCTGGTAATCCTGGAACCAATATTTCTTCTCTTCAAGTATATGATGTCTTTGAAATTGAGATGGCTAAGTCTATAGTGTCATATTCATTCATCCCTACTAGCTGTAGTTGCAAGGCACTTATGCTCCATCACATTAAGTTTAATCTTGAAGGTTCTATTATGAGACATTGGAGCCTTCAATATAAACCTACCACTTGCGTTGAGAACTCCAACATCTTGTCTTTAATTGACACCTTGTAGTTCTTTTCGACCAACTACCCTATACTAAGCAAATTGCTCTTCATATTTGGTATGTATAACACATTGGAAATTACTGACCTCCTTCTAACTTTTCTCATAATTAGAACATCACTAATACCTTCAGCTGCTAGAATATTGTGATTTGCAAATTTTACCATGTTCTTCATTGAGGGCTTTATGTTGATAAATCAATCTTTCCTTCCAGACATGTGTGACGAACATCCTGAGTCCATGTACCACGGGTCCTTGAATCTCTCTTCATCTCTCATTTTAACCATCAGTAACATCTTTTTTCTTCATTTTTCACCATCTTTGCATCAGTTTCTTGATTCCTTTACTTTTCAGGATAAACACTAGCATAGTGACCATACTTTTGACAATTGTAACAATGAATGTGACTTTTGTCAGGTTTCCGACCACCACCTCTTCCTGTACCTGCAACACCACATCTTTTCTTTCCTTGGTTCCAGGGTTTTCTCTGATTCGAACAACCTTTTCCTCGCTGATTTCGACCAACTGAATTGTTGTAGCCTCCTCTGCCTTTATTTACATTCCAACTTCCTTTGCATTTCTTTTCTCTTGTTGATTGCGTCTACAAAGCCACATCACTCTTCAACTTTCCTGCAACTCTTTCATCCATTCTTTATTCATGAAATTCAAGTGTCCCTTGAAGTTCTTCCATTGTCAATGTTGACACGTCTTTCGACTATTCTATGGCTACTACCACGTGGTCAAACTTTAGAGCCAATGACCTCAAGATCTTTGCAACAATTGATTTTGATGTCAACACTTCTCCAAATACCTTGATTTAATTCACTAGTTTGTTACCCTATTGAATAAATCTATTATGTTTTCATTGTCTTTCATCTGAAGCAATTTACATGTTCTTTTGTGAGTTTGTAACCTCACATGTTTCACCTTTTTGCACCTCCAAATGATTTTTCCAGAATTTCCCAAACTTCTTTTGTTGATTCTACATCACTAACATTTTCAAAATTATATGTATCAATACATTGGTGGATTATAAAGAGAGTTTTATAATCTTTCTTCTTCAATTCTTTGTATTCCGTCTTTTCTTGATTTGTCGCGTTTTATGCAAGCGGTGTTACTCCTTCCTTCACAAGATCCCAAAGATCTTGACAACAGAACACAAGCTTCATCTGCTTGCACCAAGTCTCATAATTATCTTTCTTGAGAATCGAAAGACTCGCCAGAAAATGCTCGTTTGGATGATTCATTGTCATCGTGATTTTCTTCCCACAAATCAATCAAACTGGAGCTCTAGACACCAGATGTTGAAAATCAACCATAACCTAAGGAGAATTTCACTCAATATTGATGAACAAGATTGTTATTAATCATGCAATGACAATGAAAAGAAAAAAGTTTAGAAAGAAAGAAAGAGAAAAACGTTGGAGAAGAAGAAGAATATTTTCTACAAAGTTTTACTCTGCCTACAACTTGTGGAAAACTTCTTTATTCACTTTGCAACTGCAAAATTCCGTAAATACAGTGTTATAAGTTGTTGTTTTTAAAATAAGGGTTACTCTCTTTTTATAGATTTATGTTAGCTTGTTCCCTAAATCAAAGTTCAAAACTATAAAAGATCAAAATTGTTAACATTACTAAAATAGGTATAAATCGAAATTCTATGTGAAGTAACCTACTTCAAAACTTCGACACACTAATACAACTTGACACGTAGATATTTCGACACAAAAATTTACATTCTTAACGCATATCATTTTGTGATGATCTATAAATTTAATAAAACATTTATTGTACTCTTATGTTTAGGTCACCAAACATCATTGTGAATAACATAAAAAAGATCTTGAAGACTTGTACTACTTATAAGTAGGGGTGACAAAATGGGACGCCCGCCCCGCTTCGTCTAAAGCCCGTCAAAAAAATAGTAGGACATGCATGCCCGCCAAGTTGAAATGAGCATAAAAGTTTAGTCTGCCCCGCCAAGGTGGCGGATTGGCGGACGGTGGGCATGCCCACCTTCTTTTTTTATTATTTTTTTCTAATTTTAAATAAATTAAAATGTTCTTCTTTCTACATTTCAATGAAAAATCATCAAACCAACCTTTAAAAAGCATAATTTTTATTAGCCTAAAACATCAACTTTTAGTGAAATAGTACTCTTATCATATATAACATCACTTTTAGTATTTTATATGATCTAAATTCAAATTTCAATCCCACTTTTGTCATTTTTCATTAGTAAAATTCAAAATACTTGCCCAACAATTGAGACAAAGAAAGTAGATTAGTCCTAATAATCTAAAAACAACTTATGTACATATCATAAACTATTTTCATATGCTCTACCGAATACTTAAATAGTGTTATTGTATAGGTGCGGCGGACTTTGGCGGACGACAGATTTTAACGGGACAGATTTTGACGGATGACGGATTTTAGTAGGACGGACTTTGGTGGATAGCAGACCTAAAATTCCAACCTAACCCGTCATTTTTTTACGAGTGCTCGAGCTGACCCGGCAGACCACGACCTATTTTGTCACCCCTAATTAATTATATAAGAAATTGAGAACAATAACGTTTTCAAATTCACAAGCCTCGCACTTAAATAGAGATAAATTCTTATTAATAAATAATTTTGAAAACAAATATTTCAAATTATAAAAACTAGGATGCCATATGTTGTTGCAATATGTTTTATTTGTAAAGCTATGTTTTCTTGTATTAACTATATTGCTTCCCTAAATTGATTGAAACACCAGTAGCCATAAGTCACGTATTGATATAATATAGTGGTAAATTGACCTTTTTTTTTTCTTAGCCATACTTTTTTTCTTTCATTTAATTTATGACAATGTCAAGGTGATAAATACGAGGAATTTTATTTGAAGAAATAAAGGGAAGTCTTCTTTCAATTGGCGATGGTGAAATGATACTGAAATAAATATAGAATTTGTTATCATTAAATACTCTCCATTAATAAATATGGAGTGTTATTAAGTTGTTAAAAAATATTGACACGTTTCTATTTGATTGGAGAATTGAATGAAAATAGTAACTTAATCCGAATTTGGTTATACGTTTCGTAGAAAAGTTGGTGGTCAATGATGATTTGCCATGAATTATCATTCAACAAAAACATCAAAGAATTAAATATAGTTAATAATTCTACTTTTATACACATAGTATACGACGAGAAATGAAGAAAAAAATATCTTGTTCGAATTAAAAGATGATTAAAAAAATATTGAGACAGAGTCAAATCTTGAAGGTTGCCTAGGAACTCTCTTGTTTTGAACTCTTTACACATTTTTCAACTGCGCGTATGTTGTGGAAATAAAATAGAGAAAAAGGTTGATGGTAAAAAAAACTTTAAATTATTTTTAAAAAGAATATCAGTTTTTATGTAGCTTATTTTACGCGTGAATCATGTCATACTATTCGTATTGAAGAAAAAAAATGGAAATAATTTTTATTAACATGATTAAAAAATGTATGAAGAAAAAAAAGAAGAAAATTGTACTCACAAAATCTCACTTCACGAGAACCGTTATTAAGGATTGGTCTTCGGACTATATGTAATCTTATAAAATTCAAAAAAGTTTTTTTTTAAATATTTATAGATTGGAATTCAAATGGATCTATTTTTTTTCCACCCTCTAGTTCTTAAGGGAAATGAGTCCTAGTAGTCCAGAGTTCGTGACGAGAGTCATGACACTGATCAAATATTGTTCTCACTAGAAATCGAACTCGGTATTCCCCGAATCTTCGTTCCTTAACAGGAGCTTGTTTCCAACTTTAGAGATTATGCATTCAAAACTCAGTCTTGAGCATCCTATTTATACAAAAAAAAAAATATAAAAAAAAATCATATATCAAGTCAAAATAATGGTAAGAATGTTACACCTATACATCATTTGTTATTAAAATAATAAAATATCATTGCTTACAAAATACAACCATAATACAAATTATCAAAATATTATGATCACAATACAAAAAAAAAACTAATGGGTATATTTGACCCCCTAGTTCTTTCTCTATCTCTTGTAGAGCAATGCATGATGTGTAAGATCAAAGTGCGCCTAAGGGGGGGGGTGAATTAGGTGTTATAAATTTTTTCGATTCTTTTTCTTTGATGGATGGATTTTGCTTTTTATGGTTTATGGTATGAAAACGATAAAGCAAGAAATAAAAAGTGACACAGAGATTTATCCTGGTTCCCTTCACAATCCGAAGGTACATCCAGTCCCCTTTCAAACACGAAAGAGATTTCCACTAGTTTTTAGAAACATACAACCTATCACACCTTCAAATGGTGAGGCCTACTTTCTAAACAACTAATCAACCTAGTGTGCAAGAACAATCCTCTTGCAACAATATCCCTTGTGTCCAAACAAACCTTGGATCACAAGTCACAATAGAAAACCTTTCTATAATTTTTTGTAGTTGGAGTGAGTAATACAATGATTAGTATCAATATAAAATTGATCTTCTCCTATGTTCAAAATTCACTTCTCAAAATTCAATACAAGTGTTCAAATGAAATATGAAATATGATGAACTATGAACACTTTTAGAAGTATGAAAAATATTTGAATTTTAGTGAATTTGATTGAGTGATAATATTTGAAAATTTCTTGGAGGTGTTTATGAATTTGAAAATTTAAGAATTTATAAGAATCAAAACACCTATTCAAAAAGGTATGAAAAATTATGAAATAAATTATTGAAGAGGTATAACATTTAAAAAATATTTGAAATGAAAAGAAACAATTTTTCAGAAAACCTTCAGTGTTAATCGGTTAACCATATGGGTTAATCGGTTAACGCGCTGAAACGTTGCCAAAGAATTCAAAAATTGGGGCCGTTAACCGGTTAACCCATATGGTTAACCGGTTAACACTGTTAAAACTCAGAAAAATATTTTGATTTTTAAGTGTTAAACCAGTTCCGATTTATTTCAAAAAATGCATATGCAGTGAATTATCATGATAAATTATTTTGAACATTTGTATATCATTCTAAGGAGTGTGTTTTGATATACCTAAGCCTTGTGTCCAAGTCTTGAAAAGTTTGCACCATAGCTTGATTCAAACGATAGCATTCCATTGATGATGCATAACCATGATCTTGATCTTTGTTGATATCTCGACTTTTTGCACTACGGAATGAGCTTGAATATTGTTGACGTCATCAAAACCTTGAGCTTGAAGTATGCTTCTACATGATGTGCCTTGGCTATCATGACTTGTATAATGGTAATCTCATTAATGCCTTCCCGAAACTCTCATCTCTATATGCTCGCTCTCACAATGAATTGACCCCAGAAACCAACACGAGTCATCCAAATACTACTCCAAGTCAAACACGCTTACCTATGAAGTTCTTTTTTGTTAGGCTACTTAAAAGAAGACGCATCATGTTGATATATGTAGTACCAATCAATCCTTATAAAGTTTTCCTTCAACCATGTAGTCTCACACCTACCGAGACTCATGATCCTCTCATTCCGATGTGAATTCTGGTGACCACTTCCCGCCCTCTTCAGCCTCGAGAGTTACAACCACTCATGCCCTCTCCGACCTAGTGTCATGTAAGGATGTGACACTATATAAAACTATTGGATGTAACTGTATATAGTACTCAATGGTTGAGGAGCTCACACACGACGTATATCCATTGAGACCACATGATCATAGAATGTCACAAATATAACATAAAAATATATGCAAGTGACAGTGGGAGGAATACACACGGTATAGGCTATATTAATATCATGCATATACCCAAATTGTTGCATGACACACTCAGGCAAATGTTGATACATCACTCGTGACCCACAAGGAAATCACATATAGTAGAAGGTTATCACATCTAAGGGGTGTGTCTAATGGTGATCAGCATATGACATGAAGTAGATATCATTTGCAATGATGTGTTCAAGATAAACTCAAAATGGCTTGATTTCATGATTCCATCTGAGCGGGATGATGGAACAAACATGTGGAAAATCCTTAGAGTGGTCTTCTACACATGCCTAATCGGAGACGTGGAAAGTGTTGAGGGATCCATGCATGAAAATTGTCCAAATGAAATATTTGCAACAAAGTAGCACAAGTATTATGAAGTATTGGTTACAATAAAGGTGAAAATTATTATCGTAGATAGACGGTTATTTTTCGTCAACTATCTATTCTTCCATGTACAAGTTCCACCTAACTTTGAGTAAAGATAAACCAAACAAGAGGCCTCCTAGTTTTACTAACAAATTCCCTCTAACTAAGTCAATGAAGTATCTTAGATAGATGACATTGACATATCTTGCACTTTTGTCCATAAATAAGGAAATTCTCTCTCATTTTGAGCATCATATGAATCACCTCACAAAGAGGTCATCATTATCTCCAATGTATCAAGTCTATTGCATATGGAGTATTTTAATATTATTCCAGTTATCAAAATATGTATGAGGGATGACACACCATTAAGTGTGATGAACATCTCACCAATCGGAAGATGGAATGACAGCGTCTTTGAGTGTCACCTCTCTACGAAAGCAGACAACAGACCATGGTTAATATAACCATGCCACGCCTGACATAAATCTTGCAGCCTAGATGCATGCATGACATCGATAAACCATGGTTCATCAGGTTGCAATAACTTTGTAATCTTCCTACCATGGTTGATACATTTCAATGTATCACTATACTTTGTAATCTTATAACACAAATATTTAAAATAACAATTAAAGATTTATGTTACACCTCCATCTCATACATGCCAAGCAGCATTGTCTAGATACATATGAAGTGGCACCAACAACTATACGATAAGGTCTAGCATTTTCCCTCTGAATGGAAGCATGTTAGGCTCCAATTTTCAAAAAATGATAAATGCATGCATCACAAATCATTATAGTATGCTTTAACTACACTATAGTGTATCATAAACAACCTGTTTTGTTAGTGCATTCATCAAAAATAAAATAAATAATTGAAAAACTTACAAAATTGTGAGAAATCTAAAAAAATGAGAAAAACCGATTGATTGGAATGGAATAGAGGTTGAGTGATGTCCAAGACTTGATAGCAATGCAGTAGAAGTAGTGAAAAAACTTGAAAAATGATGGGACTGAAGTTTTCTCACGAGCTTTGTTTTGGGTTATGATAATCTTTTTAAAATGAAGAAGGAAAAGGGAAAGGACTAACGTGGGGATATAAATCAAACTCATCTAAAGATTAATCTCTGTAGAAAATATGGAGTTAAGAACCTGAATTATTTCATTGTTGTTTTAGTTTGGCTCTAAGACATGGGTGTGGTGTGGCGATGGGTAGGTCAAGATTTCAATCTCCAGATTTGTTTTAGTCTTTACATCTTCCAATTAGCGTATGTTTTTCATTTTGGGTATGTTTGGAGAATAAAATTCGGATTTTTGAAACATTATTGAAATTTCATTATGGTGGGTGAGAAACACATGGAGTGGGAAAGCAATCCCCTACTTTTAAAAATTGAACCTTTATGAGATTTTGTTATGTGACAATTACTTATTCATAAAAATATAAAGGGAAATTTCATTCATCAAATATGGATATACTTTTTGTCCTTATAAGATGGGACATGCATTATATTGCACTGCATAAGAGAAATTTCTCATTTTATTAGAATTATTGATCTTCATCCAACGCCACTCTTTTTCCACGTCGAACGGTTTAGAAATTCTTACAATGACATATCTTATATAAGTGTGACCCTGAGTAACATTTAGGTACGATTCAACTCATGCTTGCAAAGTTACACCTTATTTCATAATAACTTGAACGCCAAAGTGTTGAACTTTTGTATGCACCCTCTTTGGTCACCTGATATTTGTCACCACCGTATCAAAATTATTTTTATGTTAATCTTCATAAACACGCCAATCATTTGCAGTTTCAGTAGGAATATTGGTGTTATCTCTAGCGATCAATTATCTCTGATTCTTCTAAATCTCTTCAATTTTGCTGCAACTACTTTCAAACTCACATATGATGGATGGTTCAAAGTAAAATCATGCCAGAAACATCATCAATAATGAATTCAAATCAACCATTAAGACCCGTCAAGACAATGTTATAGAAATTCTTTATTGTATCTATGATACTTAGGCTTCAATGATAATTCATCAATTGTCACTCTAAGAAACTATCATATCCCACTTCAACCTTTATTTCCTTCACCGTAGACTCATCTCCCTCAACCTCACGTCCCGCTTCTTTCATCTCACATCTCACTTCCTCTAATAGTACACATTTTTCAATACCTAGAAGCTTGTTTGATGAGTAAAATGAGAAAAAGCTTTTATTTAACAATTTCAATCTATTGAAACAACAAAACAGAGTCTCATATGCATAGAATAAAGCTAGGAAAAGTTTCCAACTTAAAAAGGCCAGGTCACGAAAAGAAAAAATCCTATGACAGACCATAGGTCAGGCTCAGACCTAAATTTTTTATGGTAGACTAAGCTCTTGCCCTTCAAAATCTTGCATGGTTTAGCCTATTTCTAATTATATTCCACCACATGACTTTAATGGCTAAGTGTAGCAACCACATGCTACCAGTTGGTTGTTGTCCAAGTAGACTTCCTTTTTAGTGTTAAGACCGTCAAACTTAAACTTATTTGTTACTTAAGGGTAGGAAAGGGAAGAACGTCATATATTGGGCTCGCTTATCAAAGACTTCTAAGGGTTGGGCATAAATATCTAAAATAGTCCCAAATAGTCTATGACATAAATCTCGAACAAAGGAACGGTGAAGAACGAGTAAACATCAAGTTATCATATTCATTTAAAGTGGTTAAATGCACCTAATCCTTTGACAGGTAACAATTAATATTTTATTGAAATAAAAAATCAAAGAAAATTCTATGAAAAGGGAAAGGAAAAGTAACTTAAACTTCATTAAATATATGTTGTTGACAAAGGCCACAACACGAGTATTGGAGGTACAAAATACAAAGCATGAAAGAACTAAGATTCATGGACAATATTACCATACAACACTCTTGATCAAACTTGACCCTCTCTTATGAGATTTTGACTTCAGGATAGAAATGCTCTATATTCCATAAAACATTGCGAACAAGGGATTCGCCCCTAACTGAGAGACTCGCCCCTAACTGAGGAACTTGCCTCTAACTATGAAACTCCCCTAGAGGGAATAAAATGCTTAAAACTATGACGAGAAGAAGCTTAATTACTTCGCGTTTCACAGATCCTCGTGCTTGAAGGACTATGTAGTGATATATTTCTAACGCCCCATTATGGGGTGATATAATTTAAAGCCTCATTAGGTGTCTGCCTTAGAATATACCACTCAAATGTATCCCTCACTAAGTAGATGGCCCGCCCTTGTGAGAAACATGGGGGTGATGTGTGCATTGTGTAACACCCCAAAGTCGATTTTTAATTATTTTGATGTGTTTTCTTATGAATTTTGATGTTTATGAGGTTATTTGATATTTTGTGAAGTTTGGGGTAGCTTAATAATTTAATAATAATTAGAATAATTAAGTATATGGGGTTTAGTGGATTATTTGAGAGTTAATTAAATAAAATAAAATAAATTAGAGGATGAGGGCATTATGGTCTTTTGGTTGAGGATAAGTGAGGGTTTTATGGGAAAGACTAAAAGAGGTCCTAAGGGCAAGAGTGACAAAAGGGGGAAAAGTTGGAAAGAACGATCATTTTGACGATCGTACAATTGTGAAAGAGCTTTGGAGAAGAGGGAAGAAGCTAGGGCTTGAAGGATTGAGATATTTGCGAAGAGGTTATCGAAAAGCTTATAGAATTGAGGTATGGGGAGTATTTTACTTTCGATAATATAATGTAGGAATGGAATTGGGGGTTTTGTGATGTAGTTTAGGTTTTTGAATTCATGATTTTGTGTTGTTGGTGATGATGTTATGATGAATTAAATGAATATAAATAATGTAGATGATGTATATGATGTTATTAGGATGAATGTTTATGTTAATGAGGTTTTATGGTGTAATGCTGCTGAATTTTGGGTTTTGGGGGAGTTTAATCGCAGAAAGGAGAAGGTTGAATCATAGAAAAATTTTGCATAAATCGCGAAGCTCGCTTAGCGAAAAGAGTCAGGGAAGTAGGCGCTTAGCGAGCGTGAGGTCCTGCTTAGCGAGCCTGGGAAAACTTGGAAAATGTCTTATTTTTTAAAACTGTTTTTTTAGTAGTATGTGATAGGTTGCTAGAGTGATGTGGAGTTGTCAAATGATGCGCCTTGAAGTCAATATGAGTAGAGTTAATAATTAAGTGATGGATTATGATTTATTTGATGTTCTTTGAGTTAGGATGTATGATTTCGTGATGTAGAGATATGATGTAAGATGAGAATGTTGTATGATGTCCTATGAGTATGTATTTGAGGTTATGAATGACCGTGAGAGATGATTGTTAATAATGAATGCGGATGCAATATTATGATGTTATGAGGATGATGTATGTATGTTGTGTCTTGCATTCATGGCATTGATTTTTATGAGGGGACTTTGTTCCATTGGTAGCTTCAATCCCATTATGTGGATTGAAGTGATATGATGTTTATGATGTGCTCCCTTTGGGGAGGGTTGATGGCCCAGTGTCCATTACATGAGGATGTTTCTGTACCACATGCATTAGTAAGAGGTTGTATTTCACTTTAAATGACATAACATGAGTGCATTGATGTTTTGTGTAATGATAAGAAGTGATTGATTATATGTATTAAATGAGTATGAAGAATATTTCTATGATGTTATGATAATGATGATGCCATTTATAAATGAGCTGTAATTGATTTATTGTTGAAGTTTTGTTTAAATTCTTGTTTCTATATTATATTATGGAATGTGAATTTACTCACCATGCCTGCCTTCTGATGATGGTCTATTGTGCCATCCTACAGATAATCAAGGTTAGCACGGTGCGTGCTTAGCTCGGGGATAGTGAGTCGTCGAGTTAGTTAGAAATGGAGTCTTGCTCTATGTTCAGTAACACCGGGATGGGTCTCATTTTGAGTGTTTATGTTTTATTTGAATTAAGATGTTAAATTTTGTTTTAAAAATATTTTGATAAATGATGTTTGTGATGATTTATGAGTTTTATTTTATTAAAGAGGAGTTTAAGAATTTTTTTTTCTTCGGCTGCGTATTGTTTCAAAAGAAATACAAATGAGATTTTGATGTTTTTGTGAACCCGTGTTACGGGACAGGATTCTATGTGATGTTTTGGCTTTTGAGTTTTTTAAGTAAATGTGATGCCCTTTGATGAGTTGGACTCTGATATTTGATTTAAAATTGCTTATTTTATGATGGGGTAGAAAGGATGTTACACATTTCCAATAATTGCATGTGAAAGAAGTCCTGGTCACAATTCCCTAAGAAGTAGATAGTCAACAGCTTCCCTAGTCAAGATGAAACGATTACTACTTCTCAAGAGTCCCCAAATCCAGACTCATGGCATCTATATATACCTTAACCTTAGGATTGAGTGTGTTGAAATATGTCTTATTTGATACTATTTATTTTCTTGTTTAAGTGTCCTATATTACTCCTAAAATAAAGGAGTTAATTGTGTATTTTCTCTCCTATAAAAGGAACCATTTTTCTTCATAATAATATAAAAAAATTATCACTCATATGCTTTTCTACATGGTATCATGAGCTCTGTTAGGGCTAGGGCGATAATGTAAAGTTTTCCCTAACTAGTGGTTTTGACGACCCATTCTTTTATCCGACCTAACAGATCCAAACTATGGTGGACCATATCCACAAATCACCTCCTCCCGAAGGATGTCGTGGAGGCAGAGGTGGCGGCGCCAACAACAATTCTGGCGGTGGCACCAACTCAAATTTCGGCGGCACCAACAATTCCGGCAGAGGAAGTGGATTTACCATGTAAGAAATGCCCAGTTTCATGACAAACAACAATTTTAACGGTGGGTTCGGTTATGGCAGAGGTGATCTCAACAATAATCTTTTTGGGTATGGTTATGGCTACCCAATTGATGGTGGTTATAGTAACTCAGGAGGTGGAGGTCAAAATAACTCTCGTCAGATTAATATTCAGAAACTAGATGGCTCCAATTACGCTGAATGGTCCCAAACAATTCTACTTAGAAGGCAAAGGGGAGTTGGGTTTTCTTACAGGTGATGTTCCGGTGTTTGCGTCAACACATCCTAATTTCAGGTTCTGGAAATCTAAAAACTCTATTATTGTCTGGCTTATTGATACTATGGAGGTAGCTATGAGAAAAACATACATATATCTGCCTACAACAAAAGATGTTTGGGATGTTGTAAAATTGTCTTACTCTGATATTAAAAGTTATGGAATTTAAAATCAAAGTTATGGAATTTAAAGATGAATGGCATGGATGTCACTACCTAGTATAATGAATTGATGTCCCTTTGGCAAGAGTTGGATCAGTGCGAAGATTATAACTGAAGGTGTACTGAAGACAGTGTTCAGTTTATTAAGACGCATGAGAACGTCTGTGACTTTATTTTTCTTGCTGGTATAAATAAGGAAATAGATGAACTAAAAGATAGAATTTCTTGGAAATAATTTGCTGCCAACTATCCGAGAAACCTTTTTAAAAATCAAAAGGGGGAGGCTAGACAAAGAGTGATGATGGGAAAGTCAAACTCAGCAATTGATGGTTCTGCCCTTGTCACAAACAACTTCAATAAATACAACAATAAATATGGTAATAAAGATGGTAAACTCTAGTGTTATCGTTGCAGACGTTATTATCACGCACTTGAGACTTGTTGGAAAATTCATGGAAGGCCTTCTAATTGGAAAAATAAGGGTAAGGATTGTGCACTTCAAGCAACTTATGATCAAGAGCCACAATCCTCCACAAATGCATTTCCATTCACTAAGGAACAACTAGACCAAATGAAAAAACTCCTTGAGTCTCAAACAACTTTCTGCTCCATAGCCCGGAAAGGTAATTTCCCAAAATCAGCCCATCCAATGGCATTCCTATTCGTACATGGATCGTTGATTATGGAGCCACCGATCATATGGCCAGTGAATCCAGATTATTTTATTCATATCAACCATTTGTAGAAAATTCCAAAATTAAAATAGTTGATGGCTCTCTTTCAGCCGTGGCAGGAAAAGATTTTATTTTTTTGTCTCTTACTAACCATCCAAGATGTGTTACATGTTCCAAATTTGTCTTGCAACTTATTATATGTCAGTAAGCTAACCATAAATGAAAAATGGCAAGCTCATTTCTTTGATACTCATTGTGTATTTTAGGATTTAATCTTGGGGAGGGTGATTGGCACTGCTGAGGAAAGTGGTGGACTCTACTACTTGGAAGATGAACCAAAAACCAGACATCAATTTGGACCAATAAGTTTTTCTTTTGTTAAATCTTTTTTTGTTTCAAATAATAAGGATGGCATTATGTCGTGGCATTTAAGGTTAGGCCACCCAAGTTTTAAGTATTTAAGTTCATTGTTTCCTAAACATTTTGTTGAACAAGATATTTTTTCACTTCAATGTGATGTTTGTGAGTATGCTAAACATCATCAAAGTTCTTTTCCAATTCAATCTTATACACCTTCAAAACCTTTTTCAATGATTCATAGTGATGTTTGGGGGCCTAATCGAATAAGTAATTTATCTAACAAAAAATGGTTTATCACTTTCACAGATGATGATACTAGACTTTGTTGGGTATACTTGTTGAAAGAAAAATCCGAGGTAGGTCAAATAATTCCAAACTTTTGTAAATTGGTGCAGACACGGTTTAACACCAAAATACAAGTGTTTAGAACTAACACTGGTACTGAATTTTTTAATAAAATTGTTGGAAATTTTTTTCTTGAAAATGGAATTGTGCATCAAAGTTCATGTACTAACTCACCCCAACAAAATGCGACTGTAGAGAGGAAAAACTGGCACCTTCTTGAAGTTGCGCGAGCACTACTCTTCTCTACCAATGTCCCTAAATATTTATGGGGTGAGGTTGTCTTGACAGTTGCACATTTAATAAACCGTATGCCATATCGTGTTTTAAAATTTCAAACTCCTTTGCAAAGTTTCTTGAAATATTTTCCAATTGCTTTCGTTCTATCTGATTTACCACTTAAAATATTTGGATGCACGACTTTTGTTCACAAACACAAGCATATTGGTAAACTTGAACCCCGTGCAATCAAATGTGTTTTTATTGGGTATTCATCTTCTCAAAAAGGTTATAATTATTTTGATCCTAATACAAAGAAAATATTTGTAACAATGGATGTTACTTTTTTTTTAAATAAACCTTTTTTTGGTAATGATCATCTTCAGGGGGGAAAACAAATGAAGATTCTCCTGAATTATTTGAAAACTTAATTATCTCATAAGATGTGTATATATCAAATAATTTTGTTCCATGTACATCTGCACATAAAGACAATGCCTTTAAAAAATTAGATGAACCTATTCCTTCCATGAGTAAGGATCAATCAGAATCTGAGGCAACAAATTAAAACAAAGATAAAACAAATGTTTTTTCTGAAATTAATCAAAATGCACCAGATAAAGATTCTTATAATGAAGCAAGAAAAATATTTTAGGAAGGAAATCCAATGTGGAAAGGCAAAACTTATGCCAGAAGAAACAATGATCTAGTAGAAGACCTTATTCCTCATCACAGCCAAGAATATGAACCGAGTGAAAGTCAACCGACTCAGACAGGTAAATCTATCCTCGATCCTAATTCCCTATATACTGACCTTGATGTCCCCATAGAACTTAGGTAACAATATACTGATCTTAATGTTCCCATAGTCTTTAGGAAGCCAGGTAGGCCATGTACTAGGCACCCCTTATCTACTTTGTATCATATTCGAACTTGTCTCCCTTTTTTGTTGCTTTTACTTCTAATCTATATAGTGTCAAAATTACTAAGAATTTATAGGAGGCTCTAGAAATTTCAAAGTTGGAGGAATTTATTTTTTAGGAGATTAAAGCTCTTGAAAAGAATAAAACTAAGAGTGCCACAACTCTGCCGGCAGGTAAAAGAATTGTGGGATGTAAGTGGGTGTTCACAATAAAGTACAATTATGATGGATTAATCAAAAGCTACAAAGCTCGATTGGTTGCAAAAGGATTCACTTATACCTATGGCACAGATTACTCAGATACCTTTGCTCCTGTTGCAAAGCTTAACACAATCAAACTCTTATCCATTGTTGTTAACTTAGACTGACCTCTCCATCAGCTAGATGTCAAAAATGCATTTCTCAATGGTGATTTGGAAGAAGAAGTATATATGGATTGTCCTTAAGGTTTTGAAGAAACCTTTGGGTCACAAGTGTGTAAACTAAATAAGTCCCTGTACAAGTTGAAACAATCTTCGAGAGCTTGGTTTGAAAAGTTTACTTAGTTGGTGAAGAAATAGGAATATACTAATGGACAAGCAGATCATAATGTAATCACAAAGTCAGGTCAAAATGAAATGATAAATGTTTTTATAGTCTACATTGATGATATTATTTTTACAAGTAATTATGAGATAGAAATGGAGAGATTAAAAAGAAACTTAGCAGCCGATATTGAAATCAAAGACTTGGATCCCCTCAAGTATTTCCTTGGCATGGAAGTAGCAAGGTCAAAGAAAGGAATTGTTATTTCTTAGAGAAAATATATTCTTGATCACCTACAAGAGACAAATATGAGTGGTTGTAAGCCTGTTGACACATCGATGGACCAAAGTGCCAAACTTTGGGAGAAAGGGGACACGCCAGTTGACACTGGAAGATATCAGAGATTAGTTGGAAAATTAATATATTTGGCTCATACTCATCCTGACATTGCTTTCTATGTTAGTGTTGTGAGTTAATTCATGCATGCACCATATGAAGAACACCTTGAAGTTGTGAACAAAATCTTGAGATACTTAAAAGCAACTCCTGGAAAAGGGTTATTCTTCAAGAAGACCAATAATAGAAATGTGGAAATATTCACAGATGCAAATATGGCAGGGTCCATTATTGATAGAAAATTAACTTCATGTTATTGCACATATGTGTGGGGGAACCTAGTGACTTGGAGAAGCAAAAAACAATGAGTATTTGCAAGAAGTAGTGATGAAGTTGAGTTTAGAGTAATGGCCCAAGGAATTTATGAAGGTATGTGGATTCTCAGATTCCTAAAATAATTGAAGATAGAGGTATAAATCTCATTGAAATTGTATTGTGACAACAGGACAACTATAAGCATAGCTCATAATTCGGTTCAACGTGATCGTACAAAACATATTGAGACCGGTCGTTATTTCATCAAAGAAAATATAGACTCTGATACTCTCTGATTTCCATTTATCTCTTTCAATCAACATATCGTTGATATATTGACCAAAAGCTTGGGAAGAAGAACATTTGAATACTTGATCATCAAGTTGGGCATGATTGAAATATATGCATCAACTTGAGGGGGGTGTTGAAATATTTATTATTTAATACTATTTGTTTTCTTGTTTAAGTTTCATTATATTACTCCTAAAATAAAGGAGTTAATTTTATATTTTCTCTCCTATAAAAGGAGCTTTTTTTTTCTTCATAATAACATAACATAATTATCACCCATGTGCTTTTCTACATAGTGGATATTCAAAATTCATTGTGAAATACCTCCAAAATACAGAGTTTCTCACCGTCGTGGGCTTGCTCTCACCCTCATATAAAACGCCTTAAAACAAGGTCTCTCACCACCACGAGCTTGCCCTAAACCATCGTAAATTGTAAAGCCCCAAGTGACTTGATAAGTGATAAATTGTAGTAATTTTTAGTGTGAATAATTAGCACTTATCAACTTAATTATGTTTATACCAATAAATCCCAACTTTTGTGCATATTTTGTTTAGTTTAGGTTATATTGTATAAAATGCATTATCTAGTACATATCATGAGTTTGATTATTTTTATCTCATTTTTTGCAGATATACAAGCAATGATATTTTTTCATTGCAGATATACATATCATGAGTTGTGATGAAAGTAAGAAACCATTTTCCCCGTGTTGTCATGTTCTAGTGCGACCACTTAGCAAAATGAACGCGAGGCAGTTTACTATTCTAGTAGTAGGTTTTGGTCTTAGTGGTCGAAGTACAAAGCCTGGGAGAGATAGTTCACAGTGCGAGTTGGAGCTCATAGTACGAGCTAAGATATTTTCATAAGGCGGTTTAAGTAAAATATTTGTGAGACCACGTGCAATAAAGTTAAATTCGTTGTGTGATCTAGGAGCTCGCAGTGCGAAGTTTACAGTTTCCAACTTGTATATATTCATTGTTTCTTAGACATTTTAGGTATCTTTTGGGGCTTTTTACTCCAAACTGATCAAATATCATCTTTTAGTGGTTTTAGCTTAGAAACAACACATGGAGGATGAATTTTGACGATCCAGAGTCGAATCCACTTCATTCGAAGTTGACAAACCGTGATATATTTGTTCTTCTTCTTTCTTCTCTATGTATTTTGCATTTGTTGGGGTTGTTGTATGTACGTTTACTCAGATTGTATGTGCATTTATGGATCATTGTATAAAATCTCTTTTACAACTCTTAATTGATGTCATCTTTGCTTTACTATCTATTTTAATGTGTTTAGATCGTTATAGACATATAATTTTTGAACTCTGCGTAAGATGAATGTCTATTAGATTGAGGTTTAATATTCATGTGGGTATCGGATCATAATGCTCTTTGTTTTTGAGTTGCGTGAGACATCACCGACGAGAGAATACAATTGTTCTCTCAACTTTATGTTAGACATAACCTGTGTTGTGAGTGATACATGGGTATTTTGACGAGTGATCTAGGTTGCGTGCAATTGGTCGATGGATTTTTTAGTACTTGATGGGTAGAATGAAATACAACTCCTGAAGAGTTTTCTCCTCTCTAAGGAATGATGTATTTACTTGTTTTCCTTTTTATATGTTATCCTTTTAAAACTATCCAATCCAAGCTTAGGAAGGTAGAGATTATCGAACGATATTCTTTCCCTCGCATCGATCCTTATGGAGACGAAATAAATTTCGGAGGGAATTCTTTCAAATCTTTTGCTTCTTGGTGATATACCGTAGTTTGAACATTACCCATACCATCATATGAGTTCCACACATATGTAGTTTTTTTAGCAAGTACACAAACTAAGCTTCAAGTATGATCGTCATGGGTCACCATGGAGTGCCTTCTCAACGAGCAGTATCTCTCAACAAATAATATTACCATTGTTTAAACTTCATAACTAAAATCGCTTCATAACAACATTTCTCGCTTCATGATTTACAACAAGGGAATGAGAGACAATTGTTTTGGGATTATCAATGACCAACAAAGATAGGCTCAGTTTGTAAACTCGATTCATTCAATGCGCTCAAAATACTAATTTGCGGGTGGACTTGCATCAAATTGTGATATACAAAGTAAGCCTCCTTCCATTAGAACTAGTGACATTCATTCACCGATCACCTGCATTTCACTTTAGGCAACTCGAGGATTGTTACAACGACATATCCTATATAAGTATAACCCTGAGTCTCACTAGATAAGATTCAACTCATACTTGCAAAATTACAATTCAATCTCATTGATTCGATAATGTTATTTTTTTTACAAATACTCTCTCTGATCGTCGAAGAACTATTATCACCGCATCAAAAGTATTTTCACAGTGTTCTTCATCAACATGTTAATCTTTTTCTTCATCAACATGTTAATCTTTTTTATTTTAATATACAAAATACTTTTAATATTAAAAATGCATATAAGGATTAAGACACTAAAATATTTTGAATTCCATGTTAATCTTTTTCTTCATCAACATGTTAATCTTTTTTATTTTAATATACAAAATACTTTTAATATTAAAAATGCATATAAGGATTAAGACACTAAAATATTTTGAATTTCATTTAATTATAATTTAACTGTGAATAATTTTAAGCATTGTGTTGCATTCCATTTTTCACACCTTCGAAAATGGTGTTATAAATAGATATGATATCATATATAATTTTTTAAATGTTAGAAAAAGTAATATCTAATAGGATGTCATTCACAATAGGGACAACTCTATGTTAAGATCAACAAGGGCTCAAGATAAGATAGGATAGAGTCAGCATCATAAGCTTTATAACCTGAAAAATTAACACCTACGACCAAAATGATTATAGCCATAATAAAATCAAAAAATCCGCACACACTAGATTTCAATGTTGCTTAAATAATACAATTGTCACGCCATTTTCAGTATCATATTACTTTTCATTTATGTTCAACCATTTGCATGGCCATAACACTATCTCCACAAGAATTCAAGATTTTCGATAATGATGGACGTACTTCTAAACAGAATAGTCAATTCCAATTCATTATCATTAAATATGCCAAAAAGAAATATTAGTGTTTCTTTGAAACTTTATATCCAACCTTGAGACCGATTAATCTAAGTATATTAATCTCATCAATTACTATAAGAGACTCGTTTAAAACCAAAACAAAACTCTATGAATTGATCTAATACAAATATTATTAATGTATAACAGAATTCGAACATGAGATATTAAGAATAGCTCAGGACTCACACCTTTATGCATTATTCACTATTCCTATATCTATAAGACATCATGTTTTACTCCAACGTTAAAAGTTGTCAAGTAATGATGAACAAACTCTAGCATATATGCTTCCTAAGTGGTGGTCCTAATGCATTCACTGTAGAAATATGCTTTGAGGTTGGAAAGTTCAAATTTGTGGTCCTAAACCATCATGAATAAATGTGGATGGGAAGAACTTTCGACTTCAAATTGAATCATCACATATGCTTGTGGACCTAAAAGACAACAAATACACATGTATGAATACTAACCCACGTTGAGTAAAGTATAAACATGTTCATCCCACTCCAAAGGAAGTTACTTCCCCAATGTCTCAATCATTGATGGATGTTGTTGCAGCAAAAATCCATTTGCATTACCAAAAAAGTGTTCAGTAATAAAATTTGGCAAAATATAGAATATTATGTTGTACAAAAACCAGACCAACATTGGCAGTTTTATAAACAATGGTTGGATGATAATGCATAACAGAGGAAGTTACTGATGTTACAATCTGGACTATACTAAATGGGAGTAGAAGAGTGTTTAAGCATCTTGGGAATCTAATTGGAGGTTAATCATGTGAGATCCCATAAGCTTAGAAATTTCCTTGATTGCAGCTTGAACATCAAAATCACTCTCATCAGGAAATGGCCGTCTTGAAGATGACTGTTGGTTCATTCTATCGTATTCATTTGCAGCAACCGTTGTCTTCTGGGAAGTGGCAAGGGCCTTCTCCAAATCCAACTGCGATAGTGGTCTAGGTTCCTGAAACGCGAAAAATAAATAAATCGTCTTAGTAATTTTCATCATTAAGGCAAAGAAGAAAGTAGAAGAGAATGACGAGTTTACTAACATGAGTTTGTTCCCCTCTCTTCTCATTATCGAGTAGTTCTCTAACAGGAAAATATGCAGCCTTCTTGCAAAGATCAAATAGATCTGAACCAGTGTAACCCTTGCATAATCCTGCTATACGATCAAAGTCTATGTTGTTTTCAATCTTTTCTCCCTTTAAGATAACCTTCAGTATCTCAGCCCTCTCTCTCCGGCTTGGATATCCAATTTCAAAAGCTTGAGGAAGTCGCCGGAGTATTGCTTCGTCAAGTTCTGAAGGGCGATTAGTTGCTGCAAGAACCATAACTCGAGCATTCTCTACACAAATAAAAAATAACATAAGGCAGACAGTATTTTTACACAACAAATAAAAACTACATGACAACTTATTTAAATCTTACTGTTGGTGGTGAATCCGTCCCATAGAGCCATGAACTCAGTTTTCATATTTAGCATAGCCTCATGATCTGATGAACGGCGTTGACCCAAAAAACTGTCAACTTCATCAATGAATATGATGGCAGGCTGAAGCTTATCAGCCAAGCTAAATACGGCAGACACTGAAGAACAGCAAAATATTAGCGATAAACCACAACAAAGAATCACACTTAAACAAAGAACACAAAAATTGACCACAAAAAATTAGATACAAATTAATACTCCCACTGTAATAAAAAATGCATGCATCGAAAACAAACCTATTGATGAAACATTTGGGAATTGGAAACTAAAAAAACAAGTTCAATACATTGTATACCTACATATTCTTTCACAAGACAAAATAAGGAAGCCTGGTGGTAAGAAAATCACACCATTGGCAGGGTTTAGAGAAGGGATGTAGGCAGACTTTTAGTATTCTTATGGACTAAGATTTCCTGCATAGACAATTCTAGATATTTATAGTTTCATCCTACTCGTAGAACATTTGATAAGAATACTGGCTAGTATTACTATTTCTATTAGTAATTGTGCTCAAATGTCTAATGTATCATCATGATGGAGAAAGATCAATATAGGTATAGTTCAATCAAGATAGTTGTGCTCAAATATCATATACTGTTATTGGCAGAATTACTATGCATGGCAGTCATGAAAATCGTAGTCAGTCAACTCCTGCCATACTTCCACCCACACAAGCATGGTGGGATCGTGTGAAATAGCTTGGCTCGTTGTGCTAACTTGTGAAATCACTTCTCTAATCTTTCACGATTTCACTGGTGCAAGTACCAACTAAGTTACATGGGTTGGATTTCTCCAATTAGTTACAAAATTCAGTTTTCTGGGTTAAAAGTGAAAGTGTTAACAGCATGTCAAGCTTAAATCTAGCGGTAAACTGTGCTAGCCTCCTTCAATTGAGTTTGTCAGCTGATTTTCTCTCTAGTCTTTGGGTTTCTGCATGTATGAGCTGTTTGCACATCTCTCTATGCCCTTTGTTCGAGCATCACACTCCTCCAGGTTACAACAGCAAAGCATATCTCTCAGGAAAGGTTGGATTTCGATGAGGAGCATGTGGAGCCTATATGTAGGTTTTTGTACATTGGGTCCGTTTCTCTTGACCTAGTGAGCCAAACCCAAATTGATTAGTTACAACTTACAATATAAGTGAAAAAGGGCACATGGAAAGTTCTACTTCAACCTTCATAAAAAAAAAACACAATGGGCCAAACCCAAGCAAATGGAATTGAATGATATAAGCAGTCATTCTCTTATTATTTCGACAGCAACATCGATCATAGGTTCAGGACAGAGTGTTTCTATGTTCCAACTATTAGATTGAACCTTAGAGAGATAGGTTGATTTTGAGGGGGTGGTGTTATTCAGAATAGAAGTGTGTTATGCTCTCATTCTCTTATTGTTAGGTTTATCAGTTAGCGAAAGAAGTGGACACACATAAATAGGACAGGGGAGAGAGACATAATTCACATGTGGCATGATCCATGGCTCGATACTCAGCCTTTTTACTTGATCGAGCAACGACAATTTGCTTTTTGCTCTTCCATGAAATCAAATTTCCACCGATGAAAGCACAATAATTTGATGTATATCCAATGACATCAATGTTGCCTCTTGCACGAAAAACCTTTCCACGCGATCCTTTAATGTATTTAAGAATTTGAATAATTGCATGCTAATGGTTGTCACAATGAGTTGAGAATCTGACTTACTACACTGCCCAGAAAAGATATATCAGAACGAATCATGGTGAGGTAATTCAATTTGTTCACATGTTCAGTATCGGATTGGATTAGTATAAAGCTCCCCATGATTAGGAAGAAGATTTACATTGGGATCAATATGAGTATAAACTAGTTTAAAAACTGTAAGACATGTCTCTTCCAAAATATCAAGAGCGTACTTTCTTTAAGAGATAACAATACCTGACCTCGATAAAGTCACCTCAATTTCAAGAAAGTAACCAAGAGGAACCAAGTCTTTGATATGAAAGTTTTGAAATATGTGGTGTTTTAATGCCTCGATACCCTCAAAATCAACACCAATAATCACAATGTCATTAACATAAATCACTAGATAGATATACTTGATTGACGAGGAGCATTTGATAAATATATAGTAATCTGCTTCGCAACATATCATCCCAAATTGTTGTAATTCTTTGTTAAATCTTCCAAACCATGCCTGAATTATTTCAAACCATACAAAGACTTAAGCAATTTGCTTATCAGATTACACTTCCCCTGAGCGACAAATCCAGGAGGTTGCTCTATGTAAATCTCCTCCTCCAAGTCATCAAGCAGAAATGCAATCTAGATATCCAATTGAAATAGAGGCTGGGGTTTCATGGAAGCCATGTCCAAAAAGAGATTGAATACATGCCATTTTTGCTACAGAAGAAAATGGGTCGTTGTATCTTACCATAGACTTGAGTATATTCCTTTTTCACTCGGCTGGCTTTGAATCGATCTACATGTCTGTTTGGGTCCACCTGTAACCTACAAGATCTTTCCTAAAAGGAAGTGGAATAAGCTCCCAAGAAGGATTAGATTCTAAAGTTGATATTCCATCAAGTATTGTGTGCCTCTAATCTTGATGGGATAGTGCTTCTTAAAAAGTTTTAGGAATAGAAACATGAAAATGTGAAAACAAAAGCACCGTAGGTGGGAGATAAATTGTGGTAAGACACACAACTATAAATAGGATAAGGGTTATGGGTTTAACATGGAAATGGGCAAATCAAGAAACGAAGAAGGAGCTGGAGTATGGGTAGAGGCACTTCGAATAGGAGCTGAATTATGTGGTGGAGTAGGGGTGATGCCATATAAGTTTAAAGATGGTGGATATAACCAGCGGGAGGACCGGAAGATAAAGTGGACTCAACATACTCAAAGATTTGATGCTGACAGACGAGATAGTGGAAAATCAATGTGTAGAAGCAAAAGAACGGTAGATACACACCTCAGATGTGAGATCGAAAAAACTATAAAGGGTCCAGAGAACCAGGTGAGAAAACAAAGCATAATGGAACAAGTGACGTCGCAAAAAGATGCACAAAGGGTGGTACGGGACACACCCGACAAGGTGTTACGAGTGTGGCGGCATGTCATGGAGATTATGACACTGGCAGGTAACCGTTATATATATATATATATATATATATATATATATATATATATATATATATATATATATATATATATATATATATATATATATATATATATATATATATATATATATCACCATCAATCCATCACAACCATTCATAATCATTACTTTAAATATAATTAAAATAAAAGTCAAATATAATTTTGGATCTGACGTTTACTATTCACTGACAGTGTAAAACTACTTTACACTGTCTGTGCATTCCAATTAAATTCATATATATAATTGGTATACACCGACAGTGTAAAGTAATTTTACATTGTCAGTTAATCGTGACCGTTAAATTTTAATTATAATTTGATTTGATTTTAATTATTTAAAAAGTAATTTTTTTGAGTGGTTGTGATGCCCTGACAATGTAAAACAATTTACACCGACAATGCATAGCAATTAATCTCTAAAATAAATGGGAGAGGAGAGAGAATTTTAATTGTCAAAAATATAATATTTTAATTTAATTTATTTATTTTAATAATGGAGAAGAGAGAAAATAAAAAAGACACATAATCTCACTCATTTATTATAAATCTAATGGTTCAGATTCATTTTCATGTTCTCTCACATATATATATATATATATATATATATATATATATATATATATATATATATATATATATATATATATATATATATATATATATATATATATATATATATATATATATATAAAAACTAACCAACAGTAACAATGAAAACAAGCAAGGAAGTTTTTTTAACTATAATATAAAAAAGGTAAATTCTTAGGTACTCATGATAAGTAATTGGGTACCGGTACCTCTAGTGCAAATTGTGAGAATATTTTAATTTATTTAAAATAAAATAATACAATAAAATGACATGGCATTGAATTATAGTTTTTGATTGATTAAAGGTACCGGTACCCAACTAAATTCAAAGGTACCGGAGTGTTCACCTATAAAAAATAATAACAATTTTAAATAAGTATTGTACAGCAGCAAATACATACATATTACATCAAACAAAGACATGGTACATTACAGTACATTAGCAAAGAGATATGAAAACACACTTAATGATGTTATACAACAAAGAAAGAAAAACAAAAGCACTAAACAAAGAGCCAAAAACGCAGAAGCAATATATGTTATAATGTTACACAGCAAAGGAAAAAAGAGCTAAGAAGGATCAAACCTAGTGAACATCAATGTCAAACGGCAAAGAAAGTTTAGAAGAGAGTGTGATTAGGGCAGTGTTGTCCATGGTGAATGGCGGTCCATGGCAGAGAGCCAAAATTCCGCCATACTAGATGCTTTGTGACACCGTTATAGCAGTTTATGGCAAAAAAACAACACAATAGTGGCCAATATTTACCATTGCAGCGAGCCCAAAAACCGCCATGTATATCCTCCATAGTGCCGCAGTTATTTGATAACACTGGAATACGGCAAGTAATATTTAATTTATGTTGTTTTTTTTTTTCTAATCCTGCTTATGTTAGTTTTTCTATGCATAGTTGGTCTCAAACCTGGATAAAAGGAGAGGGTTGTGTTAGGCAGTCGTCAGTCAACATAAAATCTGGGATAGAAGCATAGTCTTCAATAGAACATTATGGCGGAAATTGATCCAAATAGCCAACCCTACATAGTGGGATAAGGCTGGGTGGTTGTTGTATTGTTTTTTTTTTCTGGGCTTTAAAATCATGTTTCAACCCATAGAGTATTTTATAAAACTGTGTCCATTAAGGGTGTGTTTGTTTCTGCGTTTGAATACATTTTTGCCGTGAATTCGAGAAGCTACCATTTGTAGCTTCACTATAAACGTAGTTTGTAGACGTGATTTTGGCGAAACGTAGAAATTGAAACGTGGAAGCAAACATACACTAAGTGTCTTTTTTTTTTTTTCGGGACACCTTTCACTTCTTCCGACACATGTCGTGCATGTGCCAAACGGCAGACACTGACACGTGGCCACACAAGTTGCAAGCAATGTACATGCTTTTGATTCTAATATCTCAACAAAGTGAATAGAGAAATAACTCAATTGTAGAATAGAAAAATCGTTGGAGGAGAGTCTTTTCGCATGTTTCATACATTGAGGCATCTTTGTCGTTTCCAAGTAGTTCAGTAAGCTAATCTCAAAGCAAAATTATTTGTCATGCATTCAAAATTCAAGATTAAACTTGTAAAATTGGTGTTAGATTAGAATTCCCTATTAAGCAAAGAAACTATGTTAGACCTGCTCTAATCATATATTAGCAATGAAGGCATAACTAAGCATACAACTCAACACGATACCACTTTTAACAATAAGCAAAACAAGATTGCAACACATTAAACTTATACAATCAAAATGACAAATTATATCCAGCTATTACAATAGTTGATGTGCCAAACTTTGTTAAATATGCAACAAAGAAAAAAACGCATCAATAACCAAGAGAATCATAACAAGCATATGAGCAGACAAACAAAAACTCAATGTATCATCAAAATATACTACAAAATAATTTTATGCTGCATTATAGAAATACTCATAAAGAGATAGCAAGCACTTACCAAGCTTTTGAGCATCCCCAAACCATTTGCTCATAAGGTTAGATATCTTGACATTAATGAAGACTGCTCCAGACTCCTTGGCAATAGCTTTTGCAAGCATGGTTTTCCCAGTGCCAGGGGGTCCAAACAACAAAACCCCCTTCTGTGGTCCAAGAAGCTTGCCATGCGAAAACAAGTCGGGCCGTTTCAAGGGTAGAATAACAAGCTCAAACAAAGCTTGTTTAATAGTTTCCAGTCCCCCAATGGAGTCAAATTCCACATCAATGTGGTCAGGATTTATAACATCACATGCAATCACATCCTACACAGAGTAAAGTCCACAAATCAAAGATACAGCAAACTAGACCTAGAAATCCATTTTTGAAGTTATCATAGAAGTAGCGAAATTGGTACCTCATATTGATTGGTTTGAATGAGGGGGCGACCAAGACGTTTGGCAATCTGTTTCTTTTGTTCAAGAGCTTTCTTGGTTGATTCACGGTTAGGGTCAAGGTATCGGAGTCCGGTGGCCAATACCCAGTAACTCAGCGCCGCCCTAGCTGCGTACAACAACAGCTCTTGCAGAAACTTGGTATCGCTCATTCTCTAAAATTAGGGTCAAAAATTTTTCCTTCTTCAAAGGATAACTCCTAAAATTCAAAATATTATCAACTCCACTGAGATTCCTGGATGAAATGAAATTTCGAGCTTGTGAAGTAACATGAAAATTCGAGAATATTGGGAGAACTTGTCTTGATTCTTGCGGGTGAGGATATTGAAATTACTGGCTCTTACTTGGTTAAATAAATTATCACATATTTGTTATAGATATTTTTGTTCTAATATTTTTATTAAATAAATTAATATAATAAAAGTTTACGGTTGAATTATAATATTAGTCTCATTTTAATCTATTTATAAAATTAATCTCCTATTTCATTTTTAAATAGTTTTGGTCCATTTACATTTTTAATTTTAAAAAATAAATGTCGATGTTAATAGTTGTCATTATTTAACTAGTAAATTATCGGTGTACGGATAAATTTATTTGACAAATTGGCATCGTAGAAATAATATTTTGAGACATACTTGGGATTTATTCTAAATGAGAATTTATAATGAAAAATTATAATATCAAAATATTTCAAAAAAAAAACAAATTACTATATGGTATTATGAATATATCTATATTATATAGTATATTTATCACTTATAATTATTTTATATGAAAAATACCAATAATTTGGCAAAAAAATAAATTAAAAATACCACCACAATTAGGGGCGTCAAAATGGGCCGCCCGCCCCACCCCGTCTTGTCAAAAGTCAGTTGACCGACGCGGGCTTGCCCGCCTTTTTTTTATTTTATTTTTTTTCATTTCTTTATAAACTATTTTTAAATTTGTTTTTTGTTTTTATTTTTTGTATTTTTTTATAGTTATTTTTAAATTGTAAAAGATGATGAATCAAACTAATGTGATTAACAAGAAATAAAGTCAACTATAAAGAGAAGTAACTTCAATGTTAGTAAAATTATTGTGTCGCATACATGATAATAGAGAAATTCTTACTAGTTGAATATATTCGGTACATAATATAGTTTTAAAATAGATGTATATGTTAAGAAATAGTGAAAACTACTTTGTATATAATTTGGTATATATGAATCTTCCAATATATATAAATGGAATATAAATTTCACAATTAAAAATATTTATATATTATAATTGAAATATTAAATTAGAGTATTTTATATGTGTTGCAGTATATCAATGTCATGTGTTTTTTTCTTTGCACGGTGTATTATATATTATTTATACATTGCATTATAGAGAATTTGTCATTGCAATATTTTATTGGTTAGAGTTTTTATACGCAATATAAATAAATATCTATATTGATATTGTATACAAATTTACATTTTTTTTTAAACTTTCTATATGGATGCATATAACAATAACCCAAATTTGAATTGGTTTAATATAATTTCATTTAAATTTGAATTATGATATACGTATAAATACATATTACAATAAATTTAAAAGAAATTACAATAAATTTTTAAGTAATTTTTGTTACAAAATTTTTAGCGGATTGGCGGGCCAACCCCGCCCCATTATGTATTTTGTCTGCGAGATTTTCTGATTTGACTGGACAGACGAAATGGATAGACGGACCCAAAATCTCAACTTAATTCGTCATTTTTTGACAGATGACGGGACGGGCCGGCGGACCCTAACCCGTTTTGCCATCCCTAACTACAACATCACTCCAAGAATTACAGAGAAATGGGATATGAAAAAATATGCATACCGTTGAAACTGAAATTTAAATGTTCACACAATAGGTAACAGAGAAATGGGATATGAAAAAATATGCATTACCGTTGAAACTGAAATTTAAATGTTCACACAATAGGTAATATACTTATCAAATAAGCTGTAACAAATTAGGAATAGTTTTGGATTTGGTTTGGAACATTGAATTATAAATCTACATGCATGACCAGCATAATAATTGAGCAAAGAAACAAAGGTAAATTAAATTGTTAGTCAATTGAACCAAAACTATATATAGTCATCAAATAAAGAGAGTAAGTGATGTTAGATAAACACCATATAGTATCAAAGATTAAAATATAAACAGTAAAAACATTAAAATGTTTGAGATGGTGGAAAATGATATTCATGAAAATCTAGGCATAGAGGATTACATCAGTAGGGAACCCAACACCCAACTGGAACCAATCAATCGTAATAAGACTAATATAATAAATATCATTTTACAATTAATGCGATGTAGCGGATTTTTTACTATGATACCCCAATTTTGAAAATTAAATACCCATATATTTTTTTTTTAAAAAAAATTTCCAAAGTGCCCCAATTTTAAGCAATGCTCGGTCTCTTGGATGCTGAGCAAGTGTTGGAAAATTGCTTAGGGTCTGCTCGGCCAATGGGATGCCAAGCACCCAAATATTTTATTATTTTTTCGTTTTTCATAATTTTAAATGTTTTTAATTGTTTTTTATAATACTTTTAATAATAATAATTTTAACAATATATTTTAATAATATATTTTATTAATAATAATTTTAATAATATATTTTAATAAAAAAAATTATTTATTCTATAACTACAAAGATTGATTAAAAAATATTTTTTATGGAATATGGATTAAAAAATATTATTGAATATATATTAAAAAATATTTATTATTGAATATTTATTATTAAATATATATTATACCAAAATCGTCATAACTAAACTATTTAATTTATTAAATATTGATAATTAAGTGAATAAAAATAAAGTGTTCGGCCATTGAATACCCGAACAGTAAAAGTTGCTCGGTCATTGAATATCCGAGTTATCATGTAAAATTTTATTATAGATAGTCTGATACGTTTCACTAAAAATCATCACCAGTGTCAATTAGTATTTTTAGAAATGTCTGTTTGGGTTGTTGCATTCTACGGGCAAGACAAAAGAATCAGTGTTTACCTAGATCCGCAATGGAATTTTAGGACACTGACTGCAGCCATCAACACGGGTCTTCGACAGGTAGGAGGTCGTCGCTTGAAGGTGAGGAAAGTTGAGTATCGATGTCCATACATAACGTTGACTGATAATAACCCCGATGGTACGTACATGTATTATATGGATCGCGTCGAAAACGATGAAGATGTCCAATGTATGTTTTCAACACACAGTGGTGAAGTCAACAGAGGAGTCGAAGACCCACTTACGTTGATCGTGGTTGTTGATTAGTTTGCTAAGTTGACGATGTATGAACAAGATATTATTGTTGATGGTTGTTTTCTCTTAGGCTTGTTTAGATGTTTAATCGTTATTTTATTTATTGTCTTGTTGTTTTGTTGTTGTATGTTTAATATTGTTAGTTGAATGTTGAATTAAAAGGAGACGTATGAAATGTAAATCCATTACTAAAAGATTGAAAAGAAACAAACAAAGTAAACTACATGTGTCTTTGAGACGGACCAGCGACGTTTGGACATTTTCGACGCATATGGCCAATCTCTCGACAAAGTCCACATCTTCTCTTTTCTTTTTCAATGTCATCCATTTCAGTTCTGATCCGTGTACTATTTGGTCGTCTCTTCTTCTTTCTTCTCATCGATTCGTCGTGACAAAGAGTAAATCCTTCGTAACGTGGCCAGTTTTCCTCATGGGGTAGTCCTAGGAAGCTTTCCTTGTAGACGTTGAAGACATTATAAATTTTGAAGACGTCTGGAATGTGAATGGTGTAGTCTTGGCGTATACTTGAACATGCTGCAATGACGTGGGAGCAAGGCAAGTGAAATGCCTGGAATTTCCCACAATCACACCACTGCTTCTGCAGATCAACGTGGAAACTAGCACTAGGCCTACTGTCATTCAGATTAATTTTTTCATTGACCATGAAAGCGAAATTTTCACGATCAAATTGCATGACATTGTGGGTGTTAGCTTTAGCCATTTCTTCAGCCATGCCCTTATTGCAACCATCAGTGAAAATCTGACCAGAAGGCAATTTTTTTGTCCACATGTGTCCTCTTTTACCAAAGAGCGAGCCCAACCGATAGTATATAGACTGGACTAATGCATTGATTGGAAGGTTTCTGGTTTCCTTGAGTACCGCGTTCATTGCTTCTGCCAAGTTGGTAGTCATGTGTCCCCAACGTTGCCCACCATCATATGCTCTTGCCCACTTCTCCTTTGGGATGTTGTCTATCCAACGTGAAGCCGCAATGTTTGCGCTCCGAATTTCCCCACGATAGTATTTAAAAGTAGCCTCCGTTAACGCATAACCTGTAATAGAAGTGATATTACAATCTATAATACTTAATTGACCAAGTATCAAAGTAACCTAAAAAGTATGTTCTTACCCATGTTAACAAGTTTTTTGCGTAAATCCTTGTCTTTAATCTCACGCATGAAGTTTTGCGCAATGTGTCTAATACAGTATACATGGGTAGACGGGGGATCCTGCCATCCCTTTTCAGGATTGTTATATGCACTTTTTATTGATTCATGTCTGTCTGAGATTACACACAAACCTGCCTACGGTGTCACATGTTGTCGCAAGTTTTTAAGAAAGAAGCCTCAAGCCTCCTTTGTCTCGCCTTCAACCAATGCAAACGCTATCGGGAAAATGTTTCGGTTTCCATCTTGTGCAACGGCCATCAATAGAGTACCTCTATATTTGCCATATAACCATGTCCCATCAACTTGTACAATAGGTTTCCCAATTTCCATACAATGATTCTATGGCCTTAGTCTTTGCGATCCATGCTTTCCTGTACGATATTATGTACTTGTATTTTTCGGCAATATGTGTCGCTCCCGGTATTTTCATCCTAGTACAAACGCGAAAGTGGCGCGGAAAGGTTAGAGTCGCCAGCCAGACATTTTTATCCCGAAAAGAATGGGAAAGGTAATGTTGCACAAACCTGAGAAAGAAGGAAAGGACAAGGTCCTGCGAACCAAAGATCTGAGTTTGGGAGTCGGTTACGACCTGAGAAGGTATTAGCACCCCAGATCATCCGTCGTACCCGACGGGATTCACGCTTGCTTGCTTTGTTTCAAAGGGTGAGAAATAATATGCTGCTGAACAAATGAACCGCTAACTGGAAATGGAATGAAATGAGAAAAGGGACTGGAAAAGAAAATAAGAAGAAAAGGGGAAATGTAGGGAAAATAAAGAATGTGCTCGAACGGGCCCTACCCCGCTGCCTACGTACCTCATCGGGATAATGAGGATCAGAGTCGACGTAGTTCGCCTAACCTAGGTGGGAACTATTTGTTTGTGTTTTTTACAGCTGGAACTGCGTATGTCTATGCTCAGGTGTTGCAGGCTCGTCTGGTACGAGTGCGTTTACCGTCTTGCATGAAAGACAAGTCGTCGCGAGTTCGCGTTGTGAGTAGATGAGATGAGAAAAGAAGTTCCCGCAGGATAGTCACTTGTTATTTGTTTTTGTATTTTATGAGAAGTGTTTTGAAGTTTGTGTTTATTGAATGTGCAACACTAAAGACTATGACACAGGAGCGAATACTTTCCAAGATCGCCCCCAATGGAACGTTTGTAAAGCATCCTAGAAGAGCGAAGGAGACCTCCACTAATCATTTCCCGTATAGCTTAAGGCTCGTGGCGCATTGTACACCTTTTCCTTTATTAAGTGTTTTTGATTTTATTTTCAGATGAGAAGTGAGACTCAAGTTGATAAAAGGAAAACATTCTAAGGGAAACTAGACTTACCCTAATTTTATTTGTTTTTGGAGATGACCTATGGTTAGTGAGGTTTGAAATTAAATCTTCCTAAAAGATATTGAACTACAAATGATAACATAAAAGGCAATAATGAACAATATGGTCCTCCTAAGTCATGGTGGGAAGAAAACGTGCATGAAACATAAATGGGATGAAACGATGGATCGGGTGGGTCGATTGCGTGGTGCTAAGACGCACGACTTATGGTGTGAAACATACAAGGCTTGCTTTTGGTTGAATGGAATGGAACGATGGTAATCGAGGAACCCTAATGTCACATGCAACTTTATTTGTTTATTTGAAAACCTACTCGACGTTGGATCGAGTTTTATTTATTTCATTTTTGAGATTTGGTTTTCTATCGATTCATTTTATCTTTTCTAACCTAGTTATAAAAACTATACAAGCATACAAGCTCTAAGCTACTACATCACAAAGTACACAAAATATAAAACACAATCATGGCATAAAAGTATCCAAGTCCATAAGCCAATCCTTGAAAAAATACCTTGCACACAAAAACAAATAGTTAGTGAATGATATGAACCATGAATATGCACAATATGGTGGAAATGAATTTAAATGCCAAAAATATTAAAAGTCATGGAAAAAATGTGAAATTAAATTCCTAAGGTCTTAGACCTGATTATAACACTATGCTAAAAAATCTCTTAAAAATTCTAATCCTAACTATGGTAAATGGTCTTTTAATCCTATGTAAAGTTCAATCACAAATTTACACAAATTATACTACCAAAACAGTAGAAAAAATGCCCTAAAATAATACACAAAAAATATACTAGGTACTTTAACTTGTCTTTTAATCATAGCAAAAAGAATGGGCAAAAAATGTTATGGGAAGTGGCGGAAATAAATTGTACAAATTCATGTGCAGTTAAAGGAAATTCAATAAAAGCTAGTTAAAATGAAAATCAAAATTAAATCGAAAAATAGCCCAAATTCGGAAAGTAAAAATACCAAAATTTTCTAAATTGAATTATAAACCTACTGGAATTTTTGGAGAATTTTCTAATGGATTTTACTATATTTTCTAAATTATTTTCTAAACTATGTCAAACTAAAACTAAGAATCTAAAAAAAGAAATAATGAGCGGGTTCATTAAGTATTTTTTATTCAGTTATTTCTAATATGGGCTTAACAGAGGGGTGCATTCAGCAAAGAGGATTAAGCCCAATTGTGCTTGAAACCAGGGGGAGTGCAGGAAGTAATTATTTCAGTTCATTTTTCTCTATGGGCCTAATACGGGTGTGTGAATAGCAACAAAACAACAAGCCCAGTTGCGCTGGACTGCAGGGGGGTGAGAAGAGCGAAATTAATATAGCCTACCGGACGGTGACAAGTGTCACCGCCGGTATGGCCGGAGATCAAAACTTATCCTAAAAAATCTCTTGGAATTGCAATCAGAATTAATTTGTTTTAATTATTCTTTAAGACTTTTGATGTTATAATAATTCCTTATCTCCCAAATAATTAAATTCCTTAATGACCTTTTATTCCCTTTAATCTTCATGCAATTAAAACAAAAACATTATGAATTTAAAAACAAAATAAGAACCTGCACAACTCACGAACCCTAGGTCCCTTATCCCTCTCATTCTCCGCCGCTGCAAAGTATCTCCAGCACCGTCTCCCTTCACATCCTTCTCCATAAAACACTTCTTCTTCTTCTTCACATCAACCAGACATTTTCAATGATCTCACCACAACCGTCATCCTCTCGGAAACTCCAATCCACGACCACATCCGCGGCTTCCCTCACGAGATACTCCTTTTTTCTTCTTCGTCATTCAGAAAGCACACCATTGAAACCTCCGTCTCATAATCCTTCGTTTTCTCCATGTCGACGCCTCTTATCCTCTTCTCAACGACGATCGCACCATGGGTCCTCCCGAAGAACGTCGCTGAAACTTGGTTCTGTTCGTCTGACATCGCCGAATCCTTCATCGACTTGTTTCGAAATCCACCCTCGTGCTACAGGATTGCGTCTGATACTTATCTACAACCGAATACGCAAGAACAGGCTAGAGAAGGAGGACCGTGATTTACCCGGAGAAGAAGTATCTTTCAGGTATGAACCCGATCCTTGTTTTGGTTTCTTTTTTCTTTACTGCTCCTTACCGTGTTGTTTTTGTTGTTGATTTGTGATGGCGTTATTGAATCTGTGTACTGATACGAACCATTATTGTAGGTTCTTGGATTGCTGATGCGTTCTTGAAGAAAATTGATAGAGATTATGAGGATGTTTTTTTTTGAAGATGCTGATTGATGGTAAGGGTGACGAACTGCCGAAAAAGATGGAGGTTGGGGGGAGGTTATTGGATGCTGAAGTTTGTTGCAGTGAAGATAGTTGAAGTTGTCAAAGTGTTGATGACGACGATCGTAATGGAATGATTTCGGTATGGATTTGATGCCCCTCACCTCTTCTTATTCTCCTTTTGCGTTGATTGTTGTGAATCTTGCAAGATTTGGAGAGTGGATCAAGATATTGTTGCCCTGCGGTAATGATGATGTGATGTTCTTGTTGCAATTCACCGCGAAAGCGAAACCGACACGATGACTGCAAGAATTGGGTCGTGCAGGTTGTGAATATGGAAGAAGAAGAATTGGTATCGAATTTGCTTCTTGTTAATGTGTGAGTTACTGGATCTTGTTGCAATCATTAACTGTTAAAGATGAATTTTTGCAGGAACTTGAAGATGATGAAGGTGATGATAAAGGTGATGGTGAAGAATGTTAAAGCTTGATTAAGGCTGCAGTTTTTGTAGATGATGAACAAGAGGGACTGAGTGATGGAGATCGATTGAAAAAGATTGAGATTGAGATGTTCATGGTTAACGAAGAAGACTTGGTTGCATAAGGTGTTGAAGGCATGATGAAGATGGATTGTTGGGAGAAAATGATGAAGAGTGATGAAGAATGGAAAAGAAAAAATGGTGAAGAATCAAGAGAGTTTAACTGGTGAAGAAGTGAATCGAGAGCTCCAATAACTGAATGTTATCTCCCCTTTTTTCTTTGCTTCTGTTGTTTTTTTGTGTTCTGTTGTAACCCCCTCTCTAACTGATATTTTTATCCGTTAATATAACTGATTTTCTGGTGTATCATTCTTTTGTTGAATCCTCTTATAAAATATTTTTCCGAGTTTCATGTCATAACTGTTCTGATTTTTTCCTTCAGCTTTTGAACTATTGTTTCCAAAACTCATAAGTTTGATGGATTGAGTTATGGAAAAGAAGAAAAAAAATGTGTCTGAAATTTTGAGTTTTGAAATTTTAAGCTTTTTGTTATTCTGGTAATAAAGTGGGAACTAAAAAAAATGGATAAAGTTGTATATGGTTCTAATGAAAATTTGGACATTAAATAATAATTTGGATAATGAACATGGTTATTGAATTCATTTGGGCAACAATGGACCTAAAAAGGAATTGGGTTAAATTTGAATTTGGATGAAATCTGGGCTTTGAAATGGACAAAAAGGAAAAGAGATGTAATAGTTTGTAATTAGTTTTTTTTTGGAAATTGGTTTAAAAGAAGGCTCAAAATTCGTTATGGACAATGGATCTAATCGAGAAATTAAAGATGGTAAACATGGATTTAATGAGCTTATATCTGAAATGGATAGTGAATATAGTAAATAAAAACTTAAAATGATAATTGGTTTATTGAACGAAGTTAACGAATATGGTTTAGCAATTTCGAAGCAATGTACTTGGAATCAAGAATGGATTAGGATTTTGACACTGGGAAAAAATGGGCGATTGGGTTTAAAATATGCGTAGAAAAATGGTTTTATGTGAATGAAATTGGAATCGAAAATGGATAAAAACAATGGTGAAAACTTGGACTTGAGAAGAATATTCAAATGAGTTTATGGCGACTTTCGAATGAACAATAGTGACGTTTTGATGCCTTCCAAACAAACCATGATCATGCACTTTCCACCTTTAACGCGAACCCGACTCCTGATCCAAGACCAATTCTTATGAATCATGATGTCATAGTAGATCTAAAAACCAATGCCTTAAGCCCTACTTCTTGAATCACCAGTGCAACCTGGGGTGCCAAGAAGAAGAGAATAGTCGAATGAATCCTCTAGATAATAAAAACTTTGGAACTTGATGAATCCCATAACACAGAACATGATTTTGATGATGTGAATTCAAACCCCGCTCGTCTTGAATATAATGGCCCAATAAATCACCCATGAATATGAAAATCCCAATCACAAGGAAATGCTTCGATCCCATGCCTTATGAATCCATGAAATGCATGATTATGATGTTATGACTTAGTGAAAAATGCAGATGAAATGCGAAGCGGTAAGCCAGTTTGTGGTAAACATAATGAGGGCAAATTTTGAGGTATTACAGCTGCCCCTATTCAATCAATTGCAAACCTGAACGAATAATTGCAACAACTTTTGTACGTTCAAGGTATGAAGTGATTGAATACTCGAATAAAACCTGAAAATTTGCACACCGAGGGTAACAGAAATGCTGTCTGCCCGTTTATTTATTTATTTTTGTTTTTTCTGATTTTGACCTCTGAATAGGTAGCGGAACATAAGACTAGGTGGTGATATGCTGGGAAGAATGCCATCCTCGAATGACAACTTACAAAGGGATCCTCGGATCTAACACGAAACCATCCTCGAATGGAGACGCAAAGGTATACCAGCCTCGACTGATAACCAAACACAAAGCTGACCTCCGACAGACTTTGCAAAAGAGACAAACTGACCTCGATCAATAAGCTAAAAAAAATGAACTACTATCCTCGAATAATAGCCACAACAACAAGACCAACCTCGGAAGGACTTGAAGAAAAGAAATGTCATCCTCGAATAACAAATCAAAAGATCCTCGGATCTAACACGAAACCATCCTCGAATGGAGACGCAAAGGTATACCAGCCTCGACTGATAACCAAACACAAAGCTGACCTCAGACAAACTTTGCAAAAGAGACAAACTGACCTCGATCAATAAGCTCAAAAATGAACTACTATCCTCGAATAATAGCCACAACAACAAGACCAACCTCGGAAGGACTTGAAGAAAAGAAATGTCATCCTCGAATAACAAATCAAAAGATCCTCGGATCTAACACGAAACCATCCTCGAATGGAGACACAAAGGTATACCAGCCTCGACTGATAACCAAACACAAAGCTGACCTCAGACAGACTTTGCAAAAGAGACAAACTGACCTCGATCAATAAGCTCAAAAAATGAACTACTATCCTCGAATAATAGCCACAACAAACAAGACCAACCTCGGAAGGACTTGAAGAAAAGAAATGTCATCCTCGAATAACAAATCAAAAGATCCTCGGATCTAACACGAAACCATCCTCGAATGGAGACGCAAAGGTATACCAGCCTCGACTGATAACCAAACACAAAGCTGACCTCAGACAGACTTTGCAAAAGAGACAAACTGACCTCGATCAATAAGCTCAAAAAAGGAACTACTATCCTCGAATAATAGCCACAACAACAAGACCAACCTCGGAAGGACTTGAAGAAAAGAAATGTCATCCTCGAATGACAAATCCAAAGATCCTCGGATCTAACACGAAACCATCCTCGAATGGAGACGCAAAGGTATACCGGCCGCAGGCGGTAACCAGAAACAAAGAAAATAGGACAAGATGGAACGGGATCGTTGTACATAAACGAGGGCCCAAGCAAACAGGATCATTGTACTTAAATGATAACCCGAGACGTGACCGTTGTACTGAAACGGATATGCGAAAAATGAGACTGTTGTACTGAAACAAGACTCAAAGACGAGACCATTGTACTTAAATGGAGGCTCGAAAGGAACGGGATCGTTGTACTTAAACGAGAGCCCAAGACGCGACCGTTGTACTGAAACGGAGACGCGAAAAAGTGAGACTGTTGTACTGAAACAAGACTCAACTGGGGATATCAACAAGACTCGGTAGACGTAACCACCCTGGGAAACGGAGTTGCATTCTGTGGGGAATACTTCAATCTAATTGGAGATGTAACGGGTCTTATGTAATATACCTCAAAACTGGCTCATGCTGGTATGCATATGTTTGGATTTATGGCGTAATGCTCCATGATGATGGAAATGCTACGCTTTGGAGGATGCAGACGTAGTGATGAATATGCATATGCAAATGCAAGGAGATCTCCTGATAAGGAGACTGCAAGTATCCCAGATGGCTTGGCTGGGGAAAGACGATGATCACTGCATTGATCTGGTTCACCCTGATGAGGAGGAAACAACTCTGCGGGGAAAACTGTTAATAATTCACCGATTTTGAACAACCGCCATTGCCAAAAATAAATTGGAATTTGAGATTGGAGTGCCAAGACCCTGCTGGAGATGGACTCTTCTTGAATTCTGGTGGGGAACCAAAGGCATGATACTGTTGAGGAAGCAACTGCTGGGGAGGCAAAACACTCCTTATACTACTGAGAATTGCCCCTGTCTGAAGGGAAACTTCTGCTTGGGGATGACACCTACCTTCTGCTACCTTGCTGGGAGAAACTTCAACTTTCACTGTACTGGGGATGACGGGTGATATCAATGATAAAGCTTCCTGCTGAAGATAAAAGCTCAAGCTGCCACTTACTGGGGATAAGAGATAAATCCTCTCATGTTGGGAATGAGAGATGTAAGGCGTCTCATGCTGGTGATGAGAGACGATGATACCCTTCTTCTCAAGAAATAACCTCCCATGAGACTTGCTAAGGAACCTTGATCGATGAAGTCCGCAGATGAAACAACTCTTGCAGTACTGTGCCGACACTGCCCTTGCCCCTAGCCCTGGGTTGATAGGTTGTCGACTAATCATGAGTGAGCAATGGTTCTTTGCAATTTTCGACTCGCCTCAGATTAAAGTCCATCAGAAGTAAATGTCTCAAGAGGATTTTACAGAAAACATGGCATATGAAATGCCTCAGTGTCTTCAAACTCTTAGAGAGATTCATCGAATCTCGAAATAACTGTCCCAGACTGCACGGTCTGTGCAAGAATTTGCCTCGCAAGGATTCATGAAAAGCCTCATATCACTGTGAGATATTCTTCCCCAGTATTATGAACTCTGGGCAGGTGCTTTAGATTTATCATCTTCAGGAAAAAGCGACTTCTCATGCTCTTGTGGTGGCCTGCCCCGGTACAAGTCTTGAAGTGATCACCTCTGAATGACTGTGCTTTGAAGAAAACACCCAGATCAACTGTTCTTTGAGAGATTGGATCTCGAAGTAATTGCCCCAGTCTGGCTGAATTTTGAAGAGATTGCTCGACATGATTGCCCTAGATTAGTTGACTCTTACCAGGAATGTTGGGAAAGTCCCTACTCGATGGAGTTTTCTTAAAAAGTGCACCTCGCCAGATTGTCCTTCGGAAGTTTCAGACTTCTCAACTTGGCAAGATTAAACTTCTGGACTGAAGTTTCGTATGTGAATTTATGATGCCAAACAAATGTATGTAAGCAGAAAATGTTTATTTTAAGAATGAAAATTCTAATGCAACACACATGTTAATCTTGAAGTTTTACTGTAAAAAGATGTCGCAAACCTTTGTGAGCGAATCACTGGTTAAGATACGACATTAATTTTTTTGAATAATAGAAAACATGCACATGCAACACCAACAAAGATCTTTCAATACCACTCATAGGAGTCAGGAACGCGGTCTCGTGGTAGTACGCTCTCAAAAATAACCCTGTTTCAGTTAGGACTTTTGAGGGTTGTATCGTGGCCTGGTTCACGGTTATAAAAACAAAGGATATAGGCTCGAAGTTTATTTGTGCCCACCCATCTTCGTGATGTTCTCCATTCTTATTTTCAGCTAGCTTTCACAAGCGCTCACCTCTCAAAAAGGATTTTGTGATGGTTGAGGAACCAATTACACTGACGGTGTAAGCACCAAACAGGTTGTTGTTGGGAGTCAGTCACCCCTTAGTCTTTCGTGTCTGTGCCACACGACTTTGTTCTTGTTTGAGGATCTTTCTTGTGTAATCCTTTTCGTTTTTCACTTTTGCATTCTTTTTCCTTATCCCTAACTTTTGCCTGGACTAATTCTTGTGAATCTTTGATTGTGAAGTCCAGCGGGATGCCCTAATTTTTGCCTAAGTCACTTGTTTTCAAGTTTCGACTTAGCGGGCCTTTTCATTCTTTTTTCCTTCTTCTTTTTTGAACAAACCGTGTGACACTGTTTGTCTTGATTGCTTTGAAAGGGTCGTGACTGTCTCACTTTTCAGTTGATGAGGGATAACCATTGTGGTCTCTAGTCTTTGGACCTCTTGATTGGGATAACCATTGTGGTTCCTGGTCATTGGACCTCTTGATTTTGTACAACGAAAGGAAATGGATCCTCAGATGTGCACTCCTTTTTGAAATTTGAACAATCGGTCCAACTAGCTGACACCTACCCTGCCCCTGGGTTAATTGCAAGGTTTTTTTCATGCAAAAAGAAACTCCTACTTCAAGGCTCAAATGGGTTGGCGAGGGTCTATCTCCCTTATATCTCCGGTGTTTAGGATTTGAAACAATGCCTGTACATCGTCAACAAGGTCTTTCTCAAAAGCACACAATTAGAGATTCATGCATTTTCATTTCGTCATCCTCCCTGATAGAGTTTAAGCACAACAGTTGGTATTGCAATGCACATACACAAAATCATGAGTGAATACGAATGGATTACTTCAAGAAAAACATGTGCATTTTATTATGGTTAACATTCAAAAACAAATAAGTTTCATGCATGCATACAAATGTTTAAACAAACAATATAAACTACAAATGAAAATGCAGTAAAGAAGCTGAACATTGCCATCATTGAGGAGACTTGACTCCGTCTAGACTTATTGCTTCTGAAGATGCCCTTGCAAACTAGGATGCCAATTTGATAAGGAGATTTCAATATGTGAGCAGACCTTCTGGCGTGATGACCTTTGAGTCGATCAAATTCGGGGCCTCGTCTTCACTTTTACCTCTGAAAGACTTGCAACCTTCAATTAAAAGGCCAGGTGCCCCAGAATGGTAATCATACTTGGCATTGAAACCCCAAAGGAAGCTTTGTCGGAGATGATCCTGATGCAATTAGCTCAACCACTCCGAATTTGCATGAATGAGGAAACTTGTTGCACGTACGACATCGGAATATGATCAAACTTCTTCTCAAGTTGTTTTGGACCTTACCCGTATTCTCTGCCCCTAGGATTCTCTTGGGAAGCTCCGGTCAGATGCTGACAAATGACATCTGGAGGGAAAAGGTTGATAAAGTTAATAGATAAGGTTGCTCGGAAAGATCTTGCACGATCTCTTGCCTACGTATCTCCATTGACCAATGGAGAATCAGAGAAGCGTAGTTCCCCTCAATAGGGATGAAAAATAGCTTCGTTTCTTTGACACCACAATCAGGATTTCTATAACCAAACTCATCTGAGTCTTCACCTAGCTGACTTCCTGTTTCAACAGTTTCTGGTTCTGAAATAAAGTTTATACCTCTGCCCTGAGTGGCCTCAGCTGGGTCTTCCTTCGATTACCTCCGCCCGGAGCTGCTTCAAATATATACCTTGATGACTATGATTCAAGTTGTCCATTCTGATGAGAAATCAAGTCAGGAAAAGAATTTGTCTCTGAACACCTGTCAAGAATGCAAGGATGTATGTAAATGCCATGTTCAGTTATTTCTGAGGAATCTATCTGCTTTGATTCAAGTTTTGACATAGAAAAAGTCCAACGGCATGATTCGGATATGTGATCCTCAGAAATAACTGAAAATGTGTGCAAAAATGCTATGATGTCATGTATGCAACAGGCGTGTGATCAATGGTCCGATGTTGGTGCCGGTGTTGAGCAATGAGTCAAGTGTCTGAATAGAACCATAATAGTAGCACCATCTCTGTATAGAACCCCATAACTGAGAAACCAATAACTATAGAACTGGATCACATAATAGAATAGTCACTGATGGTGTTGAAGTTGAACAACGAGCCAAGTGTCTGTGGAGAGTCATAATAACAGTCACAAAATCAGGGTCACCATGGTAATCACAGTAACAATCTCTCTGAATAGAAATCCCGGATCTCAGAATCAAAGAACCATATAGCACCAGATACTATCATAAAACAACACTGGCAAAGCAGGTATGTTGAATTTTAGGGTTCCTGCAAACCTGTAAACCCCTCCCAATCTCACGGGTGTGCTACTCGGGTCAACATCACGGACTCTCAAAGCCGAATAGCAATAATACGTTCACCATTTCCGAGAAATGGCTCATGACCAAATCAGAGAATCGGTTTGGCATTATGTACTACTCAGGGAGGCCTCAGCTGAGTCCGGAAAAACAAGCATCCCTCATAAGTTCCCGGCTTCAAGCACTGAAGTCGAGAAACAATAGTACATTCATCCCGAAGGGTACAATACTACCGTCATACGACCAGTTGCTTTAACCAGGTTCCTACGAGAGAACAAGGTCATCATATGCGATTTCCTAGTGGGCCCTTGGGTGCGAATGGGTTTGCCACGAAATGTGGTCTGTCACTGTCACCACTGGAGAGGGTTGTTTCCACTAAGGTCCTCGATGATCGGTTCCCAGTGTTAGCAGCTCAGGTGGGAACATTCTATGGTCTGCCTAGGCAGTATAGAACATATCCCAAGAGAGCCTGATCTGGGTGTGGGACTCGTGAAAACTACACGTGCTCAAGACCACGCAAGCCACACGACTGCCCACTCTAAATCCTATGTGTATACTCAAGCCGGGTATTTGGCTTATCTCACAATAATCCCATCCCGCCAAGGAAAACCAGAACAGCCAGTACAATATATGCCAGTATATGCAATAGTAAAGTAAAGTGCAGAAAGCTGTAAATAAAGCTGTAAAGGAAAGCAATAAACTGTAAACAAAACAGTAAAGCTAAGCTAAAGCATAACAGCGAATGAATAAGCACCCAAAGGAAACAGAAACAGACAAGCGCTAGGATTGACTCTCAAAGGGGAAATTAGAATTTCTAAAGGTCCCCAGCAGAGTCGCCAGCTGTCGCTCCCGGGATTTTCATCCTAGTACAAACGCGAAAGTGGCGCGGAAAGGTTAGAGTCGCCAGCCAGACATTTTTATCTCGAAAAGAATGGGAAAGGTAATGTTGCACAAACCTGAGAAAGAAGGAAAGGACAAGGTCCTGCGAACCAAAGATCTGAGTTCGGGAGTCGGTTACGACCTGAGAAGGTATTAGCACCCCAGATCGTCCGTCGTACCCGACGGGATCCACACTTGCTTGCTTTGTTTCAAAGGGTGAGAAATAATATGCTGCTGAACAAATGAACCGCTAACTGGAAATGGAATGAAATGAGAAAAGGGACTGGAAAAGAAAATAAGAAGAAAAGGGGAAATGTAGGGAAAATAAAGAATGTGCTCGAACGGGCCCTACCCCGCTGCCTACGTACCTCATCGGGATAATGAGGATCAGAGTCGACGTAGTTCACCTAACCTAGGTGGGAACTATTTGTTTGTGTTTTTTACAGCTGGAACTGCGTATGTCTATGCTCAGGTGTTGCAGGCTCGTCTGGTACGAGTGCGTTTACCGTCTTGCATGAAAGACAAGTCGTCGCGAGTTCGCGTTGTGAGTAGATGAGATGAGAAAAGAAGTTCCCGCAGGATAGTCACTTGTTATTTGTTTTTGTATTTTATGAGAAGTGTTTTGAAGTTTGTGTTTATTGAATGTGCAACACTAAAGACTATGACACAGGAGCGAATACTTTCCAAGATCGCCCCCAATGGAACGTTTGTAAAGCATCCTAGAAGAGCGAAGGAGACCTCCACTAATCATTTCCCGTATAGCTTAAGGCTCGTGGCGCATTGTACACCTTTTCCTTTATTAAGTGTTTTTGATTTTATTTTCAGATGAGAAGTGAGACTCAAGTTGATAAAAGGAAAACATTCTAAGGGAAACTAGACTTACCCTAATTTTATTTGTTTTTGGAGATGACCTATGGTTAGTGAGGTTTGAAATTAAATCTTCCTAAAAGATATTGAACTACAAATGATAACATAAAAGGCAATAATGAACAATATGGTCCTCCTAAGTCATGGTGGGAAGAAAACGTGCATGAAACATAAATGGGATGAAACGATGGATCGGGTGGGTCGATTGCGTGGTGCTAAGACGCACGACTTATGGTGTGAAACATACAAGGCTTGCTTTTGGTTGAATGGAATGGAACGATGGTAATCGAGGAACCCTAATGTCACATGCAACTTTATTTGTTTATTTGAAAACCTACTCGACGTTGGATCGAGTTTTATTTATTTCATTTTTGAGATTTGGTTTTCTATCGATTCATTTTATCTTTTCTAACCTAGTTATAAAAACTATACAAGCATACAAGCTCTAAGCTACTACATCACAAAGTACACAAAATATAAAACACAATCATGGCATAAAAGTATCCAAGTCCATAAGCCAATCCTTGAAAAAATACCTTGCACACAAAAACAAATAGTTAGTGAATGATATGAACCATGAATATGCACAATATGGTGGAAATGAATTTAAATGCCAAAAATATTAAAAGTCATGGAAAAAATGTGAAATTAAATTCCTAAGGTCTTAGACCTGATTATAACACTATGCTAAAAAATCTCTTAAAAATTCTAATCCTAACTATGGTAAATGGTCTTTTAATCCTATGTAAAGTTCAATCACAAATTTACACAAATTATACTACCAAAACAGTAGAAAAAATGCCCTAAAATAATACACAAAAAATATACTAGGTACTTTAACTTGTCTTTTAATCATAGCAAAAAGAATGGGCAAAAAATGTTATGGGAAGTGGCGGAAATAAATTGTACAAATTCATGTGCAGTTAAAGGAAATTCAATAAAAGCTAGTTAAAATGAAAATCAAAATTAAATCGAAAAATAGCCCAAATTCGGAAAGTAAAAATACCAAAATTTTCTAAATTGAATTATAAACCTACTGGAATTTTTGGAGAATTTTCTAATGGATTTTACTATATTTTCTAAATTATTTTCTAAACTATGTCAAACTAAAACTAAGAATCTAAAAAAAGAAATAATGAGGGGGTTCATTAAGTATTTTTTATTCAGTTATTTCTAATATGGGCTTAACAGAGGGGTGCATTCAGCAAAGAGGATTAAGCCCAATTGTGCTTGAAACCAGGGGGAGTGCAGGAAGTAATTATTTCAGTTCATTTTTCTCTTTGGGCCTAATACGGGTGTGTGAATAGCAACAAAACAACAAGCCCAGTTGCGCTGGACTGCAAGGGGTGAGAAGAGCGAAATTAATATAGCCTACCGGACGGTGACAAGTGTCACCGCCGGTATGGCCGGAGATCAAAACTTATCCTAAAAAATCTCTTGGAATTGCAATCAGAATTAATTTGTTTTAATTATTCTTTAAGACTTTTGATGTTATAATAATTCCTTATCTCCCAAATAATTAAATTCCTTAATGACCTTTTATTCCCTTTAATCTTCATGCAATTAAAACAAAAACATTATGAATTTAAAAACAAAATAAGAACCTGCACAACTCACGAACCCTAGGTCCCTTATCCCTCTCCTTCTCCGCCGCTGCAAAGTATCTCCAGCACCGTCTCCCTTCACATCCTTCTCCATAAAACACTTCTTCTTCTTCTTCACATCAACCAGACATTTTCGATGATCTCACCACAACCGTCATCCTCTCGGAAACTCCAATCCACGACCACATCTGCGGCTTCCCTCACGAGATACTCCTTTTTTCTTCTCCGTCATTCAGAAAGCACACCATTGAAACCTCTGTCTCATAATCCTTCGTTTTCTCTATGTCGACGCCTCTTATCCTCTTCTCAACGATGATCACACCATGGGTCCTCCCGAAGAACGCCGCTGAAACTTGGTTCTATTCGTCTGACATCGCCGAATCCTTCATCGACTTGTTTCGAAATCCACCCTCGTGCTACAGGATTGCGTCTGATACTTATCTACAACCGAATACGCAAGAACAGGCTAGAGAAGGAGGACCGTGATTTACCCGGAGAAGAAGTATCTTTCAGGTATGAACCCGATCCTTGTTTTGGTTTCTTTTTTCTTTACTGCTCCTTACCGTGTTGTTTTTGTTGTTGATTTGTGATGGCGTTATTGAATCTGTGTACTGATACGAACCATTATTGTAGGTTCTTGGATTGCTGATGCGTTCTTGAAGAAAATTGATAGAGATTATGAGGATGGTTTTTTTTGAAGATGCTGATTGATGGTAAGGGTGACGAACTGCCGAAAAAGATGGAGGTTGGGGGGAGGTTATTGGATGCTGAAGTTTGTTGCAGTGAAGATAGTTGAAGTTGTCAAAGTGTTGATGACGACGATCGTAATGGAATGATTTTGGTATGGATTTGATGCCCCTCACCTCTTCTTATTCTCCTTTTGCGTTGATTGTTGTGAATCTTGCAAGATTTGGAGAGTGGATCAAGATATTGTTGCCCTGCGGTAATGATGATGTGATGTTCTTGTTGCAATTCACCGCGAAAGCGAAACCGACACGATGACTGCAAGAATTGGGTCGTGCAGGTTGTGAATATGGAAGAAGAAGAATTGGTATCGAATTTGCTTCTTGTTAATGTGTGAGTTACTGGATCTTGTTGCAATCATTAACTGTTAAAGATGAATTTTTGCAGGAACTTGAAGATGATGAAGGTGATGATAAAGGTGATGGTGAAGAATGTTAAAGCTTGATTAAGGCTGCGGTTTTTGTAGATGATGAACAAGAGGGACTGAGTGATGGAGATCGATTGAAAAAGATTGAGATTGAGATGTTCATGGTTAACGAAGAAGACTTGGTTGCATAAGGTGTTGAAGGCATGATGAAGATGGATTGTTGGGAGAAAATGATGAAGAGTGATGAAGAATGGAAAAGAAAAAATGGTGAAGAATCAAGAGAGTTTAACTGGTGAAGAAGTGAATCGAGAGCTCCAATAACTGAATGTTATCTCCCCTTTTTTCTTTGCTTCTGTTGTTTTTTTGTGTTCTGTTGTAACCCCCTCTCTAACTGATATTTTTATCCGTTAATATAACTGATTTTCTGGTGTATCATTCTTTTGTTGAATCCTCTTATAAAATATTTTTCCGAGTTTCATGTCATAACTGTTCTGATTTTTTCCTTCAGCTTTTGAACTATTGTTTCCAAAACTCATAAGTTTGATGGATTGAGTTATGGAAAAGAAGAAAAAAAATGTGTCTGAAATTTTGAGTTTTGAAATTTTAAGCTTTTTGTTATTCTGGTAATAAAGTGGGAACTAAAAAAAATGGATAAAGTTGTATATGGTTCTAATGAAAATTTGGACATTAAATAATAATTTGGATAATGAACATGGTTATTGAATTCCTTTGGGCAACAATGGACCTAAAAAGGAATTGGGTTAAATTTGAATTTGGATGAAATCTGGGCTTTGAAATGGACAAAAAGGAAAAGAGATGTAATAGTTTGTAATTAGTTTTTTTTTGGAAATTGGTTTAAAAGAAGGCTCAAAATTCGTTATGGACAATGGATCTAATCGAGAAATTAAAGATGGTAAACATGGATTTAATGAGCTTATATCTGAAATGGATAGTGAATATAGTAAATAAAAACTTAAAATGATAATTGGTTTATTGAACGAAGTTAACGAATATGGTTTAGCAATTTCGAAGCAATGTACTTGGAATCAAGAATGGATTAGGATTTTGACACTGGGAAAAAATGGGCGATTGGGTTTAAAATATGCGTAGAAAAATGGTTTTATGTGAATGAAATTGGAATCGAAAATGGATAAAAACAATGGTGAAAACTTGGACTTGAGAAGAATATTCAAATGAGTTTATGGCGACTTTCGAATGAACAATAGTGACGTTTTGATGCCTTCCAAACAAACCATGATCATGCACTTTCCACCTTTAACGCGAACCCGACTCCTGATCCAAGACCAATTCTTATGAATCATGATGTCATAGTAGATCTAAAAACCAATGCCTTAAGCCCTACTTCTTGAATCACCAGTGCAACCTGGGGTGCCAAGAAGAAGAGAATAGTCGAATGAATCCTCTAGATAATAAAAACTTTGGAACTTGATGAATCCCATAACACAGAACATGATTTTGATGATGTGAATTCAAACCCCGCTCGTCTTGAATATAATGGCCCAATAAATCACCCATGAATATGAAAATCCCAATCACAAGGAAATGCTTCGATCCCATGCCTTATGAATCCATGAAATGCATGATTATGATGTTATGACTTAGTGAAAAATGCAGATGAAATGCGAAGCGGTAAGCCAGTTAGTGGTAAACATAATGAGGGCAAATTTTGAGGTATTACAATATGGGCAATGATGACCTTAACCTTGATCGAAGCGTCGCGGGTAACAATCTCTCTGATGCTGCGACTAATCGTTTTTGAATCAAGCTTGCTATGGTCTTGTGACATTGATGTGGATGTGCATGTGTGAGGCCCGGTCAGCGTACCAATCTTCCATTTTGAGTTTTTCTTTCTCAGTGAAGCTCTGCATTTGAATTTGCATTCTGGTTTCTTACATTTAATTACGTATCGTACGTTGTCAGCTTGATACACGAAATAATCAACATTGTGTGAGATATGCCAATGTTGTAGAAAAGAAACACATGATTCCTTATTTTCAAACTCCATTCCCTTTTCTATTTCGTCACCTATGTGGTTCGGTGTGACAAATCCAAACACAGAGGGTGGTTCAACATCTTCGAGACATATATTTTGCATATGCCCAGGTGGGTTATACAAATTGATGGGTTCGATCATAAGTGCCTGTGTTGGAACTTCATCGTCGCTGTCATCACCATCACTGTTGCCAAAAATTTGTTGCATTGTGACCTCTTCGAGTTAATCGTCACTATCTTCTCCGACCACTTCATTGGGCAGGAAAGGTTCATTGTTTTGAGTTGGTTCGTCGTCGGATGTTTGACTCAACCCATATTGATGTGACATGGTATGTTGTGTAGGACATGTGTCGGTATCCTCTAGTAGACGAACGTATACCTCAATCGTATCTAATTGAGTAAACATAATATGACGTTGAAACATTGCTTTCACGTCTTCGTCATTTTTTATCGGGGCCATAATATAAAATACATTATCGCCATCGAGGAATGGATGACGATAAATAATCTCCTCCACACTTCGCTGTAATTTTTTTTCCATCCTTTCTTTGAAATGAAAAAAATCGGAATTCACATGAATTTTGAATGAAAATGTATCTGTATTGCTAAATGAGAAACCAATATTTCTATCGGTCTCAACATTTCCATAAAAGTGACAAGTAACAATTAAATTTTTATGAGACATGAATGAAATGGAAACCAATGAGAATTTTGGACAACACTAAACAAATTTATATAGTTATAAGGTATTCACATGCTGCTACAAAAGAATCTAGGTATTCACATGCTTGGCCTCTTGGATTGCGAGCTTATGAAGAAATACATACACGTGCTCGGCCTCTTGGATTGAGAGCACGTGATAAAGCTGTAAGGTGCTCGGCCTCTAGAATTGCGAGCAGACAAGGCCATTAATGTGCTCGGCTTCTTGGATTGAGAGCACGTAATAAAGCTGTCCTGTCTCCCATGCAGTGTACACTCTTCCATCTCTTCCATCTAGGGCTGCATGCATCACACACTCACTTGCAACACAATATATTCTACACATTTCAAGTATTTTCGGTATTATTTTCTTCACATTATCTGTATTGTAACAATGTATTTGTTGTGGATGGGAGAGTCACACCGTGGTACACCCACAAATATTGCGGCTGATGTAAGTTTCTAAATTTAATTTTTTTTCCCGTTAACATAGTTATAATTATGGTACTATTTTTTTACTAAGTTGTCTTAATTATTTTTTTAGATTGATTGTCGGTTCCGTGTGCATGTACATGCACATATTCAACCGAGAGCTGAAATTATCCCTTATTTGCAAGTAGCGGGTTTTGATAATACTGCAAAAATTATGAATTTACCGTTGGATTCTAGTCTGCTCGTAGCTCTATTAGAGAGATGGAGACCAGAGACACATACGTTTCATCTCCCTACTGGTGAATGCACAATTACGCTAGAGGATGTAAGTATGTTACTTGGTCTCCGTATTAATGGTAGATGCGTAAATGGTCCAACAGAAACGTACCCCGAAATGTACATGGAGAATTTAGGGGTACAACCTACAGAGGATGACATGAATAGATGTTCTGTCCGAATTGTTTGGATGGAGCGTCTTTTTGCCGAGTTAAATGAGAAAGCTTCCCCAACTGAGGCAGACAATATTTTATATGCCAAACTTTATATTCTACGCATCATTGGTACTTTGTTGTGCCCAGACAAAAGTCACAACATGTTGCATTCATCATGGATACCTATGGTGGGTGATCTACAAACATGCGGCCAATATAGTTAGGGGTCGGCTTGCTTGGCTACATTGTACAGAAATATGTGCAAGGCGTCCTACAACAATGTTAAAAGCATGGGGGGTGCGTATTATTACTCCAAATCTGGGCATTCACACGTATACCTCTACTTGCACCCATTACTACAGTGAATCCGTCATTTCCATACGCTCAAAGGTATTACTACTCCAAATTTACGATTCTTAATAAATTATACACAACATTTACTATACTATACCTAACATTTTATTTTTTAAATGCAAGGTGGTGTCATCGAGGAATGAATTATCGGAATAATCCGCGTCATGATCTTCGTGGATATCGAATCGTAATAGATCACATGGAGGCACGCGATGTAAGTTTGAAACAATACAACCTATATATTTTCCATTACTTATTATTTATTATCTAACTTTAATTTTTTTTTCCAGTTTATTTGGAGGCCTTACCTAGAATTCCCGGTGCCAAATCTTAGGGATTCACAAATCTGGAGTGCAACAACTCATATCGTATGCTTCTTTATAGTTGAGATGCATCAGACAGACAGAGTTAAACTCCAGTTTGGGTTGGAACAACCGATCCCTTCCGAACCAAGGTGTTTAAGGGAAGAACATAAAATGAATATGAAAAAGGCCCAAAAAGTCCATTGGCAGCAACTAAACAAAGACGCAGTGAGTGAATGGAGAAATAGAAGGAATTTAGTATTGGAGGGTACGACGGTAATGGGTGAGCATAAGCCAAGTCAAGATTATTTGAATTGGTTACACTCAATACCATATGTCCATGTTGCTCCCGAGCAATTTCTGAACAACCCCCGCCAACGTGCCTCTTACCAAACCCAACACACGACCGTCTCTCAATATGAAGATGTTCCACCAACATATACATCTCAATTTGGGGGACAAGGAACTTCATCCACACAACAAACATACCATCACACACAACACACCTTTTATGCAACCACATCCCAACATCAAACTCCATACACTCCATTCCAACAACCAAACTACCCCTACAGCCAACAATTCCACCAACAATCCACTTATCGACCACCCTTACAGTTTTTTGCAATTCCCCCACCAAACTTCCAACAATCAAACCCACAATTCCAACAACACACTAATAACACAATGTATTCCCAACCCACGTCCATGTTCACCACTGAAAATGTCTATTACCCACCAATGCAAGAGACTCAACCTGAAACCACCTCACAACAAGGAACGTCATTCCAACATTATTTGCTCACGGATGACCAACTTTTGAATATGCCAGATTATAATATTGAAGATCTTATGGCTAATGTGGACCCTCTCGTAACACATAACAACGAAGATATGTCATCCGATTCATCTTCTCCTCATCCATCACCACCTCAAAGGGACCCAACAAGACCAAGACGAATCAGAAGAAAACCTGGTTGTGGAACAGGCGGTCACAAATAATTAATGAAATGTAATCAATGATTTTCTATTATTTAGATTGTATCAATAAATATTTACATTGTATTATTTAAAAATAATATAAATAATTATTTTTATTCACTTAATTATCAATATTTAATAAATTAAATAGTTTAGTTATGAGGATTTTGGTATAATATATATTTAATAATAAATATTCAATAATAAATATTTTTTAATATATATTCAATAATATTTTTTAATCCATATTCCATAAAAAATATTTTTTAATCAATCTTTGTAGTTATAGAATAAATAATTTTTTTATTAAAATATATTATTAAAATTATTATTATTAAAATATATTATTAAAATATATTATTAAAATTATTATTATTAAAAGTATTATAAAAAAAACAATTCAAAACATTTAAAATTATGAAAAACGAAAAAATAATAAAATATTTGGGTGCTTGGCATCCCTATGGCCGAGCAGACCCATAGCATTTTCCCTTCACATGCTCCCCATCCAAGAGGCCGAGCATTGCTTAAAATTGGGGTACTTTGGAATTTTTTTTTCAAATAGGGGTATATTGGTGTTTTATTTTCAAAAGAAGGGTATCACAGTAAAAAATCCCGATGTAGCACTCAGTTCATGAAATAACAGAATGAGAGCGGAGAAAATGAAGAATGAAGATAAGAGTAAAGTGAAAGTAAATCTTCATGAGAAGCTTAGATCATAAAGTTTATGTATATATACAATGTCTTATCAATTTACATCCAATGATAAGAAACCACCTATTCTAACTAACTACCAAATAACTAGTCAACTAATTTAACTAATCAAAACTAATGAAACTAATTAGATTTAATCAGGAGATTAAATTGATATTCACAATAGCCCCCCTCAAGCTAAGTATGGTGTATGTTAATCATGCCAGGCTTGGACCCAAACTTGTTGAAAGTTGAAGTTGGTAGTGCTTTAGTCAGAAAATCTGCAAGTTGATCATGAGTTGAAATAGGCAGCAGACGGAATAAATGTTGTTGAAGCTTCACTCGCACCAAGTGGTAAACGATTTCCAAATGCTTAGCACGCTCATGAAACACGAGATCGGAGGCAATATGCATTGCACTCTGGTTGTCACAGTAAAGCACGGGCAATTTGGGACATGTGATGTCTAGGTCTTTCATTAGGAAAGTTAACCAAAGCAATCCACAAGTCGCAAAAGACAACACCCGATACTCAACTTTTGAAGATGATCTCGAGATTATTTGTTGTTTCTTAGCATGCCAGGATATTAGTGAAGATACAAGAAAAAACAATACCCTGAGATGGACTTCCTTGAATCAATGCACCCTGCCCAGTCAGTATTTGAGAATCCAAGAAGTTGAGGTTCAGAATTTTTGTGAAACAATAAACCTCTTCCAGGATTGTTCTTCAAATACTGAATAACTCTAAAAGCAGCATGAAAGTGAACCATAGTTGGATTATGGAGAAAATGACAGAGTTGTGGTGTAGCATACGTGATGTCTAGTCGGGTGGTATTGAGGTACAACAGTCGACCAATCAACCTCATATATGCTCCAATATCTTCAAACAATTTTCAACTATCAACATGAATTTTAATGGATGGATCAAGAGGTGTGGTTGTTGATTTAGAACCAAGTAATCTTGACTCTTGCAGAAGATCAAGGCAGTACTTTCAGTGAGATAACGAAGTTCCTTCTTAGAATGATCAACCTCCAAACCAAGGAAGTACTTCAATACTCATAAGTCTTTAATGTTGAAATTCTCATCAAGAGAGGCTTTGATACGATTGAACTCAAGCATGGAATTGCCAGCTAGTATTATGTCATCAACATACACTAATATAGTTGTAAAAAAATTGTCAGTTTTCAAAGTAAACTAGGAATATTCAGATGCATATTGAGTGTAACCCTATTGGATCAGTATGGATGTCGGTTTCTTATACCACTTTCGACTGGCTTGCTTCAAACTATAAAGATCTCACGAGTAATTTTTAAAATTGGTGTATTGGTAAATTTGTAAAGGGGCTCACAATGGACGATGCGAAAGGGGGACAATGTAACATATCGCCCACAATAGCTTCTTAGTCGCTTGATTTTTAGATTGAGCGACCATCATTTGGATTTGACGTCCATTTCACATATTGATCGTCTTCCCGTGGAAATGCTGAGGTGAAGTGTCCCAATTTTTTACGGTATGGGAGGGAGAGTCAAATGAAGTTAGGCATGTTTCCAAAAAAAATGGGGGAGATAATAATCATTTTCCCACTCTCTAAGAATGGGCAGTATGTAATTTATCTTCTTGGAATCTAAGACTCAGACCCATAAGATTCTTATAAATACCTCAACCTTGAGGTTGAGAAAGAAAGGTCGTTCACTACGCAAAAACACCACATGTGAAGCTTCTCACCATCAATGGGTGATCTTGATTTAAACATTACATCAACCCCAAAAACCTTTGACATCCCTAAGCGACAAGGAATTGTCACGTATTGTACTTTTAGCAAGTACAAGTGACGTCCACCGTGGACCCCAATAACTGACATCGTCCACCATTACAATATTTGGTTAGGTTGTTATATTTGTGTACGATACATTCATCAATCACGGTGAACAAGAAGGTGTGAAGAAGAAGTCCACCATTTATCTTAGTTTATTTTTTTTGAAGACAAAAGCTTATTAAAGAAGAAATATCAAAGATGAAAAGTTTTGAAATCAACAATCAAGAATGCATAAGCTTATTAATATTTTGAAAGTAAATAAAGTTGATATTAATGCTAAGGTACTCAATTGTAATTCATTATCTATAAACTTTAGATTCTCACAAAACAATAGTTATCTTCATCTCTAAAGTTATCAAATTATCATGCATAAAAATCTCTGAAGCAAATTCATACAAACTTTTTTTTTAAATGTCTACACTTTGTAAGTAAGATTAGTTTCTCTTTTTTAGTCAAGTCTGGTTAACCGATTTAAGAAACCTGTTGTTGTTTGAAATTTGAAAATTGTTCTTCACTTTTTAAATCAGGTATCCGTTTAACCGACTTAAGAAGTCATGTAGATGCATAATTGTGTATTTTCATAAACCATTGTCATTCGAAACTATTGTAAAATTTTATCAAAATGTCTCAAAATGTTGCATCAAATTCATAGAAGGTTCTTAGGATGTATGTAAGTCAAAATACTTTAGTGTTCAAATGACATTTTTTATTATTGATTTTTCATATCAATTCAAACAATTTCAAGTGTTCATACAAATTTTAATAATAAAAATTTATACATCTTTCATATCATTCAAAGAGTTTCATTCAAAAAAATTTAACACTTAAGATCTATATAGTTGAATTGTAATATATAGAAAGAGAAGATCATTTTTCATCTTGGAATTATTTCGAGAATTATTCTTATTTATTATTGTTCAAAGTGTATTGTGACTTAATCACCAAAGTGTGTGGTGATAAGTTTTTGTAAATAGGAAGTGGTATATTTTATATTTTTGTGAGGATCGTCATAATTTTTTATAATTGTAAAAAAAGTTCTTTGAATTGGATTAATTCAAAGTTCACCATATGTTTGGTGTTTGTGTTAGAATATTGTAAGAGAGGTCTATGTGTGAGGCTTGTACAAAGATATAACATAGTATAAAATTATTTAATGTAGTGCCCCATATTTCCTTAAGTGCTCAATTGGGTATCATTTGAGATCAATTGAGTTCTTATGTACTCTACCTTTGATAGTTAGGGTAGTTAGAGCTCTCAAGTGCTCTAAATGTTATATGTTGGGAACAATAGTGTAACTATTGAACTATGAAGAGATCATTTATCAGCAAAAGAGACTGACCAATATTAGCAGACATTTTGGTAACTCTAATAATTGGTCAATTGGTGTTAGACGACAAAATATCAAATGTAGATATTTTACACTATTATAATATGTGTATGTGTGTGTGTGCATGTGTGTGTGTGTGCGTGTGCGCGCGTTATATATATTTATGAGAAAGAGGAAGAAAGAAAATATAGTTAGAAAAAGAAGTAAAAGAAAAGAGAAAGGGAAATAAGGGAAAAAATCATGGAATAGAAGAAGAAGAGCTTGGATTCATCATCATTAACTCCATCATCAATCTTCTTCATCAAGATAAGTTATATTGGATAATTTAGCCTTGGATCAGAAGAAATACATGATTTGGTGGTTTTAGGTTTTGTGTAAAACATGTTTAAGTATGGATTGAATGGTAATATTTGATGATTTTGAAGTATTACATGTTATACCTTGTTAATCCATGTTTATCTGGGTGTTTAAATGTTGTGTGAACATGTGGGTATGAGTTTTGGCCTTGGAGAATCTTCCAATCGCGTTTTGCAGAATTTGAGTTTTGCATGAGTCGATGTGCAAGCTCGTAGCGATTTGTAGACGAGCTCCTCGCCTTGAGTTTGTTGTGCAACCACAATCCAGTTTTGTTTTTGCCTCCCCCTCGCCTAGGGGTCGATATGCAACCATAGCAAAATTTTGTTTGCATGTTTCTTGTTTTCTTCATAACTTTGGAACGTAACTCGGATCAAGACGCGGTCGGAAGTGTTTGAAACTTATTCCAATGCTCTATGTGATAAAAATATGTGTATGAATATAGATGCGTAATTAAAAACTTGGTATCAATTGAATGAATGTGGTACATTATGTGAACGGGTGAAGATGAACACCTTCTGATGTGATGATTACCACGAGGATTGGTTGATAATTTGTGAGGGGCTTGGATCTGAAGGACCTGGCTATTATGTGATCACGAATTAACCAAGAATGTCAAAAGAGGAATGATGATGAGGTTATGCCTTATGTGAGATGTTTATACTTTATATGTCATATTGTACTACCATTTGCGTATTTCATGTATGATATTGTGTTATGTCATATACGTTATTGATTGAATGTTAGATTGTGTGATAACATGCTTAAAATACTATAAAGATGTGTGAGGAAACTTAGTCCTATAACTAATTAAATGGATTAGAAATATAACTAGGTTACAAGTATGATTGGATAACACTAAAAGGTGACATTCATGCCATATGATACATATGTGTGTGTGTCATGGATAAATGGTCACATAGTTATGAGTGTGATGCATTGCATGGAATATGAGGTGTTATTATGTGATTAAGGTGAATGTGGTCACCTTGTGATTGTCAAATACAATCATGATTATGTTATTTTATCACGTAGTCGAAAACAAACCATTGAGATGTGTTATCCCAAGAGTGATGCTTATATAGAGCTCCTTTGGGATGTATACACAATTACTTTGGCAGAAGTTCCCTTAAATGAATGGAACTTACGGGTAAGAGACTTGATACGGGAAGGATCACATGGGAAGTGACGATTCCTATGGTTGATTATATGTCCCTTATAATTTGAATTCATTCATTTAAGTCATGTGTGTACGAATGGAGCCTACGGGTAAGAGACTTGAGATGATAAGGGTCCCATGGGAAGTTACGATTCATGTGGGAAGCACCTTGATCTGAATCCATTTTTTATGCCAAAGTACATTAAAGGATCCATGACCCATGTCGAAAGTCCTAGACGTGGGAGAGGACGGGAAAAAGGGATGTCTTGGTATGGTTTCCGTACTAGTGTTTGTTTGAGTTAATGAACGTAAGATACATGTTTACATACATTATGAATTGTGTGAACTCAAAAATAGGAGGACTCAGTGATATTATTATCTCACCCCATTATTGTTGTTGTTTTTCAGGTATTGTATGCAGGTATGATTTACAAGTGGAGTTATGCTTGGATGTTTCAAGAGAAACTTAGCTTATGTCTTTCTGTTGTGTATTGTATCTTGTACAATGACGAAAATTGTACTTAGATCTTAGATTTTATTGTTTTTTCACTTTCCATATCTTGTACCTTTGTTGTTCTTTTATGTTTTATACAATAGTCAAGTATGTAAATTATGCCAATAGGTGCTTATGATGGTGTCAGTACTAAATAATGACTCTTGTATGATATGATTCCAGATATATATTATACATGGCGTTACATTTAATGTGCGAAAGGTTTAGATGTACCCTTGGTGGATAAGGGGAATTGGGATAATTCTTTGTGTTAATTTATTTTCCAGCTCTTTAATTTTATACACTTTATATTTATAAGAAAATACCATTTTCGTATCCAAAGAAAACTAAGAACATAGCGCAAAAATTAGAAATATTCTTAAAATCTAATTCACTCCCTCTTAGGTTGCAATTTATACTTCAAATTGGCATCATGGCAGGTTAGGCAATTTGCTTCTCGATTATGGAAACTATGACTTTCGCAAAATCGTTCTTGGCATACGGTGGCAGCATCAACAAACCACCATATTTCGTTGGTGAATATTATGATTTCTGAAAAATTCGTATGCAAATATTTCTAGAACCACAAGGTGTACAAATATGAAATGCTGTAAAAATGGTCATTTCATTCCTACACAATTACTAATGGTCCAAGTCAACCAAAAACAAGAAGAATCGCGGAATGAAGAAGACAACAAAAAAATTCCTACATGACAAAAAAGGCAAAAAAAAAACTTTATTGCATCTGCTTTATGGGTGAACGATTTATTTCGGGTGTCTAATTGCAAAACAACAAAGAAATGTGGAAAATATTAGAATTGGACAAAAAGAATGATAAAAAGGTCAAAAAGAGCATATATCGCTTGGAACGACAACGATGTGAGTTTCACAAAAATGAAAAACAAGGGCATATATCTTTCATGGCACATCAACATGCATATGGCAATTATTGGACCTTCAGACTCTTTGAACGGCAAACTTCTCTTTGGCACTTTCACAAATGCAACTTTGAGATGGTACATGGACCTTACCCTAACTCTCGATCGTCAACTATCAAGACTTGATGGAAAAAATGATCCATCATTTTGCGATAAGTAGGCACAAAAAGATGGCTTCCACCAGCCTTTTCAACATTCCTTAAGGCCCTTTTAAATATTTAATGGAGTATTTCACCTACTTCAATGAGGCGAAGATCGAGATTGTCCATCTCAACAAGGAAATATTTATAGGTGCATTTCAAAATAGTTTGAGGGCATGTAATTTTAAGGAATCATTTTCCCAAAGGCATGCATGTTCCATGGCTAAGGTAGTAACATGTGCATAATTCTATATAAATGGCAAGGAAAACAATGTTGAAAAGAAACCATAAGACGAAGATCATGTTTGAGAGAAATTACCTTGATATCCCTGTGCCAAACCTTGAGAATATCTTCGGTATTCAACGTGTAAAGATGTGTGAAAATGTTGAATAAAACGACGATAATTAATTGAGGTAGTATGATTAATCTTAAAACAAACATGACATTAAACATTGGTAAATCGACATCTACCACATCCTTTTCCTCCTCTTGCACCTCTACTACATTTGCAACTCTACTAAATAAGAGGCTTCCACCAAAGGAAGAATGATATGGAAAACTTATTCATCACCATTTTCATTAGAAAATAAGGATGAAGAGGATTCTTTATGATTTTGAAAATTTATCCATCACTATTTTCATTAGAAAAGGAGGATGAAGAGGATTCTTTATGACATAAAGTAGTGTCAACATTGGATTTAGATGAGTGAGATTAATAGAGATCACGTCAAGTTGAACTTTCTTGTTGAACTTTGAAAATGCGTCTCATGCACAATCAACAAGGCTTTATTTAACTTCTACAAGCTCCACTAACTCAAATTTGCTTTTGATGACTGAAATTAGGGGTGACAAAACGGGCCGCCCGCCCCGCCCCGTGCCCGCCCCGCCTAAAGCCCGCCAAAAAATAGCGGGACGGGCATGCCCGCCAAGTTGAAATGGGCATAAAAGTCTAGCCCGCCCCGCCAAGGTGGCGGGTTGGCGGGCGGCGGGCTTGCCCGCCTTCTTTTTTAATTATTTTTTCTATTTTTTTTAAATAAATTAAAAGATTCTTCTTTCTACATTTCAATAAAAATACATCAAACCAACATTTAAAAAGCATAATTTTTATTAGCCTTAAACATCAACTTTTAGTGAAATAATACTCTTATCATATATAATATCACATTTAGTATTTTATATGATCTAAATTCAAATTTTGATCACACTTTTGTCATTTTTCATTAGAAAAATTCAAATACTTGTCCAACAATAAAGAAAGAGAAAGTAGATTAGTCCTAATAATCTAATAACAACTTATGTACATATCACAAATTATTTTCACAGGCTCTTCCAAATACTTAAATAGTGTTATTATATAGGTGTGACGGGCTTTGGCGTGCGGCGGGTTTTGGCGGGACGGGCTTTGGCGGGTGACAGGATTTAGCGGGGCGGGTTTTAGTGGGCGGCGGGTCTAAAATTCTAACCCAACCCGCTACATTTTGACGGGTGTGCGGGCCACGACCCGTTTTGCCACCCCTAACTGAAATAACAAATCCTTAATCTTGTCGAATACCTTTTAGAATCACATTAATTTGTCATCGAAAAGGAATTGGATAACCAATAAATGTGAAATAATAAACAATAACTTTGATTCGTGGAAGATAAGAAGACCTTTTAGAATCACATTAATGTGTCATTGAGAAGCAATTGGATAACCAATAAATGTGAAATAATAAACAATAACTTTAATTCGTGGAAGATAAGCTTCAACACTGCAATCATATAATATAGTGAAAGCATTTCAGCATGCAGTTGGCGTGCACGAACACAAGTGAGCTTTTGAAAATGATATGAGTCATGATGAAAAGATTCTCATTTGTAGTGTAGTGATTGAATTGATGGTGTACCGATCTAGAATGTCTCAACAGCGAAGTAAACCTTGAAGATTATGACCATTCACAACCGATTCAATTTGTTGGTGCCAAATAAAATAATTGATGTTCTAAAAACACAATGTAATTCATCAGTATTTTTCCAATCATAGTCAAAGGTATGATTAAGATTTCTTTTCACCTTTATATTGAAAAACTAGAATTCATGAAATAATTCCTGAATAAAAGTATGTACTTGTATTACATATATACACATCAATTATACAATTGTTTAATACAGTATGTGTGCAAAAAACTCAAATTACCAAAAACATAAAGAGTGAAGGGAGTAAACATGTCACACTCACTCCAACGCCAGTTATTTTCCCCACATCTCAATCATTGAATGTTGGCAACTTGATAACTGCATTGTCTTGGTGAATCTTAGCTACTCTGTTAAAGTTATTGGACATTTCAGTGTTAGACCCAATTATATCACTCAAGGATTAAATCATACAATACAGCAATGGAGATGAACTTTGGGTTCTGTGAAATGATGCGCCAACAGGACCAAAAGTAAGTGTTCTTTAAAATTATTTCCATCACAAATCTTTAACAGAACAAAATGGAATGTCTGATTCAGCTCTATCCTTGACCTTGAGTGATATAATATTACAAGTAGGAATCATAATGGAACCATACATAACAAAATGCAATAGCCAATCTTGGCACTATAATTAAAAGTGTGTATAATATAATAAATAATACATTTCCTAGAACTAGTATAACTAAGTAAGCTACGTCCGTTGTAATTATAACTTAATAGAGCAGTAGAAGATTTGCCCAAAAGAGAAATTCAAAATTTTAAGGATCCTGGGAATCTGGTTGGCGGTTAATCATACGAGAAATTATAACTTTATAGAATTCATTCATTGCAGCTTGATAATCACCTGAATCAACAGGAAATGTCCGTCTTGATGATGACTGTTGGTTCAATCCATCGTATTCGTTTGCAGCAACCATCGTCCGTGAAGTGGAGAGGGCCTTCTCCAAATCTAACTGCGACAAACGTCTAGGTGCCTGAAACATGAAGAAAAAACACTGCTCAGTAATTTTCATCTCCAGGACTAATGATATGAAACTATATCATAGGACATATTATTCACTATTTTGAGAATACAAAACTATAGCATAGGAGAGAGTGAAAGAGAATGGCAGATATACTAACAGGAGATTGTCTTCCTTTCTTCTCATATTCCAGCAGTTCTCTAATAGGAAAATAGGCAGCCTTCTGACAAAGGTCAAACAGATCTGAACCAGTGTAACCCTCACATAAGCTAGCTATATAATCGAGGTCTATGTTATCTTCAATCCTCTCACCCTTTAAGATAATTTTCAATATATCAGCCCTTTCCTTCTGGTCTGGAAGTCCAATTTCAAATGCTTGAGGAAAACGCCGAAGTATTGCTTCATCAAGTTCTGAAGGACGATTAGTTGCTGCAAGTACCATAACTCGGGCATTCTCTACAGAAAAAACGAAAGAAAAATATTGGCATTATTAACAAAATCTGCATCAAAATTGTCACTTTATGAAAGTTTATACATTAAACAAAAGTTACACGACAACTGCTATAAAACTTACGGTTGGTAGTGAATCCATCCCATAGAGCCATGAACTCAGTTTTCATGTTTAACAAAGCCTCGTGATCTGATTGACGACGCTGACCCAAAAAACTGTCTACTTCATCAATGAATATGATGGCAGGCTGAAGCTTATAAGCCAAACTAAATACAGCAGCCACTGCAGAAGAACAGCAAAATATCAATGATAAACCAAAACAAAGAACCTCATTTAAAACAACGAACATATAGCAAATTGATTACATAAAAACTTAGATACAATTTTATATTATATATCATATAGCTAGAGTTTGAGGAATAAAGAATAGTTATATAAGCCAAGACGGCCTCCTTAAATATTTTAATGAAGAACTTCGCCTATGAGCGGAAGAACAACTTCAAGCCTCACAAATTTGGCTAGTTCATAACAATTAGAGAACCTACAGGGGTGGCCAGCACTCTACGGATACACTCCTCAACAAGGAACACAGAAAGATGAAAAACCCTTAAACTCATTCTATAACTGGAATAATTGTACATTTTAACCTTACTTGAAACCATTTCTCATAATAACTTCTTTCAGAAAATAATGTATTGCTGACTGATTTCACTTCTTAGCAACTAAAAAGTGTTACAAATGGCCATAAATTAATGGAGAGGGAGTTTCCCTGCTAATTTAAGTGATCAGATGGCCTTATCCATCAAACAAACTGAGACAGTGGTTTAAAAGCACTAAATAGTATAGATATGTTAATTTAAAAACATCCACAGTCCACAATATAAATTGGAAGCACATCAAACAAAAAGTGGCCGGTTTTATAGCAGAAAAAGTTAATAATAATATTGGCATGGGACATGGATACAATACAACAAATCAAAAATACAAGAAAACAAATTCTCATAAATATGGAACAACATACCTGCAATATTGATCAAAGAATCTAAACAAGTCTATGCTGAAATATATAGATTTGCAGTATAACATTAAAAATCAAAATCATTGTGAATCTTTAAAACATATGTATGATTTTGGGGATAACTTATAAGCATCAGTTGTTTTAACAGCGGATTGTTAAAATTCTGCAATGCAATAGTGATATAGCACCACTACAGCTATTTGAAAACATTTTGAACAAAATAGCAAATCACAGAACAATAGTGTTTTTCTTTCTCCAAATTCTGCTACGCCATTGCAGCTATTTAACAACATTGACAAACATAAATAATGTACATTGCAAATTCACTAGAGATTGAAAACTCAGAAGATTACACAAAGTATCATCAGTTTTTTAGATGTTCTTAAAACTTCATTCATAAAAGTAAGAAGTCAATAAGATTCATCATGTTGAAATTGACACGGAATATCTGTCAGATAAACTCAAGTCTTGATGGAATATGCCCACATATTTCATGGTGCATTAAAGAACTAAAGAAGTATTCACAAAAACACAAGACACTTACCAAGCTTCGAGGCATCTCCGAACCATTTGCTCATCAGATTGGATATCCTCACATTAATGAAAACGGCTCCGGACTCCCTGGCAATAGCTTTGGCAAGCATGGTTTTCCCAGTGCCCGGGGGTCCATACAACAGGACCCCCTTTAATGGTCCAAGAAGCTTGCCATGCGAAAACAACTCAGGCCGTTTCAAGGGAAGAATAACAAGCTCAAACAAAGTTTCTTTAATCGACTCCAGTCCCCCGATGGAGTCAAACTCTACATCAATGTGGTCAGGATTTATAACATCACCTGCTATTATATCCTGTACATAATAGAAATCTATTACCCTAACAAAAACAAGAAACCCTAATCCCTCATAGGAAATAACAGTAGTTGGCAATGATAATGTGGTTGAATTAAGAAAAGAAATACAAATTCGGTACCTCATATTGATCAGTATGAATGAGAGGACGACCTAGACGTTTTGCAATGGCTTTCTTGTGTTCGAGAGCTTTCTTGGAAGAATCGCGGTTGGGGTCTAGGTAATGGAGGCCGGTGAATAATACCAAACAACTCAACGCGGCGCTTGCGGCGTAGAGGAGAAATTCTTGCATGTATTTTCTTTCTGATGAACCCTTCATTCTCTTACTCAACAATTAATACAGATAAGGGTTTAATCTACGGTTTCTTCGTTACTTTATTTAATAGGAAATTTTGTTTAGATCAGACGCCGAGGAAAGGGGTTCTGTGTTAGAAGAAAGAATCCCCAATGCTTGGAAATTGGAATTGCGGATGACGATTGAGCGAATTTCGAATGACTTGTTTTTGGGCTGAGTTAGTCGGTGTTAAAAATATTAGGATTTAAGTTTCACACCGCACACTTGAATCCGATACCCCATTTTATATGAATAGACAATATTGATCTTGCATTAACATTTAATCACTCATTTTTTAAATTCACTTCTCACCCACGTGTTAAATTCTCTGGATTTCTTCTACTGTTATTTTATTTCTTATCACAATGAAAACATTTTAAACAGAAATTTCAACAAAAAAAATTGGTACAAAATCACCTATAAATTTCTGAAAATTTCAGAATTTTTTATAGTTACAAAAACTTGATTTTTTACCGGAAATTTCAGAATTTTTTAAAATATTAGAGAAAAATAAATTTAGTGAAATTTTAGATAGCTATTATTTTTTTTTATTATTTTCGTCTTTTGTAGTGAAACACAAGGACAGAGACGAAACTGTTACAAGCATAGCGACGGATAAAGCGGCAGACCGGGTTAAGGCTGCTGAGGTTGAGTCTTCCTATATACGGGTTGGGCGAATGGTTCCAACCAGTTCACATCTGAAACGGTTGGTTGAGCACAGACAGTCATGCGCATCCCGTAACACCCAACATCAACATAAACTAATGTTTGACCATGGATTGCATAAAGTAAACATAACATAAAAAACGATAATAAGTAAGACAACCTAGACACTACCAAATGATTATAGATGTTTCATCATCTTAATTATGTTGTCGGCATACCTTGAAATCTTAGTATCTAACTCGATCGGCCTTTTTGTTAACCTACAGCGAAATGATCTCCACATATCTTTTACATCTTCATCGATCTTCAAGTCAATAAGGTTGTATTTCACCCTTACCTCAGTATCAATCCAATCTTCATGAAACTCGATCTTTCTCACCTTTCTGTTTTCGATATCAGACAATAATTCATTCAACTTGAACGTCTAGGCGACAAGAGATGCGATGTCATCTGGAAGACGAAACTCTACGGGAGGTGAAGCTCCATTGAAGTACATTTTTTCCTTTAATAAAAAAATTGATGAAAGGATATTTTTTGAGATGTTTTTATCAAACAACAGGTGATCCCTTATTTATACAACTTTATATTTACTTTGAAGAAAATTGTTAAGCAGATTATTAACCAAGGATACAATCTAAACAAAAAATAAGGAATACAAAAGTATGTCTAAAGCATGGTCGAGCTTCAGGATTATGAAAGTCAATTATGTTGGTCACAAGCTCTGAAGAAAATAAGATCATGAGAAAGAAAATCTGATCAATGAAGGATCAAGTCATTATAGGACTCTAAAGAGCAATCCAAGCTTTAATACAAAAAATAAATATGAATTGTTGTTGTGTGTTGATTCAAAAAAGACTATGAAGTTTATACATCTTCAGAATATAAATCATTGGTACTCTTGTACAAGCTTTGAAGATGTTATCTAGTATGATTGTAAGTAGTAAACTTTTCTGAATATGACACCTCTGAGACATGTTATGTCATCATTACCTTATCAAGTCTTCAGACTCCGATATGTTCTGAGCTCTGGAAGATGTATCATGTATTCCAAAACATTATTCTTAAATATTTTAATGGGTGAAAAGTTATTATGCATTGGGCCAATCAAAATATCAAATAAAAAAAGTACTTCTTTAAACGGCTAGAAATAAATTTTCTACCTACCCAAGATTTTCTATTGTACCTACCTACTCTACAACAAAAGTGTTCTTCGAAGAAAGCTCAAACTCTTCACTACTAATTTATCTATTTTCATCCTCAATGGCAACCTTCTCTGTCTACTTAAGGAGGACTTGAAAGATTATAAAGGTGTGTGAGTAATAAAAGGTACAACGCTAAATGTTGGAAAAAATCATAAATGAGAGAGAAAAAGAAGGAAGTGTTCTCAAACAAAATACAAACACATAGAGTGATCTCAGATTAAATGAGTTAACACAAGATGTGTTCTCAACACATAAACACAATGAGAAACACACTTCGAAGATTTGGAGTTGCACTAAGTATAGACACCGAGAGTGTTCTCATACATCAAAGGATCAACTGCAAAAGCAAATCAAAGAAGAACATTTATGTAAAAGCAATAAAGAATATAAGTGAAGCACTTAGAAGCTTAACATTTCATATCTAGCTTAAGTGTGCATTTTGATTGTAAATTTGAGTAATTTGCTTAACTAAGAACCACACATGTAATCATAAAACTGTTATAACTCATATGGTTATGTTCCTTAATAGGTCAGGTTGGGCGTGCTCTTGAAAAGTTAGTGACGGATAGTCATTAAGGGTAAAATCTCCTTAAGCGATCTGGTAAGTCATGATCTTAAGGAGTCAATAATAGTCGGGGTTTCTTAAGTGACTAGGTTGGTAAGACTCTTGAGAAATCAGTGACAGTTTGTCATTACTTTGTAATCATATTTGATTATGGATAAAGTCTTTGTCTAAGGAAAATCACTCAGGTGGATGGACTGGATGTAACCTACTTAATGGTGAACCGGAATAAAAATACTTGTCTTAATATGTTTATCTTATCGTTGCTACTTAATAGATTGGGTGCGACAAAGTTTTTAAACCTGAAACCCAAATCAAACTCCCATTTCTTGTGATTCTTGTCCTTCACGTAAAAGTTACGTCCAAAAATCCAAAGGTGTGGTGGAATGCACACATAATGGTGGAAAGAGCACTCTGCATGCCTCAATAAGAGATAGTTTTTTGGGTGTTCTCTACTACACCCTAAGTAATGATCACACACCTTGTAAGAATTTCAAAACACACACACACACACACACACAAACACACACACACACACACACACACACACACACATATATATATATATATATATATATATATATATATATATATATATATATATATATATATATATATATATATATTATATTTTGAATTCCAATCTTCTGTTGTGCTCATTATTCAACAAAATCACTTAATTACCGAGGCACCCAAAATTGGTCTGGATTCCAATCTTCGCAGTCTAGGTTTTGATTCCAATCTTCGGATTTACCATTTGAGAATGTTTTTCACCCCTTGACATTAAGATAGATGAAATTTGACATTTTTAAATAAACTTGAATTGTAAGTCATTTATAACCCAATCTCACAATAAATCATACACATTTGTCATTCAAATATAAGATTAAAATAGAAGAACTATTATGTATATATAAATGCCAAAATGTCATAATGTCATAATCGATTTAAGTACAAACCACAATACAAGAATATAAAAATATACAAAATAAAATCTTACTAATGAATATATTTGATGCCCATTTTCCTCCATTGTCGTTGGTACTGCAATGCATGTCAAATAGTCTGGACAGTTGAAGGGTGCCTTTTGAAGGGAAATTAGCGATCTAAATGCAGCGGAAAACAAAAATTTCCCTTTAGAGATCCTTACAAAAGGTCATGATCTGTGATAGAAAGGTTACCTCTGGTGGCGATGAAAGTTTTGAATCTGAAACGATGGATGATCGCGAGCATTGTACGATGAACAACGCCTCTACTCAGTTCACATGAATAACTTCCTTCAGTCACAGTGCTAGATGACTACGATTGAAGGTTTTGAGTGAGGGGGAGAAAGTTAGAATACGGCCAGGGTTTCAACAATAACCACCTTTTGAGCTTCTGCACAAGGGTTCTATTTATAGAACTACTTGTGTGAGCTTCAAGCTAAAAAGCCAACTCAATAATAATATTATTATATTATTGATCTTATCTGATCAGGAGGGTCTTCCAGCAATTGGGTGCAACAGCAAGTGGATGGAATGGAGGGGGTGTACCTGCAAGGCGCTCCGATGCCAAAGTTAATAGAGGTACATCAAATAGGTAAAGTTAGAAGAATGGGTTCAAAAATACCTGACCCTTTAGTAAAAAAGGGTATTTATAGAGAGCCCACAATGCTGGGCCAAGGTCCTTCCTTGGACTGGATCAGCTAGGCCCAAGGAAGAACTGCCAAGGAACGCGTGAGAAGAGTGAAGACCTAGCTAAGTGGTCAGGTCCCTGGTTCAACTGCCCCTATCTTTCAGGAGATAATGGGGGACAGTTGGGTGATGTGGCCAGTGAACTGGCTGACATGTTCTCTGCCCGTTCTAAATGCGTGCCCGACATCTAGGATATGTGCCCGACCGTTGAGCGCCCTTGCCCGTCTCTCAGACGTACCTGCCCGAGCACATGGGCCTCTGCTCGACATATTGGGTCGTAGCCCAATACAGTCCAGAGGCCCAGTTCGGAACAATTATTATAATAACTAATATTATAATAAACATAATTTTATTATTATTATATTTTATAACTATTATAAAATTAATGATAACTATTATTATATCATATGTCAATTAAGCTCATGGTACCTTACCATATTCCGTATTTATGTGATTAGTCATATTGGTGGCGAAAATCAAGGATGAATTTTATGATTAACAAAAGCTGTTATGTTTCATATATTTGAAGATATTTTCATATCTTTAAGGTTGTTATTTTTGGAAAGATATGATGTTTCTATTCCTGTCCAAAATTCAATCAAATAAATTAATTGAATTCAGGGTGTTACAACTGACACGTTTTTGTTGTTGTAAAAGTTAGGGGATCAAGCAAGGAGAAAAATCTCCATTTAAACAAGATTTGAAGGATGCCAAAAGTCTATTATGAAAAGATTAAAGATTTAGTAATAGGGACCGATGATGGTAACTGAGACATTAGGATTTCCAATAAAAGTATTCGTGATACATTGAGAGGATTCACGAGGCACAGAAGTTCAAAGGTCTAACGGTGGACACATATCTCATGAGAACCGACACGTCTCCCACGAAGACCGCATAACCAGAGGCTTTTGTGACATATGTCAACTTCATACCTAAGTTGTTCATGGTGAGAAGGAAATGAGGATTAAAGACAAATTTCAGTAACCACAAAGTCTTAGATTTCTTAAAAATTGGGTGAAACTTTATGTTGAGAAGCATATCAATAGAAAAATCTATGTGATAACATGACAAACTAAAGAATCACGATGATCTTGCCATAGTCAGATTGAAGTAACATGGTTGAATCAACCTGGCAACTTTATTATTAAGCACTTCACTATTTCAGGCCTCATGCATAAGGGACTATGTAAATCCCAAATTGACGATAACCTAATTAGGAACTTAGGCAACCAACGTAGTTGAATCAACTCGACAACCTTATTCTTTAACACTTCACCCTTTCAGGTCTCGTGCTTAGGGGACTTCGTACATCCTAGAATTGGTGGGAATCTAATTATAAAATTGGGTAGCTAACGTAGTTGGATCAATCCGACAACCTTATTCTTAAGCACTCCACCCATTCAGACCTCATGCTTAGGAGATTATGTACATCCCGAAACTGGCGGATATGTATAATGGTAATGACTCGAGTTTAGGTGTGAGATATATTCAATCTTTTAGCAAACTCTAGGTTCCATATAGGGTGTTCTAAGGTTAAAATACCTCTAGAGATGCCATATAAGCGACTTTAAGATTGAGATAGCCCAAGAGATGCCATATAGGTCGCCCCATGACTGAGATACCCCAAGCGATGTCATATAGATGACTTTAAGGTTGAGATACCCCAATAAATGCCATATAGGCAACCTCATGGCTGAGATATCCCACGAGATGCCATATAGACTGCCCAATGGTTGAGATACCCCAAGAGATGCCATATAGACTGCCCAATAGTTGAGATACCCCAAATGCACTTTTATGAATATTTATCAAGCGATGCCAACATGTTAAGATATGTCTCTTAAATGTCATAATCATTGAATATTTGACTAGTATGACCATTGAATAACATTCAATTATTTTGCTTCCCTTGACTCGTATCAAGATAAGGGAATCATATTTTAAATCAAAAAGAGATAGACTAATTTTATTATGGTTCTAAAGAGGGTTCAATGGCTATGATTGATGAGTTAACTCTTTTTGACACATATTAGAGGAGTTATTCGATAAGTGTTTTTAACTATATTTATACTCTACTTCCTCCGGTCTCATATATAAGCAATTTTATATAATAATAAAAAACTCATCCTTTAAGAAAAATATTTAAATATATTTAAGTTTTACTATCTTTCTAATTTTACCCTTATTTTTTGCTTAAAAACTCGTTTAAAAACATAAAAATGTGGAAGAAAAAAAGAATGATATATTTAAAAGAGTAATGTTAACATGGGCCCTAAGAACATATGTTAAGAACTTAATAAAGAAATTTTATTTTGGAAATTGTGCATTGAATTTATTATGTTTGTATAATAAAGTTTTGGGTTAATAGTCATTTACCCATGTAATATATATTTGTTTTGATTTACCCATTTAAAAAAATATTTTGGATTACCTCCCTTAAATTTTTGGGTACTCTAAGTGTGTAAAAACCAGGGTTAAATAAAAATATATATTTTAAAGGGGTAATTTTTTCACTAGATAACAAAAAATTTAGAATTTTAAAATTTCAGGAGATAATCCAAAATACTTTATTTTAAAGTGGTAAATCAAAACACGTCTATATTACATGAATAAATGACTATTAATTTTAAATTTTTTAATTATTTTCTTAAGACAAACTTTCTGATTATAGATTTATCCTATGCCTTTATATCATATGTTAGCATTAGGGTATTTAAAATACTAACATTGAATATTTGAATATAATAAAGATAAGTGACCTTTGCATCTATTTAATACCATTCATATTTTTATATATATTTAGAGAGTATTAAATTACCCTAACACACGAGTAACTAGTACTTGACGCACCGAGGAAATTTAAGGAAATAGATTCGCTGCAGTCAAACAGTAACTACAGGGAGATCACAATCATTGATCTATTCGTATTGTTCTAATTTATTTATTGGACTTTAAATCTGCACAATCAGATTTTAATCCTAAGGCCTATAAATTGTCGACTGCGTGAGTGGGTCATTATTCAACTGCAGAGAGAATAGCGGTTCGAAATATGGAGCAACGTTCAAAGCGACAACGACAACAAGACATTAGCAAATTGGGAAAGGAATTAAATTAGATTTTTATTTATTTAATTAAATATAAAATAATATAATTATTTATTGCTTTCTATTCATTTTATACTGTTACGTACGTCAATCTTGTCCCGTTTGGGTAAGAAACGAGTGCAACAAAAACAAACGGTGGTCAGATCACTTCACGTCTTCACCACCGCCGGGCCCACATCATCCATAACGCACCTGGTCCCCGCATCCTATTATTATTCTTCGGTTCCGGTGTAGAGTGACTGACCTTTCATCTTCCCAGTTCCAGTAGCGTGTGCCTCTCACGCACGCCTCTATGTCAAGAGCCCCTTGTTTTTCTCTTCTCTTTTTTCAACCACTATAAAAATCCCTGTATCTCAGTCACTTTCTATTAGTACAACTAATTTCAACTAAACTTTGTACTACTTGTACTACAACGCTCTCATTTCTTGTTACTTTTCCCTTCACAAATATAAATTCTGAGATTTTTATTTTACTTCAACCTATCATTGAATATTACTTCTTTTTGTGATTATTGGTTCAGTTACTAGATTGGAAGAATCTGTGAATCCAATGGATACTACAAATAATATAGAAAGTGAGATTAGAGAAAACCTTGAAGAGGGTTCTGTGGCTATGATGGATGAGGAAGTCAATAGAATAGCACCTTGGAGGAAACAAATTACAGTTCGAGGATTAATAGCTAGTTTTATAATTGGAGTCATTTATAGTGTGATTGTCATGAAACTCAATCTCACTACTGGATTAGTCCCTAATTTAAATGTCTCTGCGGCTTTACTTGGCTTTGTGTTTATTCGAATTTGGACTAAGATTCTGGCAAAAGCTAAGATTGTTTCGGTTCCGTTTACTAGACAGGAGAATACCATCATTCAAACTTGTGCTGTTGCTTGCTATAGCATCGCCGTAGGAGGTTAGTTACTCCTTTTCGTAAGCTCTGACCGACCGTTTGTATGGTATTTGCGCTCGATGAACTCAAATTATCGTATCCAAATAGTTCCTTACTATAATATAAAGTTTATGTGTGTGTGTTTGTGATTTGTTGAAGTGAACTTGTATGATAATTGTAGGTGGTTTTGGTTCTTACCTATTGGGGTTGAATAGGAGGACTTACGAGCAAGCGGGGATTGATACGCCTGGGAATACTCCTGGTAGTACTAAGGAGCCTTCAATTGGTTGGATGACAGCATTTCTATTTGTGACCAGTTTTGTTGGACTTTTAGCTTTGGTTCCTATTAGAAAGGTTTCCATTTTAATATTGAATTGAATCGTTTCATGATTTTGTTCATTTAAATATTGTTAAAGATTCTGTCCGTGACATGTTAGTTGAGTGTTACGAGTTTTAGTTTCACGAGGGACGACGGAGTGTTGCTAAGGAATTTGGTTCTATTTGACTTGAATGGTGTTGATGATGAATTTGTGTTGTTTAACAGATCATGATAATAGACTACAAATTAACTTATCCAAGTGGAACTGCTACTGCGGTTCTTATTAATGGATTTCATACTCCTAAGGGAGATGTCATGGCCAAGTATGAACCTTTTTTGTCTTTTCTGATTTTAGTTTTAATTTTTTTGGAGTTTCTCGAACTAGTTTAACTTCTTTTGCAGGAAGCAGGTTCATGGATTCGTGAAATTCTTCGCATCGAGCTTTGTCTGGGCGTTCTTTCAGTGGTTCTTTACTGGTGGAGATACTTGTGGATTTGTTCAATTTCCTACTTTTGGACTGCAAGCATGGAAAAACTCGTGAGTTCTCATTTGATCTTTGTTCTACTACTAGCAGTACTAAAAGTTCTCAACTACAGTATATATGAAATAGTTATCTTATCCAATTGTTGCTGATTTAAAGCGCTGTAATTTCGCAGATTTTACTTCGATTTCAGTATGACTTATGTTGGAGCAGGAATGATTTGTTCTCATCTTGTTAACTTATCATTACTTCTTGGTGCTGTGATTTCATGGGGCATCATGTGGCCATTAATCAGAGGACTAAAAGGAGAATGGTTCCCTGCAGATATAAAAGAAAGTAGCATGAAGAGTCTCAATGGTTATAAGGTTTAACTTTAGCTATAGAATTGATTAAAGGACCTCATTGGAGTATTTGTTTTTAGACCTTATCAGATTTTATCCCTTGCTCCAGGTTTTCATTTCCATTGCCTTGATTCTTGGTGATGGGTTTTACAATTTTGTCAAAGTTCTCTATTTCACTGCCACAAACATCCACGCCAACATGAAAAAGAAGAATCTTAATAATACATGTAAGTAAGTGATAGCTTATAGTTTTTCAGTCCTTGAGGATTTCATTCACACTCTCAAGTCTCAACATACTCTTGTCATTTGCAGTTTCCGGTAACCAGAAACAGTTGCCTCTTGATGATCTAAGACGCAACGAAATGTTTGCAAGAGAAAATATTCCAATATGGTTGGCATGTACAGGGTACATATTTTTCTCCGTCATCTCTATAGTTGTAATCCCGTTGATGTTCCCTCAGGTGAAGTGGTATTTTGTCCTGTTTGCATATATTTTTGCGCCTTCTCTTGGCTTCTGCAATGCTTACGGTGCTGGATTAACCGATATGAACATGGCCTATAACTACGGAAAAGTAGCTCTCTTTGTACTTGCAGCCTTGGCTGGAAAAAGTGATGGTGTAGTTGCTGGACTTGTAGGGTGTGGTTTGATTAAATCAATTGTTTCGATTTCATCTGATTTGATGCACGATTTGAAAACGGGTCATCTCACATTGACTTCGCCGCGTTCGATGCTTGTAAGCCAAGCAATTGGTACAGCAATAGGTTGCGTTGTTGCTCCTATCACATTCTTCCTTTTTTACAAGGCTTTTGATGTTGGAAATCCAGATGGTATTTACAAGGCTCCGTATGCTATTATATATAGAAACATGGCAATTTTGGGCGTGGAAGGTTTTTCCGCACTTCCACAGCACTGCTTGCAATTGTGTTGTGGATTTTTCGTATTTGCAATAGTGGCTAATTTGGTGAGAGATCTTGGCCCGAAAAAACTTGGTAGATGGATTCCACTTCCAATGGCTATGGCTGTGCCTTTTCTTGTTGGTGGTTACTTTGCCATTGACATGTGTGTGGGAAGTTTGATTGTGTTTGCATGGCATATCTTGAACAAAAGTGAAGCAGGTTTGATGGTTCCTGCAGTTGCTTCTGGTTTGATTTGCGGAGATGGATTATGGATTCTTCCTTCATCCATTCTTGCATTGTTAAAGATTCGTCCCCCGATTTGCATGAGCTTCTTCCCATCTAGGTAGAATGTTCGGATTTGGAGATGTTGCACGAATCACGCAATTATCGATGCCAACCGTCCTATTTCGAATATACTGTCATAATCATTTTTAAACTGATTATGTTATTGTGAAATCTGAATTGTCCATCTCAGTAATATTCACTTATAGAGATTAGAGGAATTAGATGTAGTAAAATTATTCTACCTAAGGTAGTTATGGTCATAATGTTACAGGAGGCTTGCTTCTTAGTTATTATATACATAAATATGCAAGGTTTGGAATTCCTTGTTTTTTTTTTAGTTGAAGAACTTTGGAATCCAGATTGATATGTAAATCCAGCTCATATTTGCACAAGAAGAATAAATTTTGACATATTAGAGAGGAGAATCTTTGATTGATTTCTGAAAATAAAATACAATTATATATAACTACCTATATTTCTCTATTATTATTTTAAAAATGTTCTTCAAAATATAACATATGTACCAAACACATTTGTGAAAATATATTTCGAGTCAAATACGTTTTTAGTCCCTATAAATAAATCACTATTTAATTTTAATTCTTACAAAAATTTCATTCCAATAATGATTCTCTAAAAATTTTCTATCTATATAGTTGATCTCTTCCGTTAGATTTCATTAGCGGAGGCTGACGTGACTGCACATGTGGCATAAGTTTTGTTGCGTGACATGTCTTGACTTGCTCAATATGGAATTAAAAATAGATAATTTTAATTAAGTTAATAAACCAAACGTCATAAACGCAATTTCATTAACATTCTACCATTTGAAACACCACTTGGAATCCTACGAAGTCAAAAATGGTCTTCTAGTTCTTCTGCGTTCTGTTGCGTGATTTCCATTTGAAACACCATTCAAAATGTTGTTTGATTTCTTCTCTGTTTGAAGTCGATTACGAAGAAAAGAGAAAAATGTTGAGTTGTTATTGCGGTGGTTCCATTCAGTTTACTGAAAACTTGTGGTGGTCTCATTGAGACATTTCGAAAGCGCATCTTGTGGTCCTTCACTCTGCAGTTCAAATTTGTTCATTTTCTATTTTTACTAAATTTGTTATTTTTATGTGGAGTATTAGATGTTGTTTGATTTCTTCTCTGTTTGAAGCCGATTACGAAGAAAAGAGAAAAATGTTGAGTTGTTATTGCGGTGGTTCCATTCAGTTTACTGAAAACTTGTGGTGGTTTCATTGAGACATTTCGAAAGCGCATCTTGTGGTCCTTCACTCTGCAGTTCAAATTTGTTCATTTTCTATTTTTACTAAATTTGTTATTTTTATGTGGAGTATTAGTTTAGGGGTTAGGGATCCATCATTTAACCATCACTTTTATGTAGAAATTGATGTTTTGATTGTTTAATATGAGTTAGTTTTTGAGTTTTTAGTATTTATACATGCATAATGTTGAGTGTACTATGACTTATGACTGTGTATGTGCATACCATATTTGATTTAAGTTTTACATCTTTGATCCCAAGTGTAATGTACATGACATGGAGTTATATAAGGTTGTGATATACACTAATGGTTCTTTTATAATAGACCTTAACTTAAGGATATGATATATTAGCTCGTCTAAAACATATAGTCTTATCAATCGTGTGGCCTTCTGCTTCATCTATACTTAATCTATATCTTCCATGTAAGTCGGTTTCATCTCATGCATCGCCTTCGGTAATATGTTTTGAGTCAACAAATATTTAATCCTCTTTTGCCATAATACAAAATTACTCATCCGGTAAAACCTTGCCACCTCGACTTTCTCATCAAGGTTAATCGTCATCTGATACCAATTGTTAGAAGAACAACTAGTATATAAGATTAAAGAGAAATGAAAATAAAAGAAAATGAACATGATAAATCTTTATTAATGCAGTTCAGCCAATGATGTCTACTCTGTGAATATATAACAACTATAGTTTCTTTTTATTTATTTTTTATTAATTAGAGTTTATTAATATGATGACACATTGACACCTCTGATAATGTTTTACCTCGTATTTGTATAACATAACCAACCTTTGGATTAAAATCTATTATTAGATCAATCAACAATAATAACAACAACAACTAAGCCTTATCCCACTAAGTGGTATGGGTCGACTATATTAATTAACTTTCGTCATAATGTTCTATTAATGACCATGTTTCTATCTAAATCATTAATCTCTAGATCTTTCTTAATAACTATAGTCTTTATATGTCTTTCTCTTTCTCTAATAATCCGCCTTCTTTCCATCTGGTTACCCTTCTTTTACACAATCTACCAGCTTCTCTCTACATGCCTAAAGTACCTAAGTCTATTTTCCACCACCTTTTCCATTATAGGCGGTACCCTTACACACACTTACACACACACACACTCTCTCTCTCTCTCTCTCTCTCTCTCTCTCTCTCTCTCTTTCTTTTTCTAATATTTTCATTTCTAATTCTATCCTGTCGAGTCTTACCACACATCCACCACATCATCCTCATCTCTGCTACACTTATTTTATTCTCGTGTTAATTTTGAACCTTCCAACATTTTATCTAGTGCAAAATTGCAGTCTTACCGCATTCAGATAAAACTTCCCCTTCAACTTGATTGATACTATTATATCACATAAAACACCTGATGCTCTTCTCTATTTCAACCATAAAACTTGAATTTAATGCTTTACATCCCTTTTTATTTCTCCATCATTTTGTATTATGGACCCGAGATATTTGAATAGTGTTACTTGAGGGATAACATGATCTTCAACTTTCACCTCTAGGTTAGAAACACTTATTCTTTTGTTGAACTTATGTTAAATATACACCTTCTAAATTCTACTTAGGCAAAAGCCATGCATTTCTAAAGCTCGTCTCCAAGTATTCAACCTCTCATTTAAGTCCTCTTTTGACACTCCAAGAAGAATTATATCATATGCCAAAAGCATGCATCTGTGTGCCAGCTCTTGGATGTGTTCCGTGAGTACATCCAACATTAAGGTAATAAGGTATAGGCTTAGAGTTGAACCATAATGCAAACAAATTGGAATGGGAAAATTGTTTGTCTCTTTGCCTTGTGTCCACACACTAGTCGATACCCCTTCATACATATCTTGGATAACTCGAATATATGCAATCCTAACCCCTTTCTTCTATAGGGCTTTCTACAAAATCTCTTTAGGCACTCTATTACACGTCTTATCTAAGTCAATAAAAATTATGTGCGGGTCTTATTGTTCCAACCGATAATTCTTCATCACAAGCCATAATAAATAAATTGCTTTCATGGTCGGCCTTCCAAGCACAAAACCTAATTGATTCTCAGAGACTTGAGGCTCTTTTCTTTATTTCTGTTCAATCACTTTTTACCATAACTTCATGGTATGAATCATAAGCTTAATCTTCTTATAATTTGTACAATTTTCTATATCCACCTTGTTATTATAGATTGGAACTAAGGTTCTTCTTCTCCATTCAATCGACATGCACTTTGACCTCATAATTTCATTAGATTTTGGTGAGCCACTCAATACCTATATCCCCAAGAAATTTCCAAACTTCAATAGGTATATTGTCTGGTCTAACCACCTTATTGTTACTCATTCTTTTCACCGCTTCTTTTACCTCATGTTTCTCGATTTGACAGTAGTAATTATAGTTCTGATCTGCTTCTCTAATGCTGAGTCTACTAGAATCTGACGCGATATCATATTATTCATTAAATAGGTTGTAGAAATATGTCTTCAACCTCTTTATATCTTTTTCTTGAACAAAGAACACACATTTTTCATCTTTAACACACTTCAACTGATCCAAATCTCTAGTTTTTCTTTCTCTTCCCTTAGTAAGAATTAAATGAGCTTTTTAATCTCAACCATTTAATTTTAATCTAAAAGGCTAGTAATTATTCTTTTCAATCTCATATAAAAATAACATTCTCATGTTATATATATATATATATATATATATATATATATATATATATATATATATATATATATATATATATATATATATATATATATATATAATGAAAATGTTATTTTTATATGAGAGTGAAAAGAATAATTATTATCCTTTAGATTAAAATTAAATGGTTGAGATTAAAAATCACATTTAAAGAATATGTGTGTGTCTCTTTCATATATATTAGCTATTTTGATCTCATTCTTAGCTTTCTTCTACTTTTCCCATCTTTTGCCAATTTTTCACCTAGATCAAACTTTAAAACAATCATTTTTTACTCTAACATTACTCTAGACACTTCCATTCCACCACCAAGATTCTTTACCCCGAGGTCCAAAACCTCTTGATTCACCCAACCTCTCTTTAGTCATTCTTCTAATCTCTTGGGTCATCTTATTCCACATATCATTTGCACTTCTTTGTGGTTGTCCAAACCCTCCTTTAGAGTTGGAAAATTCCTCTTTTTGCACCCTTTAAATGCCATAACTTGATCTTTGGTTCCACCATATGGCATATTTTATTTTTTCTCCCCTTAATTCTTACATCCATAACCAAAACTCTACATTCGGTAGTCAAGCTCTCTCCCGGGATAACCTTACAGTCCAAGCAAATCTTCCTATTAGAGCTCTAAATAAGAAAGAAACCTACATGAGAACATGCCACCCCCTTTTATAGGTGATAAGATGTTCATCTCTTTTCCTAAGCCATGTATTTTCTATAGTAAGATCCAAAGCCAATGAAAATTCCAAGATGGATTTACCATTCACATTCACCTTCCTTGTGCCAAACCCGTCATGCATGCTCTCAAAACCTCTTGCTACACTACCTACATTTTCATTAAGATCCCCACCCAAGAAAATATTTTCTCATTGGGGTATATCATGAAGTAAACCTTTTAAATCCTTCCAAAATCTTACCTTAAGGTATTTTTCTAATCTAACTTGAGGTGCATAAGCACTAATAACATTAAATGTATCTTTTTCCATTACAAATTAGTTGCAAGGTTATGATTCGATCTCATACTCTTTTCACATCCATAATATTCTTCTTCCATTCATTGTCCATAATAATCCCCACACCATTTTCCGATCTAACCTTTTCGGTGTACCAAAGCTTAAATCACGAGTTGTCTAATTCTTTTGTTTTTTCCATATTCACTTAGTTTCTCGTAGACACATAAAATTGATCTTCCTCCTAATCATAATGTCCACTATTTCCATAGATTTTTCCGTAAGTGTACATATATTACATGATCCAAAACAAATCCTCATCTCATGAACTAGCATCTTTACCAACACCGTTCATAAAAATATGGGAACTCTTACTTATTTTTCACTACATTCAGACGGTGATGCAACATCCCTTGCTCTTTCGACATTGTACTCGATCCATATAACACGTTGCTTATGGGAAATGACCTAACATTTACATTATTTCATATTTGATTCATGTCATAAAGATTCGACAAAGTTTTACATTGGTTGTCGACTGTCTAACACAATTTTCTCCTTTTATCCGGGCTTGGGACCAACTATGTATAACTTAACTAACCTAGGTAGGATTTAATATTAGATAGATCATGTCTATAAAATTTAACATCAATCGAAAATGATTAGACTTATTAATTAGATGCATACAAATTAACTCTTAATAAAGTTCATCGAAACGATTAATTTTGATCCATCTATTTAACATATCAAATGATTTCAGATTGATGTTAAATTATATATATATATATATATATATATATATATATATAGTAATAGGTTTCAATCCACCGATAGATTTTATTATACAGATATACAATAAAGATTTATCAGATGTGTCATAAAATTAAGTTTGACATCTTAATGTCATTTGATCCCGACTCATATATAATATTATATGTCTCAGTTTAGAATAATATTTCTGGGTCTTGTTGCGAGGGCGCCACAAACATTTGTGACTAAGGAGGAATTAACCCGAAACCCCCCCACCCCCACCCCACAAAGGCACCCCCATAGTTTCATAATTCCAAAACTACCCTTGAAATAAATTTAAACAAATTTTCGTATGAAATTTTTTGTCGGCATATCAGAATTTCTGATACACACTAAATTTTCAATAATGTATCTTTAATTTCTGCTATATTAGAATTTCTGAAATTTACATGAACATACAAATACTACTAAAAATTCTAAATGTTTCATTTTATACCGAAAATTTCAATCAAAATGAAATTTCCGATAGTTCATATCCAATTCAAAAAATTAACACTACCGAAAATTTCAAAATATCCAATAAAAAATATAAAATTTTAAAAAAAAATTATCGGGTAGATTAGTTGGTACGGAAGGAAGGATACCGTTCTATAAAAAGAAATTCTAAATAAAGGGGTCAAAAATAAATATATAAATGAGGGGTGACAAAAATAAATAACTTGTGACTAAGACATGTTTAAAATTTCAACCCATTATATTTCTCTTTTGTCTCACATATTATATTCCTTGTTATCTTAATATCAGCCATAGATATTAATGTGACAGCACATTACATCATTGAAGACCAAAATGTTGGGTTATTCTAAAATTTGATTAACAAAAAATACTATTCATATTTATAAATTTAATATATTTTCAAGTTCTTTTTCTCTATTTATAAAGCATAAATGCATTAATTATTATTGTAACAATACACTTTTAGTTATATTTCACCTCTCTACATAATTTCTAATAAGTATTATGTTCTACTAATTTTTCTTTTAAAGAAAAAAATGTATAGAACAATAACAATTGTCCTCAAATTTAATGTTATCGTCTATTTTTTTTATTCTTATAATTAATATAAAATAATATATATTTTAGAAATAGAGTCATTAGTATTTAATATTTCATTCAAATGTGCCTTAAGACCACCCCTAGTTTAACTTTGTTTACTTTGACTAACCCATTGTTTTTGTGGTAGTTGTGGACTAATCTTAATTTTGGTTGGCATTATTTTGCAAACTCTTGTGTTTAGTAAACACCATTTCATGACAATAAGTACAATTTTATTAATTTGCAATGATGATATCATTATTTAGAAGAAAAACATTAGCAATAACTATTTTCAATAAGAAACTATTAAATATGTGACGGTTATTTTCAACAACAATAATTAAATAAAATTAGATACAATTTAAAGGATTGATTGTGAGGATTTATATAAGGAACACAACGACAACACAATAACATAAATAAAGTGGAAACTCTATTAATGTGATTGAAACAACAGAATAAGAGACCAAAGAGAGAAATTAATGTGAAAGAGTGCATTTGTTTTTATTAGTGTGAAAGAGTGCTATAGAGAGAAATTAATGTGGAAGAGTGCATTTCTTAGTTAGAGAAGTTGAGACGACAGAACAAATAGTATGGACCCCACACATTTTTTAATATATGAAATATATTTTAATTTAATTTAATTAATTAGTTATTAAATAAATAAAATTTATATAGTTAACTAATAACTAAAAAAAATTAAATAAAAAATTAAATATATTCAAATAAAAAATAAATCAATTATTAGTATAAAGATAATTTAGTCATTTCAAAATTAAACACATTTTTTCTTTGGCAAAATACCCAAATTGGTCCCTTAACTCCATCACTGGGTCCAATATGGTCTCTTATCTCTAAAAAGTGACAAAAAGGTCATTTAATTTGTTAAATTGTACCACGTTTGTCCTTCCGTCACCAACCGTTAGTCAAAGTCAAGTTATCATACACATGTGGAGCTTAGCTTGGGTGACTCATCTGCCATGTATGATGTGTTTACCTAAAGTGTATACAAACTAGTTTCATAACCATTTGTACGAAACTTGGTGAAAATAGAAAGGAGGAACCCTAGCGCAGCTACCATTGAAGCTTGAAGCATCATAACCAGCTACCATTGAAGCTTGAAGCATCATATCCATTTCTGAAGCATAATCTACCATGTATGATGTGTTTACCTAAAGTGTATACAAACTAGTTTCATAACCATTTGTACGAAACTTGGTGAAAATAGAAAGGAGGAACCCTAGCGCAGCTACCATTGAAGCTTGAAGCATCATAACCAGCTACCATTGAAGCTTGAAGCATCATATCCATTTCTGAAGCATAATCTACCAGGTATTCGATTTTACAATTTGAAATGTTATTCGATTGCAGTTACTTTAATGATTCAGGGTTTGTATGTTTTAGGGTTTTTCGGAAAAGTTACTGATTTAGGGTTATTTGATTTCGATTAGGGATTTGTGTCAGTAGAGATGAGTGAGTACCTAAATCTTACAATTCACCACAGTGGTGCATTTGTCGATGACGAGCTGAGTGTATACGAAGGGGGGAGATTGCAAAATTGAAAATAGATGTTGATAGATGGAGTTATTTTGAACTGCTAGGTTGTTTTAAGGATTTATGTTACACCTGTATTGGGAAAATTTACCATAAGGATCCACAATTTGGGATGAGCACCTTGGTTGATGACAAAGGAGCCCTAGAGATTGCTGATTTATTTAGGGTTCACCTTAGGGTTGACATATACATCACACACATATTGTCACAACCTGATTTCTATGATGGTCCATTTGATGAAGTAGAAGCAGATGTGATGGAAGAGGATGACACTGAAAAAGTTCTTGCTGCAATGCTCGAGGAAGTTAATGATGAGGTGAATAATACTGAGCCCTTGAATGAGACAACTCCAAGGATGGAAGAGGAAGCTTTGAATCAGAATGAAGGGAATAATATTGATCCTATGAATCTGAATGCTGAGGGGAATAATTCTGATCCTGTGAATCTAAATGCTGAGGTGAATAATTCTGATCCTGTGAATCTGAATGCTGAGAATGAAGGGGATAATACTGATGTTAGTGAGGATGATATTGATGATGAAAACTTCAATTATGACAGTGCAATGGAAGTTGGTTTTGATGATGAATCAGATGAGTTTGATGATGAGGAGGGTGATGTGATGAAATCTATGAATGATCAAGAGGGGAAGATGAATAAGGGTAAAGAAAAGTGTGAAGATAAAGTTAGTGATAATGAAAGTGATGATTTACAAAGTGGGTGTGAAAGTGATGATACTAGTGATGTTGTTAGGAAAAAGTACCCTATTTTTAAATTACAGAAAGACATGTCGAAGTTCAAATGGGAGGTTGGGATGTATTTCACAACCAAGGCTGATTTCAAAGAAGCTATAGCATCATATGCAGTGCAAACTGGCAGGGGTCTTAGGTACATTAAGAATGACAAGGTAAGGGTGATGGTTAGATGCAAGGAAGGATGTGATTGGGAAGCCTACTGTGCAAAGTTACCTAATGAGGATTCTTGGCAACTAAGGAAGATCATAGACAACCATAGTGGTAGTAGAGAGTACAATGTAAAGTTGATGAGTACAAAATGGTTAAGTAAGAGGCTACAAAATTCACTGAAATCCAATCCAAGATTGAAGCTTAGGGACATAAAGGAAAAGGCACAAAAAAATGGAATGTAGGTGTTAGCAAGCAAAAGGCCATAATAGCAAGATTTGCTGCTAGAGACATGGTAGATGGTTCTTTTCTTGGGGATTATACAAGGATCTATGACTATTGCCATGAACTTTTGAGATCTAACCCAGGTTCTATTGTGAAAGTCAATGTGCATCGTGTACCAGAGGGTTTTGCATATCAGAGACCATATTTTAAGAGGCTGTACATTTGCTTGGCTGCTTGTAAGGAGAGTTTTAAATTATGTAGACATTTCATTGGGCTAGATGGTTGTTTTTTGAAAGGGTTGTGTGGAGGTCTATCAATTTGTGATTTTTCCAATTAATGGTTCTAATTTATGGGCCAGAACTGAATATCCAGATGTGCAGCCTCATAAGTATAGGAAGATGCCTGGAAGGCCAAAGAAAAGAAGAAATTTAGAGCAAGGTGAGGTTGATGGTTCAGACAAAAAGATGAGAAGGACTGGGTTTAATGTTAGGTGTAGCAGGTGCAAAAAAGCAGGTCATAATAAACTGGCCTGCAAGGACCACACCAGTTGATGGGCTAAAGACGTGTCTAATTATGTGTCTAGCGGTATCTGAACTGCAAGTGCACAGCCTATCGAAGTAATATTTAAGATTATCGATCCACAGGGATTCTATGGTTACTTAGTGCTAGATGAACTTCTAGTTTAGCTAAGGCGAATGGTTGTCACGATTTTTTGTTGATTTTAAGATATTAGAGGCGGAATTAAATTTAAGTTTTAATAAAATGATACTAAGGCGGTCGGTATGTAATTATTCTAACTTAGGTGGGTAAATCTAACCTAGGCTTATAAAGGTGTTTACTTAATCTATTCGGTAGAAGTTACCAGTTTAAATACCCTCAACTCACACTCTCGTGGTCTTATCTCAGATCTTACCCCTAAAGCCCTATGCCTGCTCTCGCTAGCCCATAAGTGTTTAGAGATAATTTTTGGAAACTAAGTAATTCTAATTTATTTTAAAGCGCTCTCGCTGTGTTTAATTTAAATGCCTAACTTTAGCTATCTGGTTAAAATCTCACACTCTCGTGGTCTTGACTTAACCTAATACTCTTTTCTTACTCTCGTAACGAAAAGGTCGAATTAAATTAAAAAGTATCAGCCAAAATGTTAAGTTACTAAATTTTTTAAGCCTATGATTAAATTTTACCGATTAAGTTTGTTTTAATTACATACCGCCCTAAGATAATTAGCTACTCATTGATGTTGAACCAGACAGAGACAGAAAATTAAATAATAAAATGCTCATGGCAGAAAAATAAATAAACATTATAAATATTAAAATTGCAATATTATAAAAAACCTGGTTAACAAATATTATAGCAGACTCCTTCTTCCACAGACCGGAAAGCTTGGAGTTGGCGGAAATCGAAAATAATGCAAAATCTGAAGGTTTAGAAACAAGTAATTTTTATAACAATTTCCTGATGTTGGAAATTGTTATAGATTGGGTTTGGATACAATAAAATTGAAAAGCTGAAAAATAATGCAGAAATAGAAACAGGGTCGTAAAACAATTCGGCAGAGCTTCCGCAGAAATTCGAATAAAAAATGCTCTGTCTTTTCTTCATAGAACTAATGCTATTTATAGGAGAGTAGTTTGGGCTTTTGCTGAATGTGTTGCATGGGCCTCGTAGGAGAAGTTGAGGAATTCTAGGAACGTGGCATACAGGGTCAATCTGGAAAGTAGCAGCTTCACATGCACGTAGCCCTGTGACCAAGTCTGGTCAAATAACCTACTTTTACCCTTGTCACGGTCGTGACAAGGTCTTCACGCTCGTGTCCTGTGGTTTTAAGTGTCACGGTCGTGACAATGTTGTGACGATCGTGATGGCCTCTTTTAGGGTGTCACGGTCATGACACCTTGGTGACAACCGTGGCTGCAACAAATTATGTAGTTTTAGCAGGCTTCTTCATTTCTTCATCTTTTTATGGTTTCTTTTGTTCCTTTTGCTCTTACTTTATGATTTAGCTCCATATAATGATGTACCTGCAAAATGGTGAGAAAAACTCGAGAAATCGAGTGTTAAAACGGTGATTATGCGATAAAACGTCAATGAAATCTAGCAATATAATCGATACGTTTTCTCGTTATCAAACTTCCCCAAACTTAAACCTTTGTTTGTCCTCAAGCAAATAGTCGGTTGAAAATCGGCGGACAAACTTTTATTTACGCAAACTCATAACAAACCGTATGAGGGATCGTTTTGTCGGATAGACCGGTACTTTGATATTACACTACCGATACACTAATGACACAAGCAACAAGCTATGTCGTCGACTTCCCATTAAACGAAACGATCGGTAATTACTTTACGATTTCACCTAGAGTTTTTCGATCTTATTTCGCCCGGTTTCATTCTAGCGCAATCACATTAAGCCTTTTGCCTTAGCACACACGTAGTGGAGTAGCCGGTTAGCGACTTTGATCCTTTTTAAGCACGGGGTCTGGTACACGAGTGCGGTAACCCTACATATTTTATCTGATTTGGAGGTTGTGGGGGATCGAGCCGTAGCACGCCCTACCGAGTTCAGAACCAGTACCTCTGAACCAACCCGCAATGGACTCCTTCTCATATTTCTCGTTTTTTTTTATATGCGACCGTGTACCTTGGTGCAATTTCTTTTCATTTTGCATCGAGATATGAAGGATCTTATTGATTAGGCATCAAACGCTTATATTCATCGGCTCCCCACGTGGTTTGTGTTCAGACGGTGCTGACTGCTAGTATAAACTACTAGGGGTTACTTTTGAACTGAAACTTAAAGTGTACTCGTAATGGTAATCGGAATGGAATCGCTTAAGTGGGAAGTCAAAGGTGTCAAGATTGTATTGGTCTTGTTTGATCGTTCTCGGCTTCCTAATTATGATTCCGTAGGTAAGTTGGGTAATGCGAATAATTAAAGATTTTTTCTGGTATGGCTAAATAAACGGGGAAAGTTTGAAACTAAAGAAAATAGCACAAAGATTTGCTCGTTTCATTAACTTGCGAAAAGAAATACAACGGAATTGAAAATACAACGAAATGGAAAAGTGCGAAAAAGGGAAAAATGCGGAAATGAAAGGTACCTCTCCCACACAATATCAGACATTGTCCTCAATGTTGTGATATAGATGCGGTAAAAGTACAGTACAAACGACAAAAACGAAAAAAACAAACATAAGCAAACTAAAACTATGGCTGCTGAGGACCGCGGGCTCGGCTTCTGGTGCGGGAGCGGCGTCTGGAAGGAGTCGCTTCAGGGTCAGAACCGGTGCCGGTGGCAGCAGTGATGTCAATGCGGAGGGCTTCTAGCTCGCGGAAAATTTCGTCGAGCTTCTCATTAGTAGATGTCTGGTTTGCTGCAATAGTGCCGAGTAAAGCATCATACTGCTCCTTCTGCCTTCGCTCCAGTGCGGCGTTCATCTGGTTCTGCTGATGAATCGCACGGAGGACATCCTCAAGAGTGAATTCCGGAGCAGGAGGCTGTCGGGCAGATGTCTCTGGTATATCCTGAACAGGCTCAGCTGCATCCATAGCGTCCTGCATCTCATCCGCTGGAGGGTCTGCCTGATCATCATGAATAGGGGCGTGGTCGGCAGCATCTGGTAAGACAAAGAGCCAGTTGGCTCGGCTGGATGGGTCGATGCGGTCGCGGGATGGCAGAATGATATGGTGGAAAATGGTGCCATGGACAACAGGGCTATACCTGTCATCCTCTTGCTGCGCAATCAGGTGAGCGGACCTGCAATAACTCTTGGTGAGGAATTCTGCTTCTCTGAAAGGCTGATTTACGACCAAGTCACCAAGCCCCAACTGAATGGCGAGGGAGGTGACAATGCCGCCTATGAAAAATGGGGTTGATCCTCTATGCGCAATAGCCTGGATGTGATAAAGCATGAACGGGGCAGCGTTTATCGGCTCGTCATTTAGAGCGCAGTGCAAGAATAGAAGCTCCTTGGAGTTGAGCTTATGGTTGCTTTCTCGAGCGAATATGGTGTTGCAAATGACTCGGTGGAAATAGCGGATTGCCGGGTTGTGAATGTGTGTAGCATTGAGGCTTTGGAAGGCTGAGGCACGGGTATTGGTTATGTCGTGCCATAAAGTGAAAGCGGTTTCACTAAAATTATCCGGCACGCGGAGATGAGCTTCAGTCCCGTGATCGAAGCCTAGCAACTCGGCTATCCTGTTTTGCGAAAGGTTAAACTCCTGGCCATGCAATCTGAATTTTGCGAAACCGGTGAGCTGACTCTGAGAACCGGCAGGAGTGGTGTACTGGAACGAGATAAGGAACTCCAATGTCAGAAGCTCGAATGTGGGCTGAGGCTGACTGCAAAGATCCCACAGACCGACTTTTTGAAGCAGGCTCTGGACACTAGTAAGCATTCCGAGTTCCCTCAAACAGACAGTGTCGATATAACGTGTAGGTTGCACACCGCGGTTCTGGAATCGGATAAATCGTTCTCTCTGGGTTTCTCCAGCATCACCTTCTCTGAATTGGATGGTATCCATTGCATGCAAGAGGTAGAGTGAAAGATGAAGATTTTTGATGTTTTGTGAAAAATGATAAAATGAGAGAAATAATGAATCGGAATAAATATTGGAAGGTTAGAATGTGATAGGTGGTGATAATGGGGGGTTAATGAGTTTAAAGTTGGTAATGGGGGGTTACGGAAGTTATGGAGAAAATGGGTGGTTTTTGGAAGTTATGGAGGAAGAAGAAGAAGAGGTCACGAAGAGAAACAGTTCTGTTTCTCACGAATCCTGTAATAAGGGTTGTCACGGTCGTGACAGGGGCGCGACGGTCGTGACACGCTAAATTAGCACGTCACGATCGTTAGGGGGTTGTGACGACCGTGAGGGCTTGCTTCGTTGAATAATTTCCAGAAAACACTATCTCAATTATTTCACATACTTCATAATAATTTATTTTTTTCACTTCTCACTCAATATTATATTAAAACACCATATAACAATTAATTTCAACATAGTACTTTACTAACTTGCATGGCATGAGAGATTTTATATAATAGGAATAAATGCAAGCATAACAGTACATAGAACTAAAAATATATAAATTTATTAAAATGGATAAATTTTGGAATTAGAAGTGCATTGCATAAGTTACTTGAAAATGAAATTACATTAATGAAAATACGGTACGAAATTGTTTGCGAAAAATAAATCTAACTAGAAACGAAAACAATGAGAAAAATAAACTAAATCACTTATAGCATTTTCAAAAGCGTTTCTTCAAATCTTCGATTGCGGAGTTCAAGTGATAGAATTGTTCGCAGGTTATGTCAGTCAAACCTATAATATCCAATCACATGCTTTTAATGTCTTCCTTAAATGAATTAATGTCAGTTTGGTAAGCTTCAAGAGTGTTCATAATATTCTGTAAGTTGTTAGCATAATCTCCTTGATTCACTTCAGGGGTTTCATTTACTTCTTCAGTGTGGTCAATGTCATGGTAACCAGGAGGTGTCTCAGGGTCAGTTTCGACATCGGTCATTATATCATCTTTTATCTTGTAAGACTGAGGTGTTTCAGGAGTAGATGGATAATCAGGTGGGGTTAACTCATAAAGCCAGTTATCCTTATTGTGAACACTTACTCTAGCATGGTTTGGCAATGTGAACAGGGTTACTACTTCATTCCGGATTAGGTACTCAAAAAGTGGATGTCCTAAATTCCTTATGATATGTCTATTAAAGCAGAAGTTAAGATTCATAGGACGGATTATACCTAAACGGTTGCACCTGTGCAGTTGGTACCTAAGTCCTATGGCATCAGCAATCATGGTTACAAGACCTCCTACTAATATAGGTAATTCAGGTTCTTCTTGGATACGGGTGAAGGTTTGCATCATGAAAGGTACACCATTAACAAGCTGTCCATTAGTGAAACATGACATAATAAATATCTCATCTTTAGAAACTCCGGTAATATTTTCTTCTTTTCCAAAGAAAGTGTGGGCTAGGATTTTATGGAAGTAACGGAGAGCAGGGTTATGGATCTCATCATTATTCATGCTATTTGGTTCAGGGTGGTAGTTTCCGGTTAAAGTTCCCCAAAAGAAATCTAGCTCAATATCCATCAATTCTACCTGTTGTAACACCCCAAAATTTGCCCTCCTATAATCTCAATTGGTTTTACGTTTCGCATTCGTCTTCATTTTCTTGATAGGTCCATAACATTCGTAGCCACGCATTTGCATTGAATTCCCCAAGGCGTGGGATCAAGATTCCTGATAATCAGAAATCTCATATTCATAAGTGGTTTATCTGGCTATCACATTCAATACAAGCAGTTCAAAGGTTCACATTTCTTATGCGGTTTTATTGATGAGGTTAATCAATTGAAAACGGTGTTCAAGGTTTCATATAAAAGGTATCGTGATATTCATGGTACGAAAGATCAAATGGTGGACTCTGGTGATAATGAGGTCATTATTGGTTCTCTTGGCTGTCCATTGAGGGTGGTACGAGCTCATGAGTTTCGAAATTGAAGCTATTGAAGTTTGTGGATTTATTGAAAGCATAAATTTGATATGGATTGAACATTTGAGTTGATTTAAACCTGTCAAGTTTAGTCAAATGGATCAAGTGGAAGTCGAAGATATAAGTTTATCGAAACAAGTATCGTATCCATTAATATTCATAATTCACTCTAATTCCATATTCACTTCCACATTCTTGTTTTTTTTAATCGATTAACCAAATCATTGTTAAGTCTAACTCAATTAATCATTTGATTACTTATGTCCAGCCAAATGTCCTTTTTATTATTTCTATTAATTATGATAATCCTATTTCAAAACTCAATAACCACATTCAATTCATTTCTAATCCTATTTTTATATTTCTAATCCTATTTTTTATAAGTCCAATTTCGTTTTTGATCATTTCTTTTTTCTATTTATTTATTTCTTTTTTTTCTTAATCCACACATAATTTCCAGCTTCTTTCTTTTAAGAATCTCATTTCTCTCCAAGTCAAGCACATATTAGGCCCACAACTCATTTCCAAATCCTATTTCTCAATTCAAATTCATGGATCATGTTGTTAGGCCCATTGGTTTTCTTTATTTTATATTATGGAAATGTAAGAGAAGAAAACAAGTTGATGTGCAGCAAAACACCTTTGTACAACCTCACCATTCATCTCACACATGGCACACTTTGCAAGAAAAATAAGGACTATGAAAAATCACAATGGTACCGGTTTGATACAACAGAAACAGTTCATAACTGTTAACAAAAACACAAAATTCCAGCCAAGCCCATGACAAAAGAAACGAATTTTACATAAAGGAAAAAGAGAAAGAAATGCGTCTATGAATCTAAGGCTTCATCCACCACCGATTTCAACCGTATTAATCTTTGAATCCCACCTCTCCATCAGCTCTGAGAAAAGAAACACAGCTAAACCCAAAAGCCAGCACCTGCAAAACATACGCACAAGATTGTAAGGCTGGGCGCGAGGCTATAGTTCTCAAAAAAACGCAGACACCGCGGCAATAGGCACCGGAATGTTAAAAAGAAATAAAGGAAAAATCTCAGGAGATGGAAAAGGTTCAATATAAATAATTTCGGTTATAAGGAATCCTAACGAAATATAATTAATTTTCAGACTTCAACCAAACGGCAGCATAACCGAAATGCACCAGAGTCAGTTACCAAGAAATATAACAGAAAGAATTCATTTAAGAAAGAAAAAAAAGTCGGTTACAACCAACTATAACTAACCTATAACAGAATTCCTAATGGATAACAGATTTCTGAGCTAAAATTCACTGAAATGGTTGAAAAAAAACTGACCTTGATAGAGTTCCATAAAACCAGGATTGGGAGGAGTTTTTGGGGCTGGTTTTTCTTTGGCTCACATTCACTCTTCTTCACTGGATTCTCCCTTCTCCTCTCAACTTCTTCATCACCTTCACCCATCAACTTCTCCTGATTCTAGCTGCATTGTGTCTTCACTATCATCACCAACTTCAGCTATCACCATCAAACCACAAAATTCGGGTTCGCATCACAACGAGAATATCAGGTTTCAATGCGCAAGAATCAAGGGTACTGTGAAAAGTCAAGAAGCATTACCAGTCATCCGAAAATGCCGGGAATCTCTTTCTCTATAATCTTCCAACAACTTCATCATTGAGCAGCGACCCGTGTGAATTTCTTTCATCATCAACACAGCTCTGTTACAATCCGCAATCACCATCAAGGACCAACAACCATAGCCAAACCACATCAATTTACAGCTCGCAAGGTCGTCGTCATCTCCGTTCGTTTCAACCTGCAATCATCTTCAACAATCAGTATCCCACACCCTTCGTCATCTGCAACGCACGTCACCGTTTTTCACGATACATTGCTTTCGCAACCAAAACCTGCGAATTCAATCAGGGATAACATCAACCATTCTGAATAAATCAGAGACGCCGAATAAAGAAGAAGGAGAACGTACCTGAGGAGTGTTAGTCCTCTTCGTCGTCATCGTGCGTTATCACCGGAAAAGTGCCGCAGACGTCAGCGAATTCGAACCTACGCATAAACCGTTCATCGCCTTTGCTCATCTTCGTACGCAGGTACGTCAATCTTGATCGGATTTTGTTTAGTTTCTTCTTTGCGTTTGAAGCTGTTAGTATCAATCTGAGCATTCGGGTAGGAATTTGGGAATTTCACGGCTGGATTTAGGATTAGAAGCAAAATCAGGGAGGATTAGTTCATGGCTTCTGTGATTTGGGGAAGGTCCACCGGTGAGGCCGCGGCGGCGCTGAGGCAAGAAGAAGGAAGAACTAGGGTTTGTGAGGAGAAAAGAAAGAGGCTGCGAATGTGAGGAAGAAGAAGGGAGTGACAGCTGGCGACTCTGCTGGGGACTTTTAGAAATTCTAATTTCCCCTTTGAGAGTCAATCCTAGCGCTTGTCTGTTTCTGTTTTCTTTGGGTGTTTATTTGTTTGTTGTTATACTTTAGTTTAGCTTTACTGTTTTGTTTACAGTTTATCGCTTTCCTTTACAGTTTTATTTACAGCTTCCTGCACTTTACTTTACTGTCGCATATACTGGCATATACTGTACTGGCTGTTCTGGTTTTCCTTGGCGGGAAGGGATTATTGTGAGATAAGCCAAATACCCGGCTTGAGTATACACATAGGATTTAGAGTGGGCAGTCGTGTGGCTTGCGTGGTCTTGAGCACGTGTAGTTTTCACGAGTCCCACACCCAGATCAGACTCTCTTGGGATATGTTCTATATTGCCTAGGCAGACCATAGAACGTTCCCACTTGAGCTGCTAACACTGGGAACCGATCATCGAGGACCTTAGTGGAAACAACCCTCTCCAGTGGTGACAGTGGCAGACCACATTTCGTGGCAAACCCATTCGCACCCGAGGGCCCACTAGGAAATCGCATAGGATGACCTTGTTCTCTCGTAGGAACCCGGTTAAAGAAACTGGTCGTATGACGGTAGTATTGTACCCTTCGGGATGAATGTACTATTGTTTCTCGACTTCAGTGCTTGAAGCCGGGAACTTATGAGGGATGCTTGTTTTTCCGGAATTCAGCTGAGGCCTCCCTGAGTAGTACATAATGCCAAACCGATTCCCTGATTTGGTCATGAGCCATTTCTCGGAAATGGTGAACGTATTATTGCTATTCGGCTTTGAGAGTCCGTGATGTTGACCCGTAGTAGCAATACCCGTAAGATTGGGAGGGGTTTACAGGTTTGCAGGAAAACTAAACCTTCAACCTACCTTGTTCTTGATACTTAGGTTTTCTTCTACTTATGATCTGGTGTTCTTGATAGTCGGTATTCAAGCAAAATCAGAAAACAGTACAACAGTGCCCAGTATATGCAACAGTGATCACATGCCATTGCATTGCATCACATCATCCGCATACTTGCATTCCTAACGCATGTTTATTCATTTGCAGGGCTGCATATTACATCCTTGATTCCGGTTGTGGGTATTGATCTATGAGCATGGAACCCAAGAAGCAGACTAAGTGTATTATCTCCTACAAGGTTTATCAGCCTGTTGTGAAAGAAATTCTCAAAGTGAAGGCCTTAGCTCCTCCAGAAGTTCTGAATGTCTTCAAGCAGGATTACGGGTGGATTTTGTATTTCATAGAGCCCATCAGTGACTATGCTTTCAGAGGGATGCACACCTTGCTACAGTTTTATGATCCACAACTTAGATGTTTCGTACTTTCTGATTTCGTGTTGGCACCAACATTAGAGGAGTATTCGAGCATCCTGAGAGTTTCCGTGAAGGACTGTGCACCATTCTTTGGGACCAAGATTGACCCTGACTTCAAAGATGTAGCAACTGCTCTTTATTTGAGCAAGTCATTATTGGAAGATCGGATTGATAGCAAAGGAGGCTTCCGAGGATATCATTTGAGTTTCTTGTTAGGTGAGGCTACCAAAGCAGCTGAGGCAAAAAGTTGGAGTACCTTCAATGCGATCCTAGCTTTGTGTATCTATGGAATCACTTTGTTCCCGAATATGCCGAATTTCGTGGATGTTGATGCTATTCGCATTTTCGTAGCAAAGAATCCTATTCCTACTCTCTTAGGTGATCTCTACCACTCTGTGCATTATAAGAATGAGAAGCGAATGGGTGGAATGTTGAATTGTTGCGCGACTGTATTCTACAAGTGGTTCACACGCTTTCTTCCACAATCAGGAGCTTTTGAGAAGACGAAGAACACTCTTGAATGGTTGGAAAGATTGATGGGTTTGCAAGCAAAGGACATTGTATGGGTTAATCAGGGTTTGCGGTGCATTGACATTCTTCATAGTTGCGGAGGATTCCCTAATGTTCCATTGATCGGGAGGAAAGGGGGAGTTAATTATAACCCTTCTCTCACGATTAGACAGTTTGGGTATGCTTTAAAGGAACCACCAGCTGCTGTGGACATCACAGAGTCCTTGTACTTCCAATCAACATATGGATTCGAGATTGCTCAGAAAGCTTCTAATGCTTGGCATAGTCGGAAGACAAGAGGGAAGAAGACTTTGGGTGTAGGGAATTGTCGAGTGTATCCACTTGCAGAATGGTTAAGAGAGAGGGTTGAAGTGTTACTGTTACCATTTGGGCCGGCGCCTCTTCTATATCCCATGGTCATTGAACAACCTACCACAGTTAGTATCGAAGAGTTCAACAAGATGAAGACGGAAAGAGACGGTTTGTTAAGGGAGAATGCACAGTTGGGTCAGGAGCTTGCTAAAGCTAATCACGCTAGACTTGAGATTGAGTGGAAAGCTCAAGAAGATGCTGAGAGGCATGCTATTGAAAGAAAACAGTGTGAAATTGAGTTGGCTCGGTGTGAGAGGTTCGAGTTTGCTACTAGGAGTTCTTCTAAGGAACACATTGACACTAGAAGGCAACTGGATCAGAAGACCTTGATGTTTGAGAACATGAAAAAGAGACATGCTGCTTACAGGATCAAAAGAGAGGAACAAGACAAGGTTCAAGCTGAAGAGATCACGAGTAAGCTAAAGGAGAAAGACGAAGAGATGGCCGATAAGTTGAGAGGAAAAGATGAAGAACTTGCTAAAGCCCGAGAAGAAGCTGCCTACTACAAGCGGATGATAATTTGCTATCAGAAGAAGCTGAAGAGGTTTGAAGACAACCAGGTGCAGACAAAGGAGTTGGTAGAAGTTCCAAAGGCAGGACCGATCATTGACCCAAATCTAGATGGAGGATTGCATTGACAAAGACATCTTTCTGTTTGTTTGTTTGTTGTAGGATTACCATCAGGACTGTTGATGGAATCCTTTTATCATTGTACTTCTGTTTGAACCCATACTTTTGGTGTTTTGACTATATCAACAAAGTTCTTATCATTATGTGCGCTCTCACTTTATGATCACTGACACATCTGACACATTTGCAAAAAAAAAAAAAAAACACGTCGACCTTCGTATTCTTGGAATTGTTTGGCACGTCTGTTACACACACGCACCTTATATTATCAACACCGCTTGTTATTTACAGCAAAAAGAGCTTCTGTCTTCATCAAACTCACAAAACTGGAATCAGGGGATGGGATGCCCTAAAAATGAATCAACATGCCATAGCATTCATTTCCTGCATACCATATTCTTGTATTTTTGCAGGTTACCCAGGGTTTCTAACTTATTTGATTGCAGGCAATATAGCTGGTCAACGCGTTCACCGATATCCGACTAAAAGAAACCGAGTAAGGATGGCTGATCGAATGCAGACTGATCTCAATGAGCTCCGACAGAGGATGGATCAATTCATGGAAATGATGACTGGCATGGCCCAGAACCAGGAGCGTCTCCGGTTGATGGTTGAGCAGCCTCATGGGAATGTTAATACGGGAACACCGGCTGAGAATGTGGATTCTAACGCTGCCCGTAACGGAGAGCCTCATCCAAATAGGACCGCAATACGTAATGCAGGTTTAGAAGACAATCAAGAGGACCAGTTCACTCTATTGGATGCTGATATGGGTAACATAAATGAGATCAACAATCGCAGGTATGAAGAGCTGTCAGAGAAGATCAAGGCCATGGAATGTCAGAATTCCTTGGGTATCGATGTAACCAGTCTCAGGTTAGTACCAGGAGTCAGAATCCCTCCAAAGTTCAAGGCACCATCGTTTGACAAGTACAATGGCAGCACGTGTCCTAGGACTCACATTCATGCGTACTTCGGAAAAATCTCGGCTCATACTGATGACGAGAAACTTTGGATGCATTTCTTCCAAGACAGTTTATCTGGAGCTTCGTTGAGCTGGTACATGAAGCTGAGTCGGGTCTCTATTCGAAGTTGGAAAGATTTAGCTGAGGCATTCCTCAAGCAGTATCAATACAATATTGATATGGCTCCGAATCGCACCCAGTTGCAGAACTTGTCTCAAGGACCTAAAGAGAGTTTTAAGCAGTACGCCCAGAGGTGGCGTGAGCTGGCCGCACAGGTTCAACCTCCATTGCTGGATCGGGAAATGGCCGACATGTTTATGGGCACCTTGCAAGGTGTTTACTTGGATCGTCTGGCCGCCTGCCCGTCCATTGGTTTTTTCCGATATCGTCATTGCTGGAAAAAGGATAGAGAATTTTCTGAAAATGGGAAAGATCCAGGATGCAAGTAGTGCTAGTTCTTCCGGTGTGAGAAAACCTTTTGGCAACGGCCAAAGAAGAAGAGAAGGCGAGACGAATGCTGTGTATAGGGGCCGAGACAGAAGTTATTCTCAAGGTTACTACCAAACGGCTGCGGTGACTATTACTCCACAGGTTCAACAACCACGACCACAGGTTCAACAACAACAACCACAATTTCAACAACAACGACCACAGGGTCAGCAACAACAGGTACATAGACCGTTTCAAGAAATAACAAGAGCGAGAAACCGCAGGCTCGACCCCGTCCCATGCCCATATGCCGTATTGCTCCCGGAGTTGCTAAAATTGAACCTGGTCGAGCTTTGTACCATGAGACCTCCCGCTCCTGACAATCTACCTCCGAATTTTGATGCTAACGCCAGGTGCGAATTCCATTCAGGTGCCCAGGGGCACAGTATTGAGAAATGTTGGGCTTTTCAGAACAAGGTACAGGACCTAGTCGACTCCAAGGCGATCAATTTCGCTCCTCTCCCAAATGTACTCCATAATTCGATGCCTAGTCATAATGGAACCGGTGTTGCGGTTATTCTACCAGATGGTTCACGTTAAGCTGAAGCCTTCGAGCTGATCACCCAGGACACCAGGGTATTCATGAAGCAAATAAAGCCAGCAGTATTCAAATACTCTCAGTAATGGCATTTATGTGTTTGCCTTTCTTCATTGTTCGTTTTTCATCCCTATTGAGGGGAACTACGTCGCTCTGATTCTTCATTAGTCATCAGTCAATGGAGATACGTAGGCAGAAGATCGTCAGGTCTTTCCGAGCAACCTTTTGGGGCAACTTTACTCCCCAGCTTCACTCTTTCCTTCAGATGTCTCGCGTCAGAGTCAGAATAGCTAGAAGAGGAAGTATTACTGCCATGGTTGAGCATGCAACTGCAAATTGAAGATTACAAGTCTGTGAAAAGAGCTATTGATCATTGAAAGTATCCAAGACTGACAGGTCCAGACGGAGCCAGGTCTCCTCAACTACGGCAATATTCAGTTTCTTTACCGCATTTCCATTTGTAGTCTCTTTTATATGCTAAACATTTGTCTACATGTATGAATTTTGTTTGCTTTTGAATGTTAGAAATAATAAAACTCACATGTTTTTCTTGAAGTAAATTCATTTGCATTCCCTTATAATTTTGCATATGTATATCGCAATACCAATTGTTATGCTTAAATTCTATGAGGGAGAATGACGAAACAAAAACGCAATATCTCTGAATTGTATGCTCTCGAGTAAGGCCCTGTTGACGATGTACAGGCATTGTTTCAAATCCTAATCACTGGAGATATAAGGAAGATAAACCCTTGCCGACCCCTTCGAGCCTTGAAGTAGGAGTTTCTTTTCAAATGAAAAAACCTCACATGTAACCCAGGGACAGGGTAGATGTCAGCTAGACAGACCAAGCGTTCAGAATTTCATAAAAAAAGTGGTATTTGGAGATCTGTTGCATTCTACTATGCTAATCAAGAGGTCCAAAGACCCGAAACCACAATGGTTATCCAAGTAAAAAGGTCCAAAGATTGACAACCACAATGGTTATCCTTCGTCGACCACAAAATGAGGCAGTCACAACCCTCGTGAAGCAATCAAGACAAACAATGTCACGCGACTTATTCAAAATGCAAAAAGAAAAAGAAAAGAAAAGAAAAGGCCCGCTAAGTCGAAACTTGAAAACAAGCGACTTAGGCAAAAGTTAGGGCATCCCGCTGGACTACACAATCAAAGGTTCACAAGAATCAGTCCAGGCAAAAGTTAGGGATAAGAAAAATAACGCAAAAGCGAAAGACCGAAAGGATTACACAAGAAGGATCCTCAAATAAGAACAAAGTCGTGCGATACAGACACGAAAGTTAGAGGAGTGACTGACTCTCAACAATAACCTGATTGGTGCTTGAATTAATAGCAGCAATGGTTCCTCAATTAACACGAAACCCTTATGAAAGGTGAATGCTTGTGAAAACTAGTTGAATTTAGGAATGAAGAACATCACGAAGAGTGGGTGGGCACAAATAAATTTCGAGCCTATATCCTTTGTTTCTATAACCGTGAACCAGGCCACGATACAACCCTCAAAAGTCCTAACTGAAACAGGGTTAATTTGAGAGCATACTACTACGAGACCGCGTTCCTGACTCCTATGAGTTGTGCTAAGAGACATTTGTTGGTATTGCATGTACATACTCTCATTCAAAATAAGGTCGTATCTTAACCAGTGATTCTCTCACGAAGGTTAACGATCCATTTTCAAAACTTCAAGATTAACATGTTTGTTGAATTAGGATTTTCATTCTAAGAATAAACATTTTCTCACTTGCATACATTTGTTGAGCATCATAAATGGTTCACATATGGAAATTCAATCCAGAAGCTCAAGATTGCCAGGTTGAGAAGTCTAAAACTTCCGAAAGACTGTCACGTCAAGGTGCACTTTTCCGAAGAAGCTTTATTAAGCAGAGACTTTCCCAGTCGGTCACAGTAAGAGCTATCCAATCCGGGGCAGTCACGTCAAGCAATCTCTTCAAAATTAGAGTACTGAGCCAATCCGGGGCAGTTACGTCGAGCAATCTCTTCAAACTTCAGTCAAACTGGGGCAATCACCTCGAGATTCAGATCTTTCCAAGAGCAAAGATCAGTCAATCAGGTACAAAGCTATTCAAATACTCGTACTGGGGCAGGCCACCCTAATAGTATGAGAGTTCATTCTCGAAAACAGATGGTTGGAAGCATTTACCCGGAGTTCAAAATACCGTGGTCACTTGTCAAGCCAACTATCTCGTTCAAGCATTTCTGACAGATACAAGCTCGTCTGCCTTGGCAATGGTTATCTTCCCAGCAAGGTTATTACATTGATTCATGCAGTCGTTACAATACCTAAGAGTTTAAAGACGCCAAGTCTTTTTGTAAAATCCTCTCGAGGTAAAATCCATACGGAAGCAGCTGATCCCCAGCCCGGGATAATTTGAAATTTTTCCTCCTCGGTAGGACGTGTCTCGGTGTTGTCATCTCCAACAGGCAAATGGAAGTTGTCCTCACTAAAGTCAGCACTTTTTCTTTCAGTTGGTTTCCTTGATCTTGATTCCTCATCAGATCCAAGGCAATTCCTATTCCCCTAGAAGATTTCAGATAAATCATTCTCCCCCCAGCAGATCCATGAGGGGGGGATAATCTCCACTAGTCGAGGTATCCCCAGGCACGACCTTCAAATATAAAGTCCAATTTATTTTTGGCAAAGGTGGTAATTCGGGACAGATGAATTATTCACGCTCTTCTCCAATAGAGATGTTATCTCCACAGGACTTCTTGGGATCGAACACGCGATCATTGCGTTTCCCCACAAAGTTAGCAGAGACTTATTACTTCCGCGTCAGGAATTCTTTTACACTCATACCAGTTCATTAACAATACTCAAGACATAATATCCCCAGTGTCATGGGGCAACATGTCGTGCAAACTCAGCATATGTAAAGTCCAGCCGCAGGCTGGCCAAAGTCCATCTTCGGGTGGCAAGCTGCAAAAATCCACCCGCAGTGTGGCAAATCTCAAAAGTCTCCCGTAGTGAGCAAAAGTCTCCCGTAGTGAGCAAAAGTCCAGCCGCAGACTGGCCAAAGTCCATCTTCGGGTGGAAAGTTTCAAAAGTCTCCCGTAGTGAGCAAAAGTCTCCCGTAGTGAGCAAAAGTCTCCCGTAGTGAGCAAAAGTCCAGCCGCAGACTGGCCAAAGTCCATCTTCGGGTGGCAAGTTTCAAAAGTCTCCCGTAGTGGGCAAAAGTCTCCCGTAGTGAGCAAAAGTCTCCCGTAGTGAGCAAAAGTCTCCCGTAGTGAGCAAAAGTCCAGCCGCAGACTGGCCAAAGTCCATCTTCGGGTGGCAAGTTTCAAAAATCTCCCGCAGTGAGCAAAAGTCCAGCCGCAGACTGGCCAAAGTCCATCTTCGGGTGGCAAGTTTCAAAAATCTCCCGCAGTGAGCAAAAGTCCAGCCGCAGATTGGCGAAAGTCCATCTTCAGGGTGGCAGCATATCACAAATCCACCCACAGCGTGGCAATTTCCAAAGTCCACCCGCAGTGTGGCAATGTATTTTGAAGTCCAACCGCAGATTGGCGAAAGTCCATCCTCAGGGTGGCATCATTTCCAAAGTCCACCCGCAGTGTGGCAATGTATTCTGAAGTCCAACCGCAGATTGGCAAAAGTCCATCCCCAGGGTGGCAAAGTATCCTGAAATCTGACCTCAGAATGTTAAAAGGTCCACCCGCAGTGTGGCAAGTCAGTAGCCACCTGACATCATTCAAAAGGCATCCCCTGTTCGTTATTTTTCACATCATAATTATATACAAGCAGAGTTTGTTCGGTGGAGTTTATTTCTCTATTCTTCCGCCACAGAGTGCAAATTTTCTGGTTGTTTCTAGTATTCAATCCCTGCATACTTCAGACGTCTGAAAGCAACTGCTATCATCCATTCAAGTCTACAGTGATTGAATAGGGGCAGCTGTAACACCCCAAAATTTTCCCTCCTATAATCTCAATTGGTTTTACGTTTCGCATTCGTCTTCATTTTCTTGATAGGTCCATAACATTCGTAGCCACGCATTTGCATTGAATTCCCCAAGGCGTGGGATCAAGATTCCTGATAATCAGAAATCTCATATTCATAAGTGGTTTATCTGGCTATCACATTCAATACAAGCAGTTCAAAGGTTCACATTTCTTATGCGGTTTTATTGATGAGGTTAATCAATTGAAAACGGTGTTCAAGGTTTCATATAAAAGGTATCGTGATATTCATGGTACGAAAGATCAAATGGTGGACTCTGGTGATAATGAGGTCATTATTGGTTCTCTTGGCTGTCCATTGAGGGTGGTACGGGCTCATGAGTTTCGAAATTGAAGCTATTGAAGTTTGTGGATTTATTGAAAGCATAAATTTGATATGGATTGAACATTTGAGTTGATTTAAACCTGTCAAGTTTAGTCAAATGGATCAAGTGGAAGTCGGAGATATAAGTTTATCGAAACAAGTATCGTATCCATTAATATTCATAATTCACTCTAATTCCATATTCACATCCACATTCTTGTTTTTTTTAATCGATTAACCAAATCATTGTTAAGTCTAACTCAATTAATCATTTGATTACTTATGTCCAGCCAAATGTCCTTTTTATTATTTCTATTAATTATGATAATCCTATTTCAAAACTCAATAACCACATTCAATTCATTTCTAATCCTATTTTTATATTTCTAATCCTATTTTTTATAAGTCCAATTTCGTTTTTGATCATTTCTTTTTTCTATTTATTTATTTCTTTTTTTTCTTAATCCACACATAATTTCCAGCTTCTTTCTTTTAAGAATCTCATTTCTCTCCAAGTCAAGCACATATTAGGCCCACAACTCATTTCCAAATCCTATTTCTCAATTCAAATTCATGGATCATGTTGTTAGGCCCATTGGTTTTCTTTATTTTATATTATGGAAATGTAAGAGAAGAAAACAAGTTGATGTGCAGCAAAACACCTTTGTACAACCTCACCATTCATCTCACACATGGCACACTTTGCAAGAAAAATAAGGACTATGAAAAATCACAATGGTACCGGTTTGATACAACAGAAACAGTTCATAACTGTTAACAAAAACACAAAATTCCAGCCAAGCCCATGACAAAAGAAACGAATTTTACATAAAGGAAAAAGAGAAAGAAATGCGTCTATGAATCTAAGGCTTCATCCACCACCGATTTCAACCGTATTAATCTTTGAATCCCACCTCTCCATCAGCTCTGAGAAAAGAAACACAGCTAAACCCAAAAGCCAGCACCTGCAAAACATACGCACAAGATTGTAAGGCTGGGCGCGAGGCTATAGTTCTCAAAAAAACGCAGACACCGCGGCAATAGGCACCGGAATGTTAAAAAGAAATAAAGGAAAAATCTCAGGAGATGGAAAAGGTTCAATATAAATAATTTCGGTTATAAGGAATCCTAACGAAATATAATTAATTTTCAGACTTCAACCAAACGGCAGCATAACCGAAATGCACCAGAGTCAGTTACCAAGAAATATAACAGAAAGAATTCATTTAAGAAAGAAAAAAAAGTCGGTTACAACCAACTATAACTAACCTATAACAGAATTCCTAATGGATAACAGATTTCTGAGCTAAAATTCACTGAAATGGTTGAGAAAAAAACTGACCTTGATAGAGTTCCATAAAACCAGGATTGGGAGGAGTTTTTGGGGCTGGTTTTTCTTTGGCTCACATTCACTCTTCTTCACTGGATTCTCCCTTCTCCTCTCAACTTCTTCATCACCTTCACCCATCAACTTCTCCTGATTCTAGCTGCATTGTGTCTTCACTATCATCACCAACTTCAGCTATCACCATCAAACCACAAAATTCGGGTTCGCATCACAACGAGAATATCAGGTTTCAATGCGCAAGAATCAAGGGTACTGTGAAAAGTCAAGAAGCATTACCAGTCATCCGAAAATGCCGGGAATCTCTTTCTCTATAATCTTCCAACAACTTCATCATTGAGCAGCGACCCGTGTGAATTTCTTTCATCATCAACACAGCTCTGTTACAATCCGCAATCACCATCAAGGACCAACAACCATAGCCAAACCACATCAATTTACAGCTCGCAAGGTCGTCGTCATCTCCGTTCGTTTCAACCTGCAATCATCTTCAACAATCAGTATCCCACACCCTTCGTCATCTGCAACGCACGTCACCGTTTTTCACGATACATTGCTTTCGCAACCAAAACCTGCGAATTCAATCAGGGATAACATCAACCATTCTGAATAAATCAGAGACGCCGAATAAAGAAGAAGGAGAACGTACCTGAGGAGTGTTAGTCCTCTTCGTCGTCATCGTGCGTTATCACCGGAAAAGTGCCGCAGACGTCAGCGAATTCGAACCTACGCATAAACCGTTCATCGCCTTTGCTCATCTTCGTACGCAGGTACGTCAATCTTGATCGGATTTTGTTTAGTTTCTTCTTTGCGTTTGAAGCTGTTAGTATCAATCTGAGCATTCGGGTAGGAATTTGGGAATTTCACGGCTGGATTTAGGATTAGAAGCAAAATCAGGGAGGATTAGTTCATGGCTTCTGTGATTTGGGGAAGGTCCACCGGTGAGGCCGCGGCGGCGCTGAGGCAAGAAGAAGGAAGAACTAGGGTTTGTGAGGAGAAAAGAAAGAGGCTGCGAATGTGAGGAAGAAGAAGGGAGTGACAGCTGGCGACTCTGCTGGGGACTTTTAGAAATTCTAATTTCCCCTTTGAGAGTCAATCCTAGCGCTTGTCTGTTTCTGTTTTCTTTGGGTGTTTATTTGTTTGTTGTTATACTTTAGTTTAGCTTTACTGTTTTGTTTACAGTTTATCGCTTTCCTTTACAGTTTTATTTACAGCTTCCTGCACTTTACTTTACTGTCGCATATACTGGCATATACTGTACTGGCTGTTCTGGTTTTCCTTGGCGGGAAGGGATTATTGTGAGATAAGCCAAATACCCGGCTTGAGTATACACATAGGATTTAGAGTGGGCAGTCGTGTGGCTTGCGTGGTCTTGAGCACGTGTAGTTTTCACGAGTCCCACACCCAGATCAGACTCTCTTGGGATATGTTCTATATTGCCTAGGCAGACCATAGAACGTTCCCACTTGAGCTGCTAACACTGGGAACCGATCATCGAGGACCTTAGTGGAAACAACCCTCTCCAGTGGTGACAGTGGCAGACCACATTTCGTGGCAAACCCATTCGCACCCGAGGGCCCACTAGGAAATCGCATAGGATGACCTTGTTCTCTCGTAGGAACCCGGTTAAAGAAACTGGTCGTATGACGGTAGTATTGTACCCTTCGGGATGAATGTACTATTGTTTCTCGACTTCAGTGCTTGAAGCCGGGAACTTATGAGGGATGCTTGTTTTTCCGGAATTCAGCTGAGGCCTCCCTGAGTAGTACATAATGCCAAACCGATTCCCTGATTTGGTCATGAGCCATTTCTCGGAAATGGTGAACGTATTATTGCTATTCGGCTTTGAGAGTCCGTGATGTTGACCCGTAGTAGCAATACCCGTAAGATTGGGAGGGGTTTACAGGTTTGCAGGAAAACTAAACCTTCAACCTACCTTGTTCTTGATACTTAGGTTTTCTTCTACTTATGATCTGGTGTTCTTGATAGTCGGTATTCAAGCAAAATCAGAAAACAGTACAACAGTGCCCAGTATATGCAACAGTGATCACATGCCATTGCATTGCATCACATCATCCGCATACTTGCATTCCTAATGCATGTTTATTCATTTGCAGGGCTGCATATTACATCCTTGATTCCGGTTGTGGGTATTGATCTATGAGCATGGAACCCAAGAAGCAGACTAAGTGTATTATCTCCTACAAGGTTTATCAGCCTGTTGTGAAAGAAATTCTCAAAGTGAAGGCCTTAGCTCCTCCAGAAGTTCTGAATGTCTTCAAGCAGGATTACGGGTGGATTTTGTATTTCATAGAGCCCATCAGTGACTATGCTTTCAGAGGGATGCACACCTTGCTACAGTTTTATGATCCACAACTTAGATGTTTCGTACTTTCTGATTTCGTGTTGGCACCAACATTAGAGGAGTATTCGAGCATCCTGAGAGTTTCCGTGAAGGACTGTGCACCATTCTTTGGGACCAAGATTGACCCTGACTTCAAAGATGTAGCAACTGCTCTTTATTTGAGCAAGTCATTATTGGAAGATCGGATTGATAGCAAAGGAGGCTTCCGAGGATATCATTTGAGTTTCTTGTTAGGTGAGGCTACCAAAGCAGCTGAGGCAAAAAGTTGGAGTACCTTCAATGCGATCCTAGCTTTGTGTATCTATGGAATCACTTTGTTCCCGAATATGCCGAATTTCGTGGATGTTGATGCTATTCGCATTTTCGTAGCAAAGAATCCTATTCCTACTCTCTTAGGTGATCTCTACCACTCTGTGCATTATAAGAATGAGAAGCGAAGGGGTGGAATGTTGAATTGTTGCGCGACTGTATTCTACAAGTGGTTCACACGCTTTCTTCCACAATCAGGAGCTTTTGAGAAGACGAAGAACACTCTTGAATGGTTGGAAAGATTGATGGGTTTGCAAGCAAAGGACATTGTATGGGTTAATCAGGGTTTGCGGTGCATTGACATTCTTCATAGTTGCGGAGGATTCCCTAATGTTCCATTGATCGGGAGGAAAGGGGGAGTTAATTATAACCCTTCTCTCACGATTAGACAGTTTGGGTATGCTTTAAAGGAACCACCAGCTGCTGTGGACATCACAGAGTCCTTGTACTTCCAATCAACATATGGATTCGAGATTGCTCAGAAAGCTTCTAATGCTTGGCATAGTCGGAAGACAAGAGGGAAGAAGACTTTGGGTGTAGGGAATTGTCGAGTGTATCCACTTGCAGAATGGTTAAGAGAGAGGGTTGAAGTGTTACTGTTACCATTTGGGCCGGCGCCTCTTCTATATCCCATGGTCATTGAACAACCTACCACAGTTAGTATCGAAGAGTTCAACAAGATGAAGACGGAAAGAGACGGTTTGTTAAGGGAGAATGCACAGTTGGGTCAGGAGCTTGCTAAAGCTAATCACGCTAGACTTGAGATTGAGTGGAAAGCTCAAGAAGATGCTGAGAGGCATGCTATTGAAAGAAAACAGTGTGAAATTGAGTTGGCTCGGTGTGAGAGGTTCGAGTTTGCTACTAGGAGTTCTTCTAAGGAACACATTGACACTAGAAGGCAACTGGATCAGAAGACCTTGATGTTTGAGAACATGAAAAAGAGACATGCTGCTTACAGGATCAAAAGAGAGGAACAAGACAAGGTTCAAGCTGAAGAGATCACGAGTAAGCTAAAGGAGAAAGACGAAGAGATGGCCGATAAGTTGAGAGGAAAAGATGAAGAACTTGCTAAAGCCCGAGAAGAAGCTGCCTACTACAAGCGGATGATAATTTGCTATCAGAAGAAGCTGAAGAGGTTTGAAGACAACCAGGTGCAGACAAAGGAGTTGGTAGAAGTTCCAAAGGCAGGACCGATCATTGACCCAAATCTAGATGGAGGATTGCATTGACAAAGACATCTTTCTGTTTGTTTGTTTGTTGTAGGATTACCATCAGGACTGTTGATGGAATCCTTTTATCATTGTACTTCTGTTTGAACCCATACTTTTGGTGTTTTGACTATATCAACAAAGTTCTTATCATTATGTGCGCTCTCACTTTATGATCACTGACACATCTGACACATTTGCAAAAAAAAAAAAAAACACGTCGACCTTCGTATTCTTGGAATTGTTTGGCACGTCTGTTACACACACGCACCTTATATTATCAACACCGCTTGTTATTTACAGCAAAAAGAGCTTCTGTCTTCATCAAACTCACAAAACTGGAATCAGGGGATGGGATGCCCTAAAAATGAATCAACATGCCATAGCATTCATTTCCTGCATACCATATTCTTGTATTTTTGCAGGTTACCCAGGGTTTCTAACTTATTTGATTGCAGGCAATATAGCTGGTCAACGCGTTCACCGATATCCGACTAAAAGAAACCGAGTAAGGATGGCTGATCGAATGCAGACTGATCTCAATGAGCTCCGACAGAGGATGGATCAATTCATGGAAATGATGACTGGCATGGCCCAGAACCAGGAGCGTCTCCGGTTGATGGTTGAGCAGCCTCATGGGAATGTTAATACGGGAACACCGGCTGAGAATGTGGATTCTAACGCTGCCCGTAACGGAGAGCCTCATCCAAATAGGACCGCAACACGTAATGCAGGTTTAGAAGACAATCAAGAGGACCAGTTCACTCTATTGGATGCTGATATGGGTAACATAAATGAGATCAACAATCGCAGGTATGAAGAGCTGTCAGAGAAGATCAAGGCCATGGAATGTCAGAATTCCTTGGGTATCGATGTAACCAGTCTCAGGTTAGTACCAGGAGTCAGAATCCCTCCAAAGTTCAAGGCACCATCGTTTGACAAGTACAATGGCAGCACGTGTCCTAGGACTCACATTCATGCGTACTTCGGAAAAATCTCGGCTCATACTGATGACGAGAAACTTTGGATGCATTTCTTCCAAGACAGTTTATCTGGAGCTTCGTTGAGCTGGTACATGAAGCTGAGTCGGGTCTCTATTCGAAGTTGGAAAGATTTAGCTGAGGCATTCCTCAAGCAGTATCAATACAATATTGATATGGCTCCGAATCGCACCCAGTTGCAGAACTTGTCTCAAGGACCTAAAGAGAGTTTTAAGCAGTACGCCCAGAGGTGGCGTGAGCTGGCCGCACAGGTTCAACCTCCATTGCTGGATCGGGAAATGGCCGACATGTTTATGGGCACCTTGCAAGGTGTTTACTTGGATCGTCTGGCCGCCTGCCCGTCCATTGGTTTTTTCCGATATCGTCATTGCTGGAAAAAGGATAGAGAATTTTCTGAAAATGGGAAAGATCCAGGATGCAAGTAGTGCTAGTTCTTCCGGTGTGAGAAAACCTTTTGGCAACGGCCAAAGAAGAAGAGAAGGCGAGACGAATGCTGTGTATAGGGGCCGAGACAGAAGTTATTCTCAAGGTTACTACCAAACGGCTGCGGTGACTATTACTCCACAGGTTCAACAACCACGACCACAGGTTCAACAACAACAACCACAATTTCAACAACAACGACCACAGGGTCAGCAACAACAGGTACATAGACCGTTTCAAGAAATAACAAGAGCGAGAAACCGCAGGCTCGACCCCGTCCCATGCCCATATGCCGTATTGCTCCCGGAGTTGCTAAAATTGAACCTGGTCGAGCTTTGTACCATGAGACCTCCCGCTCCTGACAATCTACCTCCGAATTTTGATGCTAACGCCAGGTGCGAATTCCATTCAGGTGCCCAGGGGCACAGTATTGAGAAATGTTGGGCTTTTCAGAACAAGGTACAGGACCTAGTCGACTCCAAGGCGATCAATTTCGCTCCTCTCCCAAATGTACTCCATAATTCGATGCCTAGTCATAATGGAACCGGTGTTGCGGTTATTCTACCAGATGGTTCACGTTAAGCTGAAGCCTTCGAGCTGATCACCCAGGACACCAGGGTATTCATGAAGCAAATAAAGCCAGCAGTATTCAAATACTCTCAGTAATGGCATTTATGTGTTTGCCTTTCTTCATTGTTCGTTTTTCATCCCTATTGAGGGGAACTACGTCGCTCTGATTCTTCATTAGTCATCAGTCAATGGAGATACGTAGGCAGAAGATCGTCAGGTCTTTCCGAGCAACCTTTTGGGGCAACTTTACTCCCCAGCTTCACTCTTTCCTTCAGATGTCTCGCGTCAGAGTCAGAATAGCTAGAAGAGGAAGTATTACTGCCATGGTTGAGCATGCAACTGCAAATTGAAGATTACAAGTCTGTGAAAAGAGCTATTGATCATTGAAAGTATCCAAGACTGACAGGTCCAGACGGAGCCAGGTCTCCTCAACTACGGCAATATTCAGTTTCTTTACCGCATTTCCATTTGTAGTCTCTTTTATATGCTAAACATTTGTCTACATGTATGAATTTTGTTTGCTTTTGAATGTTAGAAATAATAAAACTCACATGTTTTTCTTGAAGTAAATTCATTTGCATTCCCTTATAATTTTGCATATGTATATCGCAATACCAATTGTCATGCTTAAATTCTATGAGGGAGAATGACGAAACAAAAACGCAATATCTCTGAATTGTATGCTCTCGAGTAAGGCCCTGTTGACGATGTACATGCATTGTTTCAAATCCTAATCACTGGAGATATAAGGAAGATAAACCCTTGCCGACCCCTTCGAGCCTTGAAGTAGGAGTTTCTTTTCAAATGAAAAAACCTCACATGTAACCCAGGGACAGGGTAGATGTCAGCTAGACAGACCAAGCGTTCAGAATTTCATAAAAAAAGTGGTATTTGGAGATCTGTTGCATTCTACTATGCTAATCAAGAGGTCCAAAGACCCGAAACCACAATGGTTATCCAAGTAAAAAGGTCCAAAGATTGACAACCACAATGGTTATCCTTCGTCGACCACAAAATGAGGCAGTCACAACCCTCGTGAAGCAATCAAGACAAACAATGTCACGCGACTTATTCAAAATGCAAAAAGAAAAAGAAAAGAAAAGGCCCGCTAAGTCGAAACTTGAAAACAAGCGACTTAGGCAAAAGTTAGGGCATCCCGCTGGACTACACAATCAAAGGTTCACAAGAATCAGTCCAGGCAAAAGTTAGGGATAAGAAAAATAACGCAAAAGCGAAAGACCGAAAGGATTACACAAGAAGGATCCTCAAATAAGAACAAAGTCGTGCGATACAGACACGAAAGTTAGAGGAGTGACTGACTCTCAACAATAACCTGATTGGTGCTTGAATTAATAGCAGCAATGGTTCCTCAATTAACACGAAACCCTTATGAAAGGTGAATGCTTGTGAAAACTAGTTGAATTTAGGAATGAAGAACATCACGAAGAGTGGGTGGGCACAAATAAATTTCGAGCCTATATCCTTTGTTTCTATAACCGTGAACCAGGCCACGATACAACCCTCAAAAGTCCTAACTGAAACAGGGTTAATTTGAGAGCATACTACTACGAGACCGCGTTCCTGACTCCTATGAGTTGTGCTAAGAGACATTTGTTGGTATTGCATGTACATACTCTCATTCAAAATAAGGTCGTATCTTAACCAGTGATTCTCTCACGAAGGTTAACGATCCATTTTCAAAACTTCAAGATTAACATGTTTGTTGAATTAGGATTTTCATTCTAAGAATAAACATTTTCTCACTTGCATACATTTGTTGAGCATCATAAATGGTTCACATATGGAAATTCAATCCAGAAGCTCAAGATTGCCAGGTTGAGAAGTCTAAAACTTCCGAAAGACTGTCACGTCAAGGTGCACTTTTCCGAAGAAGCTTTATTAAGCAGAGACTTTCCCAGTCGGTCACAGTAAGAGCTATCCAATCCGGGGCAGTCACGTCAAGCAATCTCTTCAAAATTAGAGTACTGAGCCAATCCGGGGCAGTTACGTCGAGCAATCTCTTCAAACTTCAGTCAAACTGGGGCAATCACCTCGAGATTCAGATCTTTCCAAGAGCAAAGATCAGTCAATCAGGTACAAAGCTATTCAAATACTCGTAATGGGGCAGGCCACCCTAATAGTATGAGAGTTCATTCTCGAAAACAGATGGTTGGAAGCATTTACCCGGAGTTCAAAATACCGTGGTCACTTGTCAAGCCAACTATCTCGTTCAAGCATTTCTGACAGATACAAGCTCGTCTGCCTTGGCAATGGTTATCTTCCCAGCAAGGTTATTACATTGATTCATGCAGTCGTTACAATACCTAAGAGTTTAAAGACGCCAAGTCTTTTTGTAAAATCCTCTCGAGGTAAAATCCATACGGAAGCAGCTGATCCCCAGCCCGGGATAATTTGAAATTTTTCCTCCTCGGTAGGACGTGTCTCGGTGTTGTCATCTCCAACAGGCAAATGGAAGTTGTCCTCACTAAAGTCAGCACTTTTTCTTTCAGTTGGTTTCCTTGATCTTGATTCCTCATCAGATCCAAGGCAATTCCTATTCCCCTAGAAGATTTCAGATAAATCATTCTCCCCCCAGCAGATCCATGAGGGGGGGATAATCTCCACTAGTCGAGGTATCCCCAGGCACGACCTTCAAATATAAAGTCCAATTTATTTTTGGCAAAGGTGGTAATTCGGGACAGATGAATTATTCACGCTCTTCTCCAATAGAGATGTTATCTCCACAGGACTTCTTGGGATCGAACACGCGATCATTGCGTTTCCCCACAAAGTTAGCAGAGACTTATTACTTCCGCGTCAGGAATTCTTTTACACTCATACCAGTTCATTAACAATACTCAAGACATAATATCCCCAGTGTCATGGGGCAACATGTCGTGCAAACTCAGCATATGTAAAGTCCAGCCGCAGGCTGGCCAAAGTCCATCTTCGGGTGGCAAGCTGCAAAAATCCACCCGCAGTGTGGCAAATCTCAAAAGTCTCCCGTAGTGAGCAAAAGTCTCCCGTAGTGAGCAAAAGTCCAGCCGCAGACTGGCCAAAGTCCATCTTCGGGTGGAAACTTTCAAAAGTCTCCCGTAGTGAGCAAAAGTCTCCCGTAGTGAGCAAAAGTCTCCCGTAGTGAGCAAAAGTCCAGCCGCAGACTGGCCAAAGTCCATCTTCGGGTGGCAAGTTTCAAAAGTCTCCCGTAGTGGGCAAAAGTCTCCCGTAGTGAGCAAAAGTCTCCCGTAGTGAGCAAAAGTCTCCCGTAGTGAGCAAAAGTCCAGCCGCAGACTGGCCAAAGTCCATCTTCGGGTGGCAAGTTTCAAAAATCTCCCGCAGTGAGCAAAAGTCCAGCCACAGACTGGCCAAAGTCCATCTTCGGGTGGCAAGTTTCAAAAATCTCCCGCAGTGAGCAAAAGTCCAGCCGCAGATTGGCGAAAGTCCATCTTCAGGGTGGCAGCATATCACAAATCCACCCACAGCGTGGCAATTTCCAAAGTCCACCCGCAGTGTGGCAATGTATTTTGAAGTCCAACCGCAGATTGGCGAAAGTCCATCCTCAGGGTGGCATCATTTCCAAAGTCCACCCGCAGTGTGGCAATGTATTCTGAAGTCCAACCGCAGATTGGCAAAAGTCCATCCCCAGGGTGGCAAAGTATCCTGAAATCTGACCTCAGAATGTTAAAAGGTCCACCCGCAGTGTGGCAAGTCAGTAGCCACCTGACATCATTCAAAAGGCATCCCCTGTTCGTTATTTTTCACATCATAATTATATACAAGCAGAGTTTGTTCGGTGGAGTTTATTTCTCTATTCTTCCGCCACAGAGTGCAAATTTTCTGGTTGTTTCTAGTATTCAATCCCTGCATACTTCAGACGTCTGAAAGCAACAGCTATCATCCATTCAAGTCTACAGTGATTGAATAGGGGCAGCTGTAACACCCCAAAATTTTCCCTCCTATAATCTCAATTGGTTTTACGTTTCGCATTCGTCTTCATTTTCTTGATAGGTCCATAACATTCGTAGCCACGCATTTGCATTGAATTCCCCAAGGCGTGGGATCAAGATTCCTGATAATCAGAAATCTCATATTCATAAGTGGTTTATCTGGCTATCACATTCAATACAAGCAGTTCAAAGGTTCACATTTCTTATGCGGTTTTATTGATGAGGTTAATCAATTGAAAACGGTGTTCAAGGTTTCATATAAAAGGTATCGTGATATTCATGGTACGAAAGATCAAATGGTGGACTCTGGTGATAATGAGGTCATTATTGGTTCTCTTGGCTGTCCATTGAGGGTGGTACGGGCTCATGAGTTTCGAAATTGAAGCTATTGAAGTTTGTGGATTTATTGAAAGCATAAATTTGATATGGATTGAACATTTGAGTTGATTTAAACCTGTCAAGTTTAGTCAAATGGATCAAGTGGAAGTCGGAGATATAAGTTTATCGAAACAAGTATCGTATCCATTAATATTCATAATTCACTCTAATTCCATATTCACATCCACATTCTTGTTTTTTTTTAATCGATTAACCAAATCATTGTTAAGTCTAACTCAATTAATCATTTGATTACTTATGTCCAGCCAAATGTCCTTTTTATTATTTCTATTAATTATGATAATCCTATTTCAAAACTCAATAACCACATTCAATTCATTTCTAATCCTATTTTTATATTTCTAATCCTATTTTTTATAAGTCCAATTTCGTTTTTGATCATTTCTTTTTTCTATTTATTTATTTCTTTTTTTTCTTAATCCACACATAATTTCCAGCTTCTTTCTTTTAAGAATCTCATTTCTCTCCAAGTCAAGCACATATTAGGCCCACAACTCATTTCCAAATCCTATTTCTCAATTCAAATTCATGGATCATGTTGTTAGGCCCATTGGTTTTCTTTATTTTATATTATGGAAATGTAAGAGAAGAAAACAAGTTGATGTGCAGCAAAACACCTTTGTACAACCTCACCATTCATCTCACACATGGCACACTTTGCAAGAAAAATAAGGACTATGAAAAATCACAATGGTACCGGTTTGATACAACAGAAACAGTTCATAACTGTTAACAAAAACACAAAATTCCAGCCAAGCCCATGACAAAAGAAACGAATTTTACATAAAGGAAAAAGAGAAAGAAATGCGTCTATGAATCTAAGGCTTCATCCACCACCGATTTCAGCCGTATTAATCTTTGAATCCCACCTCTCCATCAGCTCTAAGAAAAGAAACACAGCTAAACCCAAAAGCCAGCACCTGCAAAACATACGCACAAGATTGTAAGGCTGGGCGCGAGGCTATAGTTCTTAAAAAAACGCAGACACCACGGCAATAGGCACCGGAATGTTAAAAAGAAATAAAGGAAAAATCTCAGGAGATGGAAAAGGTTCAATATAAATAATTTCGGTTATAAGGAATCCTAACGAAATATAATTAATTTTCAGACTTCAACCAAACGGCAACATAACCGAAATGCACCAGAGTCAGTTACCAAGAAATATAACAGAAAGAATTCATTTAAGAAAGAAAAAAAAGTCGGTTACAACCAACTATAACTAACCTATAACAGAATTCCTAACGGATAACAGATTTCTGAGCTAAAATTCACTGAAATGGTTGAGAAAAAAACTGACCTTGATAGAGTTCCATAAAACCAGGATTGGGAGGAGTTTTTGGGGCTGGTTTTTCTTTGGCTCACATTCACTCTTCTTCACTGGATTCTCCCTTCTCCTCTCAACTTCTTCATCACCTTCACCCATCAACTTCTCCTGATTCTAGCTGCATTGTGTCTTCACTATCATCACCAACTTCAGCTATCACCATCAAACCACAAAATTCGGGTTCGCATCACAACGAGAATATCAGGTTTCAATGCGCAAGAATCAAGGGTACTGTGAAAAGTCAAGAAGCATTACCAGTCATCCGAAAATGCCGGGAATCTCTTTCTCTATAATCTTCCAACAACTTCATCATTGAGCAGCGACCCGTGTGAATTTCTTTCATCATCAACACAGCTCTGTTACAATCCGCAATCACCATCAAGGACCAACAACCATAGCCAAACCACATCAATTTACAGCTCGCAAGGTCGTCGTCATCTCCGTTCGTTTCAACCTGCAATCATCTTCAACAATCAGTATCCCACACCCTTCGTCATCTGCAACGCACGTCACCGTTTTTCACGATACATTGCTTTCGCAACCAAAACCTGCGAATTCAATCAGGGATAACATCAACCATTCTGAATAAATCAGAGACGCCGAATAAAGAAGAAGGAGAACGTACCTGAGGAGTGTTAGTCCTCTTCGTCGTCATCGTGCGTTATCACCGGAAAAGTGCCGCAGATGTCAGCGAATTCGAACCTACGCATAAACCGTTCATCGCCTTTGCTCATCTTCGTACGCAGGTACGTCAATCTTGATCGGATTTTGTTTAGTTTCTTCTTTGCGTTTGAAGCTGTTAGTATCAATCTGAGCATTCGGGTAGGAATTTGGGAATTTCACGGCTGGATTTAGGATTAGAAGCAAAATCAGGGAGGATTAGTTCATGGCTTCTGTGATTTGGGGAAGGTCCACCGGTGAGGCCGCGGCGGCGCTGAGGCAAGAAGAAGGAAGAACTAGGGTTTGTGAGGAGAAAAGAAAGAGGCTGCGAATGTGAGGAAGAAGAAGGGAGTGACACCTGTGTGGTAGTAAAAGCAAATGGTCCACTAGGGAATCCTAATAAATCAGCTAGTTCTTTATGGTTAAAGTCATATTCTATTCCAAACAGGCGGAAACTGATAAATCCTTTCCTAAATCCAAAACCGCGCTCGGGTAGGTAAACTAAAGAGCTAAGGAACTCAAGGGTGAGCTCGCGGTAAGTCACAAACTTATGTTGGATTAATGCATTTTCCCATCCAAGTCGGTTAAACAAGTACAGGATGCTATCATGTATACCTAGGGTTTCCATAGTCTGATCATCCGGGTACAGGGTCAAATCCATTTGCCTCTGTGATAACTCTTCAAACTTCATTCTTTGGTTCCTACCTCTAAATTTGGTTTCCATATGGTTTATGGGTTGGTTAGCCATGGTCAGTGCAAATATGGAGGAACAAATCAGGGGAAGAAGGAAAGTGGAAAAGACTTTTAGAAAATCTGTAAAAAGTGATTTAGGATAAAAATAAGAAAATGAAATGCATAATTTAAAGGCAATACTAGTAATATGAAATAAAACTATAAAATGAAAAAACAAGTAAATAAATAATAAAACGATAAATAACAATATGAAATAGTTTAAATAGTTTAAATAATTAAATGAGTAAATGGGTTGCCTCCCACTAAGCGCTGTTTTTATCGTCAAAAGCCTGACGTAATGCTTAGGTTTAGATTAATCAGGGGAATCAATGGACAACTCTAATAGCCTTAGATTATTTGCATAATCTCTATTTTCAACTTTATGATAATGTTTTAAACGTTGTCCATTTACTATGAATGGTTCACAATTCTTACCCTTAATTTCTACTGCTCCACTCGGGAATACTTTAGTTATTTCAAAGGGTCCTGACCATCTAGATTTTAATTTTCCAGGAAAGAGCCTAAGTCTTGAATTAAAGAGGAGTACAACGTCTCCCACACTAAATTCTTTCCTAGATAGGCGTTTATCATGCCATCGCTTAGTTCTTTCTTTATATATCTTAGCATTCTCATAAGCATCTAACCTTAATTCTTCTAATTCGTTAATGTCTAGGATTCGCTTTTCTCCTGCAGCATTATAGTTTATATTGAGAGTTCTAATCGCCTAATAAGCTTTGTGTTCTAGTTCTACCGGGAGGTGACAAGATTTTCCATAAACTAGTTTGAAAGGTGTAGTACCTATGGGTGTCTTGTAAGCGGTCCTATAAGCCCATAAAGCTTCATTAAGTTTAGATGACCAATCTTTCCGAGATATGGCGACAGTCTTTTCTAAGATTTGTTTAATTTCTCTGTTTGAGACTTCGACTTGTCCACTTGTTTGTGGGTGATATGGTGTAGCCACACGGTGTCTTACTCCATACTTAGATAGTAATTTGTCAAAGATTTTTGAAATGAAGTGCGAGCCACTGTCACTTATGACGAGTCTAGGCACACCAAATCTGGGAAAGATTATATTTTTGAAAAGCTTTATTACTACTCGTGTATCGTTTGTAGGAGAAGCTATGGCTTCAATCCATTTTGAAACATAATCAACAGCTACGAGTATGTAATTATTACCGAAAGATGATGGGAATGGTCCCATGAAATCTATTCCCCAGACGTCAAAGATTTCTACTTCTAATATTCCTTTTTGAGGCATTTCATCTCTTCTTGAAATATTGCCAGTGCGTTGACACCGGTCGCAATTTATAACAGCGATGTGGACATCCTTCCATAGATTAGGCCAGAATAAACCGGCTTGCAAGATTTTTGCACAAGTTTTGGAAGTGCTTGCATGTCCACCATAAGGAGATGAATGACATTGAGCAATGACATCTTCTATTTCTTCTTCGGGAATACATCGACGAAATATTCCATCGGGTCCTCTTTTGAACAATAATGGTTCATCCCAATAGTAATGTTTTAGATTATGAAAGAATTTCTTTTTCTGCTGATAGGTTAGATCGGGTGGAAGAGCTCCTGCGGCTAGGTAGTTGACAATGTCAGCGTACCATGGCAGTCCTACAGTTGTCTGGATTGTTTCCACGGGTTCTGATTCATTTATGTCTAACTGAGCTAGGTCGCTTCCTATTTGTGCTATCAGCTGTTCATACGGAAAATCATCGTTAATCGGCACTTGTTCGGGTTTAATACCTTCTATTCTAGATAAATGGTCCGCTACGACGTTCTTAGTACCTTTCTTATCTTTTATTTCGAGATCAAACTCTTGTAATAGTAAAATCCATCTCAAGAGTCTTGGTTTAGCATCTTTCTTAGTTAATAAATATCGGATAGCAGCATGGTCTGTGTAAATGATTATTTTCGCTCCAACTAGGTAAGAACGGAATTTGTCAAGCGCAAAGACAACTGCTAACAATTCTTTTTCGGTAGTGGCGTAGTTCATCTGGGCAGAATCTAAGGTTCTACTGGCATAGTAAATCGCATGAAGTTTCTTTTCCTTCCTCTGGCCTAGAACTGCGCCTACAGCATAGTCACTCGCATCGCACATGATTTCAAAAGGTAATCTCCAGTCAGGGGGTTGCATGATTGGTGCGGTGATGAGGGCTGTTTTTAGAGTTTCGAATGCTTTAAGACAATCTTCATTGAATATGAACTCAGCGTCTTTCATTAATAAACCAGTAAGAGGTTTAGTGATTTTCGAGAAATCTTTGATGAATCGTCGGTAAAAACCGGCGTGTCCTAAAAAGCTTCGTATTTCTCGAACGGTTTTAGGGGGTTGAAGATCTTTTATGACTTCAATCTTAGCTTTATCAACTTCAATTCCCTTGTCGGATATTACGTGACCTAATACGATTCCTTCTTTGACCATAAAATGACATTTCTCCCAGTTAAGCACAAGGTTCACTTTTACACATCTTTCTAACACCATTTCTAAGTTTGATAAGCATCCTTCAAAACTTTGCCCGCATACAGAGAAGTCGTCCATGAACACTTCTATGATGTTGTCTATAAAATCTGCGAAGATTGACATCAAACATCTTTGAAAGGTTGCAGGAGCGTTGCATAATCCAAAGGGCATTCATCTATAAGCGAACGTTCCATATGGGCATGTGAATGTAGTCTTCTCTTGATCATCAGGATGGATATGGATTTGGAAAAATCCTGAGTAACCGTCAAGATAACAGAAGTAAGAATGCTTGGCTAATCGTTCTAACATTTGATCTATAAAAGGTAGTGGGAAATGATCTTTTCGAGTGGCTTTGTTTAGTTTACGATAATCTATGCACACTCTATATCCTGTCACTACTCTTTGCGATATCGATTCGCCTTGAGCGTTTTTCACAACAGTGATACCTCCTTTCTTTGGCACTACATGTATTGGACTAACCCATTCACTATCAGAGATTGGATATATTATTCCGGCATCTAGTAATTTTTTAACTTCTTCTTTTACTACAGTGTTAAGGGTTGGGTTAATTCTTCTTTGAGATTCTCTGGAGGTTCTGCAATCTTCTTCTAGCAGAATACGATGCATACAGACTGAAGGACATATTCCTTTGAGATCAGATATGTTATATCCTAACGCAGTTGGATATTTCTTCAAGACATCTAAAAGTTTCTTCGTTTCTATAGTTCCTAAACTGGAATTTATTATAACTGGTCTTTTACATTCAACGTCTAAGAATTCGTACCTTACGTTATGAGGTAAAGTTTTTAATCCTAATGTAGGTTTATCTTTACTTGGCATGGGATCCGGTGTAAGTGCTAAACTTTCGCTTAGACTATCATCCTGATATGGTTTACGCCAATTATCATCTTCGAAAATCGGAGGGATTTGAATTTTCATTATTTCAGAATAAGTGGTCTCTTTCAGTTCCATTTCTCTTACACATTCGTCAATTACGTCCAATAGATAGCATGTATCCTCTATAGCTGGTGATTGTAAGAATTGTGTTAAAATAAATTCAACTTTTTCTTCACCTACTTCAAAGGTTAGCTTTCCTCTTTTTACGTCTATTATGGCTCCGGCGGTAGCTAAGAATGGTCTTCCTAGTATGATAGGTGTAGTGGAGTCTTCAGAGATGTCCATGATTATAAAATCAGTAGGGATGTAGAATTGTCCTATACGTACTGGGACGTTTTCTAGTATGCCTACAGGATATTTAACAGAGCGATCGGCTAGTTGAACAGACATTTTAGTTGGTCTTAGGTCTCCCATGTCTAGCCTTTTGCAAATCGTTAAGGGCATAACACTGATACTGGCTCCTAAATCGCATAGAGCTTTGTCAATGACGAATTTTCCTATTACACAGGGTATAGAGAAACTTCCTGGATCTTTTAGCTTAGGAGGCATTTTATTCTGAATTATGGCGCTACACTCGACAGTAAGTGTAACTGTTCCGTTATCCTCTATCTTTTTCTTATTGGATAAGATTTCTTTTAAAAACTTAGCATACGAGGGTATTTGGGTAATTGCTTCTGTAAACGGAATAGTAACATTCAACTGTTTCAGAAGTTCAACAAATTTCTTAAATTGACCCGTCGTCTTGGAATTTGTTAATCTTTGAGGGTACGGAATTGGTGGTTTATAGGGTGGTGGAGGCACATAAGGTTGTTCTTTCTCCACTACCTCTTGATTGTCATCTTCCTTTTCTTCTGGATCATTCACCACTTCAGTCGGTTTATCCGGTTTTTGGTACATGGCTGGATTGTCAAGTCTTGGATCGGTAGGTCCGTCAAGTTCCTTGCCACTTCTTAATATTACGGCATTGGCATGTCCTTTCGGATTAGGTTGAGGTTGTCCAGAGAATACTCTAGCTGGTGCAGCAGTAGGTGCTTGTTGTTGAGCTACTTGTGAAATCTGAGTTTCAAGCATTTTGTTATGTGTAGCTAATGCATCTACCTTGCTCACTAATTGTTTAATCTGCTCACTAGTGTGAATGTTTTGGTTTAAGAAGTCCTTGTTTGTTTGAGATTGGTTAGCTATAAAGTTCTCCATCATCAACTCAAGGTTCGATTTTCTAGGGACATTGGGAGCAGTCTTTTGATATCCTGGTGATGTAGCTGGTGCTTGACCTGGTGCGTACAAAGCATTGTTATTCTTATAGGAGAAGTTCGGATGATTTTTCCAACCTGGGTTGTATGTGTTTGAGTATGGGTTCCCTTGAGCATAATTCACTTGATCAGTGGGAGTACCTGTCAATAGTTGACAATCAGAAACTTCGTGTCCTGGGACTCCACATAACTCACAGTTAAGTGTTACTGCAGCCACGGTGGTTGTTGGTGTTATGGCCAAGTTGTCGATCTTTTGGCTTAGTTGGTCAAACTTTGCATTGACTTGGTCCATACTACTCACTTCGTACATACCTCCTTTTGTTGGTTTCTCAGTTGCGACTCTCTCGCTTCCCCAAAGGTAATGATTTTGAGCCATACTTTCGATAAGTGCATAAGCATCATTATATTCTTTGTCCATCAATGCACCGCCTGCGGCAGCGTCAATTGTCATTCTTGTATTGTACAAGAGTCCATTATAGAAGGTATGGATGACCATCCATTCTATTAATCCGTGATGTGGACAAAGTCTCAGCAGATCCTTATAGCGTTCCCAAGCTTCGAATAAGATTCGCTTTCCCTTTGCTTAAATCTGTTGATCTGAGCTCTCAGCATAGCTGTCTTGCTAGGTGGAAAATATCTATTCAAGAAAACTCTCTTAAGTTCCTCCCACGTAGTTACTGAGTTCGAAGGCAGAGATTGAAGCAAGGCTCTTGCTCTGTCTCGAAGCGAAAAGGGAAATAAACGTAGTCTAATAGCTTCTTGGGTAACTCCATTGGCTTTTACGGTATCTGCATATTGCACAAAGATCGAAAGATGAAGATTCAGATCCTCGGTAGGATTTCCGGCGAATTGATTTTGTTGCACGGCTGATATCAACGAAGGTTTTAGTTCGAAATCATTTCGGTTGATAGCCGGTGCTGCAATGCTTGAATGCGGTTCAGCTTGCGAAGGACTGGCGTAATACTTGAGTGGATGATTCTGTTCTTCAGCCATCTCTGCGTCCTTTGATGTTACGACTGGTTTAGGAGGATCTAATTGAAGATCTGGAATACTGTAACTTTTTTCGAAATCAAATATACGTCTTCTTACGTGTAAGAAGCGTTCCGATTCAGGGATTAGAGGTTGCAAGTCTTCGTTTTTAGAGCGAGTACTTGGCATACACTCGGAGATTAAATTAAATTAAATAGTTGATACCTTAGTCTAGACAATGCTACCTAAATGCACTAGTAACTAAATTAAGGAATCCCCGGCAACGGCGCCAAAAACTTGATGGGCTAAAGACGTGTCTAATTATGTGTCTAGCGGTATCTGAACTGCAAGTGCACAGCCTATCGAAGTAATATTTAAGATTATCGATCCACAGGGATTCTATGGTTACTTAGTGCTAGATGAACTTCTAGTTTAGCTAAGGCGAATGGTTGTCACGATTTTTTGTTGATTTTAAGATATTAGAGGCGGGATTAAATTTAAGTTTTAATAAAATGATACTAAGGCGGTCGGTATGTAATTATTCTAACTTAGGTGGGTAAATCTAACCTAGGCTTATAAAGGTGTTTACTTAATCTGAAATTCTGTAATGAGATGTCCTAAGAGATGTTCCAACACTTAATAGGACATTTGACAAATTTAACCAAAACTTTAAACAGCAGGAAAAATAAACAACACAGAAGTTTGTTAACCCAGTTCAGTGTATAACCACACCTACATCTGGAGGCTACCAAGCCAGGAGGAAATCCACTATTAGTAATATTAATTCTAGACTTAAACCACCCTGTTTAATCTATCACTTAATACTTACCCAATGCAATTTCTACCTAAGACTCACTTAGATAAGAGTACCCTACTCACTCCCCCTCAATCACACAGTGATTTTGTTTACAAGTTTAATTAAAATGAAGTCACACTTCAAACAAAACAGCTTGATCTTACTTCACAGTTTCAATCAAGTCACAAATGCACTTTTGCTTAAAAGCTCATAAAGTGGTACATAAAAAACAGCCTGCTATTAAAACACTAGACACCCTATTTATTCTGCTGAAATTCGTGCTCAATTCTATGAGATTCTGTTGTTTAAATAGGTTCTGAATTTTGGGCTTTCTGTAGAATGATCCAGCCCTAATGTGCAGCAGCTGTCACCTTGAATTTAGGGTTTGTTACCTCCTATATTCTAGGTGCATTAGGTCTTCTGTTTTAATCTGAATCTTCAATTTAAAACTCCCTACAGATGCGCCTTGTTCTGTTTTATATCCATCATTAATTAATTCCAGATAATTCTCCTTAAATATCTCTGATCTGTTAATCAATAATTAATTCTGGTAGCAGGTCTGAGATGTCTCAACATCTGTTGGGACATCCTGACAAAACTGAACTTAGTCATTTATACAATGTCCCAACATCTTGTAGAACATTCTGAACCAAGTTCACATACTCTGTTTGCTAATGTCCCAACATCTGATAGGACATTCTGAACTGAATTTAACATTTCTTGTTTAGTCAAAAATTCTGCCAATTCTTAAACATCTACAAACTCCCCCTTTGGCTAATTTTTGGCTAACATCTTTTCTGGTTTTCAGAGTGCAGCAGAAGTTCTTTTTATCAGAGTAAATCATTACTATTCTGTTGATTCAAATTTGAGTTTTACTCCCCCTCAACCATATATGAGTCCAGTCTTGTTTCAACAGAAATATTCACACTTATTCAGTTCAGTCAGAGACAAACAGATTTCATTCATCATTTAAACAGCAATTACATTTGATGTTGTTCTCCCCCTTGGTAGGCACAAAATTAGAGGCCAAAGAACTATTATCCAGAATTACACATCATTGCTGTCATTACAAATGCCTCACATACAAAGATCACTCAGATTCATCACTCTCAGTAGCTTCCTCCACTTCAGTGTCTTCATCTTTATCAGCTTCACTGTCAGCTTCACTGTCTTTATCAGATGCAGCTGTCTGATCTTCTTCACTTTCCAACCTCTTAATCATTTCCTCCAGCTTATTCTTTCTAGCTTCAAGCTCTTTGCAGGTGTACTTTAGCTCAGCAATTAACTCTTTCTTGGAGATTGAAATCTTAGCAGTTGAGGGACCAGCAGATGTCCCAGCAGGTGCTTTAACATCTGCAGCATGGTGACTCAGGAATAATTTGTAATGAAAGGCCAGGGGGCTCTCTCTCTTGCAGACAATGTCCTTCTCAGTTAAAATTCCAGGATATTGACTTAGAACAATACCACACAGCAATGAAGGAAAAGCTATTGGCAGCTTTGTTGCAGTAGAGATGGCATGCTTCATAGTCTGATCAACAATATATGCTCCATAGTCCATCTTGGTTTGAGTCCCCACAGCAAAGATGAATCTGGCCAGACCAGTTGAGATTGATGAAGTGTGATTGGTAGGCACCCAGTTTGCAGTTCCAATCCTGTTAAGCATGGCATATTTTCTAGTAAGCATGCTCACAGAGAGCTTTCCTTTCACAGGCCAAGCTTTGACCTGGTTTGCAGTGATCACCTTACAGATTTGATTATCAGTTTTCCCTAGCTCATTGGGTCCATCTGTTTCTCTTCCCAGATACTCATTGATGATTTGAGGAGAAAACTGTACACATTTACCTCTAACAAAAACTTTTCTAAACTCAGAGGACTTACCATTTGAGCAATCCTCCTGAAGATTCACAATGAACTCTTTGACAAGCAGTTCATAGCAGGGAGAGAACTCTGAGACTGTCTTGAACAGTCCTGCAGCAGAGATTAGGTCAATGAGTTCTGTGCACTCAAGTGCATTGCTGCTCAGTTCTCTTTCCAAAGCAACCCTTCTTTGGTACACATATTTCCATCTGTTGACACTGGAGACATGATGGAAGGATATATTGTCCAAGGGAGCTTCTGGAACAACAGTTGAAGCTCTAGCTGGAGCTGGTTTCTTCTTGGGAGGAGATGTTGGGACATCTGATCCAACATCTGAATCTGATGGTGTTGCAGCTTTTCTCTTCTGAGTTTGAACCTTGCTCCATGGTTTTGCTGGACCAAAAGTGGCTTTAGCCTTGCCTTTCTTTGGACTAGCCTTCTTTTTCTCAGGAATGACAGGTTCATCTTGTATCTTTCCTTTCCTGGACCTTAGTCTTTTAGCAATGCTGGGTTTCACAGATGATATAATCTCTGCATCAGAATCCTGTTCCAGATTGACTGTTGGAGGGGATTGAGCAGTCTCCTCATCAGCTTGTTGATCAGTAGAAGATTGATCTTCATTTGAGTCTTTAGCCTGTTCCATAGAAACTTCTTTGTCACTTTCACTTGAGACCTCTTTCTTGTCCTCAGTCTGTTCAGTATCAGCATCAGATGAGTTTGCTTTCTCATCTGCATATGTTCCAACATCCGTTGGGACATCCTGTTCTGCAGCATTGTTCTTTGTATCTTGAGCAGGTTCTTCTTGAGGTGCAGGAATGGTGTTCAAGGGAACAGAGATTCCTTTCACTACTCTTTGTTCAGAGAAAACTTGATTGACAATCTCATTGATGGAGTCATCAACATATTTGGAGTATTTAACATGTGAAGGAATTTCTTTAGCTTTGCTTCTGATTTTACCTCCTTTTGGTGTTCTTGCCTTCTTAGTGTGAGAGGCATTTCCCTTGAGCTCGTCTAATGGTGTTGATTGCATTGGCACCATAGAAATAGGAATGGCATGTACCACGTCTTCCTGGTTGAGAACTTCTTCAGCTGTTTTAGGGTTTTGAGACATTGTTGAGGAAGATGAATGTGCAGCTTTAGGATTTAAGATTTCTGAAGGATTACTAGTCAATGTAATTCGCTTGTGATGATATGATGAGACTCTTGATAGCTGCTTATAAGGAAATACTAAATAAGTAGTCGTTACAGTCCAAATAATTAGGAATGAAATTCCCAAGGATCTAGTCCAGACTAGCTTTGCCATCTGGAACTTATGCCATGCAATGTCATATGACATGTTGGCACATCTCATTAACTGCTAGATATCACATAAACAGATTCCAAGTTTGCCCCTTAAGTTCTCAAATTGTGCAGCATCCAATGCCTTGGTAAAGATATCAGCTAACTGCAGATCTGTAGCTATATGCTCCAATGAAATCACCTTTTCTTCTACAAGATCTCTGATGAAATGATGTCTGATATCAATATGCTTTGTCCTGCTGTGTTGGATAGGATTTTTAGATATGTTGATTGCACTTAAGTTGTCACAGTACAATGTCATGACATCCTGTGGGACATTGTACTCAGTGAGCATCTGCTTCATCCAAACCAACTGAGAACAACTGCTACCTGCTGCTATGTACTCAGCTTCAGCTGTAGATAAAGATACACAATTCTGTTTCTTACTGAACCAAGAAATCAGATTGTTTCCTAGAAAGAAGCATCCTCCTGAAGTGCTTTTTCTGTCATCAGCACTTCCTGCCCAATCAGCATCACAGAAGCCAGTGAGAATTGGTTTGCATCCATGAAAGTACATTATGCCATAGTCACATGTACCATTAACATATTTAAGGATTCTCTTGACTTGATTGAGATGACTGACTTTTGGATCAGCTTGATATCTTGCACAAACTCCTACTGCAAATGCAATGTCTGGTCTGCTAGCAGTCAAGTATAACAAGCTTCCAATCATGCTTCTATATAAACTTTGATCTACCTTCTCACCCTTTTCATCTTTAGTCAGCTTTAAATGTGTAGGAGCAGGAGTTCTTTTATGAGAAGCATTTTCCATTCCAAATTTCTTCACTATGTTCTTGGAGTACTTGCTTTGTGAGATGAACATCGAGTCTTCCATTTGCTTAACTTGCAGACCAAGAAAATAGGTTAATTTACCTACTAGACTCATTTCAAATTCAGCTTCCATCTGCTTGACAAAATGTTTGACCATCTTATCAGACATCCCACCAAACACAATGTCATCAACATATATTTGTGCAATCATGACATTTCCTTCTTCATCTTTAACAAACAGGGTTTTATCAATCCCACCTTTTCTGTATCCTTGCTTGATAAGAAATGTGGTAAGTCTTTCATACCATGCCCTTGGAGCTTGCTTCAGACCATAAAGTGCTTTCTTGAGTTTGTATACATGATTTGGACAGCTTGGATCAACAAATCCTTTAGGCTGTTCTACATATACCTCTTCATTAAGATAACCATTAAGAAAGGCACTTTTCACATCCATTTGAAATAGCTTGAACTTTAAGATACAAGCAATTCCCAACAGTAGTCTTATTGATTCAAGCCTTGCTACTGGTGCAAAGGTTTCATCAAAGTCTACCCCTTCAATTTGAGTGTATCCTTGAGCCACAAGTCTAGCTTTGTTCTTTGTAACAATTCCTTGTTCATTTGACTTGTTCTTGTACACCCATTTAGTACCAATCACATTTATGTCATTAGGTCTAGGAACAAGATTCCACACTTCATTCCTTGTGAATTGACCTAATTCCTCTTGCATAGCACAAATCCAGTATTCATCAGTGAGAGCTTCCTTGACATTCTTAGGTTCTATTTTGGAAACAAAGCAAGAACCTGAAATCACTTCTCTTGATCTAGTGCTCACACCTCTGTTGGGATCACCAATTATTAAATCTTTGGGATGATCCTTCTGTATTCTGATGGAGGGAGGTTTGCTTGAATCTTCTGACCTTGTATCATTTTGAGTGAAGTTATATTGATCATTCTTTTCTTCAGCTTCAATCTTGATATCAGCAGATGTTCCAACATCTTCTGGGACATCTGTAGGAGCATCATCAATTATCACATTTATGGATTCCATGATAACATTTGTTCTGTATTTAAATACTCTATATGCTCTGCTGTTTATAGAGTATCCAAGGAAAATTCCTTCATCACTTTTAGGATCCATTTTTCTCCTTTGCTCCCTATCTGCCAGAATATAGCATTTACTTCCAAACACATGAAAGTACTTCACAGTGGGTTTTCTGCCCTTCCAGACTTCATATATTGTGGACAGGGTTCCTTTTCTCAAGGTAACTCTGTTATGGATGTAGCAGGCAGTGTTCATAGCTTCAGCCCAGAAATATATAGGTAACTTCTTAGCATGGATCATAGCTCTTGCTGATTCTTGAATGGTTCTATTCTTCCTTTCAACAATCCCATTCTGTTGAGGAGTGATAGGTGAAGAATACTCATGGTTGATTCCTTCTGAAGAACAGAAATCTAAGAACTTTTGATTCTCAAATTCTTTTCCATGATCACTTCTTATTCTGATCACACAGCTGGATTTTTCCCTTTGCAATCTTTGACATAATTCTTTGAATACATCAAATACATCTGACTTTTCTTTGATGAAGTTTATCCATGTATATCTTGAAAAATCATCAACCACAACATAGGCATACCTCTTACCACCAAGACTTTCAACTTGCATAGGTCCCATAAGATCCATATGAAGAAGTTCCAAAACTTTGGAAGTTGTCAGATGTTGGAGCTTTGGATGGGACATCTTGGTTTGTTTGCCTATTTGACATTCACCACATATTTTGCCATCATCAATCTTCAGTTTGGGAATACCTCTTACAGCATCCATAGATATGATCTTCTTTATGCCTCTGAAATGAAGATGACCTAGTCTTTGATGCCACAGTTTCACTTCTTCTTCTTTAGCTAGAGAACAGGTTGAAGTGGGGCTGAAGTCTAATGGCTCCCACATGTAACAGTTGTCTTTAGACCTTGCACCTTTCATGATAACTTTTTGCTCTTTGTTAGTCACTATGCATTCAGTTTTTGTAAAGTTTACACTGTATCCTTGATCACATAGTTGACTTATGCTGATCAGGTTAGCAGTTAAACCTTTAACAAGCAGTACATCATCTAGTCTTGGAACATCTTGACAGTCCAAGGTTCCAACTCCTTTGATCTCTCCTTTAGCTCCATCTCCAAAGGTAACATACCTGGATGAATATGACTTTAAGTTTACTAGCAAATTCTTCAATCCAGTCATGTGTCTTGAGCATCCACTGTCAAAATACCAGTCTTCTTTAGCTGATACTTTCAGTGATGTATGTGCTATGTATGCAGTACTTTTCTTTGACCAGATGAGTTGAGATTTCTTTTGATGCCTCTGCCCTGTGTGTTGTTCAGCTGATCTCAAAGTTTGATTGTTGATCTGGTTCTTGGGACTGTGGCTTTGATCAGTCTGAGTGTCAGCTTTTGGTCTCCAAACTTTCTTGATTACTTCTGTCTTTTGCTTAGGAGGTTGCTGATTTCTAAGCTGCATATTCTTGGTACCTTCTACTTTCTGCTTGGAAGGTTGCTGACACATCTGATTTGGATATCCATGTAACTTATAACAGTGAGGTTTGATATGTCCAAATCTTCCACAGTGATGGCATCTCCATCTTTGATACTTCTTCTTCATCTTGTTCTTTCCAGACTGTTGGGACATCTGTTGGAACATTATGTTTGTCTTTGTGTTCTGATGTTGAAGCATCTGTTGGGACATCTTGTTTGACTGTATAGTTTTTGAAGTAGTTTTGCTAGAGCTTGCTTCATCTCTGTTATATCCCAGTCCACTTTTGTCCCCTGAATGTTTATTATTGCAGAGAATAGCATCCAGTGTATTTGAGCTGCTGTTCATCATTCTAACAGATTTGGACATATGTTCCAGCTTAGAATTGAGAAGAGTTACTTCACTTTTTAAGGTATCAATGATTACTTGATCACTTGCTTTTTCTTCTTCTAGTACTTCATTCTGCTTCTTTAGCTTTATGACCTCACTGCATACTTCAGTACTTCTCTTGTACAGATCCTTGAAGGCTTGCTCAAGATCTGCATAAGTAAGCTCTTCACAGCTGGATTCACTGTCATATTCACACAGTCCAGCTAAAGCAGCAATGTGCTTAGCTGATTCTTCTTCTGAATCTCCTGAGTCTTCATCAGACCAGGTTACAGATAGTCCCTTCTTTTGTCTTTTTAAGAAGTTGGGACATTCCTTCTTGATGTGTCCATATCCTTCACATTCATGGCACTTGATTCCTTTTTCTTGACTGGTCTTTTCAGCAAGATTTGATCTTCTGTTAGCATCATAGGTTCTCTTGTTTTCAGAAGAGTTTGTGAATCTTCCACTGGAATTTGATTTACCTTCCATACCTCTGAGAATCTGTTTGAACTGTTTTGTAATCAATGCAAGATTTTCTGAGAAGCTTTTATCATTTGCTAGTTCATCATCTTCTTCTTCATCTGCATTTGAAACCAAGGCAATGCTTTTGTTCTTTTTAGCATGTGTGTCATTCATTCCCATTTCAAAAGTTTGAAGGGAACCAATGAGTTCTTCAGCTTTCATGGAGCATATGTCTTGAGCTTCTTCTATTGCTGTGACTTTCATGTCAAATCTTTTTGGCAAAAATCTGAGAATCTTCCTTACAAGCTTTTCATCAGTCATCTTTTCTCCCAAGGCTCCAGAAGTATTGGCTATATCCAAGATGTTCATGTAGAACTCATGAATTGATTCATCTTCCTTCATTCTCAAGTTTTCAAACTTGGTGGTGAGAAGTTGAAGTCTTGACATTTTTACTTTTGATGTTCCTTCATGAGTTGTCTTGAGGGTATCCCACACATCTTTGGCCAGCTCACAATGATGCACCAGTCTGAAAATATTTCTATCAATGCCATTGAATAAAGCATTTAGGGCTTTTGAGTTGCCTAGTTCTGAATCTTCTTCCTCTTTACTCCATTCTTCTTCAGGTTTCAGAACTATTGATCCATCTTTGGTGTCTTTAACAGGATGTTTCCATCCAACAATTACTGCTCTCCATGCCCTGTTGTCAAGTGACTTTAAGAATGCAATCATTCTTGGCTTCCAGTAGTCATAATTAGAACCATCCAGTATAGGTGGTCTATTTACTGACCCTATATCTCTGTCCATGTTACAGAATTTGTTTTCCCTAGATCTCACCCAGTATAAACAGGCAGGGTGCCTGCTCTGATGCCAATTGAAATTCTGTAATGAGATGTCCTAAGAGATGTTCCAACACTTAATAGGACATTTGACAAATTTAACCAAAACTTTAAACAGCAGGAAAAATAAACAACACAGAAGTTTGTTAACCCAGTTCAGTGTATAACCACACCTACATCTGGAGGCTACCAAGCCAGGAGGAAATCCACTATTAGTAATATTAATTCTAGACTTAAACCACCCTGTTTAATCTATCACTTAATACTTACCCAATGCAATTTCTACCTAAGACTCACTTAGATAAGAGTACCCTACTCACTCCCCCTCAATCACACAGTGATTTTGTTTACAAGTTTAATTAAAATGAAGTCACACTTCAAACAAAACAGCTTGATCTTACTTCACAGTTTCAATCAAGTCACAAATGCACTTTTGCTTAAAAGCTCATAAAGTGGTACATAAAAAACAGCCTGCTATTAAAACACTAGACACCCTATTTATTCTGCTGAAATTCGTGCTCAATTCTATGAGATTCTGTTGTTTAAATAGGTTCTGAATTTTGGGCTTTCTGTAGAATGATCCAGCCCTAATGTGCAGCAGCTGTCACCTTGAATTTAGGGTTTGTTACCTCCTATATTCTAGGTGCATTAGGTCTTCTGTTTTAATCTGAATCTTCAATTTAAAACTCCCTACAGATGCGCCTTGTTCTGTTTTATATCCATCATTAATTAATTCCAGATAATTCTCCTTAAATATCTCTGATCTGTTAATCAATAATTAATTCTGGTAGCAGGTCTGAGATGTCTCAACATCTGTTGGGACATCCTGACAAAACTGAACTTAGTCATTTATACAATGTCCCAACATCTTGTAGAACATTCTGAACCAAGTTCACATACTCTGTTTGCTAATGTCCCAACATCTGATAGGACATTCTGAACTGAATTTAACATTTCTTGTTTAGTCAAAAATTCTGCCAATTCTTAAACATCTACATAATCTATTCGGTAGAAGTTACCAGTTTAAATACCCTCAACTCACACTCTCGTGGTCTTATCTCAGATCTTACCCCTAAAGCCCTATGCCTGCTCTCGCTAGCCCATAAGTGTTTAGAGATAATTTTTGGAAACTAAGTAATTCTAATTTATTTTAAAGCGCTCTCGCTGTGTTTAATTTAAATGCCTAACTTTAGCTATCTGGTTAAAATCTCACACTCTCGTGGTCTTGACTTAACCTAATACTCTTTTCTTACTCTCGTAACGAAAAGGTCGAATTAAATTAAAAAGTATCAGCCAGAATGTTAAGTTACTAAATTTTTTAAGCCTATGATTAAATTTTACCGATTAAGTTTGTTTTAATTACATACCGCCCTAAGATAATTAGCTACTCATTGATGTTGAACCAGACAGAGACAGAAAATTAAATAATAAAATGCTCATGGCAGAAAAATAAATAAACATTATAAATATTAAAATTGCAATATTATAAAAAACCTGGTTAACAAATATTATAGCAGACTCCTTCTTCCACAGACCGGAAAGCTTGGAGTTGGCGGAAATCGAAAATAATGCAAAATCTGAAGGTTTAGAAACAAGTAATTTTTATAACAATTTCCTGATGTTGGAAATTGTTATAGATTGGGTTTGGATACAATAAAATTGAAAAGCTGAAAAATAATGCAGAAAAAGAAACAGGGTCGTAAAACAATTCGGCAGAGCTTCCGCAGAAATTCGAATAAAAAATGCTCTGTCTTTTCTTCATAGAACTAATGCTATTTATAGGAGAGTAGTTTGGGCTTTTGCTGAATGTGTTGCATGGGCCTCGTAGGAGAAGTTGAGGAATTCTAGGAACGTGGCATACAGGGTCAATCTGGAAAGTAGCAGCTTCACATGCACGTAGCCCTGTGACCAAGTCTGGTCAAATAACCTACTTTTACCCTTGTCACGGTCGTGACAAGGTCTTCACGCTCGTGTCCTGTGGTTTTAAGTGTCACGGTCGTGACAATGTTGTGACGATCGTGATGGCCTCTTTTAGGGTGTCACGGTCGTGACACCTTGGTGACGACCGTGGCTGCAACAAATTATGCAGTTTTTGCAGGCTTCTTCATTTCTTCATCTTTTTATGGTTTCTTTTGTTCCTTTTGCTCTTACTTTATGATTTAGCTCCATATAATGATGTACCTGCAAAATGGTGAGAAAAACTCGAGAAATCGAGTGTTAAAACGGTGATTATGCGATAAAACGTCAATGAAATCTAGCAATATAATCGATACGTTTTCTCGTTATCACCAGTCAGCAGGTATCACAAGGCCAGCCATCTTAAGCATCTGTTCAACAACCATCACATGTGCAATCTCAGCAGGTTGCACAATCTCAGCATGCTTCACAACCTCAGCATGCTTCACAATCTCAGCAGCCATCACAAGTTCAACCTCAGCAGAATTCATGGAAAACCAAGCAAGATCAAGGAAGGCCAAACAAGTTATCTTTCATTAGGCCAATTATGCCTTTCATGCCCCCAGGCCCAACCACCAGGATGAGTGCAGCCAAGACTGTTGTAGGCCCAATAACAAGGAGAAGTACACCAACAAAGAGATCAACCAAGACTTGGAAACTTTAGGAGGATGCATTTTGTTTGGACTGCTATATTTTGTTTAGTTGTATTAGACTATATCAATGTTAAGACAATTCTGTCAATGTTATGTATTTTGTTGTATTAGACTATGTTATATGTTAAGACATATGGTACTGCTAACATTATGGTTTTGTCAATGTAAGAATTCTGTTTTATCAATTATGATAAACAATTATGTCAATTATGTTTGGTTCTGTCAATGTAGCAATTCTGTTTTGTCAATTCTGATAAGCAATTATTTCAATTATGTTTAGCAATTATGTCAATTATGTTTGGCTGATAACAAATGCTAAAATTATGGTACTGTCAACATAACAATAGCAAGTACCATTGATCACAAATAATCCATTACAAATGTCAAATTGGTACTGTCAACTACAATGACAACAAATTGATTCAATAACAACAACATCCTAAACCGTTCTAAAAATAGTGAGAACAAATTGATTCAACAACATCCTAAAGCATTCTAAAAACAACTACAACAAGGCCTATGAACAAAATCAATTTCCAGAATTTTATCAATTTCATGAGCTTCTTCGTGTCATTTTCCATTTTGCTTATTTGTTTCCCATATTTTTCAATAGTCACTTGAGCCTTTTTCACTGACTTTGAGAGCTTCTCAATTCTATCCATCAAATATTGCTCCTTCTCATCTCCAACCTCTTCAAAATACCATCCAAAGTACCCACAACCAACATTGCTTGATCCCTGCAAAATACCATCTTCAACATCAACCATTTTAAAACACAAATACATCTACTGATTTTAAACAAACATACATATGACATACCTTAAAATTAGGACATCCCCAAAAATGTTTCCCATAGTTCTTGAATGTTGTGGCCATACGAAGAATAGCTAAATCCCCACAGTGACATATAGGTTTCCAAGTTGTGCTCGTGTTGACATTTGATCCTTCCTTCGAAGAACACCCACCATAACCGTGTTTTGCTTTCATCACTGGCGTTGGCGTCGACCCACTGGATTTCATCTTCGTGACTCTATGATTTTACTATTTCTTGAATCAATTTGGGGATGAAGAGAAATTTTCACAGAACCCTATAAAATCATGAAACTATTTGGGGATGAAGAATCTCAGTTTAAAGGAGGAAGAAGAAGCCATGTCAGTTGCCACATATACAAAAGTTAACGTCTGTTTGGGGGTGGTGGACGGAAAGGATCTATTTGGTACAATTTAACAAATTAAAGGACCTTTTTGTCACTTTTTAGAGATAAGGGACCATATTGGACCCAGTGATGGAGTTAAAGGACTATTTTGGGTATTTTGCCTTTTTCTTTTCTATTTCTCTTAAATCAATCAACTAATGAAATCTACTTTATTTATCATCTCTTTATCTCTTTTCATACTCTCTCTCTCTCACCTATTTCTTTCTTCTCAATTTCTTCTTTCAACCAATCACACTCTAAAACAAATGAAAATATTCGTCATTATCAAATAACAATAAAAAATATCATAGATGAAAATTTTCACGATTAACTTCTACTGAATCTTTAGTACACTCGTACTCTTCTAAACAAATATTAAATTATGGACATGATTGTTTTAGCTTTAAATTATTATTTTATTTTTTTGCATTTAAAAAAATAATATTTATAAAATTGTTATTGAACTGTCCAAGTAGGTGCTTGGTGCGTCGGGTAAACACCCTGTCCATTGAACCGATGATGGGGAGACCTCGACTCCCCATCACCTGCCACGTCACCCAACTGTCCACTATTATATCCTGAAAGATAGGGACAGTTGGACCAAGGGCAAGACCACGTGCTAGGTCTTACATGCGCCTACGCGTACCTTGGCAGTTCTTCCTTGGGCCTAGCTAATCCAGCCCAAAGAAGAACCTTGGCCCAGCGCTGGGGGCTCACTATAAATACCCTTTTTCACTAAAGGGTCAGGTATTCGAAAACACTCTCTCTTACCATTGTAGTATTGTATACTCATTTTAGCATCGGAGTGCCTTGCAGGTACACCCCCTCTTCGCTTTGTCAACCATCACCTTGTTCGTGCTCGACCTCTGGCCCTTCTGATCAGGTAAGATCAGTGGCGCCGTTTGTGAGAATCTAACTATCCCCTTCTTCCGCAACAAAAGATCAAAACCCCAATCCATCATTCATCCTTCCAGTATGGTCGGAGAGCACAATGACAACCACGTCATTCCCCTCGTCGACTACACAATGGAGAACAACCTAAACTACAACGAATTTGATCTCAGAGACGGGAAACCTGCCACCCCGTCGCCTGAACCCGAAGATAATGGGGTTCCACAACCTCAATCTCAAATTCCGCCGGTTTCCCCATTTCAACCTATCCCAGTGTCCGTCGAGGGAGACGTCACCATGATAGTTATGGTGAACTCCCTCAACCAGGCCAACTTCATGCTCTACCAGCAGCATGAGAGGATCATGGCCCTAGATACTGGCCGACAGGAAGAACGCCCCCAACAGGGACGAAGGGCACTGCACAAGAAGCAACGTCCATAAGCTGCCAAGAAACGAGGACGTTCTCCTCCACGACGAGGAAGACACTCCCCCGAACCCAAGAAGAACAGGTCCAGGATACGCCACGAGACCGACCGATCGAGGACCTCGCCCCGACGCGAGCAGAGTCCTGAAAACAATGACTTTTCCCCGTTAAGAAGTGATGAGGAAGATCCCCATTTCCCTTTCTCACGAGCCATTAGGGAAGCACCTCTCCCCAAAGGCATGGAACCCCCCCCCCCCCCCGCACTTGGCCATTTACGATGGGACGACTGACCCAGATGACCATGTCGACAACATCAATGTCATGCTCGACTACCGCAACGACATCACCGGGCATCTCAAATGCAGACTATTTTCAATAACTCTCAGAAAATGAGCCATGGCCTGGTTCAAAAGCCTGGCCCCACGAGATCTGTGAAGGAAGAGGACCCACAGGATGTTACAACGAGTACACGTTGTTGACGGCTCCCCGCGAACGCATCCTCACCGAATGCATCAATTCCGAGTTTAAGCAGGATAGGGTGAGGTTCCCCAAACCTTCTGCACCCAAGCCCCATACCGACAAGTCTAAGTACTTCCGTTTTCACAGAAGTCACAGACATGTGACCGAAGAGTGCGTCCATCTGAAGGACGCAATTGAGATCCTGATTCAGGAAGGTCATCTCAAACAGTACACCAAGAGGAACGATACTCCTCGGTACGAGGAGCAAGCGGCGAAGAGAGCTCGCGAGGACACACCACCTGGCGATTCCTCGTATCAGGTGGCCTTGTGCGTATCCCTACCGGAGGACTTGCATCTCCCCGAATCAGGTCCAGGGAAACGACTTGCTGCCCTCAGCCCCTGGGAAGATTTTACAACAACTCTTGTTATATCAGGAAGAGGGATAAACAACGAGAACGCTGCTATTTCGGTGAAACGCAAATTCGATGAACTCCTACTGACCGCGCCCGAACAATTGGCGACACTGACAAAATATTAGGGAAAATCCAACCCGATATCTTTCTTCCTCGAAGATCTGTCGGGCGGCTCTCCTAATTCAAGTATCCCCTTACTGATAAAGGCCAAAATGGCGCATTTTGACGTCCAACGCATCCTGGTCGACCAAGACAATTCAGTGGAAATCATGTATGTCCACTTATTCAAGACTCTCAAGCTAGTCAGAACTAACTTATCCCCGTACATCGGATCCGATCTTCAAGGATTTAATGGAGCCACCACAAAACCATGGGGGTATGTCGAACTCCTCGTCACATTCGGAGAGCAAGAGACAGCTAAGGAAGTCAAAGTCTAATTCCTGGTGATTGAGTGCCTCTCCCTCTACAACTGCATCCTCGGTCGCCCAACTCTGGCCGAATTGACAACGGTTCCCTCCACCCTCCATCTGAAAATGAAGTACTACACCAAACTAGGTCGCGTAGTCACAATCCACGGTGACATTGAGGCCGCTCGAAGATGCTATGATGCTTCAGTAAAAGGACATGCAATAATCAACACCAAGAATAACAAGAAGCCTAGATTCAATGAGCAACCTCCCCCAGGGAATCAACTCCATCGACCTTGGCAGCCGCATCGACGAGGACGTCACTGAAGCATAGGACCCTGTCCGTGGGTAAGCCCCGACTCACCCATTTCGGCCAGTGCCCGACGGAGAATTCGAGCTTATCCTCCTGGGTGACAACCCCGACAGAGCTGTGAAGATAGGCATTGGACTTCCCGCTAAGACAAGGGAACAACTCACAATCTGCCTCAAAGAGAACGCGGACCTCTTCGCATGGAATGCTGCAGAGATGCCCGGGCTCGACCCCGAGGTCGCTTGTCATCAGTTAGCTTTAGACCAGACCATTAAGCCCATAGCATAACGTAGGCGCAAACAATCTCCTGAGAAAGCGGAGGCCGCTGAGCGAGCTGTAAAAGACCTCTTAGAGTCAAATTTTATTTCTAAAGCCTGGTACACAACCTGGCTCTCTAATGTAGTCCTCGTTAAGAAAAATAATGGAAAATGGCATATGTGTGTTGACTATACTGATCTCAATAGAGCTTATCCTAAAGATGCTTCCCCCCGCCTAACATAGATAAATTGGTCGACAACTCAGCAAGTTTCAAACTCTTGTCTTTTATGGACGCATATAGTGGATACAACCAAATCCCTATGTCGGATACATACAAGAGGCACATGACCTTCATGACCCCGACGGACAATTACTACTACAATGTAATGCCCTCCGAGCTAAAGAACACTGGGGCCACATACCAACGAATGATGAACAAGGTCTTCCGAGGAGAGATTGGGGACATGCTCGAAGTATACACGGATGACATGATCGTGAAGTCGCACGAAGAAGTCGACCATGCACAACACCTCCAAAAGGTTTTCGAGCAGGCGGGAAAATGCAAAATAAGGTTTAATCCTGAAAAATGCACCTTTGATGTCCGAGCAGGGAAATTCCCTGACTTCTATCTCACTGAGTGCGTGATTGAGGCTAACCTCGAAAAATGTCGGGCATTTTCGGAGTTCCCAACCCCAAACTCAAAGAAATCCATTCAATCCCTCAATGGTATGCTCTCTTCATTATCCCGCTTCGTTGCCAAGTCCGCCCAACACGCCTTGCCTTTCTTCAAACTATTACGAAAAGAGGCCACCTTCGACTGGACCGAAGAATGAGAGCAGGCACTGATCCATTTGAAAAGGGCACTCTCCTAACCACCGGTCCTATCCTGGCCACTAGAAAAAGAGACTCTGTATCTGTATCTGTCTGTAGCGATTGAGGTCATCAGCATTGTCTTCATTCGAGAAACCGTTGATGGGCAAAAACCTATTTATTTCACGAGAAAAGCTCTCCAAGGCCCCGAGCTCAGGTACCAACAGATCGAGAAAGTTGCCTTAGCCTTGATAAATGCCGCAAGGAGACTACGACATTACTTCCTTGACCACACGATTAAATTCCGAACCGACCAACCCATCAAGCAACTCCTCGGCCGACCAGACATGCCCGGTCGAATGCTGAAATGGTAGTTGGAGTTATCAGAGTTCGACATCCAATACGAAAGAAGGAAAACACTAAAAGCTCGAGTCCTAGCTGATTTCGTTCCAGAGATGACGCATAGCCCGATCCTAACTAGCGGCACCCACAAGTGGACGATCTTTGTCAACGGTGCCTCCAGCTCGGCAGGTAGTGGCGCAGGGATCATCCTCGAAAACGGAGATGGTATTCTGATCGAGGTCTCACTGGCATTGGCCTTCCCGACCTCTAATAACCAGGCCGAGTACAAAGCATTCCTCGCGAGTTTAAGATTAGCCAAGGACTTATGGGCAAAGGAAGTAAAGATATCAACTGATTCTCAACTCGTGGCATCACAGGTACAAGGAGAATATCAGGCTAAGAATGAAAATCTCATTGAATACTTGGCCTTAGTAAAATATAAACTCGAAAAATTTGATGCATGAGAGGTCCAACACGTCCCCCGCAAGCACAACACGCGAGTGGACGCCTGTCTAAACTAGCAAGTACGAGGAAAAAGGGAGAAATAAGTTTGTGATCCAGGAAATCCTCCCCTGGCCAAGCATCGAATGGTCACCTCCCCCACTCGAAGTAAACACAATTGGCGACACCCATTTTTGGATGACGCCCATTCAAAACTACCTCACGAGAGACGAACTTCCTACGGACCCTAAATAGGCAGTCGCGACCAAGAGAAGGGTGTGATCATACGTTCTACTCGAGGGAAAACTCTATCGAAGAGGATTCTCTATTGCGTTACTCAAATGCATCAAAGAGGAAAGGGTCCCCGACATACTGGGAGAAATACACAGGGGGTCAATGCTTAGGATCTCGGTGGGAAATCATTAGCGTGCAAAGCCTTGCGAGCAGGCTATTACTGGCCGACAATGCAACATGACTCCAAGGAACATGTAAAAAAATGTGACAAGTGCCAAAGACACGCCGACATGCATCTCGCGCCCCCAACGAGCTGAAGACACTCTCCTCTCTGTGTCCCTTCACATGGTGGGGGATGGACATCATCGGTCCCTTTTTGATCGGCTCATACCAAAACAAATATCTCATCATGGGGGTGAACTACTTTACGAAGTGGATCGAAGCAGAAGCCCTGGCCAAAATAATGGCACAGAACATTCTCCGATTCTGTAAAAGAAATATCCTCGCACGCTTTAGCATACCCCAAGTCCTTATCACCGACAACGAGACACAGTTCACAAACAGAAGATTCCAAGACTTCGTTGCCGACTTAGGCACAAATCAGCATTTCACGTCTGTCGAGCACCCTCAAACTAACAGCCAAGTTGAGGCAGCCAACAGAGTAATCCTACGAGGATTGAAACGTAGACTCAGAGAAGCGAAAAGGTCATGGGTCGAGGAACTACATCCTTTGGGCATATCGCACAACACCACATTCCACAACCGGGGAGACCCCGTTCAGGTTAATATACGGCACCGAGGAGGTCATCCCGGTAGAAATTCGAGAGCCGATGAGGCGCACAGAATCACCCCTTGACGAGGAGTTAAACGATGAAGCGTTGTGAGTCGAGCCAGACCCCGTCGAGGAAATCCGCTCTGAGGCAGCCCTACAAGAAGCTTCCCTTAAACAAAAAATAGCTTTACGCCATGAAGCGAAAATCATAAGAATAGAAGTACAAGTGGGCAGCCTGGTCCACAGACGGAACTAGAAAAACCCACGGGAAGGCAAGTTAGCCGCTAACTGGGAAGGCTCGTATCGGGTCCAAGATAAGAAGGGCAACGAGGCGTACTACCTTGAAAACCTACAAGGTGAAGAACTTGCTCGACCATGGAACGCAGGAAAACTTAAGTAGTACTATAGCTAAAAACAACTTAGGAAGGCATGAGAGGTACGACCACAACCTTCGTCACCAATCGAAAGGGAGGATAACGCCCACATAAGGCGAGCACAACCCTCCTCGATGTTGTAGATCTCAAACGAGCTCCTACATCGCAGTACCACGTCAGCAGGGCACCCGACTCACGATGGGAAGGCCCAAGCCCCGATATTGGGGGTGTACATTCGCGACCCTAATCCCGATCCGTGGCGGACATAAAACCCGCCACCTCGTCGGTTCCCTAAACCGACGAGTCTAAACATTCCAGCACAAAAAAGTTCAAAATAAATAGTAGTTTAAACAAACATTAATTCAAACAAAGGCAACATACAATAAAATGAAAAACAGAATATTATCTTTAAATCCGGCCAAAACCCGACCATTCAAGTACATACAAAAGAGGCGCACATGCCATTACAACAAAATCCAAACAAGCACGCAGGCCAAAAATTCAAAGTAAACTAAGGGTCGCTGCCCAAACCTACGCCTCTTCATTGTTGTTGTCATCTTCCTCTTCCAGCTCTTCCTCGACGATAAAGGGGCAGACAATCTCCCCATCAGTCACACAGTAGTTATGATTCGTCCCTTCGATTACGAGCACCAGATTCACGACCTTGAGTTGATTGGTGGCGTTATCAAATCCTTCTTTGAAGACGACCACAAGATCTTTGCAGATCTCACGGGTCTTGCCAACCAACTCACCCCGGGTACGAAGGGCCAACTCTTCTTCATTCTCATCCTCAAGAGGACGGACCACACCTTCTAGCAATGCCAGTCGTGCCCGAAGATGCAGATTCTCCTTGGCCGCTATGTTGAGCTCGACTGCCTGCTCCTTCAGGCTCTTGTTCTCCTCTTTCAAGGTGTCCCGCTCACGCTTGGACTTATCCAGCTCCGAGCTCAACCCTTATTGAAGTTTATGCTCCTCCTTGTAGTCAGACAGATCCTTAGAGAGCTTGTCCTTCTTATCCCTCGTTGTCTGGAGTACTTCCTCCAAAACAACAGTGGAGACAGTAGTGTTGGTCAGCACCAGAGCCGTCTCCATGACCCGGATAACGACAACAATGTCTTGGGCTAGATCTTCTCGTATGGCAATAACATCTTGGTCGAGCAAAGCTTTCTCTTCAGGCCCCGCCACCACGACAAAACCCTCGAACTTGAAAAAATCTCTCTCCAGATAGAAAGGGGGCAACAAATAACTCTCCTGCTCGCCTGATTGCATACCGCCCACAACACCTGAACGAGCAAGAGACCCATATATCCGCTGAAGCTTCAGGTGAGGGAAGTTGAAAAATGGTGGAGGGATATCCGGTATTGATATCGGGAAACCTGGTTGCACGACTACTTGAGGGGAGTCAGATGTCGAGTTGGGAGTACCGGAGCCACCAACCCCGTGCTCCGTTGCCACCTCCTGGACGCGACTTGTGACTTTCTTTTTCTTCTTTGTTTGAACCTTGCTCGTGGCCCCGACATGGTTAGCCAACTTCAATACCCGTTCCTTGACTGAGGGCATGCTTGCTGCAAAACAAAAAATTAAAAGAATCAGCAAACAAACATAATATCAGAGGGGCAGGAAAGGCCGAAAGAACCTACGTAATAACCGAATAGCCTCCTCGTATGTATCACACTCGAGCAAGCCTTTGGTATTAATCAGACGAGTTTCTAGAACGGGAAACCCGTCATCATCTATGTAAGGGTTGTCCATTTAGTCCACGCAGACCACCAAGTTGAAACTTTGGACATAGTCCACCAATTTTTTATAAGTCAACCTGTCCTCGGTCCCCAGAGTCGCGTGTCGGACTCGGTAATGACTGATCGGCAGATCAAAATAGTTCGGCTGCCATCTAAGGGGGATCTTCGACATCAACTTCTCCACGCTGTTTGCATCCTATTTATAGAAGTAGAGGCTATCGAGAGCGTACTGGGTGATCGGTTTCACTTAGTACCATATCTCTTTGAAGTGGCGGGCTGAATCAACGTACGTCTAGAACAAATTCGAGGGTTGCTTGAAAGACACCCAACTATGGCGCCTTCCTGAGTCCGACCGTTGCAGGTGGAAAACGCGGAAGAAGAGGGGCAACGTGCAGCCAATCCCAAGGTGCCGACATACCAACTCGAACACCCTAAAAAAGGAAATGATGTTGGGATATAGTTTTCAAGGCGCCAGCCTGAGACACCTGAAGACCCCCATCTGAAAGTCGTTAAAGGGGAGCCTCATCCTCGCCTCCCGGAAGGCGAACTCATACATCGTGAAATGTTTCCCCGGGAAACGCAAGCATAGCCGATCTTCTTCTCCAGTAACGTAGCACTTCCAGTTGGGTTTATCCTCAGGACCAATCTCCTCGACCACTGCATACGCGGTGACACTTTCATCGATAAAGTAAGATTCTTCTTCCAATGGCTCATCGGCGACCATGACAGGTCGTTTTGGACGGACGAAGAGGCGACCATATTTCCTTCCTCGGGTTGTGTTTGGTCAGTTGTACCTGAAAAGCAGAAGGAAAAAGTGAATTTGAAATCGCATCAAATTCACCCTTCCACCACAGTTCAAGTGAAAGGGCGAAGAGCTGAACGCTCCAAGTTCTCTAACGTTTCCCTAATCAACAAAGGGATAGGTGAAGATCCCTCTCAATCACTCACGAAACACCTAAAGTTCTTAAGAAAGCTAAGAAATTCTTGCCTGACGAATGCATAGGGAGCTCGCGACCTTCATTAAAAGTATGATGATTCTGGCCGGCCTATTCACGTAAATATGCATAATTCTCCCGGCTCATGCAAATTGAACTCGGGACGATAATACCCAAAACCTAAAAACTAGCCTAAAACAGTAATCTACTTACTCTAAGAAGAAAAATTACCACTATTACTACCTACCGAACAAAAAAATAATTAGAAAGAGAAGGTTCAAAGGGTTACCTGACATGACGATGGTGGGGAGAGAACGGTGGCACACGGGGAGTTAGCGGTGGTGAGCGGCGATGACAGTTGAGAGAAGTTCTTGGCTGCTAGTCCAGTTAATCGTAGGAGCGAAAAGTGAAATGAAATAGTTTCTCCACTTTATATATAAGTGAAGCGCGTGGGAGGACGCGCCTAGGTAATCATTACCTAGGCTCCCTAGGTCAGCCCTAACACAGGAAACGAATCGACACGCTTTAAATTCCTCGGACGCGGCACTTAGAGAATCCTGAACAATGTCGAGCATCTCTAGGTCTCCCCGACTCAACTAAAACTTCCTCGGTTACTAAAGACGCCGCACCCCCGTCAATTCGACATATATCCTCCCCGGTTTACCAAATAACTCGACATGTAAATCACGGTCTATGTCCTACCTCGACATGTTGGTTGTGCCCGACTCTATTTCTCTTAACTCATAACTCCAGCTTGAAGACTCGACTTGGGGGGCTCCTGTTCCAGACTGGGTCTCGAGGACGTCATTGGCCCATAGCCCAACATGTCGGGCAAAGGCCCATCCAGTCGGCCAAGCCTCCTGCATCGTCAGACAGACTTACAATTGTCCGAGCAGGTGCTTGGCGCGTCAGGCAAACACCTTGTCCATTGAACTAATGATTGGGAGACCTCGTCTCCCCATCACCTGCCACATCACCCAACTGTCCACCATTATCTCCTGAAAGATATGAGCAGTTAGACCAAGGGCAAGACCACGTGCTAGGTCTTACACGCTCCTACACGTACCTTGGCAGTTCTTCCTTTGGCCTAGCTAATTCACCCCAAAGAAGAACCTTGGCCCAGCGTTGGGGGCTCACTATAAATACCCTTTTTCACTAAAGGGTCAGGTATTCGGAAACACTCTCTCTCTCTCTCTCTCTCTCTCTCTTACCATTGCAGTACCGTATACTCATTTTAGCATCGGAATGCCTTGTAGGTACACCTCCTATTCGCTTTGTCAACCATTACCTTGTTCGTGCTCGACCTCTGGAGGGCCCTTCTGATCAGGTAAGATCAATATAGAATTCATGTTTTTTGATCGACATTTCGTGTTAAATCGCATGTAAAAATATCTTTATGAAAAATCGTATCATAGGACAATTTTAAACAATTTAAATCGCTCTAAAATCATCTAAAATCATTATATTTTACTCTTAGACCCAATTTTACATTTTTTTTTTGACAAATTTTAAAAAGTCCATTTTATATTTTAGATGTTACTTTCTATAATTTGGTGGGTAATTTATGTAGTTTGATAAAGTTATTAAATATTACACTTTATTATGATGATTTAGTATATTTTTGTTTTATAATTAAGATACAATTTTAAATTATTAATGCATTTTCAGTATTATACAATTATAATTGTATATATGTTGTGAATTTAAATTTAAAATTATTTTAATATGAGGAAGAGTCTATGATTTTACATTTCAACTTTACTTAAGCAAAATGTGTTAAGATAAAAACTCGATTCTGATAACCTTGATTAAAAGATTAATTTTAACATCCTATAAAATAAACATACATTATTAAAAATAAAAACATAGTTGAAATTACACTTTTTAAAAATTATATCTCAATTTTTATTTATAAAAAACTATTTGAAATAACTTCAAAATTAAATAATATTTTGAAATATAAAAAAAACTGAAACAAACGGGCCTAACACCTTACAACTCTAACACAAAATTATAAGAAAAAAAATTCAACACAAACTTAATATATATATATATATATATATATATATATATATATATATATATATATATATATATATATATATATATATATATATATATATATAAGTCATGTGATAAAAAATCAACAACATCAATTTCTTCCCTCAAATGGATAAACTGTTCAGTCTTGATAGCTTTGGTCAGAACATCTGTCAACTGCTTTTCAGTGTTACAATGAACAATTTCAAGCACTCCATTCTGAAGTTGGTTGCGCAAAAAATGGAAGTTTGTATCAATGTGTTTGCTTATTTCATGCAACATTGGATTCTTGACAATGCTTATAGCTGATTTGTTTTCAGTCATCAACTTCACATGCTTACTCACAAATATTTTTAGATCATGCAACAATTTCAGAATCCGCACAACTTGACAAGCATTCAAAACACATGCAATGTATTCAACTTCACATGTTTACAGTGTAACCACTAGTTTCTTCTTGGAACACCAAGAAATAGGACCTCCCAGATACTTGAAGAAATATCCATAAGTACTTATTTTGTCAACTCTGTCTCCACACCAATCAGAGTCTGAATAACATATTAACTATGAATCATATTTAACATCAGAGGGGAACAAAACTCCACACTTCAAAGTCCCCTTAATATACCTCAATATCATGACAACAACTTGATAATGTGACCATTTTGGTTTGTTCATAAACTTACTCATCATTCCAATTGCATAGCAAATGGCAGGTCTAGTATTATAGAGATATCTCAATGAGCCTACTGACTGTTTGAAAGTTGTAGCATCTACATCATCACCCTCAACATCAAAATCCAACTTGTGATTTGTTTCAACATGTGTGATTGCAAACTTACAATTCATTAGCTCAAATTTATTCACAAGCGCGAGTTCATACTATATTTGATGCAATATTATACCCTTATCAGAGTACATATTCTCCATCCCTATACAATATGTCATATTTCCTAAATTATTCATCTCAAACTCATTCATCTCAAACTCATTCATCAACACCTTCTTGAACTTAGCTATCTCATTTAAACAACTTACTATTAGCAACATGTCATCAACATTAAGACACACCAGAATCATATTGCTATCTAATGTATGTTAAAAATACACTTCATACTCGACCTCACATTTTTTGAATCCTTGAAGCTTAAAAAATGAATAATTTTTTAGCTTTCGGGCTCTAGAGGGAAATTTCTACTAGTAGTTATAACAATCATCAATTTAATTGTTTCGTGTCTAGCTACAGGTGTAAACACTTCAAAGTAGCCTAAACTAGATTTCTATAGAAATTCTCTAGCGACTGACCTTGCTTTGTGTTTTCCAGTTGATCCATCTGGATTTAGTTTCACCTTGTAAACTCATCTCATGTTGATGGATTTATTGTTCCTTGGAAGCTCAGTCAACTCCCAAGTCTTGTTTCTTTATATAGCCTCAAGTTCTTCTTTCATGGCTTTCAACCACAGTTTCTTCTTTAGAGCTTCTTCAGTACTTATTGGTTCAGAACCCACCAATATGGCACAGTGAATAACTTCCCCTTTAGAGTCTATCTCAGTATCTCGCAACATGTCAATCTCTGCAAATCTTATTGGTATTTGTCTGATTCTTTGTGGTCTATAAACTTGTTCAGAATCTTATTCAGATGCTGGAACACTGTCAGGTGCTGGCCTACCTTCAACATTAGGATTACCACCAGGGTATGGATCATCATTAAAATCTGGATCAAAATCAGATTCACCCTCAGAGTCAAATTCTCCTTCAGATTCTTCTTCAGCATCAGAGTCACCTTCAGACTCTGACTCATCTTCATACTTAGAATCTCCTTTAGAGGTAGATTCTCCTCCAACATCTGAAATATCTTTAGAAGTTAACTTAGGTTATAACGCTGCACCAAAGTTGGATTGATACTTGTTCCAGTCCCACGCTTCTGATTCTTTCACAATGACATCTCTGATGAATTCAAATTTATTGGTGATAGAACAATAAAGATTATAAGAACCTGTATTATGGTACCCTATAAACAACATAACTTTGCTTTTGTCATCCAACTTCCTTCTCTTAGTATTTTGAACATGTTTATAGCAAACAGAACCAAACACCTTTAGATGGATCACACTTTGCTTATCTCCATTCCACTTCTCAAAAGGAACAATTTCCTTCAACTTCTTATTTGAGCATTTGTTGAGCACATATGCTGCGATGGAAACAACTTATCCCCACAAGGTGTGATGGAGCTTCTTCTCCTTTGGCACACTCCTTTTCATATCAAGAAAACTTATTTTTATTCTTTCAGCAAGACCATTATGTTGAGGAGTGTGTGGAGCACTAACCTAATGCTCAATTTCATTCTCCTCATAGAAATTGTTGAACTATGTAGAGTTGTAGGCATCTCCACCATCAGTTATGAGAATTTTCAACTTCTAACCACTCTGTTTTCAGCCTTCACCTTGAACTTCTGAAACTCAATAAACAAATCATTCTTAAACTTAATGACTGATACCCATGTCATTCTTGTCAACTCATCCAAAAAAGACACAAAATATTTGTTTCCTCCAAGTGAAGGTAGTTCAAATAGTCCATATACATCATAATGCACCACTCTTAAAGCATGTTTTGCTTTTGGAGCCACTTCTGATGTAAATAGATATCTTGGTTGCTTGCTTTTCATGCATATCTCATTTGACTTCTCGGGCTTCACAATCTTAGGAATTCCATGTACCAGCTTCTTAAAACTTAGATTCCCTAAGCTTTTGAAGTTCAGATACCCCGATCTTGTGCCACAACTCACTATCACCTTTAGCACCTTCTGCACTAATTCATTTAGTTTTAGTTGTTTCTACATTCACCTCGAATGTTTTGTTGCTTCCCTATTCAGACTGCATAATCAGCTTCTGATCAAAATCATCCAACTTCAAGAGATTGTCCTTCATAGTAACTGAGAAATATTTCTCAATTAGCTGACCTATACTCATCAAATTTCTCTTCATGCCAGGAACATACCAAACATCCTTGATCAGATTTTTTTTTGCCATTCTTCACTCTGACCTTGAAATTTCTCATTCTTTCAACATTCAGATACTCATCATCATCACATCTAATTTTTTTCCCTCTTTATAGAGTCAAAATCAAGCATCCATTCACTACACAGAATAAGACTTTAGACAACACTTATTTTGGCCTTAGACAACGCTTAAAGCGTTGTCTATTCTGGCGTTGTTGTAGGTATAGACAACGCTTTTTTCTAAATGTAAATGTGTTGGTATAAGTTCACTTTATACAACACTTTCGATTAAAAGCGTTGACTTAAGTGTACCTTAGACAACACTTTCAGTTAAAAGCGCTGACGTAAGTCGTCTTTAGGAAACACTTTTTCACTAAAGCGATGGCATAAGTCGTATTTAGGCAACGCTTTCTTATTAAAGTGTTGGCATAAGTTGACATTGGAAAGCGCTTTCTGGTAAAAATTCTCTCCTCCAAGGTTTCCCTTTCATACTTATATTGGTCTTTCATAGTTGATGCTAGAAATACAAGGGGAGATGGAGTATATCTATATATAGAAAAAGTTTATCAATATTTTATTTCTAATATAAAATAACAAATAATTTAAGACACATAAATTACAAATGAGATATTTTTCAAAAGGAGGGAAGGGGTGACTATCATCATAAATGCAAAGCTAAAAATGATGTCTTAATAACATAGTATAAATAAAAAATGATAATCAAAATTATTTTGAAAATTAAAAATGATATTTATTATCTTGAGACACATTTTTTTTCTTGAGATATGATAGTTATAATAATGGATAGGAGTATAATTTAACTAATACAGCAACCTGTAATCTTTCTTTAAATAGCCTACTTCACATAGGCTAATCAATTGTCATTAACATTTCATATTCTACTTTTTCTGCTCTAAGAGCATTAGCAAAAACCGCCATAACCATTTGTGTATATGTAAGTCAAGCTACCCTTAAATTCCTTAAATCTTAATCATATTTAAAAGGGTCAATTCTAGATTCCTAATACAAAGTGAACAAATCCATACATGTGTATTTTTAGTAACAAATAGTTTCTTTGTCTATTTTCTTTCATGTTTTATTGCTATTTTATTAGTTTGTCTATAATAATAAACTAATACTATATTTTTAACTTGCTCCATTGTGTTTTAATGATTTAATTTCCAATTATTACTCAACATTTCTTGTTTCAAAGATTTTATTTTTATGATCAAGTTACTTAGTTTATCAACTTTCACATGTTTATGTTTTTGTTATATGTTTAGTTTTGTCTGTAAATTTATTATGACACAATTCTTTTATATATATATATATATATATATATATATATATATATATATATATATATATATATATATATATATATATATATATATATATATATATATATATATATATATAGTTTTTTCTATAAATTTCAAGATGTTGTAACCATACTTCAAATTAATTATAAGAGACCACTTATAAGTTATTATTAATGTTAGCTTTCAGATGAGCAATATATTCCAGAAAGATTACATGTAAACTTTAATTATAGCCTTATATTTTATATTTCATGTAGTGAAATTACATAACTAGATTTAAATATAGCCTTATATCAAATGACATACGCCTTATATTCATTCTGTAACTTGTGGATACCTCGTTTGAAGAAAAACAAAGTGGCAAAGTAGATAAGACTATGGTGCCACAGTGAGATTGACGACCATCAACCCGATTAAATACAACAAAAATATTAAATTTTAATGTAAGCCAACATGTTAAATACATTAAAAGAAACAATAAAGCTTGATTTATGTATGCACTTTAAAGAAAATATATAACCATTTCTAAATAGTTGGCATCATTTAATTTATTTTATTTAAGATAATGTCAAATTTTAACAATGTCTTGTATAAACACAATTCAATGCATTCAAATATCAAATATGTAATCCTCAAGAAGAAAGTAAAGTTTCTCTTGAACATGGATTATATCCACTTCTTTGCTCTCACTTTTGTGTTGAGTTCCTATCATCCATTTCTTCAAGGGAGTAAACTGCCCCTTAACACTAGGAGTAGCGAGAAAAGAAATTTAAAAATATAAATTGTCTATGTGAATGAACCACGAGTTAATATATTTACTCAATAATAACAAAACATAAAATATTGTCATCATTCATTCATGCCACCTATGGTTATGAGCTCTAATGAACAACCACAAATGATATATTCATACAGAAATGTGCTGAGTGGTTTTGCTACAGAGTTGCTTATAATGACTGATCTTACCTATAATAAGAGGAACTTGTAACACCCCAACATTTCATTTTCATAACATTTAGCAAACCATTCTCATACAATGTATTGCATATAAATCAAAGGAAGAGAAATCATACATTCATTGGTTGAGGCATAAGGTGTGTGATAAGTGATTGTAAAAGTTATGATTATTCAAAGTCAAGGAAGAAGAGCCAATGGTCTCACAACAATCCTAAAGAGATTTTCATATCCCACAAAATCTCAAATGATTCCTCAAACCATTGGAAGATGTGGATTGATCAGGAAGTTGAAGCAGTGCATCACTTCCTAACAAAAAGGACCAAAATTAGGGTTTCTGATTCAAAGGGCTTCCTAATGAAATTTTGGCTCAAACTTGACTTCAGTGTTTTTCATATAATATAAAGTATCTAAGGATGGGATATTGTCTATTGGATCATTTCAGAAGGTCTCCAATTAGTTAGTTACTTGAAAATCAAGAAGTTGGGGGAGAGTCAACTATGCCGAGGAAAAATTCAACTCCTGACTTTCTGAGGTCAAAATCATAATCCACAAGTTGAATATGTTCAATGATTGAAATTTTATCAATAAAAGTCAAGGAATTCATGGAAAAATCAAGAAATTACAAAACTTCCCAAAATAGAAACTTAGGGTTTCTATTTATGGGAAGTTTAGGCCAGTTTGCACCTCACTTCCAAGCCCTCTTTCTTCAAGATAAAGGCTTCAAACTTCAGGCCTAAGTTGAGCTAATTAAATAGCACATCTTGAGCTTCAAATACATAGTAAGAACATCTCGATTGGATCAAAATTGATAGAGATATGATCAATTAAAGTTTGACAAAACTTGGGCAACTTTGCCAAGAAACCAGGGCATGGGCGTGCCAGGTTCATGGCATTTCATCAAGCAGGTGGTGTGCCAAATTTCAAGCCATTTTTATCTATTAAGAAATCTCCAAATGAAATTTTGTTGAACATCAAATTTGTTCATTTTCATCCCCTATTCAACTTTTATGTTGGGATATTTTTCATTTGATCAAAGGATAAGAATATATGATGGCTCAAACATGGGTCACAAAAACTGGATTGTTGCCCTAGGCCTGGGCCAGGCTGACACGCCCATGGGGCAGTTTTTCTTGCTTGTGTTCTAAGTCACTTTTGATCATATCCCATGCTTCCATTCATCTTGATTCTAATATCAAATATGTTCTATCAAATGTCCTTGAGTTATAGGCCTCAAAACCATCCCATTTCATCCATCATGCATAAGGAAATTAGTCTCCAAAGTTTAACATTATCATTACATTACATGACTAGACAAACTTAGAAACATAGAAATGATTTTTGTTTTTTTCACTCATTTCAAACCAACACACGCATATGCTTCTTGTGTCATACACTTCATACCTCATTTGGCCAAACATTATTCTTACAAGCACATGAGCATGCATGACTGTTGCACCCCAAAATTTGCCCTCACAATACAAGACTTTGTGTGCTAAGAAGGTTCACAAGGTTCACAAGATTCACAATGCTTTCAAAACCTTTCATGAGGTTCATGAAGTCTACAAGTCACTTCATGAAGGTTCACAAGGTTCACAAGGTTCACAATGCCTTCAAGACCTTTCATAAGGTTCATGAAGTCCACAAGTCACTTTATGAGGTTCACAAGGTTCACAAGGTTCACAATACCTCCCATGAGGTTCACAAGACATTTTATGATGGTTCACAAGGTTCACAAAGTTCACAATTGGTCAGAAGAGTTGACAATTCCCTCAGACAATGCACCTCCTAAGCAGTGCATCTAAAACTAGGGTTTTGACTTTAATCAGGCTAAAATAACTTCCAAGATTTCAATTGAGCTTCATAACATCTTATATGTGTGTAAGAACCCCCATGACAAGTTTCAAGACTTTTCTCAAAAGTTTGCTCAGTCAGATGATCAGATAAGTCAAAATCAGTCAATGCAGTTAAAAAGTCAAACTGAGGTCAACTGTGGTCAAACCAAAGTCAAACTTCATGATTTTTTGCCAACATCAAGTATATGAAGTAAAATTTATCATTTGATCAAGGGTTGATCATGATTCATCAAGGAGATTTCAGATCATCAAGAATCAGGAGTTTCTAAATTAGGGTTTCCTCAGTAAAAGTCAACTGAACTTTGACCAGCCATAACTTTCACATGCTTCATCACCAAGTCTCCATACAAAGCTCATTTTGAAGGAAATTGAATTCTATACAACTTTGTGTCTCACAAGCCAAGCCCAAAAATGCTTCATTTGGAAGGTATGAGCTAAGACATTATAGGTCCTTTTGAAAGTCAACAAAAAGTCAACAACTTCAAAAGGGCATAACTTGAGAATGGTAAATGATATGGACATGAAACCAGTGGGGTTGGTTAGAGGACTCTTCAAGATTTCCAAAATTTCCAAGAACACCCTCATAGCATTAAAATTGAAGGATTTGTGCCCTTGCAAAGTTGGGAAATTTTTGGGAGGTTTATGAAGCAAATAGGGCTTTAAAACCAATTTCTTCCAAATGGGCTTGCAAATTTGTGATCCAAACTTCAACATGACATCATGCACGACCCAATCCTCATTTATTCAGATTTTTATTATTTTTATTTTATTTATTTTGATTTTATTTATTTTAAATCATTTTAAATCAAAATAAAATATGAAAATTGAATATTTAAAAGTGATTCTTCTTCTAGAAACTCTTAATGACCATTTAAGTTGATTCAAAACCATCCAAATTCGTGCTAAGGAATTATAGCATGAAAATATTTGATTTTTGACTAATTTGGCATGGAGATTTCTTCACACTCAAGGTATCCATTAAGCCCACAAATCCACCACTTTTCTGACCTAATTCCATTCCTCTATAAGTATACAAACTACACAAGTGCATAGGGACGAAAATTTGAGCCTCCAAAGGTAAGAACAAAGTTTCAAAATTCATCCTAAGAACACAAATTCGGTTTGATACCTAGAGCTACTTTCAAGACAAACCAAAGGTTGCAACTTGTTCCTTGGAGTTCATAGATCAATTCTGGATAATAACATTGTCCATTCATGCCCTAATTCGCACAAACCGAATGCACCCCTTTCATATTCTAAGTTTTTTCGATTTGATTGATTTATGCTTTGATATTGAAAACTAATTATATATTTGTGTTTGTTATGATGTTTAGAAGCTTTTTGAATGGATTAATTCAGTTATTGTGGACTGTATCGAATTTTGCCATTGCTAGGGTTTGGAGCTTCAAAACGGGAACCAAGCATTTAGGACCTTAAAACAAATTCTAAGACCATGGCTGTGACGTATGAACCTTGTACAATTGATCTGGGTTACTAATTTTTGTTATTATGATGGTTTGCATGATGGTTCAAAAAACGTAGGTTTCTGGTTTTGGAAATTCGCAGGAAATTTCGTATGTGATTTCGCAAGTGTTTTCGCAGGTCTTGAGGAAGAAGAAGACCCTTGGCGCGAAATTCTGATTTAAATAACACGTTTATTTTATTATGAATTGTTTTCTATTATATTTCAATTATGTAGCAATGGCTCAGATGGCAAGCATGCGCGTGAATGGAAGTCAAGACAAGGGTTCGAATCACACCTCCAACATTTTTTTGCTTTATTTCCCTTATGTTTTCCAGGCTTAAAATATAATCATCAATACTCATTCCATGTTCACCAAGCGCATGGTGGCCTGGTGGTTGTGGAGGCAGGACTCAAAGATTGAAGCCTAGGGCCTGGGTTCGAATCCCAGCCCCAGGTAAGTCCCTTTTTCTCATTTTTTTTCTTATTTCATTTAATTTATTTATATTATATTTAATTAATGTATAAATATTGAAGTAAAAATGTTATTACTATTTTCTTATTTATAATTCAAAATCTTGTTAAAATTTAAACTTTATTAAAATTATCTAACATTTATTTTATTATATTATAAATTAATTAATTGTATTTAGATTAATTCATAAAACCTAATTATGCATATAAATCCTAATTTTCATAAACCCTAAAATATTTTTAAAACCTAATTATTTTTATGAACCCTAATTGTAAATATTATTTCTTTATTCATTTATTTATTTGTCATAAATTTTTGTCTATATTCTAATTAAGAAATAAACTCTAATATATTTTTCTAAATAGTCAAACCCTAATTTTCTTTTCAATTCAATTATGACTTTTAATTTATTTGTCAATTTTAATTATGTATTTTTCTATGTGTAAATAATTCTAGGTTATGTTTAAATTAATTAAAAATTGATAATTTAATTTTTGTGAATATAATTATATGGTTATTCAATTATAATTAATCCTATATTCATAATATATATATATATTCTATAATTTGTTCATAATTTAATTCTTGCATGTAAATAATTTTTAATATATGTTTAAAAAATAATTAAAACTTGTTAATCTAATATAATTTATTTTCATAATATGTTTATAATTAACTTAATTTTTATAGCATTTAAAACTTTATGATAATTAATTGTTTATCTTTTCTTCTTAATCTTAAATAATAATTGTTCATAAAAATTTGATCTTTTAATTATTATGCTAATATTCTTATTTATTTTATCATTAATGCTATTTATTTTCATATCTATTTTATTATTACTAACCCCATTTATATATATTGTGATTTATTATTATCATTATTACTAACCCCATTGTGATTTATTATTATTATTATTATTATTATTTCACTAACCCAATTATTATTATTATTTATTTTTTGCTTATTTTGCTTTAATTATTATTATCATGTAATTGTTCCTTTGGTGTAATATTTTTTAGTAGTAATGTTTAAATATTTATTTTCATGCTATGGTTAGTAAATAGGGAGTGAAAACTATTTGTATTTAAAATTGAATTTAGATCATGTAAATTAAAAGATAAATGTAAATTAAACACTCACACACGTAAGTCGATCTTTGATCGCCATCTCACTTCCTTAGGGATACCTCTCATTGTTGCCTAATCAAAAAGGTCAAGTAGGGTGTATAAAGCAAAGTCCCTTAAAAGAAAAGTCATCTAGTCCCTCCATAATCAAAGATCAAGTCCCTTAATGATTGTCTTTCAATATGATCTTGTCCCTTTCGAATAATGATGACAGTCCCTCCAAAATGCTTAATACACCCTACAGTTGCCTTCATTAAACAGATGTCCCTTTCACATGTCCCTCACATCCAAGGTAATGACTACCTATTCCTTAATAATAGGGATAGTCTTACCATTTAAAGGATAAAAGAACAGAAAGACTTAAACTTTAGGGTAGGTTCCTCATAGTTACTTGCTCACTATTCAAACTTTTCAAATACTTCACAAATTTCAAATTATTTTCAAATACAAGTTTTTTACGCATCCGTACATGGATCATTATCAAACTCTTATGAAAATTTTTATCCACACACTTCACATTTTCAAAAACAATTCAAAGTGAGCTAAGTAACTAAGAGCCCATGGATAACCATGGATGTAAAGGGTGCCAACACCTTCCCTTTACATAACCTACCCCCGGACCCAAAAATCTTTTAAAATGTCTTTCCTGTTCTTTTATGCCTTTCCTTTGGATAAAATAAAAGTCGGTGGCGACTCTTGCTATCCGCAACATAACTAAAGTCAGTTCTCTCACCGTGTTACAGAACTGGCGACTCTGCTGGGGATTATAATAAAAGAGGGGTACCCTTAGGAATTAGATCACTTTAAAATTGTTTGCCTTGTTTGCTTTATACTTATCTGTTGGGTGCTCTTATGTGTGAAAGATCCTAACCCAGATCTAGTGTACCTTAGGTAAATGGCAATAGACCAAGGAAACTGTACGGCGTATACCGATATGGTTGATCTGGTGGCCATAGTTAGTGTAACTTCTTGGTTGGTGCTTATGTTCCTTAAGTCACGTTGAGGATAATATGAGGCTGCCATATGTTGTCAATACACTAACTAACTTTTAGAACCCTAGTTATCCCATCTTGGCCTTTAGAAAAGTAGTGAGATAACCGGCTTTGGTGCAGACTGAAGTTGGTTGATACTCGATACTACGCTCATTGAGATCCTAAACTTGGAGGGTTTTGGTTGGCAAGTAAGTTGCCTACTGAACAACCACCCTTGGGAAGGATCAATGATATTGAGATCCCTTAGAACCTGGTTACTTTATAGGACAGGATGAACCAACCAAACTTCAGGGGAAGGTACTTACCTTTAAACCTCATGCAAGCCTTCAAACCTAGGGCTATTGTGTGACTTGTTTGTGTGTGCCACATGTTTGTGATTGAGTATAACATCATAGCATCATCATGCATCATAAGCATAGAATTTTCACTAACCATTTCAAGGACCAAAGGATTTATCTTTGTTCTTTGTTGCAGGCCATGGCTTCTGCTCGTAGAAACACTATCAGGATCAACTTTGTAGGAATACCTCCTAAGCTTAAAGAATTGGTTTCTCAAGTGTCTGATCACTCCCAGTTCATCAAGAGACATGGTCACCTATTGGATCTAGCCACTTCAGGGTTCAATGAAGACATGATGAGTGTTCTGTTTCAGTTCTTTGACCCTAAGCACCATTGTTTTACATTCCCCGACTATCAGCTGGTTCCTACAATGGAAGAGTTCTCTAAACTTCTAGGTATACCTGTTCTTGATCAAAGACCCTTCACAGGCTTGGAGAAGGAACTTAAACCAGAGGTTATTGCTGCAGCTCTACATCTGAAGAAGTCTGACATTGTTCTAGAAACGAGAAGCGGAGTCAAGGGTATTCTTGCTAAGGTATTAATGGATAAAGCTCAAGTGTTCTTGAAGGCCATGAGTTATGATGCTTTTGAGGAGATCTTAGCCTTGCTGATATATGGCTTAGTGTTGTTCCCCAATCCAGATCAGTTCATAGACGTTCATGCCATCAATATATTCCTGAGTCACAATCCAGTGCCTACATTGCTTGGAGATATCCTACATTCTCTTCATACCCGTACTACAAGGGCAAGAGGAACTTTGATGTGCTGCATACCTTTACTTTCTAGGTGGTTTATTTCTCACCTTCCTCGCTCAGTAATGAGGAATGAGCAAGGGTTCAGGTGGTCCAAAAGGATCATGTCACTCTCGCATTCAGATATCCATTGGTGCTCCAGATCTATGGAGAATGTCACTATCATTGACCGTTGTGGGAAGTTTCCTAATGTGCCACTTCTAGGCATCAGAGGAGGCATCACCTACAACCCCTCTCTAGCTTTACGACAGTTTGGTTACGCTCGAAGTGATGGTCCTCATGACATGTTGATTCAGGGCATTGTGTTTGACTACGACAACGATCTTCAAGGTTACCGTCAGAGATTCATACGAGCCTGGGGAAAAGTAAATAGGGTTGACAGCAAGACACTGGAGCCTAAGTACACTATTCCTATGGAGGCTTATCTCATATGGGTGCGATCTCGTGCTCAGACTCTCATGATGCCATATCCTGCCGTCCTACCAATTACCATGGAACCTGTTGCTGAAGGAGACACAGCTTATACCATCCTTCACCCAGACATGCCTACTGATATGGAAGACTTGCAGAGATCATGGATCCAACTGAAGGAGCAAAGGGATACTTTCGAGGCTCATTACAAAGCAAGCCAAGAAAGAGTCCTAGAACTAACAAAGCAACTTCACGAGGAACGAAACCTCAACTCATACCTCAACACAAAGAGGAAACGTCCATGGGAGACTTAAAACCCCATCTTTTGTACTTATTTTATTTCATTTTTTGTAAGCCTAAAAGGCAAAACAAATTTATTACTAATAAAAGTTTACCTTCTTGTTTGTTTAAGCAAATTTAAATCCTGCGGTCCTTGGAAACATTACATATGCATTCACATATCATATCATTGCATCACAAGTTTATATTTGTGTATAGGTTTCTCATTTTCTCGTTGTTTATTTCAGCAATGGCTCTTGAACAATCAGTTAAGGATCTCCAGACACAAAATGCACAGTTCCAAGAGCTGATCTTGAACCTGTCCAAGGGGCAGGATGAATTGAAGACACTGCTGGCTAAGAAAAAGAATCCTGAGGACAACAAGGATGATCAGCTGAAACAACTACAAGCTGAGATGACAGAAATGAGGATCCAGATGAATGACCAGATGGTCCTTATTCAAAGTTTAGCTCAGGGGCAAGAAGAGCTGAGAACCTTTGTCCAAAAACTTCAAAGTAATAGAGTCAGGGATCTAATTGTCAGTGAACCTCCATTAAAACAAGCTGTTTTGGTTGAAAGGAAGATGAGGATAAAAGAAGGTAAGAAACCGGTTGCCATTGATTGTTCTTCAGTTGAAGAAGAAAGACCTGATAAGGTTAATCTACCCCAACACAAGGAATGTAGAAGGAAGTTTGTCAAGTTCAGCACACCAATGTCACAAGTTTTGCAATGCCTGTTGGAAATGAAGCTAATTTCTTTGGAAAATTCTCCTAAAAATCCTAACACCTCTTCTCCTCGCTATAATCCCAAGGCAAGGTGTAAGTATCACTCCAACAGTCCTGGACATGATACTAATAACTGTTGGGCATTGAATAAGAAGATTCAAGATCTGATTGACGAAGGAATCCTAGAGGTTACTCCAGAAGGTCAAGTTGAATTTTACTATCGTCCATCAAACACCGAAGCTGCAAGGCAAGTAGCCCAAAGTAACAAGAAAGGAAGAGTACCTATTCCTGTTGAGATATGGGGCACCTTGGGACATCCAAGTGGTAAATTTGATTTCAGGGTGAAGTATACTGCTCCTCAAAGTTCGCAGATTGCAATTGAGGACATTAAGCCAACTGGATGGGACTACATTTGAATTTTCATTTGTAATTTCTTTTATTTGTTTGAACACTTACTATTATGTTAAACTTTTGTTTTCATTAATGCATTGCATATGTTTGTCTTGAATTAATCCATTCGTTCCACTATATTTTGAATTATGCTTCTTATTTCTATTTTGTGATATTTAACTCCTGATAAAGCTATAAGCCTGTAGAGGGAGGATGACGAAAACAATACCATAATATTATGCAGTATGCTTTTGAACAGACTATGTTGACGATGTACAGGCATTGTTTCAATTCCTAAACAATGGAGATATAAGGAAGTTAATCCCTAGTCAACCCTTTTGAGCCTATGAAGTAGGAGTTTTTATTCTCGCACAAATTAAAACCCTTATTCATAACCCGGGGCAGGGTAGTTACTCGGTTAACTCAAATATGCCAAATTATCTATGTTGTACACAACTAATGATGGTTCTCTGTAATCATTAAATCTGACAGTCAATATCCAGCAAAAGAACAGTCTTGCTAAGTCAAAACCTATGAAGGAGACTTAGTAAAACATTAAGACATCTCGCTGACTGTAACCTTGAAATAAGCAGTTCAGGCAAAAAGAAGGGATAATAAAGTCAAAAAAAAAAGAGGTCACTATGAATCCTCAACAAAGAAAGATGACTGAATGTTCAAATAAATTTTGGGTTTCTGAACCATCACAAATGTCAGTGTTACAATTCTAAACTCCTTTGAGCCTCAATGCATAAGTTAACTGAGCATATGACTGAAGAACATCATGGAGATTGGGTTGGGTACAAATAAAATTTGAGCCTTTATCCTTTGTTTCTTAAACCGTGAACCAGGCCATGTTATAACCCTTTAAAAGTCCTAACTGAAGCATGGTTAGTCCGAAAGCATACTGTTATAAAAAGGTATCCTGACTCCTTTAGGGCTTATTATAAAACTTGAGTTAATATCACAGTTTTCACAAAAAATGTTTCTTCTAAAAAAAAAAACTCTTTTTCAAAAATTTCTAGACAGACATAAGCATTGCATTTTTGAATATATTTGTTTACATATACTTAAGTGTTTGATAAACAGAGAAACTTACAGGATGAATGTTCAAAGTCCTTCCGATAAACAAAGTTGCTTCCTGGATCAAAGTCCATGTATACAAAGGTGCATAGTCATTATCTCCCAATCAAGGGGGTAGGCCATGATGCTGCCTAACTCATGTGGGGCAATCAGGACAGGATTTAGTTATGTTCAAGTAGCCAGGGGAAGATCTCTTCGTCTAACTAAGTTACCAAGGGTAACATTACAGAGTTCATAATGCCAGGGGCATAGTCACTGTTTCCCAATCAAGGGGCATACCAAGTTACTGTTCAATTCATTCGGGGCAATCAGGTCCAGATTCAACAATGCTTAATAGCCAGGGGCAGTTTTCCTCATACAGTTGAATTTCCAAAGGTAATATTATAGAGTTCACAATGCCAGGGGCATATGCTTATGGGGCATTTTGTTTGTTTCTCTTGAGCAGAAGCTATTGTGGAAATTAATTGTCTATGCCAGTAGCATCAGATGGTGTCAGTATCATGTCTTCAGATCCAGCTATGAGGATTTCTGGAAAGGTACTCAGGAAAGTTAAGAATCTCAGGAGCTCTAAATCAATTGGGTTATACACTCTCGAAGTTGAAACCATTCTGTTTTCAAGTTCAGCTTTACTTTTCCCTCTGAATCCAGATTTACTTTTACCCTATTTACATAAGCGAAACGTCCATTGGTTGTGTTTGAATGTATGTATGCTTTTGAATATGATTGATGTTTACCAAAAATGCATGTATGCTTAATATGATTGATGTTTACCAGAAATGCATGAAAATACAGTAATAGTATTTACTAAGGACGAACGAGGGAAGGATTTCAACGAAGCTTCGCCGGTTCATCTCTACAAAACAGCTACAAACCCTCAGTAGGACGAATCCATCTTCATAAAGTCTCATCTCCCTTGGAATTTATATCCATCTCTTTTATCCTCATACGGATATACGGGAATTTACTTTCCAATAAGGGTACGACAAACGAAGACGGGAGGTTATATCTACCCTACTATCAAACGAAGACGAAGGTTATGTATACCTTACTATCCCCAGCATACGGGAGGTTATCTATACCTTGTTATCCCCAGCACACGGGAGGTTATATACACCTTGCTATCCCCAGCATACGGAAGGTTATGTATAATATATTATCAAGCAAGATGAGAGTGAGTTCCTCATATTCTTCAACAACAAATCGGGATTTATTTTCCCTGGCCAGCAGTTGTTATACAAAGATATCCAGACGCTTCCAGCAGTGTCATATCATACATACATCATTTACATCATATCATAACATACATATCCATAGATACATAGTACATTACCTAAATGCATCATATCATACATGCATACATAAGGCATAAACTAATATTATTATACAGAATGCTACCTCGTTTTCAGGTTAATTATCCAGCAAACAGACTTATGATTATCAGGATTTCTTTATCCTCCTGAAAGTTATCATTACCTCAGGACTGCTTCATCCTCCTGACAGCTTATTATTACCTCAGGATTGCTTTATCCTCCTGACAGCTTCTTATACCTCAGGTTGCTTTATCCTCCTGAAATCACATTATTACCTCAGGGCTGCTTTATCCTCCTGACAGCTATCATCATTACCTCAGGATTGCTTCATCCTCCTGAAAGCATATTATCAACCTCTCAAGACTGCTTCATCCTCTTGAAAACATATCACTACATCAGGACTGCTTCATCCTCCTGAAAGCTTATTATCTCATCAGGACTGCTTTATCCTCCTGAAAGCACATTATTACCTCAGGGCTGCTCCATCCTCCTGACAGCTATCATCATTACTTCAGGACTGCTTTATCCTCCTGAAAACTTCTAGTACATCAGGACTGCTTTATCCTCCTGAAAGCATTCTACATCAGGACTGCTTTATCCTCCTGAAAACTTATTATCTCTCAAGACTGCTTTATCCTCTTGAAAACATATTGCTACATCAGGACTGCTTCATCCTCCTGACAGCTTATTATTACCTCAGGATTGCTTTATCCTCCTGACAGCTTCTTATACCTCAGGTTGCTTTATCCTCCTGAAATCACATTATTTCCTCAGGGCTGCTTTATCCTCCTGACAGCTATCATCATTACCTCAGGATTGCTTCATCCTCCTGAAAGCATATTATCAACCTCTCAAGACTGCTTCATCCTCTTGAAAATATATCACTACATCAGGAATGCTTCATCCTCCTGAAAGCTTATTATCTCATTAGGACTGCTTTATCCTCCTGAAATCACATCAATACCTCAGGATTTCTCCATCCTCCTGACAGCTATCATCATTACTTCAGGACTGCTTTATCCTCCTGAAAGCTATCATTATACCTTCATACTTTGGACTGCTTTATCCTCCAAGAAATGTATCTAAAGAACTTTTCTCCAAGTGGCATCTTTAAGCCCACTCAAGCATATTCAACTAGCCATCTGTATCACTCTATACACTGGTGAGTGCAAATTTTTGGGCTTTTGTGTTCAATCCCCTTCAACCTTCCAGGTCACGACTGGCAAATATACCAATCTAACCCCTCAGGTTTCAGAAAATTGAACAGGGGCAGCTGTTGCACCCCAAAATTTGCCCTCACAATACAAGACTTTGTGTGCTAAGAAGGTTCACAAGGTTCACAAGATTCACAATGCTTTCAAAACCTTTCATGAGGTTCATGAAGTCTACAAGTCACTTCATGAAGGTTCACAAGGTTCACAAGGTTCACAATGCCTTCAAGACCTTTCATAAGGTTCATGAAGTCCACAAGTCACTTTATGAGGTTCACAAGGTTCACAATACCTCCCATGAGGTTCACAAGACATTTTATGATGGTTCACAAGGTTCACAAAGTTCACAATTGGTCAGAAGAGTTGACAATTCCCTCAGACAATGCACCTCCTAAGTAGTGCATCTAAAACTAGGGTTTTGACTTTAATCAGGCTAAATGAACTTCCAAGACTTCAAGTGAGCTTCATAACATCTTATATGTGTGTAAGAACCCCCATGACAAGTTTCAAGACTTTTCTCAAAAGTTTGCTCAGTCAGATGATCAGATAAGTCAAAATCAGTCAATGCAGTTAAAAAGTCAAACTGAGGTCAACTGTGGTCAAACCAAAGTCAAACTTCATGATTTTTTGCCAACATCAAGTATATGAAGTAAAATTCATCATTTGATCAAGGGTTGATCATGATTCATCAAGGAGATTTCAGATCATCAAGAATCAGGAGTTTCTAAATTAGGGTTTCCTTAGTAAAAGTCAACTGAACTTTGACCAGCCATAACTTTCACATGCTTCATCACCAAGTATCCATCCAAAGCTCATTTTGAAGGAAATTTAATTCTCTACAACTTTGTGTCTCACAAGCCAAGCCCAAAAATGCTTCATTTGGAAGGTATGAGCTAAGACATTATAGGTCCTTTTGAAAGTCAACAAAAAGTCAACAACTTCAAAAGGGCATAACTTGAGAATGGTAAATGATATGGATATGAAACCAGTGGGGTTGGTTAGAGGACTCTTCAAGCTTTCCAAAATTTCCAAGAACACCCTCATAGCATTAAAATTGAAGGATTTGTGCCCTTGCAAAGTTGGGAAATTTTTGGGAGGTTTATGAAGCAAATAGGGCTTTAAAACCAATTTCTTCCAAATGGGCTTGCAAATTTGTGATCCAAACTTCAACATGACATCATGCACGACCCAATCCTCATTTATTCAGATTTTTATTATTTTTATTTTATTTATTTTGATTTTATTCATTTTAAATCATTTTAAATCAAAATAAAATATGAAAATTGAATATTTAAAAGTGATTCTTCTTCTAGAAACTCTTAATGACCATTTAAGTTGATTCAAAACCATCCAAATTCGTGCTAAGGCATTATAGCATGAAAATATTTGATTTTTTGACTAATTTGGCAAGGAGATTTCTTCACACTCAAGGTATCCATTAAGCCCACAAATCCACCACTTTTCTGACCTAATTCCATTCCTCTATAAGTATACAAACTACACAAGTGCATAGGGACGAAAATTTGAGCCTCCAAAGGTAAGAACAAAGTTTCAAAATTCATCCTAAGAACACAAATTCGGTTTGATACCTAGAGCTACTTTCAAGACAAACCAAAGGTTGCAACTTGTTCCTTGGAGTTCATAGATCAATTCTGGATAATAACATTGTCCATTCATGCCCTAATTCGCACAAACCGAATGCACCCCTTTCATATTCTAAGTTTTTTCGATTTGATTGATTTATGCTTTGATATTGAAAACTAATTATATATTTGTGTTTGTTATGATGTTTAGAAGCTTTTTGAATGGATTAATTCAGTTATTGTGGACTGTATCGAATTTTGCCATTGCTAGGGTTTGGAGCTTCAAAACGGGAACCAAGCATTTAGGACCTTAAAACAAATTCTAAGACCATGGCTGTGACGTATGAACCTTGTACAATTGATCTGGGTTACTAATTTTTGTTATTATGATGGTTTGCATGATGGTTCAAAAAACGTAGGTTTCTGGTTTTGGAAATTCGCAGGAAATTTCGTATGTGATTTCGCAAGTGTTTTCGCAGGTCTTGAGGAAGAAGAAGACCCTTGGCGCGAAATTCTGATTTAAATAACACGTTTATTTTATTATGAATTGTTTTCTATTATATTTCAATTATGTAGCAATGGCTCAGATGGCAAGCATGCGCGTGAATGGAAGTCAAGACAAGGGTTCGAATCCCACCTCCAACGTTTTTTTGCTTTATTTCCCTTATGTTTTCCAGGCTTAAAATATAATCATCAATACTCATTCCATGTTCACCAAGCGCATGGTGGCCTGGTGGTTGTGGAGGCAGGACTCAAAGATTGAAGCCTAGGGCCTGGGTTCGAATCCCAGCCCCAGGTAAGTCCCTTTTTCTCATTTTTTTTCTTATTTCATTTAATTTATTTATATTATATTTAATTAATGTATAAATATTGAAGTAAAAATGTTATTACTATTTTCTTATTTATAATTCAAAATCTTGTTAAAATTTAAACTTTATTAAAATTATCTAACATTTATTTTATTATATTATAAATTAATTAATTGTATTTAGATTAATTCATAAAACCTAATTATGCATATAAATCCTAATTTTCATAAACCCTAAAATATTTTTAAAACCTAATTATTTTTATGAACCCTAATTGTAAATATTATTTCTTTATTCATTTATTTATTTGTCATAAATTTTTGTCTATATTCTAATTAAGAAATAAACTCTAATATATTTTTCTAAATAGTTAAACCCTAATTTTCTTTTCAATTTAATTATGAATTTTAATTTATTTGTCAATTTTAATTATGTATTTTTCTATGTGTAAATAATTCTAGGTTATGTTTAAATTAATTAAAAATTGATAATTTAATTTTTGTGAATATAATTATATGGTTATTCAATTATAATTAATCCTATTTTCATAATATATATATATTCTATAATTTGTTCATAATTTAATTCTTGCATGTAAATAATTTTTAATATATGTTTAAAAAATAATTAAAACTTGTTAATCTAATATAATTTATTTTCATAATATGTTTATAATTAACTTAATTTTTATAGCATTTAAAACTTTATGATAATTAATTGTTTATCTTTTCTTCTTAATCTTAAATAATAATTGTTCATAAAAATTTGATCTTTTAATTATTATGCTAATATTCTTATTTATTTTATCATTAATGCTATTTATTTTCATATCTATTTTATTATTACTAACCCCATTTATATATATTGTGATTTATTATTATCATTATTACTAACCCCATTGTGATTTATTATTATTATTATTATTATTATTTCACTAACCCAATTATTATTATTATTTATTTTTTGCTTATTTTGCTTTAATTATTATTATCATGTAATTGTTCCTTTGGTGTAATATTTAGTAGTAATGTTTAAATATTTATTTTCATGCTATGGTTAGTAAATAGGGAGTGAAAACTATTTGTATTTAAAATTGAATTTAGATCATGTAAATTAAAAGATAAATGTAAATTAAACACTCACACACGTAAGTCGATCTTTGATCGCCATCTCACTTCCTTAGGGATACCTCTCATTGTTGCCTAATCAAAAAGGTCAAGTAGGGTGTATAAAGCAAAGTCCCTTAAAAGAAAAGTCATCTAGTCTCTCCATAATCAAAGATCAAGTCCCTTAATGATTGCCTTTCAATATGATCTTATCCCTTTCGAATAATGATGACAGTCCCTCCAAAATGCTTAATACACCCTACAGTTGCCTTCATTAAACAGATGTCCCTTTCACATGTCCCTCACATCCAAGGTAATGACTACCTATTCCTTAATAATAGGGATAGTCTTACCATTTAAAGGATAAAAGAACAGAAAGACTTAAACTTTAGGGTAGGTTCCTCATAGTTACTTGCCCACTATTCAAACTTTTCAAATACTTCACAAATTTCAAATTATTTTCAAATACAAGTTTTTTACGCATCCGTACATGGATCATTATCAAACTCTTATGAAAATTTTTATCCACACACTTCACATTTTCAAAAACAATTCAAAGTGAGCTAAGTAACTAAGAGCCCATGGATAACCATGGATGTAAAGGGTGCTAACACCTTCCCTTTACATAACCTACCCCCCGGACCCAAAAATCTTTTAAAAGGTCTTTCCTGTTCTTTTATGCCTTTCCTTTGGATAAAATAAAAGTCGGTGGCGACTCTTGCTATCCGCAACATAACTAAAGTCAGTTCTCCCACCGTGTTACAATGACACCAAACAAGAAGAAGCAAAAAGGAAAAAAAGAAAAAACTTAGAGAACAAATTATGTAACCACCCTACAACATGATCACCTTCCATCTAATCCACACTTTAGCCTCCATGAACATTGCCATACACAAGCACATAGATCACCTTCACTTTTCCATTGCTTCAACCACCCTTTTCATTGATCCTCTCACCATATTTAACTCAACCATGGTTCTAACTACCAACTTAGGTAGTTAGAACTCGAGCAAGGATATATAAGTTATCATAACAAATTTTTGGAGAGAGTTTTCACCATTTCCATCATTTTTCACATTTTTCACTCTCTCCAATCTGACTTTCTCTCTGAAATTCCATTGCTCGAAGCTCCTTTCATAGCAATTGCTCTTCATATTTCATCATCATCATCAACATAGCTTGTAGTGCTTGATATGGATCTTCAATCTTATCTTCATCCTCAAGTTTTATCAAGAAATTTATGTTGAATCAAAGCCTCACATAGCCTTTATTTGGCTATATCTTAAGTTCAATCATCAAGAGAAGTTCCTCTGGTCTTCTTACAACCTTGGATTCAAATTCCACACGTTTGGATTTCTAAATTTGTTTGCTTCAAATTCATTGATTGCAGGTTTGTTTTTGTTGACTTTTGAGCTTATTAGAAGTTATTGAGCTTTTGGCTAGATGATAGGCTCACTAAGAGCATATATTCAATTTATAGGGAAAATTTCTTGGCTTCAGATCTTTGTGTATGTGCATGATATGTGAAAATTAAGGCTTGATTTGTGTTCTATGTTGCATGATGAGAATTTTGATATAGGTTTCTTTAATTTCTGGGAGGTTTGAGTGTTGCAGAGATCGGAGGATGGCCGAAGAAGATGACCAGAATCTTCTTCGGCCGATGAGGGTTTCGTTTAGAGTTTTATGGTTGAATTAAGTCATGGCCGTTGGATCAGTTTGTTTGAACGCTCAAGAAGATGCCAATGAATAAATGAGCCATATGCATAACACATGCTCTCTCTTTCTCATATTTCTGAATTTGACTCCATGAGTGTGCATGCGTCCATCATAGTAAGCATGTGTATGCGTTTTGATCCATTTGATTTGGTTACTTTTATGATCATCTTACGGTGACCTCATCCTAGGGCTTTCTTTGAGTCAACAACTTTGATTGAATCCCACTCCATTTCTCATACATACACGCTGATTGGACTGGACCCAATTTTCTTTTCACACACCCCTAGTTTAGGCCCAATGATGTTTTAAACGCGCATTTTGCTATTGTTAAACCCCCTGGCTAATTTCCTTTGATTTTTATTTTTATTCTGCATACTTTTTGGTTTTCCATTTAAAACAATACCAAAACACTTCCGAAAATTCCAAATAAATTCATATAATATTAGGACATATTAAACTAATTTTCTAAAAATTTTAATTCTGATTTTAATTGATTTTGCTCATATTTTCATAATCTTCAATTAATTTCTTTTCAAATACGTTTCTTAATGATACTTGTGCATTCGTCAATTTATTTGACATGGTCCCTTAATGTTTTTGCATCCAACATTTTCAACATGTTCACACATCTTATCAAGGCATCTAAAACAATTTTGGGGATTTTTAAAGTCATTTTTGCATAGTGTTTGACATTCATCTTTGTGCAGCATCCTTTTAACCTAATGTGACTTTGATTGACTTGTTTGAGATTGTTAATTGATGAACTTTGACATGAACTTTTGACACAAGTTTTTCTTCTGACTCAGGTGTTTTTTTATCTTAATTTCATATTTTTTACAAGTCATTTTCTATTTTTTCCTTGCTTGTTAGTATAGGTAACATTTGTGTGATCCTTTCTTAGACTCAAAACCCTAATTGTTATGAGGCACTTGTGCCATCATTTGAGAACCAAATTGAGAATATTATATGTCTTAATTAGCAAATTATAGGTCATGTGGATAGAATTATAGGTCATGTACATTGTTATTTCATTTGGTTTGTGTATGTGGTATATATGCATCCTTAACTTGAATCTTATGACCTAGTTCCACTTCTCTTCTCTTCTAATCACCAAGGTAACTTGTAATTTAATCATTCATGCCTATTCATACCTATTATGTGTATTTCATAAATATTATTCCACTGACCCATGATCACTTCATGCATTCAAATGTCATTCATCCCTAACATGTATGGTTACTTGAACTACTTTGACCTAATTTGCGTCTTTTCTTCAACTAGCTTCAAAGTGACTTGCATATGAATTTGGTATGACTAATCCATGGATACTAACCTCATCTTAATTTACATTTGTTACTGACCTTATCCATCTTCATTCATGTTTTCTTGCAATTTTGGCTTGTGTTCTAAGTTATTCCATGTTATGTGATAAATGTTCACTTTTTTCCTACTTCTTCTTCATCTTAATCCTTCTATCACTTGGACACTTCTTCTCATAATTTGTATGCTCATTCATAGACATTATAGGAAATTCATAAATTAGGTGTGCTACTGACTTTGACCATTCAATAAGAATTAATACATGTTCATCTTGCATAATCCTTCATTCTTTCTACACTAATTTCACAAGGAACTTCCTTGAGGTTTAGTACATAGTTTGGGCTTAATTGGTCCGTGTTTAGTTTCTTAGACTTATAGAGCAACCTTAGAGATGTGCTAATGACTTTAGAAGTCATGTGACCCTTAAGAACCTTCATCCTTAGACTAAGGCTTTATTTTAACCATAATTTCACTTTATAGGATGTGTGATGCTTAATTGTCTGTCTTATTGTTGATCTCATATGAAATTGTCACTAACCTTTAATGTAGGAGCTATGGTAAGTGATTGATTATGTGGATGCTTATCCATACTCATATTTATTCTCCCTTCTCTTTTAAAAGTTTTCTCATATGTGATTGTGAAAAGCACTTGATGCTTCTTTGAAAAGTAATCTCTTTTCATCCATTTCTAGTTCTCATCTCATCTTCAACCTTTGAAGTGAGTTAGAACTTGTTCTTATTCTCTCTTCTTTTAGGTTTAGAGTTCTTCAAAACTCACTAACCTTAGGATCTCCACTGTATAATAACCTAGGGTGAGTCTTAGTTTCTCTTAGAGTTTTCCCTTTTTCTCCACTTGAGTCTTCACTCTCTCATCTCAAAAACACCTAATAAGTTAAAGTGAATTCTTGTGTCATAGAGTTATTCCATGGGGAATTTGCATCTATACCATCTTGGGGTAGTGTAAACTTGTCTAGCATGATGCACAAGTCTAAACATGAAGTCATTGTCACAAAGAAAACCTAAAAAGTACTTCTTCATCCAAAACCTAAAAAACAGTTAATAATGAAAAAGTATGCTAGTGCATTTGAGTCTAAACCCTTGGAACTAAGCTTTGGGATCTTCTCCTTCCTTAGGTGTGCTTTTTAATCATTCCATCTTGGAGTGATGTAACAAGTACACACTCCATTGAATGAGACTTGAATTCACTCTCTTATGCAAATTCAAACGAAAAGCTTCTAAAAAGCTCCAAACCAACAACAAACGTCTTTCCTACGAGAATTCTCTTCTCATCTCCTTCATTCTAAATTAAAGAACTCGCTTCAACTTGTCTTTTGCAAGGCGGTAAACACACTCATTCCAGACGAGCCTGCAACACCTGAGCATAGGCATAAGCAGTTCAATCATAAAAAACACAACCAAACAAATTTCCTCCCTAGTTAGGGGAAATACATTGACTTTGATTCTCATTCCTGGCGAGATACGTAGGCAGTGGGGTAGGGCCCATTCAAGCACATTCTTTATTTTCCTTATGTTTTTCCTGTTCCTTTTCTTTCCAGTTCAGCAGCACATGAAGCGGATGTTTATACCCTTTGAAACAATACAAGCAAGCATGGATCCCGTTGAGTACGACGGACATGAAGGGGTGCTAATACCTTCCCTTCACGTAACTGACTCCCTTACCCGTTCTCTCTGGTTCTCAGGACCTTGTTCTTTCCTTTCCCCTGGTTTGTGTAGCATTACATTTCCTTTTCCTTGGGATAAAAATTCATGACTGGTAACTCATCTTATTTTTCCGCGCCACTTTCGCATTTGTACTAGGATGAAAATCCTGGGAGCGACAGCTGGCGACTCTGCTGGGGAAGCTTAACCAGAGTTTCTCTAGTTCCTTATGCGAGTTAATCCTAGCGCTTATTCGTTTCTGTTTCTTTGCGTGTTTATCTATTTTCTGCTGTGTGTTTAGTACAACTTTAATGTTTCATTTACAACTTTATTTTATAGCTTTACTTTACTGCTTCATGCATCATTATGCTGGACTGTCTCGACTAGTTTTTTTTGGCGGGATGGGGGTTACTGTGAGATGATCCCAATATACAGGCTCAAGTGCACCCTAGACTTTAGCATGGACATTCACTTTGATTTCATGATATCTTGTCATGCGAGTAGTAGTGAGTTCCACACCCAGATTGCGATTGTCTTGGAAATGTTCTGTTATAGGGGTCTTCCTTATTCCAGGATACGACCTTGATAGTTATGTGCATTTGGGGACCGATCATTGAGGACCTTTGTGGAAATATCCCTCTCCAGTGGTGACAGTGGAAGACCACACTTGTTAGCAAATCCACTCGCACCCGATGGCCCATTGGGAACTCACATATGATGGTTTTGTTCTCTCGTAAGAACTCAGTCAAAGCACTCTTCGTATGGCGATAGTATTGTACCCTTCAGGATGAATGTACTATTGCTTCACGATCCCATTGTTTGAAGCTAAGAACTTATGATGGATACTTGTTTTTCAGAACTCAGCTAAGACCCCCCTTTTAATGTATAATGTCAAACCGGAAACGGTGACCGTATTATCGCTTCTCGACCCGAGAGTCTGTGATGTTGACCCTTGGTAGCACACCTATGAGATAGGGGGATTATTTATAGGTTTGTAGGAACCTTGACCTTCTACATACCCATACTATTAGTTATTGTTCTATGATTTGATCTGGTTCTATGTGGTTCTTTGGTTCTCAATTTCGGGGTTCCGTACAAAGATCATATTGTTATTGTGACTCTACACAGACACTTATTAACATACATTTTTTTTAACATCAACACCAGACACATATCACCGATCACATGCCTGACATTGCATTAAATCATATCATTATTAACCCTTTGTGATTTTCAGGTTGTTTTATGTTATTCCCGGTTCCGATGGTTTTCTATTTTCTCATTCCAGATGGCTGAAGATATTCCCCGAAAGAATAACGTACATTACACATTCCCTATGCCAGAAACTGAAGAGATTCAAGAGTTTGTTAGTCTGATGAATGATAAGGTGCTAGACATCTTCAGAACAAAGTATGGTCTGATTTTGAGCGACATGGACAAAGCTACTCAAGAGCAACATGATGGTTTTCATACTCTTCTCTAGTTTTATGATCCCTAATTGCGGTGTTTCGTCTTTCCTAATTATGTTCTGGTTCCTACCTTGGAAGAGATTTCTAGTATCCCGAGGGTTCATGTCAGAGAGTCCTCCATTCTACAATTCAGATAGGGTTCCTCCAAATGAAGATATTGTTATAGCTACCCACTTGAACTTGGCTCTGGTCAATGACAATATCAAAGATAAGAGAGGTTGTAAAGGATTCCATTTGGTATTCTTGATTTCTGAAGCCAAACGATGTGTTGAAGAACAGAGGTGGATGGATTTCAATGCAGTCTTAGCTTTGATCGTGTATGAGATTAGTCTGTTCCCAAATGAGCAAGAATTTGTGAGCATGGATGCAATAACCATCTTCATCAAAAGAAACCATGTTCCAACCTTGTTGGGAGATTTCTGCTACTCTATTCATTACAAGAATGAGAGGAAGAAGGGAGGTTTGATACTCTGTTGTGTACCCCTGTTTTACACTTGGTCTGCTCACAATCTTTCCAAGTCAGGACCTTTTGTAGAGCTTAAAGGGGGTGTTAATTGGTCTAAGAGGCTGGTGGGCCTGACTTATGATGACATTACCTGGTGCTATAACAAAGATTTGGTTGGAAAAGAGTTAATTACTAGTTATGGTAATTTCCCTAACATGCCTTTGCTTGGAAGGAGAAAAGAAATTAATCACAACCCAGTGTTGACTATCAAGCAATTTGAATATCCTTAAGACTCATCCTAGAGAAGAAGAAGTTGCAGAATCTTTATTTCTTTAGATTAAAAAGTAAAAATAATATTCATTTTAAAATAAACTTTAGGCTTAAATAGTGTTTTAGTCCCTGTAATTTAGCGAGTTTTTGGTTTTCGTCCCTGAAAGTTTTTTTTTCCGGTTTAAGTCCCCACATTTCCAAAGCGCTTTGGTTTTAGTCCCTACTGTGAGTTAGACGTTAAAAAAAAGGGATGTGGCAGACGGTGCTTATGTGGCAGGTCGTTTGGCATTTCTCAATAATCCAAGTGGCATTCTCATTTACACATGTGGATTTGTCATTTTCCTATTTATTCTAGAGGGACCAAATCCAAAATATAGAATCACATTGTGATCTTTCTTCTTTCTTCTTTCTTCCCTATCGTCTCCAATGGCATCTTCTTCTTCTGCACAATCTCATCACGTTCAAGCACCAGTTTGTGGTTGCAATAGAAGAATGAAATTGTTTATGTCAAACACTGTTGATAACCCTAATAGAAGATTTTGGAAGTGTCAAAACTCAGGGTTAATGTCTGGATGCAAGTTGTTCATTTGGGATGATGAAATAGAACGAAATCCAGCCAGTGATCTTAAAATTTCAAGTGGTTGTGAGTGTTCTGAAATGTTGAAGGAGTTTGTTAAGGATATTGAGGTTAAAAAAAAGGAAAAAGTGAAGATTAAGTTGGAGAAGGAAAAAAGAAAAGTGACATTGTTGAAGTTTTTGTTGTTTGGGTCATGGGGGTTCTTCCTTGCTTATCACAAATGGTGATGAATCCCATTTGTTTGTGTCTGTATTTTTGTTTTTGGTTTTTAGTCCCTGTAAAATTAATGTATTTTGACATTTGTTCATGTACCAAATGATTAATGAAATAGATGTTATGGTTTTGGCTAGTTTATGTATGCAATTATCTTACTCATCTTTTGAATTGTGCATAAAGTACACCAATTACTTATCACAACAATGCTTTAACTCAAAATACACTCATTGTCATTATGTTTTTTGTTTTTGTTTTTAGTCCTTGTAATAATAAAGTATTTTTTGAGTTTGGTCCTTGTACATATATATGTGTGCAAATATATGTGTTTAAATGTACACCAATTGACAATATATATGTTTTTAATTGTATGCATAAAGTACACTGTTGATAAAGTACACCATTTGTACACTCTTTTGAATTGTATATAAAGTATACCAGTATATATGAAACTAAATTTTAAGGCTAAAGCCATTGGATAAAGTACACTCTTTTGAATTATATAATAAAGTACACCATTTGTAATCATAATAAACTTTAAGGCTAAAACACACCATTTGTAATCAAAATACTGTAATCAAAATACACATTAATGTGTAACATTGTATCATAAAGCACACCATTTGTAATCAAAACATAATGGTTCAACTGTAATCAAATTACATAATACAAAACAACAAGTCCATTGTATCAGTCAAAACATATGTCTACAGTTTCCATGGTTGTGCAGGGCTACTTCCTTCTCCCTTGAGTTTCTTGCACTTGAGTGCCCTTGTTCTATCACTTCTCCTCAACTCTAACTTCCTTGCAACCTTTTGTTTGGGTTGTTTGGGTTGTTTTGCCTAGAAAGACAGAATAAACACAATAGAAACAGAATATATTAGGCCAAAGAAAATACATAGATGCCAATTTACAAAACAGAAAACAGACACATTAATAACAGAAAACAGAAAACAGAAACAACATTGTTTACAAAACAGAAAACAGAAAACAGAAACATAAAACATTACAAAACAAAAAACAGACACATTAATTTACAAAACAGAAACATAAAACATTACAAAACAGAAAACAGAAAACAGAAAACAGAAAACAGAAACATAAAACATTACAAAACAGAAAACAACATTGTTTTGCCTGACAGACTCACCTTTTGTTTAGGAAGTGCATTAACATGTTCTTTAGGTGTAGGAACAACCTCTTGAACAGGTGCAGAGAGAATGTAGTTTGGTTGTGAGTCACTAACTCCTTGTGAAGCCATTACATGTGGAACCTCAACAGTTGGAGGCTGGTCACTAGCAACTTGAGGTGGAGATGGAATTTTGGAACTGAGATCATTGACATTGGGTTGAGGTTGTGTTGTATCAAAAGCTGCACAAAGATCTGCTGCAAGCATTTCAAACTCTTGGTCCATATCACATTGTGTATCTTGCTGTTGTTGTTGTTGTTCTGAAGGAGGTTCATCTTGAGGCTGTTGTTGTTGTTCACTTGGAGGTACATCTTGAGGCTGTGGCTGTTGCTGAGTTGGAGGTTCATCCCGAGGCTGTGGTTGTTTCTTTGGTTTTTTCTGCAAACAGAGTAGCACAATCAATACATATAGTAAGAATACATGATTCATGTCTGTAGTATGAATACATACCTTTCTTTTTTGAGCTTCAGGGTCAGGCACCTAAACTGAACAACTTCTTGCATTGTGGCCATTTCCACCACAGTTGGTACAACAATAAGATGTCCCTAGCAACTAGTATTGGTTTATCACTAGCAACTAGTATTGTGCTATTAAATGCTTCAGATACATTATTCATTAGCACATCACATTTGGGATAGAATGAGAAAGCATGCTTACACCATGATTTTGTAGGTATTTTGATCAACCACTCCCAAGCCTTAGGATGTAATACCTTCAACTCTTTCATTTTTGCTTCCCATGCTTGAATGTATGTGGCCTTTGCTGCAACCATCATAAAATCCCTGATTTGTGTGCCACCACCAAACTTCTTTTTGAAATTGGCATATAAATGCCTAAGACAAAGCCTATGCTCAACCCTCTCAAACATCTCTTCAAATACAGGAATTAAGCCATTGAAATCATTACAAGAAAAATAATAAGGGACCAAATCAAAACACAACTACATGACTTAGGGATGAATTTAAAAAATCAAACATTACTTAGGGATGAAGTTAACAAAAAAAGGAATTGATAAGGTACCTTTTGCTGGTCTGAAATGAATACCCATCTTTTGTCTTGTCCAATGTCTTCCAAAAGCAATGTCAGGAACCACCTCCATGACTCCTTTGTCTCAGTCTCACATACACCAAAAGCCAAGGGGTAATATTGGTCGTTAGGGTCCCTTCCAACAGCAACAAGCAAAATGCCTCCATATTTGTTCTTGAGGTGACATCCATCAACACCAATGAATGGCCTGCAAGCAGTAGTGAATCCCTTCTTTACTCCATCAAAGCAAAAATAAAAGCTGCCAAATCTGGGTTGAATTGTGGGACCAACTCTGGTGACATTAATTTTGCAGGTATTCCTTGCATTGACCCTCCTTAATTCTGCAGAATACCTCCACAGCAAAGTATATTGCTTTGTTGCATCACCTTCAACCAAACCTTTTGCAATTTGCCTTGCCTTCCATGCCCTGTTCATACTTATACCTACAGAGTAAGTATTCCTAATACCAGAGACAATATCACGAATCTTAATTCCATCAGATGAAGCCATCCTAGCCGCCACAGTCTTTGCAATCCACTTGGAGTTAGTAGTGGTGTTGTTCAAAACCCTACCACACGTGTGAGCACCATACCATTTTTTCATTCTATATGTGTGCTTATTCCCCACTTTACTAACAAGAGCCAAAAACCCACAATTGCCCTTGCAAACTACTCTCACTCTAACCTTGTCATTTTTCACATACTTTATCTCTCTTCCATTTAATACTGACCATTCAGTTATTGCATCCTTAAATTCATGCAAGGAAACAAACTCCAAACCAACTTTGAACTTGTAATCCTTGTGCAATTCCTCCATCTTAAACCTAGGATAATTTGGTCCAACCTCTTTATCTGATGCATCAGGATCACTACTGCCTAGATCTTCACTTAAATAATTAGTGTCAACCAAGTCATTATCAACACTAACTCCACTTGATGAACCCCTAGTAACTTCAACATTTCTTATCTTTTTTGGAGTAGCCCTATGTTTCCTTGCAATCTGCTTAATCCTTCTTGATGGTTTCTCTGCAAAGAAAAAGCCATCATCCTTGCCAAGAGCTCTATCTTCCTCACTGTCCTCAAATGATAAAAAATTATAATCATTATCATCATTGTCATCACTGTCATCACTGTCATCAAGATTATCAGCATTAGCATCAACCTTGGCAGTTTCATCAGCATTTCCTTCACTTTCAGCACCATTGGCATTGGCAGCAACATTATCATTGACAGTTTCATTGACATTTCCAGCATTATCATTGACATTTCCAGCATTATCATTCACATTTCCAGCATTATCATTAACTCTATGCTCAACAAATAAATCCTTACTACCATAAGTTTCAACAGCTTTTTCATAAATATTAGCTGCATCCCTATCACTAATTAGCCTTGCATGTTTACCCGATACATTATTATACCACCATAGAGAATAATCAGTGGCCTCAAGGTTGCAAATATCTTTCACAATACCAGTTGCTTCAAAATAGCTCCACCTATCAGGGTCTATCTCTACTTCATGTTTAACCCCACCTAAGTAATACACCACACTATCCCTAACCATCCTTCCCCCATAATGAATGTTCAGTATAAATGGCATACCTGAAGTTGATCAGTCCCGATGGTCAGTCCTGTTGGTCAGTCCCGTCGTCTTCAATGTATGAAGTTTACTTGAAAATTTCCTTGAAAACTCTTCAATGGCTGAAAACCTAACTTTGTAGGGACGAAAGTGAGAATGCTAAAATAACCTTTCATGTTCCATTTTGTGGTAGGAAAATGACAAATCCACATGTGTAAATGAGAATGCCACTTGGATTATTGAGAAATGTCAAACGACCTGTCACATAAGCACCGTCTGTCACATCTTTTTTTTTTAACGTCTAACTCACAGTAGGGACTAAAACCAAAGCGTTTTGAAAATGTGGGGACTTAAACCGAAAAAAAAAAATTTCAAGGACGAAAACCAAAAACTCGCTATTTAAACCTAAACTTTATTAGTTAAACTAACACTTTATACTTTTACAATTTTTAGAAGAAAACATTTCATTCACGTCACAAACAATTATAGTAGTAAATGAAATTTATATTGGCAATTTTGTAATACAAATAAACCGCAAGGGCAATTTCATAGCCGAATGAGAATTGGTGAAGATTTATAAGTAGGCGCATGCTTGATTGCCATCAACAACCACAGAGTGAAGAGATTTGACACTCAAGAATCTGCCAAGAACCGGAAGTGGTAACTCTTTTTGACTCTTCATAATCGCTTTTCCCTCTACGCTTTTCACGATCCATTTTTTTAACAATTTTCTATCAGTTAATCGCGCTTTTTCTTTTTTGATTCTGTTTATTGATGAATGTTCCCTTTCTTGATTCTATAGAGTATAGATCTTTTTTTTACATGCTATGATTGAAATTGATTTGGGGGTTTGACTTTAATTTTTCTGAGTTTTATTTTTGCTTTGATTATTTTTGGCAGTGAAAGAACTAAAAAAATGGCTTCAGATCCAAAGGTTCACACTTTCGATGAGGTTGCAAAGCATAGCAAGACCAAAGATTGCTGGCTTATTCTTTCTGGAAAGGTCTGTTTTTTTTTTTTTTGCATGAATGGTTTCTTCTAGTATTTTAATGCTTCGGTTGGTTATTTTGTTTAATATGAAGTTTGATCTTTTGGGGTTCATGCATGTGTAACTTTATTTTCTGGATCTTGTTCATTGCTGTGTTGCAGAGTATTCTTTGTTGCAATTTATTTTGTTAAGAAATTGTTTTATCTTGCTTTTGAACAATTTTATCTGCTACTTAGTTTCTACTTTTAATATTGAAGGTTGATGACGTTTTCATTAGGCTGTGTCTGGATCAGTGTGTTTCACAAATTATGCTTCCTGTTTTCCTTTACTTTTAATAAGATCATTCTATTTTTCAGGTTTTTTTCATCTTATTTTATGTTACGTGATTTGACTGAATAATAAAAAAATTCTAAAGTAGAGATTCACATAAAAGTCAAACAAAGGCCACTCTTGATGAGGACTGTTACCTACCCTTAAAGGGCGGCGACCAAGGACCTAAATGTGGCATAATGATGCAAACTTGACCATACATTTTTTTTTGCCAAAGTTGTACTCTCGTTAACCAATTCCAAAGGGAATGATGTTACTTGGAAAAATGCCATAGCCACTTGGCTACTGGAGCATTGCTTTTAGAGACCAAATTGCCAATACCAAAACCCTCCCTCTTTCTTTGGTTTACAACAAACCTCCCTTTAGGCATCATAACCTAGCACAAAAGTTTTCTTCAACAATGTGTACACATGTGTAGCCACCTGTCATCATTGTTTGAACTTACTGTGTTGTTATTAGTGTATAGTAATATCGATGATTGATAACTGTTTCATAGCTGGTCATCCTTCATAAAGTTTAATACCGCCTTCCCCTAAACTATCTTCCTACAAGACATTAGCTAGTTGGAAATCTAACAGGAGGAAACCAATTTTATTATTTCAAACATTACCTGCTACTGTCATGGCCAATTTTGAGGCTATTCAAATTCCCTTAAAAATGCAGAACACTGTATTTATTGGCCTGAATGGTCGCCATTAGGCCAAAGACAAATTATTATACTGCATAGTTTTAGCATGTAATAATATTAATGTTTATTTGAATTTGTCTTTCAACAAATTTTTGTTCTTCAACCATGTTAGGTGTATGATGTAACCCCTTTTATGGAGGATCATCCCGGAGGCGATGAGGTTCTGTTGTCTGCAACAGGTATGATTATATCATTCGAAGAGTATATATCACTAAAGCACCGAGGATAACCATATTGATTATACTGTATTGTATGGATTACAGGGAAAGATGCAACCAATGATTTTGAAGATGTGGGACACAGTGATTCTGCTAGAGGAATGATGGACAAATACTACATTGGTGAGATTGATCCAGCAACTGTGCCACTAAAGCGCACCTACATTCCGCCTCAGCAATCTCAGTACAATCCTGACAAGACTTCGGAATTCGTGATCAAGATTTTGCAGTTCCTAGTGCCTCTCCTGATTTTGGGCTTAGCCTTTGTTGTCAGAAACTACACCAAAGAGTAGTTCCTTCTTTATCATCACATTGCACCCTTGTGAGGGGGTTTGTTAGCTATTTATAGTGAGTGGGTGATTTAAAAGACAGTGTTTAGTTTCTTGGTCTCTTGAGCAATAACTAGTTGATAATGTTCTACAACTTTATTTGGGAAATGGTACTGGTGTCATTGTGTCTGAGGAACCTAATAATGTTGGATGGTGAATTTCATCTCTTCATTTAGCATCTGTTTTGATAATATTTTCTCAAGCCTTTTTAAGGATCACTCTAACTCTGATGCAAGGAGTTTTTGTAAGGCCCTTATTTTCTTGTTTTTGGACATGAAAAGTGCAAGGTACTTTTGAGTAAATTAGATTTGTCATAGGTTCACATTAAGGCAATGACCGCAGGTCTGTTAGTCCCGATTTTGGAGGATCTCTGCATGTTTGAGCCACTAATATTCACCCCATGCAGTGTGATGGCATAAGAGATCTTGGTCCATTCTATACCAGATTCAACACATTATTTATACATCTTTGATCCTCCATTTTTCTTTTATCTTCTCATCTTACCATCTATTTCTCTATATTTTTCTTAATCTTATTTTCTCTACTAAAATTATCAAGAGTGACAATAAGATTAAGAAAGAGATAGAGGAAAGAAAGGGAAGTAGAGAAAAATGAAAGATATGATCTATACTTTTATTTACATTCATTCTGCACTTCCGCTATTACAGCCATCACAGCAATGTTGCAGACCCACTAACTAATACCCCTCAATTATTTTTAGACTTAAATACATTTTTTGTCCTTTTAGTTTGCGCAAACAAGGGTCTTCCTATTATAGAACATGTGAATTTGGTCCTTTATGTTAGATCAATTTTAGATTTACTTGGTCTCCATCATTTATTTTTTCTTACGCGACAGTTTCATTAATGAGGTGGCATGTAGCAAAGAAATTCATGTCATCAAATTGTAATATTTTAATTCCAACTAGATAGTTTAATTCAGAAATTATTAAAATTAATTTTTAAATTTAAGAAACAAATTAAAAATTTATGGAAATAAAATATATACTTAGGTCAAGTATTTTTTCCCAATTCATGCCATCGTTCTTCAGAAGGTAAAAAACTTGAATCCCCTGCTGAAACCCTTCTTTCATTACAAGCGTAATTTTGTAATCCCTCAATCATAACCCTAGTTCAACGCGTTTAATAGCGAACATCGAAGTTGTGTAACTGTGTTTCAGAGGTGTTTGGTTTGAAGAATATGACGAACCCAACAAGTCAAAAGGAGAGAAACAAAGGAGTCAAATATTGTGTAAGGTACATATCACTGTCTTTGTGGTAACAAAGTTAATGTATTATTGTGTTCCCTTGTTTCAGAGGTGTCAGTCTAGTTTTGCTTACCTAATGTATTTTTGTTGTTGTGTTTGTGGTCCCGTCTATTTAGTATTGTTTATGTAATTTTGTGGTCCCTAGTGCGACTTTATGCTTATTTTATTCTAGTATTGTCAATTTTTTCTCAGGCCAACTAAGACTAATACGATTTGGTTGAGAATACATCATAAAGGAAAGTTAGTTGAGAGACCTGTTAAGTGGTATGTAAATGGGGAAGTTACTGAGATGAATTGGAGTTGGAATGTCGATTATATGTCGTACATGAAATTAGAGGATATGATTAAGAATGAAGGTTACGCGAATATTAAGTGTATGTGGTATTGGAACCCTGCATATAACTTCTCTTGTAGTCTTAGACTCTTGAACAATGTAAGGATGTGTTGCAACTTTCAAAAGATGTTGTAGGATATGGTGTAATAGATGTGAATGTGGAGCATATTGTGGATATACCTGAGATTATTGATGATAATGAAGTCAATGCTAACATTGAGGATGATAGGGAAGATGATGTACGATGTACAGGGTTTAAGAGTGCAAATGTTAACCTTGAGGCTGAATGTGAAGATGTTGTGCATGATAACAATGATGAAGTTATATGAGATACTAATGTTGATGGAGATAAGACCGATGAAGTTGTAGGAGATACTAATGTTGATAAAGTTGTATGAGATACTAATTTTGATGATGCTGGAGCAGATATCATGGATGATGATTATGTTTCAAGTGAGAGTAGTTTTGAGGATAATGAGTTCCATTTTAGTGAAGACTCAAATGTGAGTGAGGTGAACTAGACTAAGGTTCTTCCCCAAGAGACATTAAGTGAGGTTGCTAGCTGCCAAAAGAATGTAGATCAAGCTGAGATGGTCCATGATGAAAGTGAGGACCCATACCATTTATATACACCCCTGGAAGTGATGATGAGGAAGGACTTAAGTTTCCTATAAATCTAGTGAGGGGATAAAATTTCAACTAGGCATTATGTTTACTAACAAAGAAGTCATTAGGGATGCAATCAAGGACTATGAGATGGAAAATCAAAAGAATGTATTCATTAAGAAAAATGACTCCAAAAGGATTATGGTGAAATGCACTGATGGATGTAAGTTCTATATGAGATTTAGTAAAAGAATTGGTAACCAATTTTGGCAAGTTGTGAGTTTGATTTAAGAACATACATGTCACGTGACTGCTAACAATAGAAGTGCAAATACCAAGTGGCTTGCCAAAAAGGTTTGCCAACACTCTTAGACATAGACCCTGTATGAATCCAGCAGGCCTCATAGCTGAAGCAGTTGACAAATGGGGAGTGAAACTATCCCATGACCAGGAATATAAGGCCAAAAGAAAAGCAATGGAGTTTGTTCAAGGGGCTAATACTGAGTAATTCTCTAATTTGAGATCTTATGGACAAGAGATATTGAAATCAAACCCTAATAGTATTGTTGTAATACAATAAGGTGATAGTAATGGCAACCATGTATTTGAAAGAATTTATGTGTGTTTAAAAGCATGCAAGGCATGTTTTGCAAAGACATGTAGGCCACTAATTGGGTTAGATGCATGCTCCTTAAAAGGAGACTATGGTGGACAATTAATGTCAGCAATAAGGATGGATGAAAATAACCATATTTTTTCAATAGCATATGTTGTAGTAGAAGCTAAAACAAAAGAACCATGGCAATGGTTTTTAGACCTTCTGAATACTTTGGAAGGTTACAATCAGATGTCTTATTCATTTATACCAGATCAACAAAAGGTAATTGTTTACATTTGATTTTAAACTTACAATTTTATCAATTGTCATTTGTTTTTACACTTACATTTTTATCATTTATCATTTGGTTTTACACTTAAGGGACTTGTTCCAGTTGTTCAAGGCATTAGTGCCTATGTGGAGTGTAGATTGTGTGTTAAGCATTTGTATGGCATCTGGAAGAAGAGACATCCTGGGTTGGAATTCAAGGAAGTGTTTTTGGCAGTTGTTAGGGCAACAATAATTCCTGCTTGGGAAAGGCAATACTGAAAACGAAAAGAATGAAATAAGAGGCATGGAAAGATATGATGGAAGTCCCTGCTAGCCGTTGGAGCAGATCAAACTTCAACACTTATTTAAAGTGTGATTTACAGGTCAACAACATGTGTGAAGTATTCAATGGGGCAGTTCAGAATCATATGGAGAAACCTATTGGAAGGCATCACACATTACATCACCAAGTGGATTGCATGTCAGAATGAATTTCTACAAGGCTACACGAGATCCATATGCCCAAAAATTCAGTTGGTACTTGATAAGAATAAGAAGCAAGCACAAGGGTGGAGTCCTACATGGCATGGTGATGATGAATTATCCATATTTGGTGTAAACAATGGCATTGTTGCTTATTGTGTTGATTTGAAGAAGAAAACTTGCTCATGTAGGAAGTGGGAAGTGAATGGTTTATCTTCCTGCCATGTAATTGCATGCATATGGAACATCAAGAAACAACTTGAGGATTATATTGCTACATGTTATAGGTTAAACTTAAGCACTATATCAATTTACTTCTTATGAATATTATTGTATGAATTTTTACTATTATGGTTGGATTATGTTTTAAATAGAAAATCAACATTTATGGAAACTTACTCCCACATTGTGTTTCCAACCAATGGACAACAATTGTGGCATGTAGCTAATGTGAGTAAAGTGGCACCACCTATTTTTAGAAAAACTATTGGAAGGAAAAAAATAGAGAAATACAACAAATGATGAACCTATAACTCCTCACATTCTTCCAATGAAGTTTTCAACTGTCATATGTGCAAAATGTGGTGCTATGGGGCATAACAAGAGGAACTGTCAGGGGAAAAGGGTTGCAGATAGGGCTATTCCAAATGGTGAGAATAAATCAAAGAAGTCTAGGAAAGTGAATGCTAAGAAAGGCTATCTCTAAATAAAAACAAACTGAAATTGGTCAAAGTTCACAAGCTCCTCACCAACTTAAGAGTAGTGTTCTCTATGTTTAAATTGTTGTATATGGTTATCTTTTGGGTTGCAGTGTAGTCTAGGTATCTTTTTTACTAAAGTTGTGTCTTAAGTGTTATTTTGGTTGATATTTTGGTTAAACAATGTTAAAGTCAAGCAATTTTATTTTGGTGTAATGTAGACAAATATGTTATTGTCAAACAATGTTATTGTCAAGCAATATATAAGTATGTTTATGGAAAATTATAAGTATGTTTATTCTGGTGTATGTCGCAGACTACTATAAGCAATATATAAGTATGTTTATTCTAGTGTATGTTGCAGACTACTACTATAAGCAATATATGTTACTGTCAAGCAATATATAAATATGTGTATTCTGGTGTATGTTGCAGACTACTATAAGCCATTGTGTCAACTTATAGGTCCACTGTCAAATTATAAGTCATGGTAATTGTTATATCAAATTATATGTCCACTGTCAAATTATAAGACATGGTAATTGTTATGTCAAATTATATGTCCACTGTCAAATTATAAGGCATGGTAATTGTTATGTCAAATTATAGGTCCATTGTTAGGTCATTGTTATGTCAAATTTAAATTCATTTTAAATTATAAGCCATTGTTATAGGTCAAATTATAAGACATTGTTAGGTCATTGTTATGAAAAATTATAGGTCCATAACATTAATACAATAACATGAATACCATAACATTAACTTTCAATCATTAACTTTCAACCATTACATCATTGTTACGCTAAATTACAAAGAACATTACAAATAACATCATCACATCAATCCAAGGTAACCAATACACCAACCATTACACCATCAGTTAAACATACAAACCTAATCAACTATATCCTATTTCATCATTGTTGTTCTGACAAATGCACAGAACATTACAAATAAAAAAAATCTAGGTAATCTTCAATTGTTTCTTCAGGATTTTAACCTTCATCTTCAATTTGTACTTTGTTTTGTGGGTGTTAACCATCTCATTCTCCTAATTCAAGTTCTTTAATAGTGAAAAAATGATCTCTTTTACCCTAAAATTTGTTTCCTCATCCAACCAAGCAAAGTGAGTGCATTTTTGTATCCTTGGATATTATACATCCCACAACCATAGAAACAGCGACCTGGATTCGCATATGTCCATGTCGTCATCCACAAAGTGTCGAGACCGCACTTGCATACGTACCTTGTGTAAGTTTGAGATATTCCTAAGAGGGGGTGAATTAGGTCTTTAAGATTTTTCTCGATTTATCACCGATTTTTTATTTTACTTTCCTTAAAGTTACTAAGTTATGAAAACTGTAAAATGCGGAAAGTAAAGAACACATGAAATTTATACTGGTTCCTATGACAGTCTGAGAGTATTCCAGTCCCCTTTCAACACGAAAGAGATTTCACTGTTGTTAGATATTTGTACAAGCCTAAACCCAAGACTTATCCTACAATCTTCTAACAACAACCTATCAAGAACAACCTATTGGATATTACAAGCTTAAAGTCCTATTGAGAACAAATGTCACAATGGACCTCTTGTATCCACAATCAGGATAACAAGGAATAACCACCCAAGTAGAACAAGAAAAAAATCCTTTCCTTTCTACTTTCTTGTTTCCAACAATCTTGGAATACAAGGAATAATAATTCTGATTTTGTAATAAGAGAATAAGATGAAACTTATGAACTGTTCTGGACTGGGCCAAGGCATTATGCACGGCATGGCCCAGTGCTCGTCAGGCCCATGTCCAAACGACCAAGCACGAGGACACGTCAGACGTAGGACCATTCACCCGAGGGATGTTTCCTCGGGTCTCTAACTACGTGTCGGGCAAAGAGCGAGTTGCCCGTCCCATGGTCTCCGTCCACACATCATCGACCACATCACGGGCATCTAGCTTGTGTCGGGCAGAACCATAACAGCACCTCACTTACCACGTCACCCAACTCCCCTATATTGTCTCCTTAGGGATAGGGGCAGTTGGACCAGGGGGCAGATCTTGGTCTAGGTCTTAACGCTTCTTACGCGTCCCCTGGCAGCTCCTCCTTGGGCCTAGCTAATCCAGCCCATTAGGAGCCTTGGCCCAGCGCTGGGGGCTCAATATAAATACCCCTTTCATGGCAAAGGGACAGGTATTCTTACTGACACTCTGATAACCTTATTCTGTACCTCTTCTGACTTGAGCATTGGAGCACCTTGCAGGTACACCCCCCTCCTCATTTCATTCTCTGGCCCATTCACCAAGACCTTGGAAGGCCCTCCTGATCAGGTCAGATCAGTGGCGTCGTCTGTGGGAAACTAGCTATCCCCATCTTCATCAAAAGAGGATCAAAGCTCATTTATTTCTGTCCTTCCAACATGGCCGGAGAACAACCTAGCGAGCGCAGCCGTCCCCTCGTCGACTACACTATGGACGACGGCCCACCATCCCGCGAAACAGACGCTCGAGACGGTCGTCCATCCACCCCGTCTCCAGAGCCACAAAACAACGGGGATGCCCCTCATGCTCACAACTCAGGGGCAAAGACATTTCACCCCATTCCCGTTCCCGTCGAAGGAGACGCCACAATGATTGCCATGGTAAATGCCCTCAATCAGGCCGGTTCTATGCTCTATCAACAGCACGAACGAATCATGGCCCTCGAAGCCGAGCGCCAAGAGACCCGACTCCAGCCGGAGGGGAGGACACAGCAACGTTCAGAACCAACAAAGAAGCGAGGACGTCGCTCCCCAGAACCTCACGTCAGCAGGGCACGCGCCCGTCGTGACGAAGGCCGAGCAGGAGCATCACCAAGGCACGGGCACAGCCCCGACAACAACGAACTATCCCCCTTAAGGAGCGACGAGGAGGACCTGCACTGTCCCTTATCACGGGCAATAATGGAGGCTCCGCTCCCCAGAGGCATGGAGAAACCGCCCAATCTGGCTGTATACGACGGGACTACCGATCCAGACGACCACGTCGACAACGTTAACGCGATGCTCGACTACCGTAATGATATAACCGGGCACCTCAAATGCCGACTGTTCTCAACGACCCTCAGGAAAGGGGCCATGGCTTGGTACAAAAGCTTGGCCCCTGAATCCATTACGTCATGGAGAGTCATGAGGTCCATGTTCACCAGGCACTTTACAGCTTCCCGTCGTCACCCCAAGACTGAGGCGACCCTTGAAGCCATAGTACAGAAGAAGAATGAAACACTACGCTCGTACATCGAGCGATTCAACCAGGAAGCTGTCGAGGTGGATACCACCGAGCACATGAAGAAGTATCTCCTCGAAAGAGGTCTCTTGCCCGGCAGTGAGCTTAGCAGAGCCGTCGGAATCGAGCCTCCCCGCACCTTGAACGAACTCCTGCATAAGGCCCAGGCCTACATCAGATACGAGGAAAAACAGGTGGCACACAACGCCCGCAGCGGACGTAACGCCGGCGATACCGAGCACTCCAAACGCGAGGACACGAGCATCCCCCGTCGCAACGGGGACAAGCGAAGAGAAGAAAGACCTCGCGAGCTCCGAGAAGGAAGAGGCCCCGCGGGCAGATATAGCGAGTACACCTTACTAACAGCTCCTCGAGAGCGTATCCTTGCAGAATGTATCAACTCTGAATTTAAGCAGGGCAGGGTCAGGTTCCCAAAACCATCTGCGCCAAAGCCCCACACCGACAAATCCAAGTACTGCCGGTTCCACAGAAGTCACGGGCACGTGACAGAAGACTGCGTCCACCTAAAGGATGCAATAGAGATTTTAATCCAAGAGGGGCACCTAAAGCAGTATACGAAGAAGAACGAAGCTCCCAGACATGTCGAGCCAGAAAAGAAGAGACCCCGGGAAGAAACACCCCCTGACAACTCTCCTTACCAAGTGGCCCTCTGCGTGTCACGCCCGGAAGATTTCTTCCTCCCCGAACCACTGCCCGAAGGCAGAATCGCTGCACTCAGCCCCTGGGAAGACTTCCCAACCGCACTGGTGATATCGGGAGGGGGAATTAACGGGGAAGCCGCTGCCCTCTCCGTCAAACGCAAGTTCGACGAACTCCTACTGACTGCCCCCGAGCAGAAAGCGACACTGACAAAGTACCGGGGAAAATCCAACCCGATATCCTTTTTCCTGGAGGAACTTCCGGGCGGATCCCCGAATTCAGGCATCCCACTATTGATAAGGGCAAAGATGGCCCAGTTCGACGTCCGACGCATCCTGGTCGACCAAGGCAGCTCAGTGGATATCATGTACGTCCATCTCTTCAAGACTCTGAAGCTAGACAAGACCAACTTAGCCCCCTACGTCGGATCAGATCTCCAAGGATTCAACGGAGCAACAACCAGACCGTGGGGATATGTCGAGCTCCTCGTCACTTTCGGCGAACAAGAAACGGCCAGGGAAGTCAAAATCCAATTCCTGGTCGTGGACTGTTCGTCCCTTTACAATTGCATCTTTGGACGCCCGACGCTGGCCGAACTCACCGCGGTCCCATCCACCGTCCACCTAAAGATGAAATACTACACCAAATTGGGACGTGTGGTCACCATCCACGGTGACATCGAAGCAGCCCGGCGATGCTACGACGCCGCAGTGAAAGGACAGGCCGTGGTCAGCACGAAGAGCAACTGCAACAACAAAAAACTCAGGACCGAGGATCCTCCCCGGGGAGTTAATGCCATCGACCTCGACTGTCGCATCGGGTTGGACGAGACCGAAGAGGGGAAGTTCGCCCCGGTTCGACCAATCCCCGACGGAGAGTTCGAGCTCATTCCCCTCGGGGACGATCCAGAAAGGACGGTGAAGATAGGTAAGGGACTACCCGAGGAAACTAGAGAAGAACTCGTGGCATGCCTCAAGGAGAACTCCGACCTCTTCGCGTGGAACGCCGCAGAAATGCCCGGGCTGGACCCCGAGATCGCGTGTCACAAGCTAGCGTTAGACAGGGCAGCCAAGCCCATAGCACAACGTAGGCGCAAGCAGTCGCCCGAAAAGGCAGAGGCTGCCGAGCGAGCTGTAAAAGACCTCTTAGAGGCAAATTTTATTTCTGAAGCCCAGTACACAACCTGGCTCTCAAATGTAGTCCTCGTTAAGAAAAATAATGGAAAATGGCGTATGTGTGTTGATTATACTGATCTTAATAGGGCTTGCCCGAAAGATGCTTTCCCCCTCCCTAATATAGATATGCCCGTTGATAACTCTGCAGGTTTTAAACTCTTGTCCTTCATGGACGCATATAGTGGATATAACCAGATCCCTATGGCGCCCACAGACAAGAAACGCACAGCGTTCATGACCCCAACGGGCAATTACTATTACAATGAGATGCCGTTCGGGCTCAAGAACGCTGGCGCTACGTACCAACGCATGATGAACAAAGTCTTCAAGGATGAAATAGGGGACATGCTCGAAGTATACATGGACGACATGATCGTCAAATCACACGAGGAGGTTACCCATGCTCGACACCTAACAAAGGTGTTCGAGCAGGCGAGACAGTGTAAAATGAGGTTCAATCCCGAAAAGTGCACGTTCGGCGTACGGGCAGGAAAGTTCCTCGGTTTCTATCTCACCGAAAGAGGAATAGAGGCCAACCCCGACAAATGCCGGGCATTCTCGGAATTTCCGACCCCGAGGACCAAGAAATCGATCCAGTCACTCAATGGAGTGCTCGCCTCACTCTCCCGTTTCATCGCCAAGTCGGCCCAGCACGCATTGCCATTCTTCAGACTCCTTCGCAAAGAGGCTACCTTCGACTGGACCGATGAATGCGAGCAAGCATTACTGCATCTAAAGAAGGTTCTGTCCGAACCCCCGGTCTTATCACGACCATTAGAAAAAGAAACCCTATACTTATACCTGTCCGTGGGGACCGAGGCCGTCAGCGCCGTCCTAATAAGAGAAACCGACGAAGGACAAAAGCCCATCTATTTTACGAGCAAAGCACTCCAAGGCCCCGAGCTCCGATATCAGCAAATCGAAAAGGTCGCCCTGGCCCTCATCAATACAGCGAGGAGATTACGATATTACTTCCTCGCACACACGATAAAGGTGAGGACCGACCAGCCAATCAAACAGCTGCTCGGGCGTCCGGATATGGCCGGGAGGATGCTCAAGTGGTCACTGGAACTCTCCGAATTCGACATACAATACGAAAGTAGGAAAGCCTTGAAAGCCCAGGCACTGACCGACTTTGTCGCGGAAATGACCCACTGCCCGACACCAGCAGAGAGCGCCCACAAATGGACGATCTTCGTCGACGGCGCCTCTAGCACGTCAGGCAGCGGGGCCGGGATCATCCTCGAAAATGAAGAAGGGATCCTGATAGAGGTATCATTGGCACTAGCGTTCCCGACATCGAACAACCAAGCCGAATACGAAGCCTTCCTCGCAGGCCTACGGTTAGCCGAAGACCTGGGAGCGAAAGAGGTAAAGATATCCACTGACTCCCAGCTCGTGGCCTCACAAGTGCGAGGAGAGTACCAAACCAAGAACGACAACCTCCTCGAGTACTTGTCCCTTGTCAAAGAAAAGCTTGACAAATTTGAAAGGTGGGAAGTTCAACACATACCCCGCGAGCACAACACACGGGCAGACGTTCTCTCGAAACTAGCCAGCACGAGGAAAAAGGGTGGGAATAAATCAGTAATTCAGGAAATCCTTCCTCGACCCAGCATCGACAAACTTCCTCCTCCATTCGAGGTCAACGCTATCGGGGATGCTCACTGTTGGATGACACCCATTTACAATTACCTCACAAGAGACGAGCTCCCAGCCGACCCGAAAGAGGCGACCACTGTCAAACGACGAGCATGCTCGTACGTACTCCTCGAAGGAAAACTCTACCGGAGAGGGTTCTCCGTCCCGTTACTTAAATGCGTCGAGGAAGAGAAAGTCCCCGACATACTTGGAGAGATACACCGGGGAATCAACGCACAACACCTCGGCGGGCGATCGCTCGCACGAAAGGCCCTTCGAGCAGGCTACTACTGGCCGACCATGCAAAGCGATTCGAAAGAGCACGTCAAAAGATGTGACAAATGCCAACGACACGCCGACATGCACCTCGCACCCCCAAACGACCTCAAATCACTGTCTTCCCCATGGCCCTTCGCGTGGTGGGGCATGGACATCCTCGGACCCTTCGTAACCGGATCGAATCAGAATAAATACCTCATCGTCGGGGTGGACTACTTTACCAAATGGATCGAGGCAGAGGCACTGGCTAAAATAACCGCGCAGAACATTCTCCGGTTCTTCAAACGCAACATCCTCGCTCGATTCGGTATACCCCAGGCACTTGTCACAGACAATGGGACACAGTTCACGGACGGAGGATTCCAGGACTTCGTCGCTGGCCTGGGCACCACACAGCATTTCACATCTGTCGAACATCCGCAGACGAACGGGCAAGCAGAGGCGGCCAACAGGGTAATCTTACGTGGCCTCAAACGCAGACTCGGCGAGGCGAAAAGGGCATGGGTCGAGGAGCTACAAAGCGTCCTATGGGCTTACCGCACGACACCGCATTCTACCACCGGGGAAACCCCATTCCGACTGACTTACGGCACCGAAGCAGTCATCCCGGTGGAAATACGGACACCGACGAGGAGGATAGAGGAACCCCTAGACGAGGAAATGAACGATGAAACCCTCAGAGCCGAGCTCGACCTGGTCGAGGAGATACGTTCCGAAGCAGCCCTCAGGGAAACGACCCTCAAACAAAAAATAGCACTACGCCACGACGCGAAAGTCATAAGAAGAGAGTTCCAGGTCGGCACCCTGGTCCTCAGAAGAAACCAGAAAAACCCAAGAGAGGGCAAGCTGGCGGCCAACTGGGAAGGCCCCTACCGCGTCCGCGACAAGACGAGCAACGGGGCCTATTACCTAGAAAACCTACAAGGAGAACAACTCGCTCGACCATGGAACGCAGAAAAACTTAGACAATATTACAGCTAAATGTATCACGGGGAAACGTGGGTGGTACGACCACGCTCTTCGTCTCCAAAACCCCAGAGAGGAACCACGAGACCCGGGAACGAGCCGGGGTCTCATAGCGAACACAACCCTCCCCGACGCGTGGGATCTTGACCAAGACTCAACGTCGAAGTACCGGGACAGGCAGGGCACCCAGCTCGCGATGGGAAAGCCCAAGCCTCGAGACCAGGGTTCGAACAACGGACCCGGGCTTCGATCCCAACGGGCACAAAGCCTGACACTTCATCGGTTCCCTAAACCGAGGAGATTAACGAGGTCGAGCAGAGTACGAATTCATAAAAGCAAATATCAAACATAAACGAACACAATGAATGACAACAAAAACATTCATATATTAAAAATAATAACAACGGCCGAAGCCAAGTACGCCCGAAGGCCAGATTACAAATGCCCGAAGGCCAAAGTACATAACGGGCACGCAGGCCATAACAAAACTACAAATTAAAATTACATAATTAAGACTCCGCTCGGAGCACTTCTTCTTCCTCCTCCTCTTCCTCACCACCCAGCTCTTCCTCCGCTTCGAACGGGCAGACGATCTCACCATCCCTGACACAGTAGTTATGGGCCGACCCCGCCGTCACCAACTCGGGATTCAGAAGCCCAAGTTGTTCGACAGCATTATCGAAACCCTCTTTGAAAACGGCCACCAGCTCTTGATTGAGAGTGCGGATATGCCCCAGCAGCTCACCGCGCGAACCAAGGGCACGCTCCTCCTCGGTCTCGTCGGCCAGAGAACGGACCTTTTCTTCGAGAGATTCAATCTGAGCCCTCAGGCCAGCATTGTCCTCGGTCAACTTTTGATGATCGGCCACCTGCTCTTCCAAGCTCGCCTTAGCAGCCTTCAACTGGTCTCGCTCCTTCTCCACCTCATCCAGCTTCTGGCTCAGCCCTTCCTGCAGCTGATGCTCCTCTTTGTAGTCCGACAGGTCTTTGGACAGTTTGTCCTTCTCCGATCGGACCTGCAAAAGAGCATCCTCCAGCGAGGCAGTGGAGACCGAAGTGTCGGTCAAGACCATGGCCGTCTCCATCACCCGGATGACAGCGGCAATGTCCCTAGCCAGATCTTTGCGCCGAGCACCAGCGTCTTGATCCAGAATAGCCTTGGCCTCGGGCGCCGGCACCGCAATCGCCTCCTCGGCCTTGAAAAACGACCGTTCCACATAGCAAGGAGGTAGCAGATAGCTGCCCGGTCCATTCGGGCTTCCCAGCGACGACCTCGAAAGAGTCCCCGACGGACGCTTCCGTTTGTGGAGGGGAGAGGCAGATAGCGGCGGGCTGTCAGGTATATCTATCGCCCGAGGAGGAGAGGAAGGAGTCACGCTCGCCACATTCGAAGGACCGGCCCCAGCATCACCAGCGGTCTCCAAGACACGGACCACAGTCTTCTTCTTCTTCTTGGGCACCCGGTCAGCCGCACCGACCTGATTCGCTAACTTCAACACCCGATCACGGGCACTGGGCATGGCACCTGCAAAATATTACACGCAAACATTCGCGAGCGAAGACATTAACCGAAACAAAAAGCTAAACAAAATCTACCTACTCAATAACGCTAGAGCTTCCTCCTCGGTATCACACTCGAGCAGAGCCTTCGTATTAATATAGCGCGTCTCGGTGATTAGTTCCCCGGCCTCATCCAGATAGGGCACGCCCTGTCGATTCGCCCAGAACCCCAAGCTGAAGCTCTGCACGTAATCAACCAATTTCTTATACGCGAGCCTATCCTCTTGGTCGAGCATCGCATATTTGATCCGGTAATGGGCCGTGGAGAGATCGAAATGATCACGCTGCCACCTCAGCGGTATCTTCGACATCAGCGTCTCCTCCCCGTTTGGCTTCCGTTGATAGTAGTATAGAGAGTGAAGGGCAGCACGGGTGATCGGCATCACCACATACCATCGGTTTTTGAAGTGACGAACAGAATCCTCATACGCCTTGAACAGGCGCACGGGCTGCTTGAAAGAGACCCAACTATGACGCCCACGGGAGCCAGACCGCTGGAGATGGAAGACGTGGAAGAAGAGAGCCCGGGTGCAACCAATGCCGAGGAACTGGCAGACTAACTCAAATGCCCGCATAAATGCGAGAGCATTAGGATGCAGTTGGGACGGCGCCAGCCGAAGCCACTTGAAGACCGACATCTGGAAGGAGTTGAAGGGCAGTCTAATCCCCACTTCACGGAAAGCAAATTCATACATGGTGAACTGCTTCCCCGGGAAATGATGACAAATGCGATCTTCTTCCTTGGGGGCGCAGCAGTACCAGTTTGGTGGATCCTCCCGACCTATGGTCTCGACCATAGCGTAAGCAGTGATGGCCTCATCGCAAAAGTCTGATTCCTCCTCCAAAGGCTCGTCCGCAACCCAGGAGAAGTCAGCCTGCCCGGAAGATGAGGCGTGTTCGGTACCATCTCGGACGCTCCCATCCCCGACAGGGAGACGAGCGATTGTCGCATCTTCGGTCGAGGACCCGGAATCTTCCCTCCTCGGTCGTAAACGCCCGGTAGCACCTGAAACGCAGACAGAAAGAGTGAATTCGACGTCATATCAAATCCACCCTTCCACCGCAGGTCAAGTGAAAGGGCGTAGCGGCGACGGACACTAACTACTCAACTCAGTGACACGCGCACTCTATGGAGGCCGGGCAGAAATTTCATATAGCCTATGCAAATATTGCCCGGCACATGAAATTTATGCCCGGTACAGTATGATCCTAACCCTATTTTCTACCATCTACTGTACATCTACGGTCCACTACACTATTCCTAAGTCAAACCTAACCACATTTCCACAAAGATAACATACATTTGACGGAAAACAACAAGGAAAAACAGTGGATCACAAGGAAAATCATACCTGACATAGTTAAGTTGAAAAGGGTACGGCGGCGCACGAGCAGCAGACGGTGGTTCAGACAGGAGGACGGGCGGAGACGGCGGTTCAGACGGATGAGCGAGCAAACAATAGAGGATGTGGAGAACTCCGGTGAACGTGTGAACGAAAAAAGTAGAAATGAAGTTACTCAACCCCTTTTTATATTGCCTGGCGCGTGGACCAACGCGCTAGGCCATCATTACCTATCCTGCCTACGCCGCCTTTGCACACTAAACGAAGCGACACCATTAAGTCTGAGACACGTCTCTCCAAAATAAGAAACTGAAACGACCCGGGCACCTATCCGTCTCCCCGACTCACCTAGACGCCACATCCCCACGTCACACCCTCGTCTGCCACAAAAGAGGTGCAGACCAACCGATCACCTCCATCCCCGACATTTCCGGCGAAAGGATCAGTCACGAACAAGTCTGTTACAACCCCATCTGTCGAACGATCATACTTCCCCGTCAGCTCGGGGAACCACAAGTTGAAACATAAGTCATCGCTCTGGCTCAGAGACTCGACTTGGGGGGCTCCTGTTCTGGACTGGGCCAAGGCATTATGCACGGCATGGCCCAGTGCTCGTCAGGCCCATGTCCAAACGACCAAGCACGAGGACACGTCAGACGTAGGACCATTCACCCGAGGGATGTTTCCTCGGGTCTCTAACTACGTGTCGGGCAAAGAGCGAGTTGCCCGTCCCATGGTCTCCGTCCACACATCATCGACCACATCACGGGCATCTAGCTTGTGTCGGGCAGAACCATAACAGCACCTCACTTACCACGTCACCCAACTCCCCTATATTGTCTCCTTAGGGATAGGGGCAGTTGGACCAGGGGGCAGATCTTGGTCTAGGTCTTAACGCTTCTTACGCGTCCCCTGGCAGCTCCTCCTTGGGCCTAGCTAATCCAGCCCATTAGGAGCCTTGGCCCAGCGCTGGGGGCTCAATATAAATACCCCTTTCATGGCAAAGGGACAGGTATTCTTACTGACACTCTGATAACCTTATTCTGTACCTCTTCTGACTTGAGCATTGGAGCACCTTGCAGGTACACCCCCCTCCTCATTTCATTCTCTGGCCCATTCACCAAGACCTTGGAAGGCCCTCCTGATCAGGTCAGATCATGAACCTTTATCAATCTAAAGATTGATCTTCTCCTTATGTAACATTCATTATAATATAGTACAATAAGTGTTCAAGATGAAATGGAATGAAACTTATATAAATATAGTTTTAATGCACAACTTTCTTTCTTTTAGAAAGTTTTTGTGAACACTTAGAGATAATGAAGGTTTTATGAAATGAATTATTATTTTGAAATTTATTCAAAGGAGGTGTGTAGAAATTCTGACAATATGATGCTTTTATTGAGCCTAAACACCTCTACAAATAGGTATCATTCATGAAGAGATGCCATGTTTCATTTGGAAGAATTTAAAATAAGTTTATATGAAAAATTGCATATTTTTTGCCAGTGCTTCAGTATTAATCGGTTAACCATTTGTGCTAATCAATTAACACGCCTGCAACGTTCCAAAATATTCAAAATTTTAACTGGTTAATCAATTACTCAAAAGTATTAACCGATTAATATTGTTTAGAAAAGCTAAAAATAGGTTTTTAAAGCATAGAACTTATGACATGTCTTTTCTAACACCCTTAACATTATATTGCATGCATGAGACAATATTGAACACTTGTATGCACTCATATTGATAACTGAAAGTTATACCTTGATTATAATTGGGAATTCTTCAAGACTTGTAAATATTAAAATCTTTGTGCTACCTTCAATGACTTGATCCATTCTTTTTTAGCAAGCAAAACACCATGAATGGATAATGTTGTCTTCATCAAAACCATTGAGAAACTTGCCTTCACATTCCCCCCATTTTGATGACGACAACCCAATTTTGAAAGTTTGCTTTAATCTTGTTTTTCTAACACAAAATATTCCCCCTTGATTAATGCTCCCCCTAAATTCATGATTTAGAGAGTCTTTGCTAGCCGCAATTTATTAGAGAAAAACAAACACAAACACATATATCTTTTTCCCCTTTGTCATTAGCAAAAAAGATGGGAAAACACTTGAAGTATATAAAGAAATCTTGAAAAATAAAAAATAAAAAATAATTTTTGCCTATGAGTTTTACCTCATGAGAGACTTCATCAAACATTTATCCTTGCCGAAACATGATTTTGAAGTCTTTGTCACAAAGTTGATTTGTACTTGAAAGATTATGCTTTAGTTTGTCAACTTAAAGTACATCTTCAATGGATGTGAAAGTTAGTGTATCAACTTTGCCAAATGCAAAGAATTCTTCCTCTAAGGTATTCCTCATATGTGAAATAACCCTTGGACTTTGGAACTAGATTTGAAAGTTAGTTTATGCATCTCCATCAAAAACTTAGAACAACCACTTTATCAATTAAGCATAGATTTTGAAGTGGTCTCCAAGTAAACCTAAAAATAATTTAAGTTTTATTTGGTACCCAATGTGCTTTGGGTCCATCATAGTTAGTTTCTTTCTTGACCCACACATAATACCCTTGTGTTACACTAAAATTTCTCACATAGCATGCATTAGGTGTATGGCCAATTATTCCACAATAAAAACATGTTGGTCAAAGTTGCTTTTATACCTAGGATCATAAGACTTATTCTCAATAAATATTTTTCTTTTAGGATGATGATGAATTACTTTAGGCTTGTTAACTTTCTCTTTAATTGTTTGGTTACTTGCCTTTACAAAGATTGTTTTATTGGAACTTGGTTTAGAAAATTTAGAATATCCAAGTACATTTTTGTCATTTGAGTATATTTGTTGGGTAAGTACCATTTCCAATCCAACTTGTCATTTCTCATATCTTTCAAGGACTCATTTCAATTGTACAGTTTGAAAAGAGAGAGACTCACAACTTTTGCAAACAAAATTTTGTCTTCCTTCAAGTATAATTTTCTCTTTAACATCCTTAGAATCTTTTTTCATATTGACAATTTTATCTTCCAAGGATGTTATTTGTTTCTTTTGATAATTTTCTCTTTAACATCCTTAGAAAGTTTCAAAAGTTCATCATGTAATTCATGAAAAACACTTTGCAATTCATCATAAGATGGAATATCATTATTTTCGGAATCACTAATCTCATGTTCTTCATCACTTGATTTATGTGAGGCCATCAGTTCCTTGTTTGCATGATCCTCATCTGAAGATGAACTTATTTCATTGTCATCCCACGCAACATATGTTTTATGTGGCCGTTTGTCATTCTTTCTTTTGAAGTATTTATCCTTCTTTTAAGTGTAGGACATTCACTTTTAACATGAACTTTTTCTCCACATTCAAAACATTTAATCTTCCTTGTTGGTGCTTCTTCTTTAATGATTTCCTTTTTCCTCTCTTTTCTCAGAAATTTTTCAAATTTCTTGATAAGTTCATAATCTTCATCACTATCAAATTCATCCTCTTGATTACTATCATAATTTTTTACTCTTATCTTTAATGAAACATCTTTTGAATCATCTATTTGAATTTCATGCTTCTCCAATCTTATAAGTTCTAATTCATGCTCTTGAAGTTTTCCGAACAAGGAAGCGGATGTCATTGTAGAAAGACTCTTCTTTTCTAAAATTGTCATCACCTTTGGTTGTCATTCCCTGTTTAAAGACCTAAGCACTTTAATATTTAATTCATCATTAGTAAAAGTCTTACCAAGAGCGATCAGGTGATTGATTAAGTGAACAAATCTCTTTTGTAAAGCAAGTATTGATTCTCGGGGCTGCATTCTGAACATCTCGTATTCTTGACTCAATGTATTCAATCTTGATCTTTTTACTTAAGTGGTTATTTCATGAGTCTCCATCAAAGTATCCCATATTTGCTTTATCGATTTACATTGAGAAATTCAGAAGAATTCATCCATGCTTAATGCACTTTGAAGATTATTTATATCTTTCTTTTCATTGAGAATTATTTTCTTGTCATCTTCATCATACTAATTTTTATCCTTTGAAGTGCTAACACCATCAACCATACTGATCGGATTATGCGGACCATTCTTAACAGCTTCCCATATACCATCTTCTTGTGCTTCTAAGTGTGTCTTCATTCGGATCTTCCAAAAATCAAAATACTCTCCATAAAATAGATGAGGCTTGTTACTACTGCCACCGTCTTTGAAAATCGGGATTGCAGAAGCCATCCAAGTAGAACAAGAAAATAATTATTTCCTTTATACTCTCTTATTTCCAACAATCTTGGAATACAAGGAATAATAATTCTGATTTTGTAATAAGAGAATAAGATAAAACTTATGAACCATTATCAATCTAATGATTGATATTCTTCTTATGTAACATTCACTATAATATAGTACAACAAGTTTTCAAGATGAAATGGAATGAAACTTATATGAATATAAAAATTTTAATGCATAAGTTTTCTTCTTTTAGAAAGTTTTTGTGAACACTTAGAGAAAATGAAGGTTTTATGAAATGAATGGTCATTTTGAAATTTATGCAAAGGAGGTGTATAGAAATTATGACAATATGATGCTTTTATAGAACCTAAACACCTCTACAAATAGGTATCATTCATGAAGATATTCCATGTTTCATTTGGAAGAATTTAAAACAAGTTTATGTGAAAAGTTATATATTTTTGGTCACTGCTTCAGTGTTAATCGGTTAACCATTTGTGTTAATCGATTAACACGTCTGCAGCGTACCGAAATATTCAAAATTTTAACTAGTTAATCGATTAATCAAAAGTGTTAACAAATTAACACTGTTTAGAAAAGCTAAAAACATGTTTTTAAAGCATATAACTTATGACATATCTTTTCCAACACCCTTAACATTATATGGCATACATGAGACAATATTGAACACGTGTATGCACCCATATTGATAAGTGAAAGTTATACCTTGATTGTACTTAAGAATTCTTCAAGACTTGTAAATATTAAAATCTTTGTGCTAGCTTCAATGACTTGATCCATTCTTTCTTAGCAAGCAAAACATCTTGAATGAATAATGTCTTCATCAAAACCATTGAGAAGCTTGCCTTCATACCTTGAACAACTTGAGGACTTGCTTCCATGGCTACAATCAGAATGATGAGACATTTTAATGGATGAATTTGATGTTAACTTGAAGAAATTGAGTGAGAATACGAAGAACAGTGACACACGGAAGAAGGAGAAGACAGAGAACAATGGAAAAAGGGAAGAGGAAGACAAACTTTTAATCTGGTGACATTTAGTATCCATAATTTATAAACAATTATAATAATGTTATATGTAATTAAAAAACATGACATGAAAAACATTTGGTGACATGAAAAACATATAAGATTGCCACCTCATTAAAAAATATGACACATCATCATAATTGTATAAGGGACAAAGTGAAGCCAAAGTGGATCTAACTTAAGGGACCAAATTCACAGGTTTTGTAATAGGGGGTCAATTCTTTAAATTGCTCAAACTAGGGGGACAAAAAGCGCATTTAAACCTTCTTTTATAAGCAAATCTTGAGGTTTAGATTCACTATTTAGACTATATATAGACAAGATATATCAATTATTTAATGAATCTAAAAGTTAAAAGTTATTCATAAAAGAGAATGAAGGGAATATATAATTTGATGTTGCTCATGTTACTTTGATATGGAGCGTTCATGTCTTTTTAATAATTATTACTCTAGGAAACATCAACAATAAAGTCTCATCTCAATAAGTGGAGTCGTGTGACACTATATAGATTAACTCTTATTATAATATTATATCTAGGTTATGAGTGTTCAAACTAATCAATTATTTGGATTATCCATATTCAAATCTAGTTATTTAAAATCGGCTAATTATTAGTTTGGTTTTAACTAAATCCATATTTTGGAATGTTATTAAGTATTTTAATCATATCCATATTTTGGACATCTATATTCAAAATAAAAATCAAATTAATCTATTTTTTAAAAATCACAAAAATATCTTAAATTAATTATTTTGTAAAAATAAATTTTCAAAGAGGGCCACCAAATAATTTGTAGGAATTTCTTTTTTCACGCCTATAGATTTTCCAAATTCTTGGCCACCAAATAATTTGTGGGAATTTATATTTCCACATTTATAGGTTCTTCCAAATTCTTGGTGAAAAGTAAAAAATATTCACAGTTTTTGGAAATGCATCACCGGACGCACTGATTTTACATAAAATAGGTGCAAATGGGTGAGTTTCCTTCACTTTCTATAAATTTAATTCGGAGATACATCTCTGTATGTGTTTTTTAGGGTTTGTCTGTAGATACATCTCCAAATTAACCTTTTTTCTTCTTTTCAAATTCATTAGTTTTTTCGGAGATGCGTCTCCGAATGTGTTTAAGTTATATATAATACACGGACAAACCCTCCTTATTCTCCTTCTTCATTTTATATTCAACTTTTAAGATATCTTCATTGGATTTCGTAAGCAACATTCTTCCAATCAAATTTTCAAGGAACACCAATACCTCTACTTCAATATTTCCAATTCCAAGTCAGTCCACTTACTACATTCAACATTTTTCATCCTTATCAACACTTTTTGAGTAAGTTTCTCGTTTTTTTATTATTGTATTAGGTAAAATAATTAGTTTTAAATGCATTAGGTAATAGTCACACTCAAAATAGGTAGCTATTAGAGACATGCTCTATGATTTGGTTGCATTTTTGTTTGTTAGGGAAAGACTGGTATATGTTTCTGCCATTATTGCAAACATGAGTTTTTTCGGAGATGCATCTCTGAATTGTATCCTTACTCATTTTCGGAGATGCATATTAAAAAATCTCCTAGATGCAAACTGGTGTCTTTTTCTCGTATTTTTAAAGAAAAATTGGAATCAAACAATGACGAAAGGATGAGAGTCGGTCGTGAAACCCAACATGCGTTTTTTCAACGTGAGAGGGTTATACTTCAGAATGAGCAGACCAGAGCTAGGCGGGGAACCATCCCTAAGCCTCTTGACGGGGAAGCATCGGCTTCTAAAAGTCCCCTGTCACAGGGGTCCTCATCTTAGGGGTACATCTCCTCTGCTCACGTAGACCAGAAGGAAGTTCTTGTTGCACATGATGTTGTCCCTCCACTTACAAACCCTTATTCAATAGATTCCCCTGGCATCCAATTGACCCAATGAATGCTCTTATGCAATATAAGAACACAAGAGGTGTTCATTCTAAATTTTCATACTTGCAGAAGCTATATGAAAACAACTAAAAAATGATTGATAATGGCGACGTCGATGATCTACAGGTTACCTACCATCGGGAGTGTGCTTTGAGGTGTTTCATTCTATTCTTAGTTAGCACGCCCATGTTTGTGGACAAAAGTCCAACCTACGTCGATGTGGCATACATTAAATACGTCATCGACTTGTCGGCTATTCACAAGTGGAATTGGGGGCGCCTGTTTAGTTTACATGTACTTCAAACTGAGTAAAGGTTTTCTATGGACGACAAAGCAAATGACAGACTTCTACATCGTTCTAACGGTAATTTCATATCCATCAATAATTTTAAAAGCATTTATATTTTTATACTTGTAACTAATATTTTTTTCTTATTCATTTCATTTTCAGGGATGAATCATATCCCACTTTCGACGCATAGACGAGTTTGATCGTGTACTGGAGTATACTAAGGATTGATCATGTGCTTGCTTATATTGTCTGCGCATAGGGAACAATATTGTGCAATCGTTTTTATGTATATTGACCGGACTCAACCTGATGACATCAATTGAACACCACACACTGGGACAATGTTTCCTTCTACCTCATTTCATTTTATTCCGGATGGTTGGCATGTGGGACGAATCTGATGTGCATGTAATGTCAGAGCAATCCATACAACAATTTGAATATGTGCAAATCATTTTGAGATCCCCCTTGATGTCTGCTCCTAACAGCATCGTCCGCAGACATCTTGATAACATACTATAGAATTATATGAGTCATCTGGTACCAGAGTATCAGAGTTTGTCAGCCACAAGTCAGTGGTCTTATATAGACGACTACATGACTTGTTTTATAGTGTCACACCCTGTCATGACACTGGACGCTTATGGACATCCATCTAGGTCTGCTCGTGGGGAGATTTTAGAGAATGAGCAGGTCAGAGATGACCATGTCATTGTTGTGTTATCGATCTGACAAAATATTATGTGAATTACATATAAAAGCATAAAGTCTGGCTTGTTTAAAAGAGGTGGCAATGATGTTGTTGTCCTAACACGTTTCATTCTTACTAAGGCACAAAATACCTTAAGTTACCGGCAACAAAAAAAGAGAGAAAGGGTTAAAATTAGACATTCGTTGTAACTTATGCTTTTATTTGTATTTTGAAATATTTTAGTATTATTTTCCATACTTTGAAAACTATATTTGTAATATTATGGGATATTTTGTTAATTAATTCATTATCTTGTTCAGTAATGTTCATGTTTATTAAATTATGACAATATTAGTGGAATTAAAATGACTTGGAATTTAAAAAGAATACAAACTTTGACTTGGAATTTAAAAAGAATACAAACTTAGACAATAGTATCCAAGATGCATGCATGTAATTGTTTGGAGATAAATTTTTAAAATAGATATTTTCAGAGATACATCTTCAAATTCACGTAAGACCTCATAAATATTGATAGAAACATCTCTAATCAAATTTTAAGAAAATTGAAATGGTTGCTTAATTTACATAGGATGAGATTTAAAATGCATCTCCAAAAATATCTAAAAATAATTCTAGACTTTCAAATGAGAACCACACCATAACGATGGGAAAAATAATCCCCTAATTTGTTCTATTTGGCATCGTCCATATTATTAATAAACATGGCTCAATTTAAGTTCACAAACTTTGATCTTAGCTCATTTTAAACGCATCAAAATTATGCGGCCGATAGTTTGCATGCAACCTAGATCAATTATATGCCTACTCAGTCAGCATCTAAAAAGTCAAAGGATTCGAGAGTTCAGATTCAGTCAAAAAGGACAACATTCGTAGATGTCGAGGAAATCTCAGTCTCTTCTACTAAAGATTACATGCACCTACCTACCTGCTTTTGGCAAAGGTGCTCGCCTCAAATCAGAATTGAAATTAAAAGGAAGAAAATTGTATAGGCCAAAAGAGAAGAGGAAATAAAGACATAAACATAACATGTAAATCTAACCAACTTCATTTCCCACATTAACCAGCACTATTGAAACTAAAGATTGTAAATAAGCAGTGGAAAGTTTCAGCAAGCAGCAAGATTCATTTTAATAAACCCAGTATTTGCAGTGCTTTATTGTCCAGCGCAAGGGGGGATATCCAGTAGCCTGAAACTAAAGATCTTTCGAAGAGGATATAATAAAGTAGTTTATGTATCAGCTGCGGTCATCGGAATGATGCCTCTATTTTCATTTTATCATGAAGGGTGACCACCAAGTTATGGGCATCATCCAGGAGTTTCCAAACATCGAGTTGTCCTGCCATGCCATTGCATTCCTTAATGATCTCGTCCATGCTGCTATACTTCTCAAGAATTAATTTCCTTCTCTGTAACACGGAGGCCGCTATTGCAAAAAGCAATAAATCGTCTGTTGGCGGAGCACGCTGCCTAATTCTGTTCCAGGCAGATTTCCCAATACCAGATCTGATTGCTGCTTGATCTGCCCACATTACTTCCCAAAGGCAAAGAGTTTGTTCAAATGTCAACTCCCTTCTAAACAATACCACCACCATCCTATACACAAAAAAGCAATCCTCGGCCTGGAGCTTCTGCAAGTGCCTAAACAAGTGGGAATCCTTAAACTTTATTATTTTTGCAACTATATCTAGTTGCCTTCTAATACCCACCTCATCAAGCCTGAAATTCTGCCTAGCTTTCTTCATAAATCCAACAAAACACCAGAATGCCTCGTGATCTTCTGAAATAACACTTATTATAGGAGATAACAGATCACTCATACCCTGGCAGTAGCCAATTTCAGGGTCATATAGTGCATATGCTTCAAGAATAGCAACCAGTCGAGCAGCATGAAAGATTCTGCCGGCATCTAGGTGACCATAATCCTTCAAACCAACAGCCTCAGCAGAGCGATGTGCCCTGCTTTCATGTACAACAGCTTGAGAGGGAGAGTATGGCATCCATTCCGCATTGGCACGTACTGCATCAAGTCGGATGATCCGTTGCCATGTGGCAAAGTCTTCACTACTTCGTAGTTTTGAAGTGTCATTCATTTGTGAGGGAGAAGAATTCTCCTTGGAAGTTGTCTCGGCATTGTTCTCTTCCAAAGTGTCATCAGAAGGAAATGACTGAATTACTCCGGGACTTTCTGAGGAATCTGAGTCAGTGGAATCTGAATAGAGGGCAGAGGCATCAGCATAGCTGCTGTTGGGAGCATCATCTCCTTCCAACAGGGAAATGGATGGATCATCTGAATATTCAAATTCTGGGCTCTGCTCCCCACTGGAAAGGGATTCTCTGGCACTTGCTGCATCTTCAGAACTAGGAGAACCAGAATCTTGAACAAGACTCACACCATCTCCCTCATAGCCGATTTCACCTATTTCAAAGAACTTAAAGCTCCCACTGTTGGAATTTAACAACTGCCGGCATTGTCTACGGAGTTTCTCATACTTCTTTCTGTGTTTAAAGATTTAGAATAAACACAACAGTATGTTAAACCGAACAAAAGGAAAGGGGAAGAGCAAACAAATGATGTTTTAAAGACCGGCAAAAGATGATGAATCAAGCATGGATTGCATATAAACTTGTATGCTTACCTATTTTGAGTTCGTATATCATCTCTTTTTTCTTTGGTAGTGTCCAAGTCATACCTGTTTAAATGAAAGGGCAGTCAGTAATCATATAATAGCTTGTCTACATAAATGAAAATAGAAGGGGAGACAGGGAATAAATTCAAATAGCACATAAAATATAATACATGACAAGGTAGGTAATCAATATCCATCCTGATGGATAACATGAAAGAAAAAATGAGATATAATCCAGTTTCATTCCGTTCGAATCATGAAGAACAGACACTTTGAATTACAAAATAGAAACAACCAAATGAGTATTTAAAATTCAAATATTGATGGGAAGCTTTAATAAATAAACATCATTTAGAAGTGAACCAGGAAAGAATGCTCACACTCCAAGTAGGAAAGGCCAGACTTCAGCTCTTATACTAGGATCAACACCCTGTATCAGACATTCATGACTCAATAAATATCAAAATGAACCACCAAAAACACCAAATTGAAATTTAAACAGATAAATTAGAATACTCACTCCACTACGAACTCTTTTCAGGAATTTCAGTCCACCATCGCGAATTTTCCCGTCATGGGTAAACAAGTTTTTCCATTGTTGAGGAGAAAGGACACGTTTTCTTTTCCGGCGTGACCATGGTGATTTAAGACGACCTCTGAAATTGTTAAAAATAATTACTCATTACTACTGATCTAATGTAAATATGTTTTAGAACATAGAATAGGCAGAAAACAATCATTTATGACATTTAATCCTTTGGTAAATATGTTAAAAAGTACACTGAAAATCTAATATTACATTTTAAAAGCAAATCATAATGCTCCAGTGGAATTGATATACTTGCCCGAGCAAATCGTGACTTTCTTCACACCCAACGGAAAAAATGGTCAAACATACACATATTTAGTATTTAACAGTTAGAATTTAGAAAACCATGTGCATTACCATTCTGCGACAGATTTCACACATTTATCATTTCATTACATTTATGGACTCCCAGATAAAAATGTTTTCATGTCGAACAATCTTATATAATCTTAAAAGGATTAAATGCATTCAGTTCTAATAATCCTCCGGTAACATAGACAGTATTGTAATATGCCACTATATATCTACATATGAAAACAAATTTTGGGTGCTTTGGATTGGCTTATCAACCGGCATACATAAGCATTTGACATAGTATTTGAAAAAGGTTATGGAAACAGAATTAACTTATCAAGGAGGGATGAACCAAACTATTCCAAGTAAAAACTTGTGATGTAACTTAAAAGTATAAAGGAATAAGACGTGAAGTATACAGAAACTGTTGAAGCCTTGAGACACATTAACATAGCTTGGATAAGCATCCAGAAAACATCTAGATTATTAAAGGCTAAAGAATTGTAATGCTTGATGCGGCATGTTAATTGACATACCGCACCTATATTTATTTCCTTAAATCAAGTTAGACGCCAGAGATTTGATTATGTCCAGAAAAAATATCTCGAGTCTCAAAATGAGCCTACTCGCTTAAATTTGCTTTAAGCATAGATCTTCCATATTGCTTAGGAAGATCTACACAAAATACAAAGCTAGACAAAGAGTTTTGGTATCCAATAAAAATCACAATCAAGTTACATTTTCCATTAACCATGGTGATTTATGGATAACTTGATTTGACGTGACTGGAGAGATATAGGAATGAGAGGATAAAAATTCCAAAACAAGAGGCAAGGAACTTCAGATTGAAGAAACCTCCTACACACAAAAAGACAGAAAACGCCTTACATAAACCAAAATAGAGATCTGTCTCCCTCTAACTATCTCGTCCTTTTCAGCCTTCCTGTTCCTTTCACACAAAATCAAAAATTGCTTTGTTTTTTTTTTCATTTGTAAAAGTATTGCAATTTCAAAAAACAACCATTCTACACACTCAGACTGAAACGAAAACAAACAAATAGACCAAAATTAGAAAGCACGAAGCACAAAATGGCAAAACATTCATGCTGATCAACCTAGCTGACACTAATAGCAAGATCAGTGAAATCCAAAATTGGAGATCTGACACGAAATAAACAGAACAGAGTCATAAAAATCTTATAACAGAAAAAAAAATGAGAAAGCAAAATCAAAATCAAGTGAGAGCAAAAGGAGGGAGGAGGAGAAGAACTCACCGATCAGAGGATGAACAAGAAGCTGGTGAAGAAGAAGTAACAACGAATAGAACCGAACGCAAATGGATCCATGATGAAGACGATGACGATGATGAAGGAGAGGAATTATTCGAAGACGAAGATGAATTGTTACTTCGTTTAAGGGGATTCATCTATAAATTCCTTGTATATGCACTTTGTTTCTGTACTTTTTTAGTGGAACGAAATCGAAAACAAAATCATCTATATGCCTGAGTGAGAGTGAGGGATTGAGCTAGGGTTTTTGCGATTGCGATTGCGATTGCGCTTTCGATTGAGATGAACCTTTCATTTGAGGGGAGTTTGATATTTTACCTACTAGCACCAATAGAAGAAGACGACAGCAACAAGAGAGATGCCGCTGGCGAAGGCCGTGAAGAGAAGCGCCGCAGTGGAAGGCGTGGAAAGCGCAGTGATGAACGAGAACCTGGCGGCGCCACCGTGGGAGAGTAGCGGAGTGTCGTTGTTGGCGTTCAAGTTAGTGGATAGGAACATGGGGGAGAAAATGACTTGAATACCCCTGAGAGGATTGTTCTGTTCTAGACGTGATGATGAGAAGTGAAGGCGAAAACAAACGCGCCTTTGTTTTGTTTTGCTTTCAATTTTTTGGTGTATTGATAGAGAAGCCACTTATTTTGTCTCTCACTCTGCATAGAGAGAGAAAGAGGAAAGAGAGAGAAAGGAGTGAGATGCAATTGAAAGAATTAAGAATCTCGTTTCCCTATGCATATGTTAGTTGGAGAGAGGTTTGGGCTTTTTTTACTTTTGAGGAAGGACTGCAATAATTGTAGAAAACGATGCCGTTTTCAAACTTTAACTAACTAGTAGTACTAATAAATCAATCTTTAAAAAATTAATGTAATTAAATTGTTTAATTAAGAAGACTATGACTATCTCCCTCGCTAATCTGTTCACTAATTATATAACTAACTTGCCTTACTGCAATTGTAAAAAATATAATATTCAATTTAGTTTTAAATATTAGCATGCATGTGATGCTAAATATTTTAATACATGATGATGACGTTTAAATAGAGAGTTTATACCAAATTACTAGTTTATTTATCAAAATGACATTTGAATTATGGTAAAAACATGTAAGTCATCATAATTAACTTTGTTAATTAGGTAATTAATTAACGTCTAACATGCATGCTAATGACATATTAACTTAGATTATTAATCACTTTGATAATATGCCTAGACATAAAATTTAAAGTTATTTTCGAAAGAAGACACAAAAAGTAGTTTAGTACTATCAAAATGGTTTTGATTATAGGTATTATAATAACATTACATATTCAACATATATACTCAGTCAAAAGGAGTTTGAATTTATTCAAAGTGTACCACCGACTTGTCTATTAGTCTAACCAATTCTCATGTCACTTTTTGGTAGTAACATGTTAAAGATGGTAATATGTTTTTAAAAGGTTATATATTTTTAATTATCTCAAAATTATTTGTCCTTTTAAAATATCAATATCAATGTAATATTTTTTTTGTTTTTTATTAAATTAATTTTATTTATTATATTTTAATTCATTTAACTATTCTATTATTTATTATTAATATAGTTATTTTAATAAATGAAATTTATTTTATCATTAAAATTAACACAATTAATTATTATTTTTTAAAATATAAAAATCTCAAAAAGAATATCTATTGTGAGACGGATGGAGTATTCATCATTTAGATTTTATCAAAATAAAAATAAAAAATATTCAATTTTAGAAAATTAGAATATTTACTTAATTTTAAAATTATTTTATTCAAAATATATTTGTAAGAGACATATTATAAATAGTCAAACTTGTTTTTTTAAAGGGTCAAAGAATAAATGGACAAATAGATAAAATTAATATAGATAAAAGATTTTGAATTATAATATATTTCTTTGATTCAAAAAAAATATATATATAGATAAAAGATTATTTATTTTTCTTCTTAATTATATCTTTGGATTTAGATTGATCATTTAATTATTTTTTATTTCAGATTGATTTTTTAGCTCTTAAAACATATCATATTAATTATTTTTGTCTAGTTAACGATAAATTTAACGATCGATTTTTCGATTTTTATATCGCTAATTAAACGAAAAAGACTAACATAATACGTTTTAAGAGTTAAGAGATCATTTTGATACGAAAAATTATAATAGTTTAATCTGAATCCAGAGATACAATTAAAGTTAAAAAAAATGTATTTTATCATTAATATACTATGAATATTTTATCAAATGTAATAAAAATAGTGATATAAAGCAATAAATCAATTATTAATTGGTCTTATAAAATCAACACACTTCTTTACTATTATCAAATATTTTCAAGTTTTTTAATAGAAAAGTGATGTTAGTCTCAATTGTGTATATAAATATGAGTTAGAAATCACAACCTTTTAAAAGAAAATAGAGGCTGAGATTTTATAAGAGATGAAATTTATATAACTTATATTTTAAAATTTTAAATGAATAAATGTAAATATATATGGAAAATGTTAACATATGTCCTATGGGCACAATTTATAGAGACATTTACTTAGAATGTGTGTAACATTTAAATATTTTTCCGTAAAATTTCAATTTAAAATCAGAGTAACCAAAACATAAAATGAAATTCAAGTGTTACAATTTCTTCCAAAATATGGCTCAAACAATACGTAACATAAAAGTTATTCATGCAACGGTAATTTTAAAGAAAATAAACATAATATTTCATCAATAACTTAGTTTTTTGTTTTAAAACATGAAAATACAACATTGTTCCCAACTCCCCAAAGTTACGTATCAGAGCTGACTCTTCTAATGTAAAATACACCAATTTCACCAACAACAGACTCTACTACTCCTGATCACCTGCACGTTACCCATGTTGAGGTAACATTCAAACAGAAGGGGTGAGATACTTACACCAACAAAAGAGAAAAATAATACAAATAAGAGATAAACATCACCTAGTATTCACAGATTCTCATCAGTCAACATAATAAACATTCATACCAATACACATATCAATATTATGTCAATCGATCAACTAATACATACAAATGAGACCCCACTAGAGTCAATGCATATGGTACCATTTAACGATCTTTGTGTTCATGATCCAGTTCCCATCGGAACTCTCAACCTCTATTTCATGGTTCAGTATGACCCTTATTTCATGATCACACTCACGACACCTGTTTCATGGTCACGTGCGGTCCTTATTTCATGATCACACCAACAACGATTCCCTCAGGGAATTCAGATGGACATTGTTACCCTACCTTAGTACACCATGCCATAACTATGAACATGCCATGTACCATCAATGACAACATACAATGTCAACAACAACAACAACAACGACCTCATGCAACAACATCAACAACAACATGCAACAACATCAAGAACAACATCCACAACACATATATACATGTTAACTCATATTTTTATATCAGTACCTCTAACATACTACAAAACAATCTTGTAACCTACCAATACATGCTCTTAGTGTCACTACATCAAAACAGTACCATTAAAATGTAAAACACACGGTTTCATGAATTTTCCAATAATTAAAAATGATATTTTTCAATTCCAGACCGCACTGAGTGTAATGCTCGTATTTAATTAATTAATTAAATTAAATATTATTGCGTATATTCCCGATTAATTGTTGTTAAGCGTCGTTTAGTCGTTTGTGTCGTTAAGTTGTTTGAGTTGGTAATTGTGTTGTTTGTGTTGATAAGTTGATAAAAGTTGTTTAAGTTGATTTTACGTTGCGGGTTAAGTTGTGTTCGGGTTGTTGAAGTTGATTAAGTCGAATAAATAAAATAAGTATTATTGAGATAATATTAAGTTGGGCAAGTTTATGGTGTAAGAGTAGTAAATTGGGGGTGCTAAGTTAGGCCCATTAGTAATTAGGGTGATTAGTGAGAGTTTAGTAAAAACAAGCTGAAAACCTAATTAGGAGAATAATCAGAATTTTGGTGAGAGAAGAACAATTTTAGAGGAAGAACAAGAGGCTATGTTGGATTTTCGCGGAGATTTCTACGGTGAATTCGAGCTGCCTTCAATCCAAGGTAAGGGTCGGGTTCGAATTCCATAACTGGGACTAGATAATTTGTATGTAGGAGGGATTTTCGTATGATTTTCGTTGCTGTGTTTTTCGTATGATTTGTTGTTGTCGATTTCATGTTGATATCTGATGAAGAAGCATGTTGTTCTTGTTGTATTGCTGATAAAAATCGTTGTTGTATTTTGTTGTCTGTGGTTGGACTGGTTTATGTTGCAGGAATTCGTGTAGAAAGAAGTTAAGCTTCGTAAAATCATTCATAGGACTTGATAAATGAATAGATACAAAAGTTTTTTAGAGTAAAATCGATGTAGAAACCCAATTAGGCTTGAATAGAGTGATGAAGTTGTGAGAATTCGTAGCAGAGTTGGAATTGTAGGCTTTATGGTGGAATTCGTAACAGATCTGGTGTTACGCGTAACAAGGTAGGCATTATGCGTAACAAGTTCCCTTACGCAAGGCATTACGCGTAATAATCTTGGGCATTACACGTATGGACATAGGCATTACACGTATGGCAGAGTGGGTGAAGAAAAATGCAGTTTTTGACGATTCGTCCTGTTTTCGCATCCGTTTCGAGTTGGTTTGATCTTATACTTTAAGAAGAGATAAAATAAGTTGATTATAGTAGATTTAAGGATTAAAAATAATTAAATTAGTTATCTAATTGATTAAGCTGTAAATTGTCGTTTTCACGTTGAAGTTGTGTTAAAGTTGTTATAAGTCGTGTTGTCCCGATCTTGGGGAAGATTATTAAGTTGCAGGTCATATGACCAATGTTGATCCATGTTGTTGATATGTTACGTTTTTATGTTGCTAAGTTGTTGATTATGTTGTTGTTGTTGTATGTCATTCATAGTCGCATACATGTGCATATTTTCAAGTTGGAGTGTATGCTCAATTCAAGTTGGCCTGGATTGGCAAATAAGTTGTTGATGCCTCGATAAACTGGTAATGTTTCAAGTTGAGAGTTTACTCCAAATGGTACCACATGCATATATAAGTAGAGTCGCATTCAAGTCACATTTTATTTATGTTGTTATTGGTTGTTGGTTGCTAGTTGTAAGTTGATGTTGCTCGTTGTGTGAAGTGGTGTGATTATATGATTTTCTTACTTACATATTGATTATTGTATCATGTTTATGTTATTCGATATCTCGCCCCTTCTATTTGAATGTTTCCCTTTGTTGGTAACGTGCAGGTAACAAAAAGTCCAGTACTTAGTAGCTTCGAGTTGGTGTTAGTCGCTCTGATACGTAGCACTTCATGGGGGATGAACGCATGTTTTGTCTTTGTGACTTTTGTTTAAGTTTATGAACTAGTTTTTCAATTATTTATGTTGGAAAACCATGTTAAAGTATTTGAAGTTGATTTTATTGAAGTTGTTTTAGAGTTGTAACTTTGTTGAATCCGATGCGTTGTTTTCAAAGTATTTCATTAATGAAGTTTTGTAATTTGATTTTTAAGTTGGAAAATGTGATATCCCATGTATGTTGATGAATTTTTATAATTCTGATTTAAATTATAAAGTCGGGTAGAAATGGGGTGTTATATTAGTGGTATCAGAGCAGGTCGATCTGTCTGACCAAGTTGTCGAGTTGTGGTTGTCTAACAAACGAGTATTGTTATATGGTTCTAACTTTTATTGTGTTGTGGTGTTAAGTTGAGATGGTTGGAAGAAATGATGTTGTGATGGTTGCTGCAATGCAAGCAATGGCTCAAGTTGTGCAGAATTTACCGAATACTGACGGGAATGATGAGTCTCGTACCTTTACAATTTTTCAGAGGGAGAATCCGCCTACATTCAAGGGCAAGTATGCCCATGATTCTACGTTGGTCCGGTTGAAGGAGATTGAGAGAATTTTCCGTGTGATGGATTTCACTCCATCACAGAAGGTTCGTTATGGGACGAACATGTTGGCAGTTGAGGTTGATGACTGGTGGTTGGAAACTAGAGAAAGGTTGGAAGCTGCAGGTGAAGAGATCACTTGGGTTGTTTTTCTTAGGGAGTTTATGAGGAAGTATTACCCTGAAGATGTGCATGGTAAGAAAGAGATTGAATTTCTTGCGTTGAAGCAGGTGAATATGTCAGTGACGGATTGTGCTACAAAGTTTATGGAGTTGTTGAAGTCTTATACACACCATGATGCAACGACTGTTGAATTTTCAAAGTGTATCAAGTTTGAGAATGGGTTACGTTCAGAGATTAAGAAAGCTGTAGGGTATCAGAATATTTGTGTTTTTGTTGATCTGGTGGATAGTTGCAGGATCTTCGAGGAAGATAATAATGCTCTCTACAAGATTGTTATTGATCGGAGGGGCAAGAATCAGTAAAACCGTGGCAAGCCTTATGATACTCCAACTGGTAAGGGTAAGCATAAAGTTCCTTTGGGTTAGAGAACTAGTGGGGGAGATGCTTTTGTTGGTGTTGTTTGTTTCAAGTGTGGTCAAACTGGACACAAGAGTAATGTGTGTACTGCTGAGGTGAAGCGTTGTTTCTGTTGTGGAAAAGTTGGGCATGCGATATTTAATTGCATGCATAAAGAGATGATATGTTTTAACTATGGTGAAGAATGACATATTGGTAGCCAGTTTCAGAAGCTAAAGAAAGCAAAGTCTGGAGTAAAAGTGTTCGCTTTAGCTGGGACTCAGACAACTAATGAGGACAAGCTCGTCAGAGGTACGTGTTTCATTAATAGTAATCCTTTAATTACTATTATTGACACGGGTATTGCCCATTGTTTTATTGATGTCGATTGTGTTAAGAGGTTGGGTCTTAAGTTGTCTAAGATGAAAGGAGAAATGGTCGTAGAGATTCTGGCTAAGGGATCGGCGACTACATCTCTAGTGTGTTTGAGTTGTCCATTGTTTATCTTTAATAGATACTTTTATGTTGATTTGGTGTGTTTGTCGTTGACTGGGATGGATGTAATCCTAGGTTTGAACTGGTTAGAGTATAACTATGTTCATATTAATTGTTTTCGTAAGTCAATGAGGTTTTCTACTCCAGAAGAGGAAGGGGTTGGATTGTTGTCGTTTAAAGAGTTGCGAAAACTGATGAAAGAAGAAGCCTAGATGTTTACGTTGATGGCGTCGTTATCTATGGAAAGTAAAGCCAAGATTGAAGAGTTGCAAGTAGTGAATGAATTTCCTGAGGTGTTTCCCAATGAGATTCCTGGTGTACCACCGGAGAGGGAAATTAAGTTTGTGATTGACCTTGTACCTGGTACTAGACCCGTTTCTATGGCACCGTATAGGATGTCGGCATTTGAGTTGGTTGAATTGAAGAAGCAGTTAGAAGAGTTGCTTGAGAAGAAGTTTGTAAGACCTAGTGTATCACCGTGGGGAGCTTCGGTTTTGTTGGTTAAGAAGAAAGATGGAAGTATGAGGCTTTGTGTAGATTATAGATAGTTGAACAAGGTGACAGTTAAGAACAAGTATCCATTACCAATAATAGATGATTTGATGGATCAGTTGGTAGTGCTTGTGTGTTTAGCAAGATCGATTTGAGATTGGGCTATTATCAAATTAAGGTGAAAGATGAGGATATTCAGAAGACGGCGTTTAGAACACTGTATGGACATTATGAGTATTCGATGATGCCTTTCGGTGTGACTAATGTGTCAGGAGTATTCATAGAGTACATGAATCGTATCTATCATACTTATCTGGATCGTTTTGTAGTTGTGTTTATAGATGATATTCTGGTTTATTCCAAGTTAGAAGAAGAGCATGCAGAGCATTTGAGGACAGTGTTAGGAGTTTTGAAGGATAATAAGTTATATGTGAAGTTGTCCAAGTGCGGATTTTTGTTGAAAGAAGTCAGTTTTCTTGGTCATGTCATTTCAGGTAGTGGTATTATTGTGGATCCTTCTAAGATAGATGTTGTGTTAGAATGGAAAACTCCAAAGTCGGCTACTGAGATCATAAGTTTCTTGGGTTTGGTCGGTTATTACCGAAGGTTTATTGAAGGATTTTCAAAGTTGGCATTTTCGTTGACTCGGTTGACTTGTAAGAGTAAGGCTTTAGTGTGGGATGTCCAATATGAAGAGATTTTTGTAGAGTTGAAGATGAGGTTGACGTTAGCTCCGATTTTAACTTTACCAAATTCAGAGGAACCGTTTGTTGTGTATTGTGATTGTAGATGTTTAAGGATTGGCAGAATTTTTGACCAAACAAGAAATGTTAAATTCAGTTCAGAATGTCCTATCAGATGTTGGGACATTAGCAAACAGAGTATGTGAACTTATTTCAGGATGTCCTACCAGATGTTGGGACATTGTATAAATGACTAAGTTCAGTTTTGTCAGGATGTCCCAACAGATGTTGAGACATCTCAGACCTGCTACCAGAATTAATTATTGATTAACAGATCAGAGATATTTAAGGAGAACTATCTGGAATTAATTAATGCTGGATAAAAACAGAACAAGGCGCATCTGTAGGGAGTTTTAAATTGAAGATTCAGATTAAAACAGAAGACCTAATGCACCTAGAATATAGGAGGTAACAAACCCTAAATTCAAGGTGACAGTTGCTGCACATTAGGGCTGGATCATTCTACAGAAAGCCCAAAATTCAGATACCTATTTAAACAACAGAAACTCATAGAATTGTGTACGAATTTAAGAAGACTAAATAGGGTGTCTAGTGTTTTAATAGCAGGTTGTTTTTATGTACCACTTTATGAGCTTTTAAGCAAAAGTGCATTTGTGACTTGATTGAAACTGTGAAGTAAGATCAAGCTGTATTGTTTGAAGGATGTCTTCAATTTCTGTAAACTTGTAAACTTGATCACTGGGTGATTGAGGGGGAGTGAGTAGGGTACTCTTATCTAAGTGAGTCTTAGGTAGAAATTGCATTGGGTAAGTATTAAGTGATAGATTAAACAGGGTGGTTTAAGTCTAGAATTAATATTACTAATAGTGGATTTCCTCCTGGCTTGGTAGCCTCCAGATGTAGGTGTGGTTATACACTGAACTGGGTTAACAAACTTATGTGTTGTTTATTTTTCCTGCTGTTTAAAGTTTTGGTTAAATTTGTCAAATGTCCTATTAAGTGTTGGAACATCTCTTAGGACATCTCATTACAGAATTTCAATTGGCATCAGAGCAGGCACCCTGCCTGTTTATACTGGGTGAGATCTAGGGAAAACAAATTCTGTAACATGGACAGAGATATAGGGTCAGTAAATAGACCACCTATACTGGATGGGTCTAATTATGACTACTGGAAGCCAAGAATGATTGCATTCTTAAAGTCACTTGACAACAGGGCATGGAGAGCAGTAAATGTTGGATGGAAACATCCTGTTCAAAACACCAAAGATGGATCAATAGTTCTGAAACCTGAAGAAGAATGGAGTAAAGAGGAAGAAGATTCAGAACTAGGCAACTCAAAAGCCCTAAATGCTTTATTCAATGGCATTGATAGAAATATTTTCAGACTGGTGCATCATTGTGAGCTGGCCAAAGATGTGTGGGATACCCTCAAGACAACTCATGAAGGAACATCAAAAGTAAAAATGTCAAGACTTCAACTTCTCACCACCAAGTTTGAAAACTTGAGAATGAAGGAAGATGAATCAATTCATGAGTTCTACATGAACATCTTGGATATAGCCAATACTTCTGGAGCCTTGGGAGAAAAGATGACTGATGAAAAGCTTGTAAGGAAGATTCTCAGATCTTTGCCAAAAAGATTTGACATGAAAGTCACAGCAATAGAAGAGGCACAAGACATATGCTCCATGAAAGCTGAAGAACTCATTGGTTCCCTTCAAACTTTTGAGATGGGAATGAATGACACACATGCTAAAAAGAACAAAAGCATTGCCTTGGTTTCAAATACAGATGATGAAGAAGATGATGAACCAGCAAATGATAAAAGCTTATCAGAAAACCTTGCATTGATTGGAAGACAATTCAAACAGATTCTCAGAGGAATGGAAGGAAAATCCAAACCTAGTGGAAGAAACACAAACTCTGAGAATAGAAGACCTTATGATGCTAACAAAAGAGTAAAGTATGCTGAAAAGACCAGTCAAGATAAAGGAGTCAAATGCCATGAATGTGAAGGATATGGACATATCAAGTTTGAATGTCCTACCTACTTAAAGAGGCAAAAGAAAGGACTCTCTGTGACCTGGTCTGATGAAGACTCAGGAGATTCAGAAGAAGAATCAGCTAAGCACATTGCTGCTTTAGCTGGACTGTGTGAATATGACAGTGATTCCAGCTGTGAAGAGCTTACTTATGCAGATCTTGAGCAAGCCTTCAAGGATCTGTACAAGAGAAGTACTGAAGTATGCAGTGAGGTCATAAAGCTAAAGAAGCAGAATGAAGTACTAGAAGAAGAAAAAGCAAGTGATCAAGTAATCATTGATACCTTAAAAAGTGAAGTAACTCTTCTCAATTCTAAGCTGGAACATATGTCCAAATCTGTTAGAATGATGAACAGCAGCTCAAATACACTGGATGCTATTCTCTGCAATAATAAACATTCAGGGGACAAAAGTGGACTGGGATATAACAGAGATGAAGCAAGCTCTAGCAAAACTACTTCAAAAACTATACAGTCAAACAAGATGTCTCAACAGATGCTCCAACACCAGAACACAAAGACAAACATAATGTTCCAACAGATGTCTCAACATTCTGGAAAGAACAAAATGAAGAAAAAATATCAAAGATGGAGATGTCATCACTGTGGAAGATTTGGGCATATCAAACCTCACTGTTATAAGCTACATGGATATCCAAATCAGATGTGTCAGCAACCTTCCAAGCAGAAAGTAGAAGGTACCAAGAAAGTGCTGCATAGAAATCAGCAACCTCCTAAGCAAAAGACAGAAGTAATCAAGACAGTTTGGAGACCAAAAGCTGACATTCAGACTGATCAAAGCCACATACACAAGAACAAGATCAACAATCAAGCTTGGAGATCAGCTGAACAACACTCAGAGCAGAGGCATCAAAAGAAATCTCAACTCATCTGGTCAAAGAAAAGTACTGCATACATAGCACATACATCATTGAAAGTATCAGCTAAAGAAGACTGGTACTTTGACAGTGGATGCTCAAGACACATGACTGGATTGAAGAATTTGCTAGTAAACTTAAAGTCACATTCATCCAGGTATGTTACCTTTGGAGATGGAGCTAAAGGAGAGATCAAGGGAGTTGGAACCTTGGATTGTCAAGATGTTCCAAGACTAGATGATGTGCTGCTTGTTAAAGGTTTAACTGCTAACCTGATCAGCATAAGTCAACTATGTGATCAAGGATACAGTGTAAACTTTACAAAAACTGAATGCATAGTGACTAACAAAGAGCAAAAAGTTATCATGAAAGGTGCAAGGTCTAAAGACAACTGTTACATGTGGGAGCCACTAGACTTCAGCCCCACTTCAACTTGTTCTCTAGCTAGAGAAGAAGAAGTAAAACTATGGCACCAAAGGCTAGGTCATCTTCATTTCAGAGGCATAAAGAAGATCATATCTATGGATGCTGTAAGAGGTATCCCTAAACTGAAGATTGATGATGGCAAAATCTGTGGTGAATGTCAAATAGGCAAACAAACCAAGATGTCCCATCCAAAGCTCCAACATCTGACAACTTCCAAAGTTTTGGAATTGTTACATATGGATCTCATGGGACCTATGCAAGTTGAAAGCCTTGGTGGTAAGAGGTATGCATATGTGGTGGTTGATGACTTTTCAAGATATACATGGATAAATTTCATTAAAGAAAAGTCAGATGTCTTTGATGTATTCAAGGAATTATGTCAAAGATTACAAAGGGAAAAATCCAGCTGTGTGATCAGAATTAGAAGTGATCATGGAAAGGAATTTGAGAATCAAAAATTCTTAGATTTCTGCTCTTCAGAAGGAATCAATCATGAATACTCTTCTCCTATCACTCCTCAACAGAATGGGATTGTTGAGAGAAAAAATAGAACTATTCAAGAATCTGCAAGAGCTATGATACATGCTAAAAAGCTACCTCTGTATTTCTGGGCTGAAGCCATGAACACTGCCTGCTATATCCATAACAGAGTTACCTTGAGAAAAGGAACTTTGTCCACAATATATGAAGTCTGGAAGGGCAGAAAACCCACTGTTAAGTATTTTCATGTATTTGGAAGTAAATGCTATATTCTGGCAGATAGGGAGCAAAGGAGAAAAATGGATCCTAAAAGTGATGAAGGAATTTTCCTTGGATACTCTATAAACAGCAGAGCATATAGAGTATTTAACTACAGAACAAATGTTATCATGGAGTCCATAAATGTGATAATTGATGATGCTCCTACAGATGTCCCAGAAGATGTTGGAACATCTGCTGATATCAAGGTTGAAGCTGAAGAAAAGAATGATCATTATAACTTCACTCAAAATGATACAAGGTCAGAAGATTCAAGCAAACCTCCCTCCATCAGAATACAGAAGGATCATCCCAAAGATTTAATAATTGGTGATCCCAACAGAGGTGTGAGCACTAGATCAAGAGAAGTGATTTCAGGTTCTTGTTTTGTGTCCAAAATAGAACCTAAAAACATCAAGGAGGCTCTCACTGATGAATACTGGATTTGTGCTATGCAAGAGGAATTAGGTCAATTCACAAGGAATGAAGTGTGGAATCTTGTTCCTAGACCAAATGACATAAATGTGATTGGTACAAAATGGGTGTACAAGAACAAGTCAAATGAACAAGGAATTGTTACAAAGAACAAAGCTAGACTTGTGGCTCAAGGATACACTCAAATTGAAGGAGTAGACTTTGATGAAACCTTTGCACCAGTAGCAAGGCTTGAATCAATAAGACTACTATTGGGAATTGCTTGTATCTTAAAGTTCAAGCTATTTCAAATGGATGTGAAAAGTGCCTTTCTTGATGGTTATCTTAATGAAGAGGTATATGTAGAACAGCCTAAAGGATTTGTTGATCCAAGCTGTCCAAATCATGTATACAAACTCAAGAAAGCACTTTATGGTCTGAAGCAAGCTCCAAGGGCATGGTATGAAAGACTTACCACATTTCTTATCAAGCAAGGATACAGAAAAGGTGGGATTGATAAAACCCTATTTGTTAAAGATGAAGAAGGAAATGTCATGATTGCACAAATATATGTTGATGACATTGTGTTTGGTGGGATGTCTGATAAGATGGTCAAACATTTTGTCAAGCAGATGGAAGCTGAATTTGAAATGAGTCTAGTAGGTGAATTAACCTATTTTCTTGGTCTGCAAGTTAAGCAAATGGAGGACTCAATGTTTATTTCTCAAAGTAAGTACTCCAAGAACATAGTGAAGAAATTTGGAATGGAAAATGCTTCTCATAAAAGAACTCCTGCTCCTACACATTTAAAGCCAACTAAAGATGAGAAGGGTGAGAATGTAGATCATAGTTTATATAGAAGCATGATTGGAAGCTTGTTATACTTGACTGCTAGCAGACCAGACATTGCATTTGCAGTAGGAGTTTGTGCAAGATATCAAGCTGATCCAAAAGTCAGTCATCTCAATCAAGTCAAGAGAATCCTTAAATATGTTAATGGTACTTGTGACTATGGCATAATGTACTTTCATGGTTGCAAACCTATTCTCACTGGCTTCTGTGATGCTGATTGGGCAGGAAGTGCTGATGACAGAAAAAGCACTTCAGGAGGATGCTTCTTTCTAGGAAACAATCTGATTTCTTGGTTCAGTAAGAAACAGAATTGTGTATCCTTATCTACAGCTGAAGCTGAGTACATAGCAGCAGGTAGCAGTTGTTCTCAGTTGGTTTGGATGAAGCAGATGCTCACTGAGTACAATGTCCCACAGGATGTCATGACATTGTACTGTGACAACTTAAGTGCAATCAACATATCTAAAAATCCTATCCAACACAGCAGGACAAAGCATATTGATATCAGACATCATTTCATCAGAGATCTTGTAGAAGAAAAGGTGATTTCATTGGAGCATGTAGCTACAGATCTGCAGTTAGCTGATATCTTTACCAAGGCATTGGATGCTACACAATTTGAGAACTTAAGGGGCAAACTTGGAATCTGTTTATGTGATATCTAGCAGTTAATGAGATGTGCCAACATGTCATATGACATTGCATGGCATAAGTTCCAGATGGCAAAGCTAGTCTGGACTAGATTCTTGGGAATTTCATTCCTAATCATTTGGACTGTAACGGCTACTTATTTAGTAATTCCTTATAAGCAGCTATCAAGAGTCTCATCACATCATCACAAGCGAATCACATTAACTAGTAATCCTTCAGAAATCTTAAACCCTAAAGCTGCACATTCATCTTCCTCAACAATGTCTCAAAACCCTAAAACAGCTGAAGAAGTTCTCAACCAGGAAGACGTGGTTCATGTCACTCCTATTTCTATGGTGCCAATGCAATCAACACCATTAGAAAAGCTCAGGGGAAATGCCTCTCACACTAAGAAGGCAAGAACACCAAAAAGAGGTAAAGATCAAATCAGAAGCAAAGCTAAAGAAATTCCTTCACATGTTAAATACTCCAAATATGTTGATGATTCCATCAAGGAGATTGTCAACCAAGTTTTCTCTGAACAAAGAGTAGTGAAAGGAATCTCTGTTCCCTTGAACACCATTCCTGCCCCTCAAGAAGAACCTGCTCAAGATACAAAGAACACTGCTGCAGAACAAGATGTCCCAACGGATGTTGGAACATATGCAGATGAGAAAGCAAACTCATCTGATGCTGATACTGAACAGACTGAGGACAAGAAAGAGGTCTCAAGTGAAAGTGATAAAGAAGTTTCTATGGAACAGGCTAAAGACTCAAATGAAGATCAATCTTCTACTGATCAACAAGCTGATGAGGAGACTGCTCAATCCCCTCCAATAGTCAATCTGGAACAGGATTCTGATGCAGAGATCATATCATCTGTGAATCCCAGCATTGCCAAAAGGCTAAGGTCCAGGAAAGGAAAGATGCAAGATGAACCTGTCATTCCTGAGAAGAAGAAGGCTAGTCCAAAGAAAGGCAAGGCTAAAGCCACTTTTGGTCCAGCAAAACCATGGAGCAAGGTTCAAACTCAGAAGAGAAAAGCTGCAACACCATCAGATTCAGATGTTGGATCAGATGTCCCAACATCTCCTCCCAAGAAAAGACCAACATCAGCAAGAGCTTCAACTGCTGTTCCAGAAGCTCCATTGGACAACATATCATTTCATCGTGTATCTAGTGTCAACAGATGGAAGTATGTGTTCCAAAGAAGGGTTGCCCTGGAAAGAGAACTGAGCAGCAATGCACTTGAGTGCACAGAACTCATTGACCTAATCTCTGCTGCAGGACTATTCAAGACAGTCTCAGAGTTCTCTCCCTGCTATGAACTTCTTGTCAAAGAGTTCATTGTGAATCTTCAGGAGGATTGCTCAAATGGTAAGTCCTCAGAGTTCAGAAAGGTATTTGTAAGAGGTAAGTGTGTTGAGTTCTCTCCCCAAATCATTAATCAATATCTAGGAAGGGACACAGATGGACCCAATGAGCTAGGGAAAACAGATAATCAAATCTGTAAGGTGATCACTGCAAATCAGGTCAAAGCTTGGCCTATGAAGGGAAAGCTCTCTGTGAGCATGCTTACTAGAAAGTATGCCATGCTTAACAGGATTGGAACTGCAAACTGGGTGCCTACCAACCACACTTCATCAATCTCAACTGGTCTGGCCAGATTCATCTTTGCTGTGGGGACTCAAACCAAGATGGATTATGGAGAATATATTTTTGATCAGACTATGAAGCATGCCATCTCTACTGCAACAAAGCTACCAATAGCTTTTCCATCATTGCTGTGTGGTATTGTTCTAAGTCAATACCCTGGAATTTTAACTGAGAAGGATACTGCCTGCAAGAGAGGGAGCCCCCTTGCTTTTCACTACAAATTATTTCTCAGTCACCATGCTGCAGATGTTGAAACACCTGCTGGGACATCTGCTGGTTCCTCCTCTGCTAAGAATCCAATCTCCAAGAAAGAATTAATTGCTGAGCTAAAGTGCACCTGCAAAGAGCTTGAAGCTAGAAAGAAGAAGCTGGAGGAAATAATTAAGAGGTTGGAAAGTGAAGAAGATCAGACAGCTGCATCTGATGAAGACAGTGAAGCTGCAAGTGAAGCTGATAAAGATGAAGACACTGAAGTGGAGGAAGCTACTGAGAGTGATGAATCTGAGTGATCTGTGTATGTGAGGCATTTGTAATGACAGCAATAGTTCTTTGGCCCCTAATTTTGTGTCTACCAAGGGGGAGAACAACATCAAATAACATCAAATGTAATTTCTGTTTAAATGAATGAAATCTGTTTGTTTCTGCCTGAACTGAATAAGTGTGAATATTTCTGTTGAGACAAAGACTGGATAAAGACAGGACACATGTATGTTTGAGGGGGAGTAAAACTCAAATATGAATCAACAGAAAAGTAATGATATACTCTGATAAAAAGAACTTCTGCTGCACTCTGAAAACCAGGAAAGATGTTAGCCAAAAATTAGCCAAAGGGGGAGTTTGTAGATGTTTAAGGATTGGCAGAATTTTTGACCAAACAAGAAATGTTAAATTCAGTTCAGAATGTCCTATCAGATGTTGGGACATTAGCAAACAGAGTATGTGAACTTATTTCAGGATGTCCTACCAGATGTTGGGACATTGTATAAATGACTAAGTTCAGTTTTGTCAGGATGTCCCAACAGATGTTGAGACATCTCAGACCTGCTACCAGAATTAATTATTGATTAACAGATCAGAGATATTTAAGGAGAACTATCTGGAATTAATTAATGCTGGATAAAAACAGAACAAGGCGCATCTGTAGGGAGTTTTAAATTGAAGATTCAGATTAAAACAGAAGACCTAATGCACCTAGAATACAGGAGGTAACAAACCCTAAATTCAAGGTGACAGTTGCTGCACATTAGGGCTGGATCATTCTACAGAAAGCCCAAAATTCAGATACCTATTTAAACAACAGAAACTCATAGAATTGTGTACGAATTTAAGAAGACTAAATAGGGTGTCTAGTGTTTTAATAGCAGGTTGTTTTTATGTACCACTTTATGAGCTTTTAAGCAAAAGTGCATTTGTGACTTGATTGAAACTGTGAAGTAAGATCAAGCTGTATTGTTTGAAGGATGTCTTCAATTTCTGTAAACTTGTAAACTTGATCACTGGGTGATTGAGGGGGAGTGAGTAGGGTACTCTTATCTAAGTGAGTCTTAGGTAGAAATTGCATTGGGTAAGTATTAAGTGATAGATTAAACAGGGTGGTTTAAGTCTAGAATTAATATTACTAATAGTGGATTTCCTCCTGGCTTGGTAGCCTCCAGATGTAGGTGTGGTTATACACTGAACTGGGTTAACAAACTTCTGTGTTGTTTATTTTTCCTGCTGTTTAAAGTTTTGGTTAAATTTGTCAAATGTCCTATTAAGTGTTGGAACATCTCTTAGGACATCTCATTACAGAATTTCAGTGATGCTTCGTTTATGGGTTTAGGAGGTATTCTTATGTGGAATGGTAAGGTGATTACTTATGCGTCGAGGCAGTTGAGAGTTCATGAAAAGAACTACCCTACACATGATTTGGAACTTGTTGCAGTTGTTTTTGTATTGAAGATCTGGAGACATTATCTTTATGGTTCTATATTTTAAGTGTTTAGTGACTACGAGAGTTTAAAGTATTTGTTTGATCAGAAGGAGTTGAATATGAGGCAACGAAGATGGTTAGAGCTATTGAAGGACTATGATTTTGGTCTGAATTACCATCTTGGTAAAGCTAATGTCGTAGCAGATGCTTTGAGTTGGAAGACGTTGCATATGTCGACAATGATAGGTTAAGAAGTTAGAGTTGATTAAGAAGTTTCAGGATATGAGTTTGGTTTGCAAAGTGATGCCGAAGAGTCTTATGTTGGATATGTTGAAGATTAATAATGATTTTCTGGACAATATTAAAGAAGCTCGTAAATTGGATGTGAAACTAGTGGATGTCATAGTTGATTGTCGTGAATTAGAAAAGAACGATTTTAAGCTGGATGTGTATGGTGTTTTTAGGGGTGTTCATTGGTTCGGGCAAATCCGAACCAAACCGGAATCCAAGGTAAATAAATGTGTTTGGGTTGGGTATTTTTCCATTTCGGGCAAAAACCGAACCAAACCAATTAAAACTGAAGTTAATTGGTTCGGGCAACAGATTTCTAATTTGCTACCCGTAAACCCAACCCAAACCAATAACAATCAACATAATTAATTCATATAATAAAATTTTAATTGAGTTATTACCTATTTATTTGAATGAAGAGAATAATTTTTATTGTAATTATCAAGTACAAACCATTATGAAGAAATAAAGAGGCATAGTCTCTAGGCATTTCCAATGAAAAACTAAACGACGACTTTTAAATTATCACAAGCATATCAATCAATGATGAAATATAGAAAAATAAAACATTAAAAGTCACAACCATTATAAATCAAATTCACAAATTGCAAACTACAAGTATTTGTAAACCACAAGCTTCTTCCCAAATTGCAAAACTTCAAATCACAAGTATCTACAAACTACAAGCCTTCAATTTTATATTATGGAATGGAGTATGACTATGCAATAAAATTGTTTTAAGTTACTAAATATTTAAGTGAAATACATCAATTATATGACTATGGTAGTCATAACATATTTAAAAATATGTGTGTGTCATGTGTTCGATATTTATTTTTCATATTTTAGCGTGTATACAAATAATTTAAAAATATATATTTTTGTATATTTATCTTTAATATATATGATCAATCCAATCCAAACCAATCCATTTTTCGGATCTATTTGGTTTGGGCTTTATTGCAAAAATATAGAAATTCAATCCAAACCAATCCATTTATTTTTCATTGGTTCTGGTATCGAATTCTCTCAAAACCGAACCAAACCGGCCTGCGAACACCCCTAGGTGTTTTGAGATTTTATGATCAGATTTGTATACCTGATGATGCTGATATGAAAAGGGTGATTCTTGAGGAAAGTCATAGAAGTAATTTGAGTATTCATCCAGGAGCGACTAAGATGTATCAGGATTTGAAGAAGTTATTTTGGTGGCCTAGAATGAAGAATGATGTAGCATGTTTTGTATATGCCTGTTTGACTTGTCAGAAGTCGAAAGTTGAACATCAAAAGCATGCTGGTTTGATACAACTGTTGGAAATTCCATAATGAAAATGGGATAACATTTCTATGGATTTTGTAACGGGATTTCCTAATACTTCAATAGGTCATGATACGATTTGGGTGATTGTTGATAGGCTTACAAAGTCGGCTCATTTTATTCCTATTAACATCAGTTTTCTAGTATCGAAGTTGGCTGAGATTTATGTCAGAGTAATTGTGAAGTTGCATGGTATTCCTTTGTGTATTGTGTCAGATCGAGATATGAGGTTTACGTCGGAGTTTTGGAAGAGTTTGCAAGAAGCGTTGGGTTCTAAGTTGAGGTTGAGTTCATCGTATCATCCTCAGACAGCTGGTCAAACTGAGAGGACGATTCAGTCGTTGGAGGATTTGTTGAGAGCTTGTGTACTTGAGCAAGGAGGTTCGTGGGATACTTATCTTTCATTGATCGAGTTCACATATACTAACAATTATCATTCTAGTATTGGAATGACACCTTTTGAGGTGTTGTATGGTCAGAGATGTAGGATTATGTTATGTTGGTATGAATATGGTGAGAGTGTGGTGCTTGTACCATAGATAGTTCGAGAGACTACCGAGAAGGTGAAGTTTATTCGAGAGAAGATGAAAGCTTCTCAAAGTCGGCAGAAAAGTTATCATGATAAGCGAAGGAAAGATTTAGAATTCCAAGCGAGTGATCATGTATTTTTAAGAGTTACGCCTGTGACAGGTGTTGGGCAAGCGTTGAAGTCTAAGAAGCTTACTCCTTGTTTTATTGGTACATATTAGATTTTGGATAGAGTTGGGAATGTTGCTTATATGGTGGATTTATCGCCAAACTTTTCAAATTTGCATGATGTGTTTCACGTGTCGCAACTTCGAAAGTATATTTCAGACCCTTCTCATGTGATTAGTATGGATGATGTGAAAGTACATGATAATCTCACGGTGAAGACAATGCCGATACGAATTGAGGGTCGTGAAGTGAAAACTTTAATAGGGAAAAAGATTGCTTTAGTGAAAGTTGTTTGGTTGGGCGTCGTCGGAGAAAGTATAACTTGGGAGTTGGAAAGCAAGATGCAGGAATCATATCCTGAGTTATTTGAGCAATGTAAGATTTTAGAGGACGAAAATGTTCTAAGTGAGGGAGATTTGTAATGCCCGTATTTAGATAATTAATTAAATTAAATATTATTGCGTATTTTCCCGATTAATTGTTATTAATTATCGTTTAGTCGTTTGTGTCTGTAATACGGTGGGAGAACTGACTTTCTATAAATGTTGTAGATAGCAAGAGTCACCACCGACTTTTATTTTATCCATATGGAAAGGGCATAAAAGAACAGGAAATACCTATTTTTAAAGACTTGAGTTCGGGGGTAGGTTATATAAAGGGAAGGTGTTAGCACCCTTTATATCCATGGTTATCCATGGGCTCTTAGTTACTTAGCTTACTTAAATTGTTTTTGAAAAGTGTAGTGTGTGATTAGAAATTTTTCTAAATACTCTGTAATGATCCTCGTATGGATGTATACAAAGCCTTGTTTGAAAATGTTTGAAAATGTTTGAAAATATTGTGAGGTGTGAAAAGTATTCTTTAAAGGTGTGAGCAAGTAACTATGAGGTACCTACCATAGACTAAGTCATTCATGTTCTTATATGTTCTTTCAAGGGTAAGATTGTCCCTATTATTAAGGAATAAGTAGTCATTTCCTTGGATTTGTTAAGGGACGGGCGTATGGTCATCGTATGGTCAACGAAGGCAACTATAGGGTGTCTTTAGCAATTGGGAGGGACTATCATCTTTTACCGAAGGGACAAGATCATTTATCGTAGGCAACCTCGTAGGGACTTGATCTTTTAACCGAAGGGAGGGACAATATGATTTATTTCCTGGAGGGACTTTGCTTAAGACACCCTACTTTCGAGGGACTTGACTGTATTAAAGGCAACCAAGAGGGATAACCCTAGGAGGTGCAGACAACGATCTTAGATCGACTTACGTGTGTGAGTGTTTATTTTCAGATATTTTATCTTTTTAATTAATTTTCTAAGTCCAATTAATTTTCAATTATTTCTTGCACTCCCTATTTACTAACCATGAAAATTAAATAACATAATAAAAATACGGAAATTTTTTCTAATAAGATAATAAAGCATAAACATAAATAAATAGAATAATAAAGGAAAGATAAAAAAACAATAATAAAAATAAGAATTATGGTTAGCATTTAAAATTAGGGTTAATTAGGATTTTAAGAAAATCAGGGTTATTAAGAGTTTTTTAGAAAAATATTAATTATGAATTTATTAAAGAAATTATCAATTATAATATACAAAAACTTAAATATATACAAAAATTAATGTTAATTTATGCCAATATAAAGAAAATTTAATTATATACATAATTATGGCTAAAGAAAAATAATTAGAGATTTAATTAGAATAATAAAAAAAATTATTAAGATTTTTTAGAAAATATTAATTAAGTTATTATTCCATAAACCAAATTATATATATAAATTAAAAAAATGTTAATGGAGTTTTTAAAGAAACAAAAGAATTTATTTGTAAATTATGATTAGTTTAAATTAATTATTTCATTGTTATATATAAAAAGAATTAATTAAAATACTAAAACAAGGAAAAACATGAAAAAGAAACAAAAACGTTCAAAATAAAGGACTTGGGAATCGAACCCAGGTCCTGTACCTTCAAGAAGTGTAACCTTAACCAACTGAGTTGCGTGTGCATGTTGATATCCAATGGCCAGCATACATAATATATTAATCCTTTTGTGAATTATATCACAAACAATACATAATAAAATAAGATCAAAATTTGAAATTTAAGTTTCGCGCGTGCTGGTCGTCTCCTACCTCCAGTCCTGTAACTTTTCCTGCGAAAATTCCGGTAATATTACCTGCGATTTTAAATTTGCAACAAAACCTATATTCTCCAAACGCATCAGAATAAGAGTGATTCACTTCCAATAATAACATAAATCGAATACCCACAGTCCAAGGAACTCAAATATGTCCTCAAAACATCCTTATATGGTCTGAATCAGAAATCCCTAATTCTAAGCTATAAACCCTAATCATGGTGATTTGCGGATTATGCCATGAACTTCTCATATTCCTGCCCATAAACATTCTCTATATCATTACAAACAACAATATCAGATCAAAAATCACAAACAATGCATATGTTAAGAGAATCGAAAAACAAAATATTAAGAACATTAGTGATTCGGTTATGGCTTATGAGGAGGTCTTAGACCATGTAAATGATGCAAATGCATTCCATAAACACCAATGAAGGTATTGCAACCCTTGTTTCACCTTGAAAGTGTCCCTAAATGAAAAACTGTATCTCACTTTTTTTGTGGAATTTTGAAAGTTGAATGTGTTCTTGGCTGCTGCAAATTTCGTCCCTTTGTGTTTGTTTTGGTTTGTGTATATATGGTGAACGGATTTAGGTCAAGAAAGTGGTGGATTATTGGGATTTTGGATGACTTGATGGTGAAGGAAGAATCAACCAAAAAAATATTCAAAAAATCAAATATATCCTTGCTATTTTGATCTAGCACGAAATTGGAGAGTTTCAATCAGTCTTAAATGTTTTTAAGAGCTTCTAGAACAAGAATAACATCCAAATATTGAATTTTATATTTTATTTTGATTTAAATTGAATTTTAATAAATAAAATCCAAATAAATTATAAACAAATTATAAAAATCAGAAATAATTGGAATTGGGTCGTGTTTGATGTTATTGTGATGATTGGATTGCAATTTCATAGGTCCATTTGGAAAAAATTGGATTTGAGACATTTTTTGCTCAATGCACCCCTTGAAAATTTTCCAACTTTGCCAAGGCATAACTCCCTCAATTTTAAGGCCATGAGAGTGATCTTGGACTTTTTGGAAAGCTTAAAGAGTACTCTAACAAAACTATTTGGTCTGATGTCCATATATTTTACCATTTTCAAATTATGCTCTTTGGAAAAAGTTGACTTTTTGTTGACTTTTGAAATGATCTATAATGTCTTAGCTCATACCTTCCAAATGAAGCATTTTTAGGCTTGGCTTGTGAGACACAGAGTTGTAGAGAATTCAATTTACTTCAAAATGAGCTTTGGATGGAAAATTTATGATGAAGTATGTGAAAGTTATGGCTGGTCAAAGTTCGGTTGACTTTTCCTAGGAAACCCTAATTTAGAAACTTCCTGATTCTTGATGATCTGAAATCCCCTTGATGAATCATGATCAACCCTTGATAAAATGATGAATTTTACTTCATAATATTGATGTTGGCAAAAAATATTGAAGTTTGTCTTTAGTTTGACCACAGTTGACCTCAGTTTGACTTTTTAACCACTTGACTGATTTTTGAACATCTGATCATCTGACTGGTCAAACTTATTGGGAAAGCCTTGAAACTTGACATGGGGATTCTTGAATACATGTGGGATGTTATGAAGCTCACTCGATGCCTTGGAAGTCCATTTAGCTTAGATAAACTCAAAACCCTAATTGTGGATCCATTGCTTAGGGAGAGGCTTTGTCTGAGGGAACTCTCAAACTTTCTGACCAATTGTGAACCTTATGAACCTTGAGAGAACTCTAGGGACACATTGATTTGATTGTGGGAGGGAAAATTTTGGGGTGCAACAGTGTCGTTAAGTTGTTTGAGTTGGTAGTTGTGTCGTTTGTGTTGATAAGTTGATAAAAGTGGTTTAAGTTGATTTTACGTTGCGTGTTGAGTTGTGTTCGGGTTGTTTAAGTTGATTAAGTCGAATTAATAAAATAAGTATTATTGAGATAATATTAAGTTGGGCTAGTTTATGGTGTAAGAGTAGTAAGTTGGGGGTGCTAAGTTAGGCTCATTAGTAATTAGGGTGATTAGTGAGAGTTTAGTAAAAACAAGTTGAAAACCTAATTAGGAGAATAATCATAATGTTGGTGAGAGAAGAACAATTTTAGAGGAAGAACAAGAGGCTAGGTTAGATTTTCGCGGAGATTTCTACGGTGAATTCGAGCTGCCTTCAATCCAAGGTAAGGGTAGGGTTCGAATTCCATAACCGGGACTATATAGTTTGTATGTATGAGGGATTTTTGTTGCTGTGTTTTTGGTATGATTTGTTGTTGTTGATTTCATGTTGATATCTGATGAAGAAGCATGTTGCTCTTTATGTATTGCTGATAAAAATCGTTGTTGTATTTTGTTGTCTGTGGTTGGACTGGTTTATGTTTGTAGGAATTTGTATAGAAAGAAGTTAAGGTTCGTAAAATCAATCATAGAACTTGATAAATGAATAGATACATAAGTTTTTGAGAGTAAAATCGATGTAGAAACCCAATTAGGCTTGAATTGAGTGATAAAGTTGTGAGAATTCGTAGCATAGTTGAAATTATAGGCTTTATGGTGGAATTCGTAACAGATCTAGTGTTACGCGTAACAAGGTAGGCATTATGCGTAACAAGTTCCCTTGCACAAGGCATTACGCGTAACAATCTTGGCCATTACGCATATGGACATATGCATTACGCGTATGGACATATGCATTACGCGTATGGGCAGAGTGAGTGAAGAAAAATGCAGTTTTTGGTAATTCGTCCTTTTTTCGCATCCGTTTCGAGTTGGTTTGATCTTAGACTTTAAGTAGAGAAATAATAAGTTGATTATAGTATATTTAAGGATTAAAAATAATTAATTTAGTAATCTAATTGATTAATCTGTAAATTGTCGTTTTCTCGTTGAAGTTGTGCTAAAGTTGTTATAAGTCGTGTTGTCCCGATCTTGGGGAAGATTATTAAGTTGCAGGTCCTATGAGCAATGTTGATCCATGTTGTTGAGTTGTTACGTTGTTATGTTGCTAAGTTGTTGATTATGTCGTTGTTGTTGTATGCCATTCATAGTCGCATACATGTGCATATTTTCAAGTTGGAGTGTATGCTCGATTCAAGTTGGCCTGAATTGGAAAATAAGTTGTTGATGCCTTGATAAACTGACAATGTTTCAAGTTGGTAGTTTACTCCAAATGGTACCACATGCATATATAAGTTGAGTCGCATTGAAGTCGCATTGTATTTATGTAGTTATTGGTTGTTGGTTGCTAGTTATAAGTTGATGTTGCTCGTTGTGTGAAATGGTGCGATTATATAATTTTTCTTACTTACATATTGATTATCGTATCATGTTTATGTTATTCGATATCTCACCCCTTCTGTTTGAATGTTGCCCTTTGTTGGTAATGTGTAAGTAACGAAGAGTACAGTACTTAGTAGCTTCGAGTTGGTGTTTGTCGCTCTGATACGTAGCACTTCGGGGGGATGAATGCATGTTTTGTCTTTGTGACTTTTGTTTAAGATTATGAGCTAGTTTTCAGTTGTTTGTGAAGGAAAACCATGTTGAAGTATTTGAAGTTGATTTTATTGAATTTGTTTTAAAGTTGTAACTTTGTTGAATTCGCTGCGTTGTTTTCAAAGTATTTCATTAATGAAGTTTTGTTATTTGATTTTTAAGTTGGAAAATGTGATATCCCATGTATGTTGATGAATTTTTATAATTCTGATTTAAATTATAAAGTCGGATAGAAATGGGATGTTACACTGAGCGGTCATCCTTTCATGCCAAGCGTGCTCGACACTGGCTGGAAGGGGCATAATTTCCCAACAATGCGCTAAGCGCACTCTGCGAATTTAAAGGGAGTTCTCTGCGATTTCAGTACATCTCCCGCTGCGATTTCCCTCTTCCAAAACCCTTCTTAACTTCAGAAAATCACAAAAATTCATATATACTATACGTTCATCCTATATACAATCATCAAATCAAATAATCACAACCATTCATCAATTCCTAATCATTCCATCATACTTTTTCATCAAACTTTTCTTCAACCCCATAGATTCCAACCTAATGATTTTCTACTCGATACTCATATTAGTTTACCCTTAGGAGATGAAAGAAATCTCACCCTTACCTTGATTCGACAAAAGATTTCTCTCCATTTCCAAATTTCTCTTTCTCTAACGCTTGCACTAGTTCCTTCTTCCTCTCTTCTATTCAAGCTCTTCCCAATCCATGATCATTTTTTTACGAACTCCCTTCCCTTTTCTCTCCCAACATAACCTTTGGACCCCTAATATTGGAATCCTCATCTTGCCCTCATTAACCCCTCACATATTTACCAACCTATATTTTCCACTTAATATTCCAATAATTAAATTATTTCAATATATAATATAAATTATTAAACTTATATTAGTTAAAATAATATCATTCTTTTTACTCAACACACTGACCTATATCACAATGCCACTACCCTTCACTAAGGACACGCAACCATTAATAAGGCACAACAACACACCATCAATCTTTACAATTCATGCATCATACAACAATTCTCCAATTAATCGAATAAATAATTAAACGATTAAATCGGGACGTTACAATGTGTGCATTCTATTTATAAAATTTTAAATATGATTTTATTATATATAATATTTTCTAATTATAGTATCCTTAAATATGTTACCATGACCCAATATATCTTCCAACAACTTGAAGCCTACCATCATCTCTCGAGGGGACCACATGTTCAAACTCATCCTCGTCCCTCAAGATGCGGATGCAAACATCGTGACCCTCATCATTGCTCTCAACAATGCCAATCTGGCTCTCTTCTAGCAGAACGAGCGTCTACAAATGTTTGAGAACGAACTTCGGTCCCGCTCTCCCCCGTGGAGACATCGTCGAGGTGATACTCGCAACCCTTCTCCCCGGTCGTGTTCCTCACCTCGGAAGCGAAAGAGGAACAAGACCCGAAACCTCTCCCCTACATTCATGATTATCCTCAACGAAGGCCTAATGCCCGACTACAAACACTAAGTTTTCCTAAACAGGAATCCTACAAGGATCTAACAATCATCTTTTACGTTAACCTTAATGTTCATCCCAATATTCAAACATTCTTTAGGATCTTCATAGGGTTTCCAGAAAATTCACGTGTTATTCGAAGAACACATGAACTTCATCCAAAAATTCATGAAGATCCATGAACATTCAAACATATATGCAGAAAATAGGAGGTTAAAGATGAAGTTATATGTATCAATTTGAATAAGATGAAGTTAGATGGTTGAGGAAGAAAACTAGACGGCGACAGAAGTTGCAGAGCCAAAAGTATGGTGAGAGAAGGAATTCGTTGTAGTACGAAAATGAGCTTATGTCCCTCCTTTTATAAATCCCTTGCTCGATTTGAGAAGCGAAAAAGGGAAAATCCATTATTGCCTAAGCCTAGATTCCCTAGGCCTTAGAAAAATAATTATTGCACGTTCACACGTGTCAGAAGAATAACAAGCGATTTGTCTTCTCAAGAAAAACTGTGTATTCCAAAGGCAACATCTTAACTTCCTTGTATACCTCTATCCGACGTCAAAAACGCTTCTTGAAACAACCTTATCCCTGGAGACATCTGGCATTCGCGCACACACTTCCTAGTGAAGCATTCACTGGTAGTATGTCGGCCACAACAACCTCAAGTCCTCGATACCTTGTGCTAACTTAAGTCATTATCCTTTAGACAAACACAACGACTTAGGGGGCTCTTGTTCTGGACTAAACTGGAAGATGCCCTAAAACGGGGCAAAGCCCAACCCAGTCCAGTTTTTGGCAAAGGCCCAACAAGAGACCTAGGACAATATGACCATTGAGGAGGATATAGTCGTTGGAATTATAGTCGTTGGGGTTCTCGCCCCTCATGCGCTTGGCAGTTTCCACGCGACGAACTGCCCCTCTAAAACTCATGGATATAGTGTGACCAGGTTGTGGACCACGCACCCGCTTATTTCGGTCATATGTCCTTATAAATACCATCCCCTTTGGAGGGCCATGTATTCAATTCTATTCACTTATATGTTAGAATTATATCTGATCAAAATTAATCGAAATATACATGCTCAATAAATTATAATATATAATTTAGGTGCAGAATTCAAGCATGCATAAAATTAAAAGGATCAATAAATTAAATTTAGGAATACCTAGATCCATTGAGAAAATTACTTTTGAAGGTAATCCTAAACCCTGAGAAGTTGATGGCTTTTATGGTTCTTCCTCAACCGGTACTCCGTATACCTTGAATTCTCTTCAGATGGGGAGAAGAGATAATTTTTCTTGTGTTCGGTATATTGGGGACCATAGCCTATATATAGTGTGATGGCCAATTACGGTTCCCATTATTCCCAAATGGTTCATCCTGACATCCACTCATATTTGAGTCCATGTCTAATTAATTAATTAATTAATTAATTCCTAAATAAAATCTAAATAGTCTTTAAACCTTATTTGATCATATAATTTATTCAAAGCATTTTATTTGATAAAAATAACTAATATAATTTAATATATATTTGGCCACATAATTATTGGAATAATATTAAATCCGTAAAATATTCCAATAATCTCCCACTTGACCGATATATCTTAATAATTATATCATAATTCTTTAGGCGCACATCTGAATGCTATTTATCATTAGATTTCAACTTTACAATCTAGTCTACCTCATACATCAATAATGGGACCATCGCGGCTATCGTCACTAACGTATAACGTGACAGAACCCCGATGACCACCATATCAACGTATTTGATAAGATAGATTGATATGGATGAGTGACATGGAAATTTCATGCAATGTGATCTTTGAATCACGCATATTTCCAACTAGTCCTACTGGAGTCTTTAGCGAGATCAAACTGAAGTTCCTTAGGTGAAATTTAAAGTCACAATATTTGTACATAATACCTTATAAGTTTTTATTTCTGCAGAAAAATTAAACATAACATAAAGTTTATACCAAAATAAAACCAAAGCATAGAACATATAAAATTAAGGGAAAAGTAAAACTCCCATTAATCTAAGGCAATTTCAAAACCAATATCCATATGAGAAAAATGCCCATGAAAAGCCTTAGGTGTTAAACCTTTGGTTAGCGGATCATCTAGCATTAAGTTTGTCCCTATATGTTCTATAAAAATTTCTTTCACTTGAACTCTTTCTTTCACAACAAGATACTTGATATCAATAAATTTTGATTTTGTATAACTCATATTGTTGTTGGAGTAGAGCACAACTGCACTATTGTCACAATAAACCCTTAAGGGCCTTTCCATGCTCCCAATGATGTGTAGGCTTTTGATAAAGTTTTGCAACCAAATTGCATGATTTGATGCCTCAAAGCAAGCCACAAATTTTGTTGCCATGGTGGAAGGAGCCAGACGTGGAACGTCTATTATCCAGGCATCCAACAAAATCTGAGTCATAATGCCCAATGATCTCCAAGTTATCAGACTTTCAATAAGTAAGCAAAAAGTCTCTTGTTCTCTTCAGGTAGCGCATTACACGCTTTATTGTTATCCAATGTAGCATACCAGGGTTGCTTAGATATCTGCCAAGAACTCCTACAATGAATTCTAAGTTGGGACGAGTGCAAACTTGAGCATATATAAGACTTCCCACAGCTGAAGCATATGGAACCTTATACATCTCTTCCTTTTCAAGATCGGTAGTGGGTCATTGTTTGAGATAAAACTTGTCTCCTTTAGCAACGAGTGTGTCTCCTGGTTTACTATCTTTCATGGAGAATCTATCCGAAACTGTATCAATATAGCTCCTTTGTGACAATCCTAAAATACTTCGAGAACAATCTCTAAGTATTTCAATTCCTAAGACAAATGAGGCGTCCCTAAGATCTTTCGTCTCAGATTTATTTGTGAGAAATATCTTGGTTTCGTGCAATAAGCCTATATTGTTGCTTGCCAAAAGGATATCATCTACATATAGTACCAATAAAACAAATTTATTCCCGCTGAACTTTTGGCATACACAGTTATCAACCAGATTAGCCTCAAAACCAAATGAGGATATTACTTGATGAAATTTGTAATATCATTGACGGGAAGCTTGTTTAAGGCCATAAAGGGATTTCTAAGTTTGCAAACCATGGACTTTGGGTCTCCTGACACAAAGTTTTCTGTTGCACCATATATTGTGTAACACCCCGTTTTTAATATTTAATCGTCGGGTATTTTTGATGCTATGTTGGCCTTGTTTAAGGCATATGTCTTATTATTTGTGGTGTTGTGTCTTAGTGGGACGGGTAGAATCAGATGCGCTTAATGATAACGAGTGTACGAATAATTACTATAAAACCATTTGATCAACTATTTTATTATTATTATTATTATTATTATGAATATTATTATTACTATTATTAATATTATAATAGTTTTATAAAACAATATTAGTAATTAAAATTAATAATATTATTATTAATTGGAATAAGGGGTAAATTAGTAAAAGTCTTGGCGAGGTCTTTAGAGGAGAATTAGTCTAATCAGGAGATTAGGGAGAAAATAATCGTAAGAACTTGTGAGAAAAGCAAAGGAGATAGGGAGAAGGAAGAACAACCTAGGCCATAATTCTCGAAGAAATTCACAGGATTTTTCACCCAAATTCGAGGTAAGGGGGAGAACGAATTTAAATTCAGGTGGTTTAACATGATGGGTAGTGAGGGCTTCCTTCCCTCGTAGGAATTTATGATATTTCTGATGTTTGTGAATTATTTGTTATTATATGTTGTTTGTTGCGAATCTGTGGATAGGAGAATGTATTCTTGATGAAATTCTGATGGATTATTGTTATTGTTGTTCTGGAAGGTGCTTGGTTATGCATATGATATTGTTGTTGATGAATAGAACGAATCTTAGATCTAGAACGGAAATATAACATGTATATGGTAATATAGATGGAAGAAGAATGAAATTAAGAGAGTAAAATTGGATTAGAAACGATCATAGGTCTGGCATGAATATGGAAATCGAGAGTTGTGAGAAACAAATCTGGAATGAATAGGAAAAGGCAGAAAAGTGGATTTCTCTGCCCATACGTGTATGGTGGGCGTGTTTCTTGAGGCATACGCGTATGAGAAGGGCATTACGCGTATGAAAGGTGAAAAAGAGGGGTTGTCTGCCCAAATACGTAAGCTACGCGTATGTGTTACACCCCAAAATTTGCCCTCACCTGTCGCTCCCGGGATTTTCATCCTAGTACAAACGCGAAAGTGGCGCGGAAAGGGTTAGAGTCGCCAGCCAGACATTTTTATCCCGAAAGAATGGGAAAGGTAATGTTGCACAAACCTGAGGAAGAAGGAAAAGGACGAGGCCTTGCGAACCAAAGATCTGAGTTCGGGAGTCGGTTACGAATTGAGAAGGTATTAGCACCCCAATCCGTCCGTCGTACCCGACGGGATCCACGCTTGCTTGCTTGTTTCAAAGGGTGAGAAAATACGAATGCTGCTGAATAAAACCGCTACTGGAATAAAGGGAATGGAAAATGAGAAATGAACTGAAATAAGAGAATGGAAAAAAGGGGAAATGTAGGGAAAATAAAGAATGTGCTCGAACGGGCCCTACCCCGCTGCCTACGTACCTCATCGGGATAATGAGGATCAGAGTCGACGTAGTTCGCCTAACCTAGGCGGGAACTATTTGTTTGTGTTTTTTACAGCTGGAACTGCGTGTGTCTATGCTCAGGTGTTGCAGGCTCGTCTGGTACGAGTGCGTTTACCGTCTTGCATGAAAGACAAGTAGCCGCGAGTTCGCGATGTGAGTGAATGAGATGAGAGAAGAAGTTCCCGCAGGATAGTCGGTTATTGTTTGTTTTTGTCTTTTTAAAAGAAGTGTTTTTTGAATTTGTTTGTGAACTGTCTTGTACTAAGACCTATCCATCGCGGGAAGTATTTACACCTCGCCCCGAAACAGGACGTGTATAAACACTCCGCAACAAAGTCTCGTGTCGTACAAGATTGTTCGGTTTTTATTAAGTGTTTTATTGCTTTTCTTTTGAGATGAGAAAGAGAATGACTCAAGTTGATAAAAGGAAAAATCTAAGGGACTAAGACTCAATCCTAATGTATTATGTATTTACAAAGTGATCCTAGTGGTTAGTGAGGTTTTCTAGTCCTAATGGAAAAAGGAAAAGAAAAAAAGGAAAAAGGATGCAACTTACTTCCTAAGGAAGATAAGTTGGTCCTAACAATGGGGAATCCTACCAATCACAAACATGGAAGGAAAAATGAATTAAAAAGCCTAAAAGAAATGCATAAAAAAATAAAGGATAAAGTGGAGTAAACTTACCTCAATCTTCCCCACTACAAAACAAATGTTAATGCACATTTTTATTAAAAAGAATAAGGCAAACACACATTAATTAAATCCTAATTAAATTCTAAGGCACCTTAGACCTAAACTAGACTCTATTTTAATCCTAAAGGAACTAGAAAAATGCTAAAACCAAAATACAGCACCTATTACAGCCCCTATTACACAAACAGCCATGAAAACAAGCCTAACACCCACCAGCTTTTTACAGCCAGCATGCAACATGAAAAAGTAGGTGTAGAAAGTCACACACATCATACTAATATAACAAACAAGTATTTTACAGCAGCTATATACAAAAACAGTTATGAAATGCAAAATCCAAATTTGATTATTTTTATTTATGCACAAACTCAATAAAACATGCATTAATTTCCACATGAACATGCATTTTAACATGGATCAACATACCTAAATGGAAGAACATGAACATTTTTTTAGGATTATTCAAGCATGCATCACATGTGGATTATGCAACAAGTATGCAAAATGTGGCACATGAACATGGCATATGAACATGATGATTATTGATTATGAACATACAACATGATAGCTCAACAAACATGCTAAACTCAATGCAAAATTCAGAAGTGAATTGATATGGATGATGTGATCAAGTATGCAACAAAATGAAATCAAATACACATACATACATGATTATGCAAAATGCAACATACATTGATATAATGAAATGCACAATGATTTAATGCAATGCGAACATGTAAAAAACAGAATGCAACATGATTATTATATGCCAAATTATGCACAAACATAGCAACAAAATGCAAGAACTTAAGCTATGCACAAAGAACACCAAAAACGCATATCACGCAACACGAATGGAATCGTGTCGAAACGACTCGAAACGGGGGAATGAGCTACTGGAAATGGATCCAAAAATTCCCTAAAATCACTACCTAAACATGCATGAACATTAAAGGCACTAGAAATTAGGAATGAGCTCCCAAATAAGCTAAGAATCCAAAATTCGACAGCGTTAACCGGTTAACCATATGGGTTAACCGGTTAACGGACCTAAAACAGAAGTAATTTGTGGCAAAACGCACGTGTTAACCGGTTAACCCCACGCGTTAACCGGTTAACACTGAACAGAAAGTGAAAAAAAACTTTGAAATAAGTGCTTTTGGCCACAAACTCACTTCTTAGGATCCCTAACCTTCCTAGGAACATGCTAACACAAATTTCTACTCAATTGGAGCTTATTTACACATGCTAGCACCTATATCTATTAACACCTTAGCTTCTAAATCAACAAAAATCACAAATCACAAGTAAACATAATTGAAACGGAACGATTTCAAGCAAAGCGAAAAAAGCAATTAAAGAATGCCAAAAGTGGCGAGATGAAAAGAATAACTTAAAGAAGAAGTGATTAAGATCACCAACCTACGAAGCGGAGGAGTGCTTCGGTAATTGTTGCAATAATCGGAGCTTGAATCGAAGAGAAAACCGAAAACCGAGAAACCGCAAAATAAATGCGTTCTTGATGCTTGAACCTTTGCACACTTCCGATAAGCCGAAATCTTCAACAAAATCACTAGCTTCTTCTTCTACGATCCACAATTAATGGAGGTTGGAGGCTTAAGCTTCAAGATCTTCAAGTTTCAATGTGAAACTTGAAGAGCTTATTCAAAGAAGCTTTGGTGAAAGGAGGGAAAATGGAGGAAAAGTGAGAGAGAAAAAGTGATTATGGAAGAAGTGAAAAATTTGGAATTGTGGGAACCTCTCTCAAGGAAGTGATTAATGGTTATATAGAGATTAGGCTAGGAGCTAGGTTTGGGTTTGGGGCCCAAAAATTAGGTTTGGGATCCAAAATTAGGTTTGGAAGTTAGTTAGGGTTAGGGTTGGAAAAGGGAATATTCCTTGGAATATTCCTTGGAACACTCTAGAAGATGGTGGAAGGTGGTGGAAGTTTCCAAGGGAAATGGAGTGGAATTGGAGTGGAAAAATGAGATGGAAAGAATGAAAGGAAGTGTGGAAAGAAAGTGGAGGGAAAGGTGGAGGGAAATGCAAAACCAACTACTTTTCAAATGATTTTTCTTTGGTTTTTCTATGATTCCTCCATCATTTCTTGACCAAGTTTGAACCATAGGATCATTGTAACCCTAATTTCACGATCTCGATCTTAAAAGTCCGGAGTCGACCCTTTTTACCTAGCCCGATTGCCTTTTCTCCAATTCCTCGATTTTCCGTCGTCCGGCCAGTCGAACCCCTTCCAAAATGAATTTGTGGACAAGATTTGAACCCTAGGCACTTGACATCATATATAAGCCAAAGAAATCCACTTCGACTCAAAAATTTATGTAGAAGCCCTGTAGAAATGAAACCCTAATTCGGCTCTTTTCCCTCAAGAAGTATTGCACTGCTTGCCTCCTTCAATCAAACCAAAACTTTCCATGACTTGTGGCTTCAAGTGAAGACTTGTGGGATATTGTGAACCCTTTGCACAAGGTTGAGAAGCTTTGTGGCCCTTCGGTAGCCTCTTCATAACTTTCGGTTGCTCCGATCATTGATCACATACCCACGCCTCGGCTATGCTATATATATGATGCAATGTTTTTGGTTATTTTATGAATCCATATATGCAAAATGCTATGCAAAATGTTGAGGAAATGAGAGGGCAAATTTTGAGGTATTACAGCTGCCCCTATTCAATCAACTGCAGACCTGAACGGATGATTGCAACAACTTTTAGGCGTTCAAGGTATGGAGTGATTGAATACTCGAATAAAACCTGAAAATTTGCACACTGAGGGTAATGGAAATGCCATCTGCCCATTTATTTATTTGTATATTTTCTGATTTTGACCTCCGAATAAGTAGCGAAAATAGAACCAGGTGGAAATATGCTGGGAAGAATGCCATCCTCGAATGACCACTCACACGGGATCCTCGGATCCAGTACTAAAACCCTCCTTGAATAGAAACACAATGGTATACCGGCCACAGGCGATAACCATCAACAACAAAGACTGACCTCGGACAGACTTTGCAAGAGTGATCAATAAGCTCAAAAAAAAGTGAACTACTATCCTCGAATAATAGCCACACAAAACAACAACAAGACCAACCGCAGAAGGACTTGAAGAAAAGAATGCCATCCTCGAATGACAATCCAAAAGATCCTCAGATCTAACACGAAACCATCCTCGAATGGAGACGCGAAGGTATACCAGCCTCGACTGATAACCAAACGCAAAGCTGACCTCAGACAGACTTTGCAAAAGAGACAAACTGACCTCGATCAATAAGCTCAAAAAGTGAACTACTATCCTCGAATAATAGCCACAACAACAAGACCAACCTCGGAAGGACTTGAATAAAAGAAATGCCATCCTCGAATGACAAATCAAAAGATCCTCGGATCTAACACGAAACCATCCTCGAATGGAGACGCAAGGTATACCAGCCTCGACTGATAACCAAACACAAAGCTGACCTCAGACAGACTTTGCAAAAGAGACAAACTGACCTCGATCAATAAGCTCAAAAAAGTGAACTACTATCCTCGAATAATAGCCACAACAACAAGACCAACCTCGGAAGGACTTGAAGAATAGAAATGTCATCCTCGAATGACAAATCAAAAGATCCTCAGATCTAACACGAAACCATCCTCGAATGGAGACGCGAAGGTATACCAGCCTCGACTGATAACCAAACACAAAGCTGACCTCAGACAGACTTTGCAAAAGAGACAAACTGACCTCGATCAATAAGCTCAAACAGTGAACTACTATCCTCGAATAATAGTCACAACAACAAGACCAACCTCGGAAGGACTTGAAGAATAGAAATGTCATCCTCGAATGACAAATCAAAAGATCCTCGGATCTAACACGAAACCATCCTCAAATGGAGACGCAAAGGTATACCAGCCTCGACTGATAACCAAACACAAAGAAAATAGGACAAGATGGAACGGGATCGTTGTACATAAACGAGAGCCCAAGCAAACAGGACCGTTGCACAAAACGGGAACCTGTGACGCGACTGTTGTACCAAACAAGACGCGGAATAAGTGACAAACATTGACTTGAAAAGACAAGAATGTCTGAAGAATGATATTGGTACCCTCTGTGCGGAGTACTTCAGGTTGAAAAGATATTATAAGTCGTACGTAATATACCTCAAAACTGGCCCATGCTGGCATGCATATGTTTGAATTTATGGCGTAATGCTCCATGAGGATGGAAATGCTACGCTTTGGAGGATGCAAATGTAATGATGATTATGCCAATGAAAATGCAAAAGATCTCCTGATAAGGAGACTGCAAGCATCCCAAATGGCTTGATTGGGGAGGAACAGATGATCACTACATTGACCTGATCCATCCTGATGAGGAAGAGACAACTCTGCGGGGAAAGTTGTCAATAATACACCGGCTCCGAACAGCCGCCACTGCCAAAAATAAATTGGACTTTGAGATGGGAGCGCCAAGACCCTGCTGGAGGTGGACTCTTCTTGAACTCTGGTGAGGAAGTGAGGACCTCCTGACTTGGCGAAGAACCAAAGACGTGACACTGCTGAGGAAGCAACTGCTGGGGAGGCAAAATACTCTTTACGCTGTTAAGAATTGCCCCTGTCTGCACGGAGACTTCTGCTTGGGGATTGCACCCACTCTCTGCTGTCTAGCTGGGATAAATTTCGACTTGCACATGGCTGGGGATAGTTGGAAACACCCTGGGAGACATTTGTTTCTGCTCAAACAAATGGGAATGCCCATCCTGGATAGTGATCTTTTAGCTCTGTTAGCAACACCAGTACCTGTACCTGCATGAACACAATCGATAGTACCTGCAACATAGAGAATTAGTTTGGGACCTGTTTGCCCCAGGCTCATAGCATGAATCGTTGTCTAGGTATCTCAACACCATTTCAGAGTTGTGTTAAACGTTTCTATTCTCCTGCACGAGTTAGAAAAGCATTCAAATGTTCATAACACAATGCAAGTTACTATTTGCTAAACGTTTTCACAATCAATCAATGCTGGATGAAAAAAGTAAAAACAAAGAAGTAAAATAGTCAATTGACTGAAGTTGAATTTTTATTGATTTGGAAAGGTAGCCCTGAATAGGCAGTACAAAGGAAGCAGTTCCCTGGAATGAGGGAACAGCTGAAAAGAAAAAGAAAACTATCCTATTGGCAATGTGAGAAGTGAATCTCATCAAGTATCAACCCGGTTATGACTCGTATGTCTTCAAGATGCTCCGCTCTCTTGCCTCTTGAGGAAAAGTAAGTGAACTGATCTTCAACCCTTTGGATAGCCTCAACTGTAGGCAGGTCATGGATCTCGCAGATCGCAGTCGTTCGTGTTAATCCCTCTTTTGCGTGGATCGCCCTTTCAGGTTTTCAATCCACCGGGATACCCTTTTTTGCCTGAGTTGTCCGATGTGGCTTTTCAACTCAGCGGGTGTACATTTTTTTCAATATTTCCCTAACTTTTGCCCGAGCCTTTTATTCTGTTTTTGGCTCGCCGGGATGCCCATTTTTGCCTGGATCTTTATTCTGTTTTTATCCAGCGGGTCCTTTTTTACACGAAGTATTTTCTTACTGCGTCTGCGTTGACAGGGGATGGAAAGTCTTCTCCGTCCATGGTTGTCAGCATTAAGGCTCCGCCTGAGAAGACCTTTTTAACCACGAACGGTCCTTCATAGTTGGGTGTCCACTTGCCCCTGTGATCGTTGAGAGGAGGAAGAATCCTTTTCAGCACTAAATCTCCTGGCATGTACCTCTGTGGTCGCACCTTCTTGTCAAAAGCTTGCTTCATTCGTCGTTGATACAACTGTCCATGGCATACAGCTGCTAGACGCTTCTCTTCAATGAGGCTCAATTGATTATATCTGGATCGGAGCCATTCAGCTTCATCTAGCTTGATGTCCATCATCAGCCTCAATGAGGGAATTTCTACTTCAATTGGTAGGACTGCCTCCATAACGTACACCAATGAGAATGGAGTTGCCCCAGTTGAAGTGCGTACTGAGGTTCTGTACCCGTGCAACGCGAATGGCAACATCTCGTGCCAATCTTTGTATGTTACAACCATCTTCTGAACAATCTTTTTAATGTTTTTATTAGCCGCCTCGACGGCGCCATTCATCTTCGGACGATACGGAGAAGAGTTGTGGTGTTCTATTTTGAAGTCTCGACACAAGTCAGCCATCATCTTGTTGTTGAGATTAGAACCATTATCAGTAATGATCCTTTCAGGGACTCCATACCGGCAGATGATGTCCCGCTTAATAAACCGAGCAACCACTTGTTTGGTGACATTGGTGTAAGAAGCTGCTTCAACCCACTTCGTGAAATAATCAATAGCAACTAGGATGAAGCGATGTCCATTAGAGGCTGTTGGCTCAATCTTTCCAATCATATCGATGCCCCACATAGCGAACGGCCACGGTGAAGACATGACACTCAACGGATTCGGAGGCACATGGACCTTGTCGGCATAAATTTGACACTTATGGCATTTGCGGGAATATGTACAACAATCAGATTCCATGGTAATCCAATAGTATCCCGACCTCAATAATTTCTTGGCCATGGCATGACCTCCAGCATGGGTACCAAAGGAGCCTTCATGAACCTCCTGCATTAACAGGTCTGCCTCGTGTCTGTCTACACATCTAAGCAGCACCATGTCAAAGTTCCGTTTGTACAACACACCATCCTGATTCAAGAAGAAACCTCCCGCCAGTCTTCTAAGAGTTTTCTTATCTTTACTGGATGCCCCAGCCGGGTATTCTTGAGCTTTCAGGAATTGTTTGATGTCGTGGTACCAAGGCTTGTCATCTTCACCATCACCAACTGCGAAGACATAAGCCGGTCTTTCAAGACGAGAGATCGAAATTCGAGGCACGAAATTCTCTTGGCATACTTTAATCATGGATGATAAAGTTGCGAGAGCATCGGCGAACTGGTTTTCGTCCCTAGGAACATAGCTCAGCTTTACTTTGGTAAAGAAGGTTAACAGCCTCCTGACGTAATCTCGGTAAGGAATCAAACGAGCTTGATGAACTAGCCATTTGCCATTGACTTGATTTACCACCAAAGCAGAATCTCCGAAGATCTCAAGGTTCTTGACTCGCAAGTCTATTGCCTCTTCGATCCCCATGATGCAAGCTTCATACTCTGCTTCGTTGTTAGTACACTCGAAGGTCAACCGAGCAGCAAGAGGTGTGTGGACTCCTTCTGGCGAGATAATAACAGCACCCACTCCACTCCCATTCATGTTTACAGCTCCGTCAAACATCAACTTCCATCTGGATTCAGGGTCGGGCCCCTCCTCCGGAAGTGGTTCTTCATGGTCTTTCGACTTGAGGAACATGACGTCCTCATCCGGAAACTCAAACCTCATGGGTTGATAATCATCAATCGGCTGCTGGGCCAAGTATTCTGACAACACACTCCCCTTGATAGCTTTTTGTGAAGTGTATTGTATGTCATACTCCGTGAGTATCATTTGCCAACGGGCCACTCTTCCTGTCAAAGCCGGCTTCTCAAAGATGTATTTTACAGGATCCATCTTGGAAATTAGGAGAGTAGTGTGAGTCAGCATGTACTGTCTTAGTCGGCGAGCAGCCCATGCCAAAGCGCAACAAGTTTTCTCGAGTAGTGAGTATCGTGTCTCACAATCGGTAAACTTTTTGCTAAGGTAATAAATGGCATGCTCTTTTCGACCAGACTCGTCTTGCTGACCCAGTACACATCCCATCGATCCTTCCAGCACAGTAAGATACATGATCAGAGGTCTCCCTGGCACTGGAGGCATAAGAATTGGTGGCTCCAACAAATATTCTTTAATTCGGTCGAAGGCCCGCTGACAGTCTTCATTCCATTTAATGGCCTGATTCTTCCTCAGAAGCTTGAAGATGGGCTCGCACGTGGCCGTCAGGTGAGAAATAAACCGTGCAATGTAGTTTAGTCTCCCTAAGAAGCCACGCACTTGCTTTTCAGTCTTCGGCTCAGGCATTTCTTGGATTGCTTTCACTTTGGCCGGATCAACCTCAATTCCTCGTTCACTAACAATGAAGCCGAGCAACTTGCCAGAACGAACCCCGAAAGTGCACTTATTCGGATTTAACCTCAGTCTGAACTTTCGAAGCCTGTCAAATAATTTTGCTATATTGACCAAGTGTTCTTCTTCCGTCTGGGACTTTGCTATCATGTCATCAACATAAACCTCAATCTCATGATGGATCATGTCGTGAAACAACGTCACCATTGCCCGTTGGTAGGTAGCTCCTGCATTCTTTAAACCAAACGGCATGACCTTGTAACAAAAGGTGCCCCAAGGAGTGATGAAAGTTGTCTTTTCCATATCCTCGGGAGCCATCTTGATTTGATTATAGCCTGAGAATCCATCCATGAAGGAGAACACGGAAAACTGAGCAGTATTATCGACAAGTACATCTATGTGAGGTAGAGGGAAATCATCTTTGGGGCTAGCCTTATTCAAATCCCTGTAATCCACACACATTCTGACTTTGCCATCTTTTTTAGGAACCGGCACAATGTTAGCAACCCATGGAGGATAACTAGTCACGGCCAAGAAGCCAGCATCAAACTGTTTTTGCACTTCTTCTTTTATTTTGATTGCCATGTCTGGACGCGTGCGCCTCAACTTCTGCTTCACCGGAGGACAACCTTCTCTGAGAGGTAGCTTGTGTACCACAATGTCAGTGTCTAAACCAGGCATATCTTGGTAGGACCATGCGAAGACGTCAACGTACTCTCGAAGCATAGCCGTCAAACGAGTCTTGACAGATTCTTCTAATGCAGCTCCGATCTTGACTTCTTTCTTGTCCTCTTCAGTACCCAAGTTTATCACCTCAACATCTTCCTCATGCGGCTGAATCATCTTCTCTTCCTGTTTGAGCAGTCTGGCCAATTCTTCGGGTAAATCACAATCCTCTTCACCTTCCTCATCGGCTTGATAAATCGGATTGTCAAAGTCATACTTAGCCATAACAGGGTCGTCATTGATAAGATCCGGTGACGAGCACCTGCATGAATGATGATTCATGCAAGGCTTTAGCAACAACTTGAGAAAATGGGAAACATTGCCATTTTTAAAAACTTTTCTTTCTTTTTTAAAAAACAAAAGTAAAAAACGAAGGACAGAGAACAACATGAAATGAATGTGAAACGTCAGTTTTATTAATGATTGCGTTAATGAACAAATGAATCCTTACAAAGAGCCACTATGCCCCGGGCAAGACATAGCGCTTTAATACAGGAAAACAAAAACAAAAACATTACTCTTCAAAAGATGTTACTGAAATGAGCCTTTCTGACGTCCAGTTGCTAAGTTGAGCTCCTGGGACGGCAGGCCTAATCCATTCATCCAAGTCACAGTCACTATCAACAGCTTCATCCTGCACTGCGCTGATGTTTCCGTAGTTTATCACTCCTGCACTTGTGAAAGTGACCGGGCTCTGACAACCTTTTGCACTTGTTTCAGACGAAGATCCCCCAGGGTGATAACCAATCCCGAACATGTCCTTCTTCTCTGGCACCTCGACTGGGCTGCCCCAGCCTTCTCGCACTCCAGATTCTACTAATTCACGCGCTTGTTTATAAGAGGCTATAGACACCCCCTTCTTCGGCACCTCAGGAGAAGTTGCTACGGCAGATGCTTGTTCGGACTTAAAAGGCTCAAAAGCTTGACATGGAGTTTCGACTATTTCGCCATCCATCTCCACATATTTGAATGAGGCTAGATGACTGACGAAGATATCCTCTTCCCCGCTGACTGTCACAACTTGACCTTCCCAGACAAACTTTAATTTCTGATGAAGTGTAGAAGAAACCGCTCCTGCCGAGTGAATCCAGGGCCTTCCAAGTAAACAACTATATGCCGGCTGGATATCCATCACGTAAAACGTGGTATTGAAGACTTGTGGACCTACCTTGATAGGTAACTCCACCTCTCCGAATACCGATCTTCTTGATCCATCAAATGCTCGGACTACTAAATCACTGGGCTTTAGCACCACTCCATCATAGTCTAGCTTCATCAATGCCTTCTTAGGCAAGACATTCAGAGATGAACCAGTATCCACCAGCACATGGGAGAGCACTGCACCCTTGCATTCCAGAGAAATATGCAATGCCCGATTGTGAGCACGCCCATCAGAAGTTAAGTCCAAGTCTGTGAAACCCAATCCATGACTGGCGTTAACGCTGGACACCACCGTTTCTAACTGGTTTACAGAAATATCCTGAGGCACGTATGCCTTGTTCAGAATATTTAGGAGAGCTTTCCTGTGAGAGTCCGAACACATGAGTAATGATAAGATGGAGATCTTTGACGGCGTCTGCTGCAAATGATCTACAATCTTATAGTCACTCTTCTTGATGATCCTCAGGAATTCTTCGGCTTCTTTATCAAAGGTGAGATCTGGGTCAGTTGATAGAGTTGGATCATTGACAACTACAGGTTGCTTCCCTCTGGCTCTTGCTTGGGCTTCGGCAGTATCTCTAGGTGGTATCACATTGTTTCTCAATGCTTCAGGCGCAAACAGTCTTCCACTTCGAGTAAAACCCCCTACTCCAACATTCTCTACTTGAGCTGGGGTTATACTAGTCGTGGCCAATTCTTGCCTCTGACCATTGTAATACACTTCACCACCGTAATGCCAAGGAACAACTCTGTCACTTTGGTACATTATGGGTCCAGCAGTAGTAATGGTTATTGGTGCCACTCTAGCACGCGAAGGAACTTGGGATGGATCATAAAAGATAGTCACCGTAGATACTTCACTTTCTTTCACGATCTTGTCAAATTGCAGCACTCCTTCATCAATCATACCTTGAATTCCGGCCTTCAATCTCTTGCAACCGTTGGTAGCTTCTGTACATTCTGAACAATCATCCTCGCATCCGGGGAAAATACCTTTCTTTAACAAACAAATCTTGATAGCAACCAATGAAGTCTTCAAGTCATCTACATCATCCACCAGATTCAATTTCTCCCCTTCACCAATTGCACCAACCGTGCCCCTGTGAGGAGGCATGGGATTTTCCAGCACATTAGGAGAGGGAGCGAAATTGATCGCTTTAGAATCCAACAAATCCTGAACCACATGCTTCAATGCTTTACAATTCTCAGTACTATGGCCGGGAGCTCCAGAATGAAACTCGCATCTAGCATTCGAATCATAACCTTCAGGAATTTGGCCTGGCCTCGGAGGTTGCAAGGTACGGAGCTGAATCATTTGAAGCTGCAGGAGATTCTTCAACAGTTGGGAGTAAGACATTGGTGGAGCTTCAAAATGTCTATCCCTCGGCTTCTGAGGGTAGTACGGACGAGGGGGTCTTGGCTGATACCCCTGCGAGCGTTGCGGCTGCGGAGGTTGGACCCGCTGTTGAACTGAAGGAGTTGAAATAGTGACGGGGGCCACTTGCTGATAATATCCTTGGTGCATCATTCCTCTCTGCGCGTATACTGCTCCTGTTTCTCCTTCCCTCCTTTTCACAAAGGGTTTCTTGATGCCAGATACTGAAGCGCTTCCATTTTGAATCTTCCCCTGTTTGAGCCAGCTTTCGATTCTTTCTCCAGTCAAGATAATGTCCGAGAAGCCACTTGAGGAACAACCAGCCAACCTTTCCATGAAATGCCCTGGGAGGGTATTCAAGAAAAGATCGACCATCTCTCTTTCCAATAACGGTGGTTGCACTCGGGCGGCCACCTCACGCCACCTCTGTGCATAGTCTTTGAAGCTCTCCGAGCTCCTCTGTGTCAAGCTTTGGAGCTGAGTACGGCTAGGTGCCATGTCAATGTTGTATTGATATTGTCTGAGGAAGGCCTCTCCCAAATCCTTCCAGCTTCTGATAGAACTTCTTTCCAACTTCATGTACCACTCCAAGGATCCTCCAGAAAGGCTATCCTGGAAATAGTACATCCATAGCTTCTCGTCTCGCGTGTGAGCCGCAATCTTCCTGTAGAAAGCCTGTAGGTGAGTTTTCGGGCAAGAGTTGCCGTTGTATTTATCAAATGCTGGTGGCCTGAACTTGTGTGGAATGACCACCCCAGGTACTAAACCCATATCTGACACGTCAATTCCCAAAGTATCCTTGCACTCTAAGGCCTTGACCTTCTCTGCAAGCACCAAGAAGTCGTTGAGATTTCCGTCACCGCCGAAACCCATATCATTGTTGAAGTACTGGAATTGGTCTTCCTGCCTGTCCTGCACAGGAACATACGTAGCCATAGCTGGATCTGGAACATGAGGTCCACCTGTACCGTTGTTGGTATTGGGAGGAGCCCCTAGTCCGCCGGAAGTAGTTGCCTGAGCATTAGTGTTAGGAGGAGTTAACCCTTGAATTGCATTTCTCAGCTCCTGCTGCCCCTGGGCCATCCCCTGCATCAGAGTCACAAATTCTGCCATCTTGGTACGGACATCGTTGAGTTCTGTCTGCATGGCGTCCATTGCTGTTCTTTGATTACTGCGGGTCGCGTACCGATGAGGAATATTTTGTCGAATGTACCGGGTCTTGGCGGCCCTCGCAATCTTTGCCTGGTGAACACAGATAAATTAAACATCCCGAAGAAAAACCTGCAAAGACAAAGACAAAATGCAAATGATGCGTATGCAATGCAATGTGTCCCTTTTATTCCCGAGTATCTTACTGTGTCCGGTCCTGGCATTAAGAAGATAAGAATTAGGAAGAAGACCCAAATGATATTCAGACATAATGACGGCTGTGAAAAACTGGTGCTCATTACCCCGTGTTGGTGCAAATAACGAACAAGAAATCCGGAACAAAACCAATCGTATAAACTGGAGTTTGAAAATACAAAGTCCCCGAAGGGTGCCAATCACGATAACAAAAGTACATCACATATAAGGAATCCCACAACAAGCCTGTGGGTAATCCAAGTACAACAATGTGAAATTAAACACTAGGGAGCTCTATATCTTTCAATCTCCAGCTAAGGCATTTAACGCTCTGGAACAGCTGAACCACATCTGGATGACCGGGCTCCTGGATGAGCTTCTGAATGAGGAGGTCCCTCGTATCAGAAGAAGCGTGTAACTCCTCGATCTGCTGTAGAAATGCTGCTTCATTCTCCTTGCTTTGACTTGATTTGGCCTTCGACCTTTTCACATCAGCTTTCAACTTTAAGTCTTCAATCTCCTTTTGAGCTTCCTTCAGTGCCTGCTGACTTTCGGTTACGCGCCGGATACGATCCTCCTCTTGATAATAAGCTTTCCTGAGAAGTTCTTTCTGCCCATCTAAAGAATCCTGAAGGCTTTTGACTTCCTGTTTGTGCTTGGCGTCTAACTCCTTTTGTTTCTTCAAATTTTCGTCCCATTTCTCCTGCCATAAAGTAACAGCTTCATTGGCTTCACTAAGATCTTTCTTCTCTCTTCGGCGCTGGGCCGTCTTATGAGTCTCAGCTAAACCTTTCTTTCGGAAGTAGAGCTCTCTATCTTCAAAATCCTTCTGCTTAAGACGGACTATCTCCTCGGCTTGCACAGCTCTATCTTTCAATTGACGGTTCTGGATCATCAGCGCTTGACAAGAATTAAGAGCCTCTTGATTTTCAACCCTCAGTTGCTTAACCAAAGCCTCTAACTTCTGATACTCCTCCAAGGGCACCGTAGTAGGTGGAGGTAATGGCGCAGAGAAAGGGATTAGAGTCACTTGGGCTTTTTCTCTTACCCACGCCTCAAACTCGGGAAACATTTGGTTGTTGCTCCTGCCCAAACGATCTATACCCTTCTTAATAACCGTTTTCCAAGCACCTGCAGCCTCCCGCACCAATGAGAGATTATCCTTCATAGGAAAATAGAAAGTCTGTTCCAACTCTGAATCCTTGGGAACATTCTTCAAAGCGTACCCTAATTGTCTTCTCAAGAGTATGGGGTTGTAGTTAATGCAACCTGCTACTCCTAAGAGGGGAACATTAGGATACTTTCCACAACTGGAGATGAGCTCTTTCCTTTTTAACCTCAAAGTGAACCATCTGATGTCTTTGGCAGTCAACGTGTTGAGCTTCTGCGACCACATTACATTGGGATCCCTAAACACTCCAACAATAGGGATGTGCCTCATAAACCAAGTGTAGAACAACTGAGCACAACATCTAACCAAGCCACCTCGTCTCTTCTCATTCCTATAGTGCACCGAATAATACAAGTCACCCAGGAGAGTAGGTATCGGATTCTTCAACACAAACAAATGAATTGCATTTATGTCCACAAACTTGTCCATATCAGCGAACAAAACTATCCCGTACACAGATAATGCCAAGATAGCGCAAACTGAATCCCACTGCTTTTCCACGGCACACTCTTCAGCTTTTCCGACCAGAAACTCTAAGGGAAAACCAAGCACCCCGGCCTTGGTGGAAACCAGATTAGCAGATACTTCTGATGGGCTCAAATAAAGAGCCTTAGCAATGTCGGTGTGAGTTGGTCTTGTCATCTCTGAATTGAACGGAATCTGATCCTGAATCGGTAGTCTTAGAATCTCAACATACTCTTCTAGCAACGGACCTAGCTGGAAATCCGGAAATGTGAAACATCGGAGTCTAGGATCATAGTACTGTAGCAAAGTATGAATGGCACTCTTCTGTGAACTATCCAAGCTGAAAACCATATCCAAAATATCACCATACTGCTGTTTGAAGAAATCCAAATGACCCGGGGTAATGAGAGACACCATCTGCTTGAGCAAGTCCACTTTGGTATCAAAAAACTTGTAGAAAATATTCTTCTTTCTGACGTCTTCCATTCTGAAGCAAAGATATGACCAGGAACCGGGAATAATGCAAACCCTGAGAATAAAAGAAACACAAATGATTAATGATGATATGATGTTTATGCAAGGCAAGGCATGTGATCAGTGAAGTGTCTGTGATGTGCCAATCATATAATCAGGTGTCGGTGCACAGTCTCAAAATCCAGATATCACAATAATCATCCCTCTGATCCGGGGTCCATAACTTAAGAACAGAGATCCAGATCACAAAAACTGAACCAAAGGCAAAGTGGGTATGCTGAAGGTACCAGGGTTCCTGCAAACCTGTAAACCCCTCCCAATCTCACGGGTGTGCTACTCGGGTCAACATCACGGACTCTCAAAGCCGAGTAGCAATAATACGTTCACCATCTCCGAGAAATGGCTCACGACCAAATCAGGGAATCGGTTTGGTATTATATACTACGCAGGGAGGTCTCAGTTGAGTCCGGAAAAAACAAGCATCCCTCACAAGTCTCCAGCTTCAAGCACTGAATCGAGAAACAATAGTACATTCATCCCGAAGGGTACAATACTATCGTCATACGAACAGTTTGCTTTAACTGAATCCCGGGATTTTCATCCTAGTACAAACGCGAAAGTGGCGCGGAAAGGGTTAGAGTCGCCAGCCAGACATTTTTATCCCGAAAGAATGGGAAAGGTAATGTTGCACAAACCTGAGGAAGAAGGAAAAGGACGAGGCCTTGCGAACCAAAGATCTGAGTTCGGGAGTCGGTTACGAATTGAGAAGGTATTAGCACCCCAATCCGTCCGTCGTACCCGACGGGATCCACGCTTGCTTGCTTGTTTCAAAGGGTGAGAAAATACGAATGCTGCTGAATAAAACCGCTACTGGAATAAAGGGAATGGAAAATGAGAAATGAACTGAAATAAGAGAATGGAAAAAAGGGGAAATGTAGGGAAAATAAAGAATGTGCTCGAACGGGCCCTACCCCGCTGCCTACGTACCTCATCGGGATAATGAGGATCAGAGTCGACGTAGTTCGCCTAACCTAGGCGGGAACTATTTGTTTGTGTTTTTTACAGCTGGAACTGCGTGTGTCTATGCTCAGGTGTTGCAGGCTCGTCTGGTACGAGTGCGTTTACCGTCTTGCATGAAAGACAAGTAGCCGCGAGTTCGCGATGTGAGTGAATGAGATGAGAGAAGAAGTTCCCGCAGGATAGTCGGTTATTGTTTGTTTTTGTCTTTTTAAAAGAAGTGTTTTTTGAATTTGTTTGTGAACTGTCTTGTACTAAGACCTATCCATCGCGGGAAGTATTTACACCTCGCCCCGAAACAGGACGTGTATAAACACTCCGCAACAAAGTCTCGTGTCGTACAAGATTGTTCGGTTTTTATTAAGTGTTTTATTGCTTTTCTTTTGAGATGAGAAAGAGAATGACTCAAGTTGATAAAAGGAAAAATCTAAGGGACTAAGACTCAATCCTAATGTATTATGTATTTACAAAGTGATCCTAGTGGTTAGTGAGGTTTTCTAGTCCTAATGGAAAAAGGAAAAGAAAAAAAGGAAAAAGGATGCAACTTACTTCCTAAGGAAGATAAGTTGGTCCTAACAATGGGGAATCCTACCAATCACAAACATGGAAGGAAAAATGAATTAAAAAGCCTAAAAGAAATGCATAAAAAAATAAAGGATAAAGTGGAGTAAACTTACCTCAATCTTCCCCACTACAAAACAAATGTTAATGCACATTTTTATTAAAAAGAATAAGGCAAACACACATTAATTAAATCCTAATTAAATTCTAAGGCACCTTAGACCTAAACTAGACTCTATTTTAATCCTAAAGGAACTAGAAAAATGCTAAAACCAAAATACAGCACCTATTACAGCCCCTATTACACAAACAACCATGAAAACAAGCCTAACACCCACCAGCTTTTTACAGCCAGCATGCAACATGAAAAAGTAGGTGTAGAAAGTCACACACATCATACTAATATAACAAACAAGTATTTTACAGCAGCTATATACAAAAACAGTTATGAAATGCAAAATCCAAATTTGATTATTTTTATTTATGCACAAACTCAATAAAACATGCATTAATTTCCACATGAACATGCATTTTAACATGGATCAACATACCTAAATGGAAGAACATGAACATTTTTTTAGGATTATTCAAGCATGCATCACATGTGGATTATGCAACAAGTATGCAAAATGTGGCACATGAACATGGCATATGAACATGATGATTATTGATTATGAACATACAACATGATAGCTCAACAAACATGCTAAACTCAATGCAAAATTCAGAAGTGAATTGATATGGATGATGTGATCAAGTATGCAACAAAATGAAATCAAATACACATACATACATGATTATGCAAAATGCAACATACATTGATATAATGAAATGCACAATGATTTAATGCAATGCGAACATGTAAAAAACAGAATGCAACATGATTATTATATGCCAAATTATGCACAAACATAGCAACAAAATGCAAGAACTTAAGCTATGCACAAAGAACACCAAAAACGCATATCACGCAACACGAACGGAATCGTGTCGAAACGACTCGAAACGGGGGAATGAGCTACTGGAAATGGATCCAAAAATTCCCTAAAATCACTACCTAAACATGCATGAACATTAAAGGCACTAGAAATTAGGAATGAGCTCCCAAATAAGCTAAGAATCCAAAATTCGACAGCGTTAACCGGTTAACCATATGGGTTAACCGGTTAACGGACCTAAAACAGAAGTAATTTGTGGCAAAACGCACGTGTTAACCGGTTAACCCCACGCGTTAACCGGTTAACACTGAACAGAAAGTGAAAAAAAACTTTGAAATAAGTGCTTTTGGCCACAAACTCACTTCTTAGGATCCCTAACCTTCCTAGGAACATGCTAACACAAATTTCTACTCAATTGGAGCTTATTTACACATGCTAGCACCTATATCTATTAACACCTTAGCTTCTAAATCAACAAAAATCACAAATCACAAGTAAACATAATTGAAACGGAACGATTTCAAGCAAAGCGAAAAAAGCAATTAAAGAATGCCAAAAGTGGCGAGATGAAGAGAATAACTTAAAGAAGAAGTGATTAAGATCACCAACCTACGAAGCGGAGGAGTGCTTCGGTAATTGTTGCAATAATCGGAGCTTGAATCGAAGAGAAAACCGAAAACCGAGAAACCGCAAAATAAATGCGTTCTTGATGCTTGAACCTTTGCACACTTCCGATAAGCCGAAATCTTCAACAAAATCACTAGCTTCTTCTTCTACGATCCACAATTAATGGAGGTTGGAGGCTTAAGCTTCAAGATCTTCAAGTTTCAATGTGAAACTTGAAGAGCTTATTCAAAGAAGCTTTGGTGAAAGGAGGGAAAATGAAGGAAAAGTGAGAGAGAAAAAGTGATTATGGAAGAAGTGAAAAATTTGGAATTGTGGGAACCTCTCTCAAGGAAGTGATTAATGGTTATATAGAGATTAGGCTAGGAGCTAGGTTTGGGTTTGGGGCCCAAAAATTAGGTTTGGGATCCAAAATTAGGTTTGGAAGTTAGTTAGGGTTAGGGTTGGAAAAGGGAATATTCCTTGGAATATTCCTTGGAACACTCTAGAAGATGGTGGAAGGTGGTGGAAGTTTCCAAGGGAAATGGAGTGGAAAAATGAGATGGAAAGAATGAAAGGAAGTGTGGAAAGAAAGTGGAGGGAAAGGTGGAGGGAAATGCAAAACCAACTACTTTTCAAATGATTTTTCTTTGGTTTTTCTATGATTCCTCCATCATTTCTTGACCAAGTTTGAACCATAGGATCATTGTAACCCTAATTTCACGATCTCGATCTTAAAAGTCCGGAGTCGACCCTTTTTACCTAGCCCGATTGCCTTTTCTCCAATTCCTCGATTTTCCGTCGTCCGGCCAGTCGAACCCCTTCCAAAATGAATTTGTGGACAAGATTTGAACCCTAGGCACTTGACATCATATATAAGTCAAAGAAATCCACTTCGACTCAAAAATTTATGTAGAAGCCCTGTAGAAATGAAACCCTAATTCGGCTCTTTTCCCTCAAGAAGTATTGCACTGCTTGCCTCCTTCAATCAAACCAAAACTTTCCATGACTTGTGGCTTCAAGTGAAGACTTGTGGGATATTGTGAACCCTTTGCACAAGGTTGAGAAGCTTTGTGGCCCTTCGGTAGCCTCTTCATAACTTTCGGTTGCTCCGATCATTGATCACATACCCACGCCTCGGCTATGCTATATATATGATGCAATGTTTTTGGTTATTTTATGAATCCATATATGCAAAATGCTATGCAAAATGTTGAGGAAATGAGAGGGCAAATTTTGAGGTATTACATCACCAAGACAAGACATTATGTAATAAGGTGTCCCAAGAGGTTCACAAGGTATCTCAAAAGGTTCACAAGGTTCACAATTAGTCAGAAAGTTTGACAATTCCCTCAGACAATGCATCCTCCTAAGCAATGCATCCTAAACTAGGGTTTTGGACTTCATCGGGTTAAATGGACTTCTAAGACTTCAAGTGAGCTTCATAACATCCTATATGTCTTCAAGAATCCCTATGTAAAGTTTCAAGGCCTTCCCAAAAGGTTTGCTCAGTCAAATGATCAGATAGGCTAAAATCAGTCGAAGCAGTTAAAAAGTCAAACTGAGGTCAACTGTGGTCAAACCAAAGTCAAACTTCATGATTTTTTGCCAAAATTAAGTATATGAAGTAAAATTCATCATTTGATCAAGGGTTTATCATGATTCATCAAGGAGATTTCAGATCATCAAGAATCAGGAGTTTCTAAATTAGGGTTTTCATAAGAAAAGTCAACTGAACTTTGACCAGCCATAACTTTCAGATGCTTCATCAAAAATTTCCCATACAAAGCTCATTTTGAAGGAAATTGAATTCTCTACAACTTTGTGTCTCACAAGCCAAGCCCAAAAATGCTTCATTTGGAAGGTATAAGCTAAGACATTATAGGTCATTTTAAAAGTCAACAAAAAGTCAACAACTTCCAAAGAGCATAACTTGAGAATGGTAAAAGATATGGACATGAGACCAAAGAGTTTGGTTAGAGGACTCTCTAATCTTTCCAAAATGTCCAAGAACACCTTCATAGCCTTAAAATTGAGGGATTTGTGCCTTTGCAAAGTTGGGAAATGTTTGGGAGGTATATGAAGCAAATGAAGCCTTAAAACCAAATTTTGCCAAATGGGCTTACCAAATTGCCACCCAATCTTCATGATATCCTCAAGCACGACCCAATCCAAGTATTTTCTGATTTTTATAATTTATTTGGATTTTATTCATTAAAATTCATTTTAAATCAAAATAAAATATGAAAATATGAATATTTGATTGGATTCTTCTTCTAGAAGCTTTTAAATAACATTTAAGTTGATTCAAAACCATCCAAATTCGTCCTAAGGCATTATGGCATGAAAATATTTGATTTTTTGACTAATTTGGCAAGAAGATTTCTTCACATTCAAGACATCCAAAAGCCCACAAAGTCACATGTTTTTTTGACCTAGTTTGGTTCACTTTATGAAGAGGAACATAACACAAACACAGGGGACGAAAAAATCTGAAAAAAAGAGGCACTTGAAGAACACAAAAAATCTTCCAAAAAGTTGAATTCGATTTCATAGTTGCAGCTTATTTCAAACAATTTGGAAGGTTGGGATAGCTTCCTTGATGAATTTCGAACATGCTCAGATCATTACATTCATCAAATGCTTCATGAATTGACTAACCCGAATGCATCTTCATGCTTGAATGTTTTTTTTTCGTTTTCACTATTTTGTGCACTTTCAATTAATTATGACCATCTAATGATGTTTGTTTTGTGGTATAGAGTATTTCTGGATGCATCAATTGAACTTTAGGTGCCTATATGAGGAGAAGCCATTGTTAGGGTTCTTGGCTTCAATTTAGGGCTTCGCGTTTTAATCAATATAAATGACTTCTAATTGCGTAAATGAATTGGTCTGGTTGTGTTGAGTACAATGGTACTTTTAATTTGAAGAAATTTTACAGGTATGGTGATCATTAAAGAAAACGTAGGAAATCCTACAAAACTAATTTCACAGGTAATGTTGAAGCTAAAACCGCAGGAAACTTCGCAGGTCACAAGGAAGAAGATAACCTGAATGGCACCAAATCCATAATTTGAAAAAGTCTTTATTTTTATATATTTTGATGTTGGTTATATATATCAGATGGCCCATGTGGCGTAGTGGCAATGAGCGTATGTTGGGATGTTTGAGACCATGGTTCGATCCCAGGTTTTGACAATTATTTTTTGGTTTTTCTTGATTTTAGCAGGTTTAACATATATGTACGCGTGATCATCCTACATCATACCACAAGCGTATAGCCCAGTGGTCTTTGCTGCAGCTTGGTAATGGGGAGGTCCTGGGTTTAAATCCAGGCCTCCCCCATTTTTTTAGAACCTGTTTTATTTTCTTTTTCTTTATATTTTCATAATTTAATTATTATATTATTATATTATATTATTTAATTATCTTATTAACTAATTAACCAATTAAATAACTCTAATTTTAACTTAAGTATATTATATCATAAAATATTTTTTTAAATAAATATTAATTATTCTTTCTAATAATTTTTATTATAGTATTAATTTTTGTTATATAATTTATAAATAAATATTTAAAACCTTAATTACTTAAAAACTCCAACTATCTTCTAAAAAAAACCTAATTTTCCTATTAATCCTAAAAAATATAATTTATTTTTCTAAACCCTAATTAATATATTAATCCTTATTTCTTTTATTATTATAATTTAATTTATTAAATTGTTTAAATTCTTATACTATCTTAATTAACTTCTAAAAAATTTATAATTGTTGTCTAACCTAAAATAACTTCTCTTTTAAATTTTAATCTTGATTTATTTATTTATTATTATTATTATCATTATTATTATTGCTATTATTTTAGTATTATTGTTTATTTATTATTTTATTATATCTATTATTATTATAATTCATTTTATTTGATTATTATGTATCTGCTAAAGCCATGTAATATTTGTAGATTTATTTTCCGTCTTATTTTATTTTCGTAAATATTTATTGTATGGTTAGTAATTTAGGGTGTGTATAACTTATATGTGATTAAAATCAATTTAGAAAAATTAATTTAATAAGATAAATATTTGAATATAAACACTCACACACGTAAGTCGATCTTTGATCGCCATCCTACACTTTCTAAGGTTACCTCTCATGTTGCCTATTTCTAAGGTCAAGTAAGGTGTCTTAAGCAAAGTCCCTTCATAAAATATCATCAAGTCCCTTCAAATTATAAGATCAAGTCTCTTCGAGGTTGCCTACGATAAATGATCTTGTCCCTTCGAATAAAAGATGATAAGTCCCTACGAATTGCTAAAGACACCTTACAGTTGCCTCTATTCAGATGTCCCTACACATGTCCCTTATTACATCCAAGCTAATGACTACCTATTCCTTAATAATAGGGCTAGTCTTACCATTGAAAGAATATATAAGAACAGTAAAGATTTAATATAGGGTAGGTTCCTCTTAATTATTTGCTCACCTTTTCAAAATACTTTTACACTTCACATTTTAAACAAATTTTCAAAACAAAGTCTTTATATACATCCATACGAGGATCATTATAAAGTACTTAGAAAATTTTTAATCACACACTACACCTTTCTCAAAACAATTTAAAGTGAGCTAAGTAACTAAGAGCCCATGGATAACCATGGATATAAAGGGTGTTAACACCTTCCCTTTATATAACCTACCCCCGAACTCAAAATCTTTTCAAGGTATTTCCTGTTCTTTTATGTCCTTTCCTTTTGGATAAAATAAAAGTCGGTGGCGACTCTTGCTATCCGCAATATTTAACTAAAGTTAGTTCTCCCACCGTGTTATAGTATGGGCTAGAGGGATATGCGCATGGACAGCGTATGAGGGCGTAAGATGCGTACAGGGCAAGGGCAATATGCGTATGGCCTTGCCTATACGCGTATGGCCAGTGTGCAGGGCAAAAACGTGTTATTTTGCAATTTCTATCCTGATTTCGCGTGCGTTGCCGATTCTTTTGGTGTGAGGTATTGAAATGGACCTTAATACATATTTAATCGAGAGTTAAAATCGATAATGGGTTAATGATGAATTTTAGGTGGATTAAACTAGTTAATAATCGATTAAATCGCGTGAGACTATTATTGGTGATTTTTGGTGAAAATGTTGTTGTAATTGATCGGATGGATCATGTAGATGTATAAATGGTGAATTATACATGTTGTATGCATTTTCATAGTCATGCATACATCATTGAATTATTGTTGGGATGATCGTGTCGGATGGGCGAATACGATCATCCATACTCTGTTATGGAGAGTGTTGGGATAATCATTGTCAGATGGGTGTATGTGATTATCGTGTTCGATTGAATGAACAAACCTGGTACCACATGCATTGTGTCGTGTTAAGTCACATTGCATAGCTATTGTTGAATTGTCGTTGCATAATTATTGTTATATCTGTTGTGGTTGGATTATAGGTGTACTCTTTGTATTTGTGATTATGTGTGAGAAACTACCCTAAAGATGTTATACGCACCTTTTATGTTGAATTTTGTCTCTCACCCCTTTGTTTTGTTGTTGTGTCTGTGCTTATTTGGAAGTACAAATAATCCAGGTATTGGAGAGTGCGTGGAGTCGTGTTGCTTGTTCGAGTCTAGGGCGCTCTGATACGTAACACATGATGGGGAATCTTTCAGTTGCTTATTTTATTTTGTTACGTATCTACTTTATAAAAACAAATTTCTGAGGATATTATTGTTGAGATTGGCTTATTGCCTGAGTTGAATTAATTATATGTTATTTCCACTGTTTTCAATAAAGGACATATATTTTGGTGATTGTTGTTGGAAGTAATGTGGAATTCCACTTTGAAAACTCTTATTTTTGTAATCAAATTATTATTTTAATTTATATGGGAAAGTGGGGTGTTACAATTGGTATCAGAGCAAGTCGGTCCAACCGGCCAGATGTTGTGTTGAGTCAGTCCTTAGGATAGGAGTTGTTGTTATGTTCTAACCTGAGGTGGTTGTCTTTGTTGTATTAGTATGACAGAATGGAATGATGCTACACTTGATGCTTCTATGCAAGCCATGGCACAAGTTGTTGAAAATATTGGTCCAGCTGTTGGGAATGTTGAATTTCGTGATCTGGATCAGTTCAGAAGTAACAAGCTGCCTACATATGAAAGAGGTATTTTGGATCCAGAGGCTGCATAGAAATGGATGAAGGCAATTGAGAAGATCTTCAGAACCATGGGGTGAAATGATGATCAGAAGTTGAGGTTTGGTACTCACATGCTTAAGGGAGAAGCTGAGGTTTGGTGGGACAACAGTTGCCACAGGTTGGAGACTGCAGGTACTGCCGTTACTTGGGCTGTATTTAGAGGTGAGTTTCTGGAGAAGTATTTTCCAGAAGATATTCGCAGTGCTAGAGAGGTTGAATCTCTGGAACTGAAGCAGAGTAATATGACTGTAGTTGAGTATGCTGCGAAATTTGAAGAGCTGGTGCAGTACTGTTCACATTATAACACCGAAGATGCTATGACTTCGAAGTGTTTGAAATTCGAGAATGGGTTGCGTCCTGAGATCAAATAGGTCATTGCTTGCCAGAAGATCATGAACTACCCATAGTTGGTGAGTAGGAGCAGAATTTATGATAATAATAACAGGGCTCAGATTGCTCACTACAAAGTTGTGAATGATAAGAAGGGTAGGCAGAGGTTTGGGGGTACTCCTTATAGTGCTCTGGTTGATAAAGGTAAACATGAGTCTTTTGCTGACAGGAAACCAAGTGGGGGAGGGGAGAATCTCAATCCTATGAAGTATTTTAGATGTGGAGGCACAGGTCATCGTGCTAACACTTGTCAGAATGAAGACAAAAAGTTCTTTAAGTGTGGAAGGACATGTCATGTGGTAGCTGACTGTAGGGCTACTATGCCTACATGCTTTAATTATGGTGAACAGGGTCACATTAGTACGACTTGTCAGAAACCGAAGAAGACTCAAGAAGCCAGTGGTAAAATGTTTGCTTTAGTGGGAGCCCAGTCCACTAATGAGGAGCGTTCCATCAAAGGTACTTGCTTTATTAATAGTACTTCTTTGATTCCTACTATTGATACGAGTGCAACACACTCGTTTATTTCTGTTGATTGTGTAAGGAAGTTAGGTATTGTATCGTATACTCTAGAGCAGAGGATGACAATCGAAACTTCATCTATTGGTTTTGTGGTTACGTCGTTAGTGTGTTTGAAATGTCCGCTTACTATTTTTGATAGAGAATTCTATATGGATTTGATTTATTTGCCACTTGGGAATTTGGATGTTATTTTGGGGATGAATTGGTTGGAGTTTAATCGAGTTTATATTGACAATTATAGGAAGAAATTATTGTTTCTTACTCCTGAAGAGGAAGCATTGGCTAATTCCTTATATACTAAAGAGTTGAGGACTTTGTTGGAAGATGAGGCGAAGATGTTTGCATTGTTTGCGTCGTTATCAGTGGACCGTAAAGTATCTATTAGTGAGTTTCCAGTTATGAATGAGTTTCTGGAAGTATTTCCTGATGATATTACGGAATTACCTCCGACAAGAGAAGTCGAGTTTACTATTGACCTTATTCCTGGTACAAGGCCTATTTCTATGGTACCGTACAGGATGTCTGCGTCAGAATTGACTGAATTGAAATCTCATATTGGAAAGTTGCTGGATAAGAAATTTATTAGGCCAAATGTATCAACGTGGGGTACTCCAGTTTTATTAGTAAAGAAGAAAGATGGTAGTATGCGTTTGTGCATCGATTACCATCAGTTGAATAAGGTGACCATTAAGAATAAATATCTGTTTCCTAGGATTGATGACTTAACGTATCAACTAGTTGGTGTTCGTGTTTTTAGTAAGATTGATCTGAGGTCAGGTTACCATCACATTCAGGTGAAAGAATGTGATATTCGAAAGACTGCATTTAGAACTCGATATGGACATTATGAGTATGTTATGATGCCTTTCAGAGTGTCTAATGTGCCAGGTGTATTTATGTAGTATATGAACCGCATTTTTTATTCTTATTTAGATCAGTTGTTGTGGTGTTTATTGATGATATACTGATTTATTCTAAGAGTGAGGATGATCATAAGGAACATTTGAGAGTTTCTTTGCTGGTGTTGAAAGATAACAAGTTGTTTGCTAAGTTATCAAAGTGTGAATTTTGGCTTGATAGTGTGAGCTTCTTAATACATGTTATATTTGGTGATGGTATAGCGGTTGATCCTTCTAAGGTAAGTGTTGTGTTGCAATGGGAACCTCCTAAAACTGTAACGGAGATTCGAAGTTTTCTTGGTTTGGCAGGTTATTATTGGAGATTTATTCATGGATTTTCTAATTTTGCGTTGCCACTGACTCAATTGACAAGAAAGATTCAAGAATTTATTTGGGATGCAACTTGTGAGGAATTTTTTGAAGAGTTGAAGAAGAAATTGACTACGGCACCAGTGTTGGTTTTACCAAGTCCTGGTGAACCTTTTGTGGTATATTGTGATACATCCAAGATGGTAAGGTGGTGGCGTATGTGTTGTACCCCAAACTTTTCCCTCACATCCTTAAGACAATATGCATCAAGAGGTCTCCTAATAGTCACAAGATTTTCAATTGCTCAAAGGGATTCAAGGTTTCATCAGACAAAGCCTCCTCCTAAGCAATGGATTTTAAATTAGGGTTTTGAGTTTCTCAAAGAAAATTAGACTTCCAAAGCCTCAAGTGGGATTCATGGTTTCCTACATACTTAAGAGAATCCTCATGTCAAATTTCAAGGCTTGCCCTACAAGTTTGCAGTTAGATGCTCAGATGATCAAAAACCAGTTAACTTGGTCAAAAAGTCAATTGTGGTCAACATACATTCAAACTTCAAGATTTTTGGTTAACATAAACATTATGAAGTAAGATTAATCATTTGATCAAGGTTTGATCATGATTCATCAAGTAAACCTCAAATTCATCAAGAATCAGAAGTTACTAAATTAGGGTTTCTATAAGAAAAGTCAATTGTACTTTGACCAACCATAACTTTCACATGCTTCATCAGAAATTTCCCATCCAAAGCTCATTTTTAAGGAAATTCAATTCTCTACAACTTTGTGTATCACAAGACAAGGCCAAAAATGCTTCATTTGAGAGATATGAGCCAAGACATTACAAGTCCTTTAAAAAGTCAACTTTTTTCAAAAGCTCATAACTTGAACATGGAAAATCAAATGGACATGGGACCAAAAGGAGTAGTTAGAGGACACTCTAAGCTTTCTAAAAAGTCCAAGAACACATACATGGGATAAAAATTGAGAGAGTTGTGCATTGTTGAAGTTGGGAAAATTTGAGGATGTGTATAAGGAAAATAATGATCAAAACTTAAGTTTTTTCCAAACGGGCCCATATTTTTCTAACCCAAACTTAATCATGAGATAATCCATGAACCATAAGTCATATATTCTGATTTTTTATGTTTATTTTATATTTTATTGGATTTAATTTATTTAAATTCAATTTTTATTAAAATAAATATTGAAAAATCAAATATTTGATCTTATGACTATTTTGGGATACGATTTTGATGTTTATGATCATAATATGGATCACAAATTCGTGCAAACCAAAGGAAAATGTCCTAATATCAAATATTTTACCAAAATAGAAAGGAGAAAACTTCATTCCAAAGCAACCTAATTTTTTTCACCCAAGCCCAAAATTCTTAACCTTATTTGTTCCTCTATAAGTGTACAACATATACACATGCATGAAGGACAAAAATCTTACACAAAAAAGGAACCCTAAAATTTTAAAAAAAAGAGGCAAAACTAGGGAAAACTCTAAAAACACCACATAGCAAGTTTTCACGATTCTTTCACATTCAATCATCACCAAGAAGCTTCCAGGGGTTGATCCATATACTTTTTGAAGGTTAAAACCACGAGGAACATGTCCTATGAACACATGTCGTATTTAACCTTTTCTTGATCTCAAATCTTTCATTCCATAGCATTTTAATGTATTTTCTTTTCATAATCATGTTTAGATGCTTCTTAATCATTTATTTGTGAGTTATAGTGCAAGATTAAGGAAACGCCATGGCCAGGGCATAAAGAAGCAAATTTTCGAATCTTCCAGTCCAGCCATTTTTAGGCCAAACAAATTACACCATTGAGTTCCTGAGGTCGAAATTAGTAGCAATGGGTGGTTCATATGCATTAAAACTTGCGTTTAATTGATGTTTTAGTTTCAGGAAAATTTGCTACGAAAACCGCAGCAAAAATCGTAGCAAAATTCACAGCAAAACTCGCAGGTGCCAAGGAAGAAGATGATGCGGTGTCACGCGTTGGTTGATTGGATTCAACGATTCACTTTTTTTATTTAATTGATTGTTTTCCTTTATTATCACACGCAAGTGTGTGGTTCTGTTGGCAAGGAAGATGCATTGCAGCCTTTGGGGGGCGAGTTTGATACCCAACGACCCTCCCCCATTATTTTTTTGGTTATTTGCCTTATTTTCCTTATTTTACTAACCTTTTTCTTTATTATTTTCTTTTAATCTTTATTTTAATTAATTAAACAAATAATCAATAACTTTTTTTAAACCAATAATAATTTATAAAATTAATAACTTTTCTTTTTATTTTGTAAATAAAAAATAATAAAAAAATGTTTTAGTCTAATTAATTAATAAATTTCAACAACAAAAATCATAATTTTTTTATTATCTTAATTATCTTTATTAATTAATCAATTTAGTTTTTACAAAAAAAAATAGTTTTATGATGTTTTATTAATTAATTTCATAATCAATTTTTTTAATCTAGTAATTAGGATTTAACTAATTTTAAATTTTTGTTTCTAACCCTAATTTACTTAATCTTTTGACATGATTTTAATTAATTAACACTTTTGACACAAAATTACTTTCTTAATCAAATTTTAATTAATTGAGTTCTTCCTTATTAAAATTATTAATTTAGGTTTTAGGACTTTAAAAACATTTTCCTAATATTCTCCTTATTTTATTTTATTTAATTTTATTAGAAAAATGTATAGGATTATTATCTATCTTGTAACATTTAATTTTCCGCACTTTTATTTTCCGCACTTTTATTTTCTGCACTCCCGAGTTTAAAATATGTATCCCCCTCCCATGATGTAATAGTCTAGGGTTTATTTTCTGCTTTTAATTCCGTAAATTATTAATTGCGTGGTTAGTAATAATAGGGTGTGAAAAGAATGCATGTAATAATAGGGTTTATTCTCACACATACACCCATAGGGTTTCTCCTCTTGTTGTCTTACAAAAATAGTCAAGTTCATCGAACGTAGGGGTGTCTTAGCACAGTTGCCTAAGTAAAAATCATCTAGTCCCTACAAATAAAAGATCATAATCCCCCGTTGTCCCTTCGAGTTACCTATGAATAAATGATCTTGTCCCTCACTGACCCTACGGAAAAATGATGATAGTCCCTTCAAATTGCTAAGACACCTCTACAAGGTTGTCTTCTATGACCATACGATGACCCTACGCCTGTCCCTTCAAATCCAAGGATGAGATTACTTACTAACTAATAGTAAGGATAGTTTTATCCCTAAAGAAGCAAAATAGCAAGAAATACCTTACGATTTAGGGTAAGTAGTTCTTAAGTGCTTGCTCACAAAATTTCAAAATACTCTTTACACCTTACATCTTCAAATACTTTCAAACAAAACACTTTGTATACATTCGTACGAGAATCATTACAAAGTTAAAGTCTCTATGAAAATATTTTATAATCACACACTGCACTATTTACTTTTAAAAAAGTAAAGTGAGCTAAGCAATTAAGAGCCCATGGATAACCATGGATACAAAGGATGCTAACACCTTCCTTTTGTATAAATTACCCCCCGAACTCAAAATCTTTTCCAAAGGTCTTTCATGTTCTTTTATGTCTTTCTTTATTGGATAAAATAAAATTCGATGGCGACTCTTGCTATCAGCAACATAGTTTTGGTAAACAAAAACCACCAAGTCAGTTCTCCCACCGTGTTACAGAACTGACGACTCTACCGGGGAGTACTAATTAAAAGAGGGGATACCTTAGGGTTAGGACACTTTACTTGTTTGAATTGATTGCTTTATTTTTAAGGGTACTTGTTGTGGGGCTACTGTGAGAAAGATCCTAACCCGGATCTAGTGTACCTTAGGTAAGTAGCAATAGACCAAGGAAATTGTACGGCGTATACTTATATGGTTGATTTGGTGGCTGCAGTTAGTGTGACATCTTGGTTGGTTCGGATGTTCTTCAAGTCAGTTGCGGATAATATCAGGCTGCCATATGGTGTCATTAACACTAAATTCCCTTTAAAACTCTAATTGACCCATATTAGCCATTAGAAAGTTGTGAGATAATCGTCTTTGGTGAAGTCTAAAGTTGGTTGGTACTTGATGCTACACTCATTGAGATTCTAATCTTGGGATGTTTTGGTTGGCAAGTCAGTTTCCATACTGAAAAACAACCTTTGAAAAGAATCAGTGATATTGAGATCCCTTAGAACCCGGTTACTATTACTAGGACAGGTTGAACCAACTAACTTCAGTGGGGAGGGTACTTACCTATGAACTTCAAGCAAGCCTTTGAACCTAAGGACATTGTGTGACTTGTTTGTGTTTTCCATCTACTTGTTTAAAACATAACATCATGACATCATAACATAGCATTTTCACTAACCATTTCAATGACCAAAGGATTTATCTTTGTTCTTTGTTGCAGGTTATAGCTTCCGCTCGTAGAAACAGTATCCAAGTCAACTTTGTAAGGGTACCTCCCAAGCTTAAGGAATTAGTCTCAAACGTTCCTGAGAGCTCTCAATTCATCAAAAAACACGGTCATCTACTTGATTTGCTTACTTCGGGTTTAATGAAGACATGGTGAGTGTTTTGTTCCAGTTCTTTGACCCTAAACATCATTGTTTCACATTTCCCGATTATCGGTTGGTGCCCACAATGGATGAATTCTCCAAACTACTTGGTGTGCATATTATTGATCAGAAACCACTCACAAGCTTAGAGAAGGAGCCTAAACTAGAAATTATTGCAGTAGCCTTACATCTGAAGAAGTTAGACATTATACTGGAAACAAGAAATGGAGTTAATGGTATATTTGCTAAAGTATTAATAGAGAGAGCTCATGTATTCTTTGATGTTATGAGTTACGACGCTTTTGAGGAGATCTTGGCCTTGTTGATTTATGGTTTGGTGTTGTTCCCTAATCCAGACTAATTCATAGATGTGCACGCCATTAACATGTTCCTAACTCATAATCATATACCTACCTTGCTTGGAGATATTATTCACTCTCTTCACACTCGTACTATGAAGGCGCGAGGAATTCTGATGTGTTACATACATCTACTATCTAGGTGGTTTATTTCACACCTTCCTCGACCTATGATGAAGAATGAACAAGGTTTGAGGTGGTCTATAAGGATAATGTCACTCTCTCATTCAGATATTCATTGGTGTTCCCGATCTATGGAAAATATCACTATCATTGACCGTTATGGAGAATTCCCTAATGTGCCACTCCTTGGTATCAGGGGAGGCATTACTTATAATCCTTCTTTAGCATTACATCAATTTGGTTACGCTCGGAGTGATGGTCCTCATGATATGATTATTCAAGGTATTGTGTTCGATTATGACAACGATCTTCAAGGTTACCGTCAAAGGTTTATACAAGCCTGAAGCATGGTGAATAAGATTGACAGCAATAATATGGAACCAAAATACTCCATCCCTATGGAGCCTTACCTCTGATGGGTGGGGTCTCGTTCTCAGAATCTTATGATGCCATATCCAGTTGTTCTACCGATGATCGTTGAGCCTTTTTTTGAAGGATATGTTCCTTATACCATTTTTCATCCTGACATGCCTATTGATCTGGAAGAGCTGCAGAAATCTTGGATTCAGTTGAAGGAAGAAAGGGATACCTTTGAAGCTCAGTTCAATGCTAGAAAAGAAAGAGTGTTGGAGCTGACAAAGCAACTTCACGAAGAGCAGAACCTCAATACATATCACAACACAAAGAGGAAGCGTCCATGGGAGACTTGAGTCTCATATGTTTATTTCCTTTGTACCTTTTCTTGTTTTCTTTCATTGTAAGCCCAAGAAGCAATTATATTTTAAAACCTAATAATACAAGTTTTTTTCCTTTAAAATATTTAAATCCTACTTGGTCCTTGAAAACATTGCATATGCATCTACATACCATACCATTGCATAACAGGTTTTCACGACATGTTTCTTATCTTCTCACTATTTATTTAAGCAGAAATGGATCTCGAACAGTCTGTCAAAGATCTTCAAACTCAGAATACCCAATTTCAAGAGATGATCCTGAACTTGTCCAAGGGACAAGATGATCCTGAACTTGTCCACATCACTAAATTGCAGATCCTCATCCACTCTGGATCCCATTGATAACAGTTCTTCTATTGCCAATCATGACTTCGAGAATTCGATCTACCAAGCCGAGGATAGAAATGAAGAAGATTGTGAAGGGGCTGTAGAACTTGCTAGGTTGTTACAGCAAAAAGAGAAAGTTATACAGTCACATGAAGAACCGATCGAAGTTGTGAATCTGGGTACTGAGAAAGATAAGAAAGAGATTAAGATAGGTGCTGAATTAGAAGAAAATTTCAAGAACATGTTAATTCAGATGTTATATGACTACGTGGAAATATTTGCTTGGCCTTATGAGGATATGCCAGAACTTGATACTGATATTGTGGTTCACCGTCTACCGATGAAGGAAGGTTGTCGCCCGATAAAGCAGAAAGTTCATCGTATGCTGTCACTCCCCGGACTCTCGTCCCGGTGCAGACGCGAACGGTCGGTGATGTTGGAGGTTTAGGTTGAATAGAGTCGCCAGCTAGTCATTTTTACCCTGAAGGAAAGGTAATGCTGCATAAACCTGGAAGGGTATGGATAAGACGGTTGCGAACCAGAGAAACTGAGAAAGGGGGTTGGTTACAACCTGGGAAGGTATTAGCACCCAGATCGTCCGTCGTACTCAACGGGATCCACGTATACCTGATTGTGTTTAAAGGGGGTAGTGTATGTGCTAACAGTGTATAAGAGGCTAGGGAGGAATGGAAGTACGGAGTGTCAGTGCAAGAAGAAAATGAGTGCTCACAACTAAGGCTAAGAAAAGAGAAACTAGGAGGAGGAGAGGGGGAAGACAAAGAGACTTTTGTTCGATAACCGTTAAGTTATGCCTACGTATCCTCTCGTGCAATGAGGAAGTTAGAACACCGTAGTTCGACTCAAAGAGACTTAGTGTTTTTGTAGTGAACTGCTTACTTACCTATGCTCAAGTGTATGACTCGTCTGGCTCGAGTGCTAATTGTCTTGCATTAGACGGAAGAAGCAAGTTCTCGTTTTCAGAGTGAATATGATGAGAAAAGAATCCCGGAGGAGACGTTTATTGTTTGTTTTTGTGTTTTCAATTTTTTATTGTTTTTTCTGGTGTTTTGCATAAGTTAATAAGCTTAAGCCTAAATCAAAGGTTGTAAACTCATTATATCCTCCCTGATCATGGATAATGAGCCTACTTAAGTATGAGATGAAAATCTCAACTTAATTACCCGAATGATGCAAGATTAAGATCATTAACCTACTTGTGATTATTAAGTGTTTTTGGATTTGTTTTGTGTTAAGTAATGAGTCTAAGCTCTAATCAAGGATTAGTGAACTCATTACACCATCCTAAGAGAAGGATGATAGATGGGAACACTTAAGCTGAGGAAGATACCTCAACTTAATTCATGGTTAGGGATTAAATTCATTATATAACAAGCCTTTATTAAGTATATTTTAATTAAAGGGTGGGATTGAGAAGTGGATTTTATGTTTGTAAGACTAGCTTGAGGCGGACTTGTCCATTAAACACTAGGGTTAGTCCCTCTTAACCAAAAGGAATAGATGTAACCCTAATATAAGGCCCAAGTTACAAGCTTAAGTCTTAATAATTATTAGGTGTTTTGATTAAGAGGTGTAAACAAATTAAAGATTTAACACTAAGGATTAAAGTTATACACTCCATCCTAAGATAAGGATACATGCATAACCCTAACTCAATGTCCTAGAGTTTTAAGTGTTTAGCCTCTGATTATGAGATGAGAAGAGAGACTCAAGGATACTCAAAGATAAAAGACTAGGGGAGACTATGTACAACCCTAAAATTATCATGCTTGGATGTTCCTATGGTTTATGAGGCTTAAAGAAAATATCCTTAGAAGGCCACCAAGGAAGAAGAAGCAGATGAAAAAGAGAAGAGAAAGGAGAATAAGTTACTTACTTCCTGAATAAGATAAGTAACCTAAGAGAAAAAGATAGGAGCAAGAGAGCACAAGTGAAGCAAGTTCACTTCAAAGACAAGAAAATATGCAAATGAAAATATGAGAAGAGGTGGGATGTGAAGGCAAATCCACACCCCAACCAACTTACCATAAGCCCCTGAAATGTTAATGTGAGATGCATAAGGAAAGAAATGAAATGAAATGCAACAAGTAATGATGCAATGACCAAGACCAGAAGCAATCATGCAATGTAAATGTGTTATTCAATGATGCAAAGACATGTGAGATGCTTATGTATGATCATACAAGGGATGAGATGCAAAACAAGGCATGTTAGAAGGTTAGAAACACATGGATACACATGAAAATCAATGAATGCAAAGCATACCAAATGAATTAAGAAATGATCAAGCAATGTTCAGACATGTCTTAATATGTCTAAGATGGCATACAAGAGCATGGAATGTCATGGCAAGTTCATATGATTGAGATATGCAAAGATGAATGCAAATGAACATGAGAAATTAGGGTTTTATGAATGCATGAGATGCACATGATCAAAACAGAAGCATACATCATGATAAAAATTTGAAAATGAACTCGAAAAAACCCTAAACACACATAAGATCACTCCCCAAAGATAGAGGTCAGAAGCTAAAACTAGAGGAAGTTATGAATTTTCTAAGTTAACTAGGGTTTTTGGGTACTTCTAAAGGAAAAAGGAAAAACAATTTGGAAATGTAATGCAAAATTATGAGTTAAATAACCTAGATACTACATGCAAAGTATGAAACAATGCAAAAACGAACCAAATGCAAACTCATCATGGTTGATCAGAAATGATTTTCTAAGTTAGGGTTAGAAAATAGGTCATTTTAGAAACCCTAATTCATGATAAATTGTGAAAACATGATCAAACCTAAAAAGAATTTTGTGTGGTGAGATTGTAAATTGTTCTAAATGTCTAAAAATGCTTCATGAATTTTTTGGTGATATTTAAATACTTAAATGTATTTTTAATTAATTAAAATGAATTAATTAACTAAATAAAACATTTAAATGATTTAAAAATATTTTTTAATGCAAAAATTAAAAATAAAAATGTTTTTGAGTTTTGAAAAATATTTGAAATGAAAATGCAGAAAATGATGATTTTAAGAATATTTTTGCTATTTTAAATAATTATATGAAAATAAATGTGAAAAATAAAAAGAAAAATGAAAAGTATGCACAAGCAATGGTCAGGATTGAAAGATGAGAGGATCAAGGGTCCATATGGCAGGTCAACGTGACTTTAAGTATGTGAATCTGAGGGTTAGGGTTTAAAATGAGCTTTGGCGCATGATCCCATGGTCCTAAATTAATCTGATTTAATTAATTCAATTAATTTAATTAATTAGGTTTAGGAATTTAATGAAGCAATCTGGGCCGTGCGTGTCTTAATTTAATCACTCATCCAAGGGCTGACATTTAAACTGGCATTTAAAATAGGATTAGGGCTAAACACTTTTAGGCGACCGGAGATGAGCTCCGGTCGTCTTCTCCGGCGACACAAAATCACATCTCTCTCCCTAGGCCACCCCAAGCTCCTAAAATCTCCAGAATCCATCATTAAACAACATTAAACACAAACCCAGCAACAAAAACAATTTATTTTGCATCAAAATAGAGAATCAAAGAAGAACAAGTTTAGGTCAAAAATTTCAGAGCAAACATACATCCTTGTTTCTCAACCATTTTTAAAAGCAAACATATCATGATGATCAGGAGAGCACATCAAATCAATTTATAACTTAAAATGAAGGTTCTGGGAAAATGTTTTGAGATGACTACTTGAGATGAAGCTTTGCAGTTTGGTGCTTTCTGGCCTCTTCTTTGATGCAAACCAACTCCCTTGAGTCCCTTGATGCTATTGAGAAGCTTGGAAAAAGTTTAAATGGCCTCCTTTGTGAGTTTCAGTTCTGATGAAGCAGAACTCGTGTTTTGGTTTGAGTGGCTTTTAGGTCATAACAATGGGTGGGAAATGATCTTTGAGTGTTTTTGAGTTGATTGGTGGAAGAAGTTTGAAGTTTTGATGGTTGTGTGATGAAATTCGAAGAGAGGAAGGTTTTTGCAAGTTTTTGGCAATATGAATGTGTGAGATGTTTCAGGCTTGTGTGTTCTATGTTTTGAGGTCCATGATGTTTGTATAGAGAGTTGTGATTGGTTCAGAGAGTTGGTGTGGCATAGTTTGATTGGTATGGGCCAGTTTGCAAAAAAGTCAAAAGTGTTGTACCACAAGCATGGCACGGGTCAGAGGAGTTTTCAAGGCTTGTCCTGCCTCAGCTTGATTCATGGAAGGCCTTTGGATTGAATTGAGTGATCTACAACACTTGGATCAAGAGATTGTATGGCTTTTGCAATTTCCCCTCTTTGAAAATTTTGTGAAAATGATCCATGGAAACTTGCAATCCAAGGCATAATTTTGGTCAAGGAAAGTTGTGTTATCATGTTATGATGCTTAGAGATGGATTAAAGGTCACAAGAAGTCTTAAAACTTGGTTTTGCAAAAATCCCTCTTTGGCACATACTTGAGAATTATGTGATTTTTCCCAACTTTGAATCACCATGACTTGAGTTCTAGGATGAATCAAGAGGATTTCTTGTACTTTTTGAAAATGGGAAGATCCAGTCTACAACTTTCATGTTTAAAGATTTTTCATTTGAAGCCTTTTTGATCAAGAAAGATGAGGTTGAAAATCTTTCCCAAAATGGAAAGTTTCCATTACAAGTCATGTCCAAAAATGGAAAGTTTGCAAATGGTTTGAAATTATTCAATCTTGTGAACTTATAACCACTTATAAGATCAAATAAAGATCATAGAACCTCAAAATGATGAAGATGACCCTTTGGTACCATTGGTGGTGGCCTCAGATGCCTTGATTCTGACTTTTCTTGCACAATAAGTTACCAGTTGATCAGATGACTTCCACAATGAATTTCTTCATAAAATTTGGTTCACATGATCCTTATAACATATAAAGACCATTAGAATCAAGAATGACCAAAAAATTTGAGATTAAGGGCCTCAAACCCAAAACCCTAAGTTTAGGTCATCTGTGTAGAAACTGCTCAGTCTGCTTGAACACCTATGCAATGCTTTGTGACATTTTGACTTTAATGAACCTTGGGGAGCATAAGATGATCATAGAACACTCATGGACCCTCTTGGAATTCTTCAAGACCTTTGAGATAACTCAGATCACTTCTTGGATTCTCCTGATCACAAACCCTAGGTATGCAACTTATGTAGTGAAACAAAATATGCAATGTGAGATGGTATGCTTATGCAATGCAATATGAAAAGATCACAAGCCATGGTGTAAGAAAAAGAGAGGGAAATTTTGGGGTGTTTACAGCCGCCCCTATCAAGCATGAGTTAGTTGTGCAGGGTGTAAACTCCTGGCTTAACAGACAAACAAGATAACTTGTGGTTGAATACCAAGACAGTCTGAAATTTGAACTCTTTATTAAAAGAAGGAAATGGATATAAATTGTAATAGGCATTATAGTATGAGTATCAAATGAAAGCGACGGAGGACGACCATTGAGCAAAGGACGATTGTTGGGGATGAAAAACGGTAAGTAAAGTAATGACGGGGACAACCCTCACGCTGGGAAATAAAGAGACCGCGACAGGGACAGTCATCGGGTAAACTGATGAAGGACGATCATCAGGATAAAGGAAAAGACCATGACGGGGACGACCATCGGGTAAAAACTCTATGGGGATTAAAGAAATGAGGAAAGCACTGACGGGGACGACCATTAGGTTAAAGGGTAAATAAACCGCGACGGAGATGGCCATAGGGTAAAAGAATAAATGAAATAATGATGAGGGACGGTCATCAAAAGGGTGAAGGACGATCACCTAACAGGGTATGGCTGCTGAAAATATCGCGACATAGGACGAATGCCGGATATAAAAGATCAAAGATGGGGACGGCCATCGGATAAGCATGATGAAGGACGATCATCAAGAGGTGAAGGACGATCACCTAGCAGGGTACGACTGCTCTGTTGGGGATTATCTCGACATAGGACAAATGTCGGATAACAAAGATCAACGATGGGGACGACCATCGGATAAATGATGAAGGACGGTTATCATAAGGTGAAGGACGATCACCTAGCAGGGGACGGCTTCTAAAACGATATCGCGACATAGGACGAATGCCAGATAGAAAGTTCCAACAATGGGGACTCCACTGGGAAATAGGATGAGGGACGGTCATCCAAAGGTGAAGGACGATCACCTGGCAGGGGACGGATGCCGAAAATATCACGAATGGATAGAAAAGTTGTTTTGTTGGTGACTTACTAGGGAATGGTAAACACGAAAGAGTGCTTACGCTTTAAAATAAACGGTATAAGTGTTTGACAGTGTGTAAGACTAAAGATGCGGACGAGCATCCTTAGGACCACGATACCGATGAGTATTGATAGAAAAAAACACTGACACGTGTTTAAGGATGATGATACAGACGAGTATTAATCGGTTAAGCAAGGAACACAGACGGGTGTTGATCTGCTGAAGAGATGATACATACAAGATACAGACGAGTATCAGAGGATTGTGTATAAGTATGTACAAGTGTTTGACCTATTGGGGAAATATGACATGGGCGAGTGTCAAAAAGAATATGTACAAGTATGAACAAGTCTGTATTGAGAGTGCAAAAAGTATTCTGGCTTTGTCTGCGGGGGATAAGTTTTGTATATTGCTGGTAAAGTGATTCTGATGTCTGCAGGTGATTGGCTCGAACCTGGCTTATGATCATGCAAATGTTTGATTTTTGCCGTAATGCTCTGTATTAGACGGAATTCTACGCTTAGTTTGGGGAAAATGATTCGAATGCTATGATTATGCAAAATGAGAGAACCGATCCGAGATCTGGATCTTGCAGGGAGAAAGATCTCTGGGCGATCTGTCTGGAGGGAAAACTCCGTTGGGGAAAGAGATCATTGGCCGATCTGTGGGGAGAGAGGATTACCGAACGATATTTCTAGGGAACTCTGTGGGGATCTCGGATGGGGAAGCTTCTGTTAAAGAGACTCATGTTGGGTATGAGGAGGGTTCGACAACTCCGCTGGGGAGGAACTGGAAACTCTGATAGGGAACAGAAAGTCTTGGTGACTGGCTGAGGAAGGTGACTCTTCCCACTCTGCTGAGGATGAGAAAATCCTGGAGACTTTGTTGAGGAAAATAAGATCCTAGCAAATCTACTGGGGAAAAGAAAGTCATGGCGATTAGCTGAGGAAAACTTTGGCAACTTACTGGAGATGAGAGGATCTTGGCAACTCAGCTGAGGAAAACTCTGGCGACCTCACTAGGGAAAAGAAGACTCTGGCAACTCTTTGAGGGAAAAAGAAGTTCCTGGCGACTTTTCTAGGGAGAAGGAGTTCCTTGGCAACTTCGCTGGGGAAGAGCCGTTCAGGCATTGCTCGGGAGATCTTGCTTGGGGAGAAGAGAACTTCTGGGAAGTAATCTGTTGTAACTCCTTCGTCCAAGCGACACGCTGGGGATTTAATGGGTTTCTCGAAGGATCCTCTGAGGGGATGACAGCTTCGTGGGGGGAAACTCCTGTCAAGTAACCCTGCTGAATAGGTGATTGCTGACTTGGCTGGGGATACGAGGCTTGATATACCCTATGTTGTGAGATTGTATGTCTTGAGTACCTGCAACCCGTTAAAAAGAAACACACAAGTGTCCCGAGGTATCCTCAACCAGATTCCTTCATAGGAGTTAGATTTGCTCGAGAGTTCATATTTCCTGCAAGCATGGCTTATATGTTTTCATGCAAGTGTTGTATTATGAACTTTGGACATTTTGCAAACGAAACAAAAAATGTACAAAACAAAGTGTGACTGAATATTCTGATTTTATTGATTTGTGTGCCCTGAATGGGCAAGTATAGTGAAGAAGCGAATCCCTGAAAGGAGGAGATTGCTGTAAATTGAGAAAATAAAGGTATTGGCAATGTTGAAGTTGACGTTCTAATGAGCTTCCTTTGCTATGACCTGTATGACCTTGACGTTCTTCTTATCTTGCTTTCTGAAGAAGGTTGATTCAGACCGATTCTTTATCCTTTCGGAGCTTGCCATGTTGTGAGTGATACAAACGAAATCAGAATGCAGTTGTTCGCTTTTTCCCTGATTTTGCGTGGATCGCCCTTTCGGGTTTTCAATCCACTGGGATACCCATTTTTGCCTGAGTTGTCCGATGTGGCTTTTCAACTCAGCGGGTGTACACATTTTTTAATTTCCCTTATTTTTGCCCGAGTCTTTTATTTTGTTTTTGACTCGTCGGGATGCCCTATTTTTGCCTGGACTTACATCCATAGTAGTGAGCATCAGTGCCCCACCAGAGAAAACTTTCTTTACTATGAATGGGCCTTCGTAGTTTGGCGTCCATTTTCCCCTGTGGTCTATATGAGGAGGAAAAAGTCTTTTTAGAACAAGCTCTCCCACTTGGTATTCCCGAGGTCTGACTTTCTGATCGAAGGCTTTCTTCATTCGCTTTTGATATAACTGCCCATGACAGATGGCCGTTAATCTCTTTTCTTCAATCAGACTCAGTTGGTTATATCGAGATCGGACCCATTCTGCTTCATCCAGTTTCACATCCATCATTACCCGTAAGGAGGATAGTTCAACTTCAACAGGTAGGACAACTTCCATACCATACACAAGCTCATAAGGTGTTTCCCCAGTAGATGTTCTGATAGAGGTTTGGTACCCATGCAAGGAAAATGGTAGCATTTTGTGCCAGTCTTTGTAGGTGACAACCATCTTCTGCACAATCTTCTTGATATTCTTGTTAGCTGCCTCAACAACGCCATTCATCTTTGGCCTGTAAGGAGAAGAGTTGTGATGTTGAATTTTGAAGTCCCGACAAAGTTCTGCCATCATTTTGTTGTTCAAATTGGAACCATTATCAGTAATGATTCGCTCAGGAACTCCATATCGATAGATGATATCCCTTTTCAGAAATCGAGCTACCACTTGCCTGGTGACGTTTGCATACGAAGCTGCTTCAACCCATTTGGTGAAGTAATCAATGGCTACCAGGATGAATATGTTACCATTTGAAGAAGTCAGTTCAATCTTTCCAATCATATCAATTCCCCACATGGCGAAGGGCCAAGGTGAAGACATTACATTCAAAGGATTCGGAGGCACATGTACTTTATCCGCGTAGATCAGGCATTTGTGGCATTTTTTGGCATAAGCACAACAGTTTGCATCCATTTTGATCCAATAATACCCTTATCTTAATAGCTTCTTTGCCATTGCATGTCCTCCGACATGGGTACCGAAAGAACCTTCATGTACTTCATGCATCAGTAGGTCTGCTTCCTTCTTGTCAACACATCTGAGCAAGACCATATCGGAGTTTCGCTTGTACAAAGAGCCATTAGTATTAAGGAAGAAACTGCAGGTTAGCCATCTTAATGTCTTCTTATCATTTGACGATGCCCCAGGTGGGTATGTCTAAGTTTCCAAGAAGCATTTGATGTCATGGTACCAAGGCTTGTTATCAGTGACAGTGTCCACAGAGAATACATATGCCGGTCTGTCCAGTCTGGATACCAAAATCAGAGGTACATAATTGGCGGCATGTACTTTGAGCATGGATGAAATGGTAGCCAAAGCGTCTGCTAACTGATTCTCATCTCGGGGGATGTATTCAAGTTTAATTGTTGTGAAGAAGGTCAACAATCTCCTCGTATAGTCACGGTAGGGAACTAGATGCTCCTGATGAGTGTACCACTTGTTGTTGGTCTGGTTGATTACCAAAGCTGAATCTCCAAATACATCAAGGTTTTGATCCTGAGGTCAATGGCTTCCTCAAGACCCATGATACAAGCTTCGTATTTTTCTTCGTTGTTAGTGCAGGGAAAGGTGAGCCTTGCTGAGAAAGGCATATGAACCCCTTTAGGTGTAATAAGCACTGTACCAACCCCACGATCGTTGCAATTAACTGCCCCGTCAAACATCATAGTCCATGTTTCTTCTGGGTCAGGCCCTTCAGTGTGAATAGGCTCTTCACAATCTTTTGCTTTTAAGAACATGATGTCTTCATCAGGGAAGTCAAATCTCATAGGCTGGTAATCATCAATGGGTTGTTCATCCAGATAATCAGACAATACACTGCCCTTGATGGCTTTCTAAGAGGTGTACTGAGTGTCATATTCTATTAGAATCATTTGCCACCTGGAAAACCTTCCAGTAAGTGCTGGCTTCTCAAATATGTACTTGACTTGATCCATCTTTGAGATCAATAAGGTAGTATGCGTCAACATATACTGTCTTAGTCGGCGAGCAGCCCACGCTAAAGCACAACAAGTTTTCTCGAGTAGTGAATAACGTTGTTCACAGTCGGTAAACATTTTGCTCAGGTAGTATATTGCATACTATTTTCGACCAGACTCGTCATGTTGGCCCAACACACACCCCATTGATTCATCTAATACTGTCAGGTACATGATTAGAGGTCTTCCTTTGATTGGAGGCATGAGAATTGGAGGTTCTTGCAAATATTCTTTGATCTTGTCAAAAGCTCTCTAACAGTCATCGTTCCACCTGACTGTTTGCTCTTTTCTTAACAACTTGAACAAGGGTTCATGGGTTGCAGTGAGATGGGATATGAACCTTGAGATGTAGTTCAATCTACCTAAGAACCCTTGAACTTCTTTCTCAGTATTAGGTGCAGGCATTTCCTGAATAGCTATGACTTTATCGGGATCAACCTCAATTCCTTTTTCACTTACAATAAAACCCGACAGCTTACCAGAACATACCCCAAATGTGCATTTGTTGGGGTTCATCCTTAATTGATACTTTCTCAGATGCTTGAACAATTTCAGCAGATTCACCAGATGATCTTCCTCTGTGAGGGACTTGACAATCATATCATCCACATAGCACTCGATTTCCTTATGGATCATATCGTGTAATAATGTTACCATAGCCCGTTGATATGTTGCACCGACGTTCTTCAAACCAAACAGCATTACCTTGTAACAGAACATGCCCCAAGGTGTAATTAAAGTTGTCTTCTCCATGTCTTCAGGTGACATCTTGATCTTATTGTATTCAGAAAATCCATCCATAAAGGAAAATATCGAGAACTGAGCCGTGTTATCCACCAATACGTCAATGTGAGGTAATGGGAAATCATCTTTCAGGTTGGCTCTGTTCAAATCTCGGTAATCGACACACATACGCACCTTGCCATCTTTCTTAGGTACTGGTACAATGTTAGCAACCCACGGCTGGTAACTAGTTACAGCGAGAAAACCGGCGTCCAACTTCTTTTGTACTTCCTCTTTGATTTTCATGGCCATGTTTGGGTGAGTACGACGCAACTTCTGTTTAACTGGCGGACAATCTTCTTTCAATGGCAGCCTGTGCATGACAATATCTGTATCCAAGCCTGACATATCTTGATAAGACCAAGCGAACACATCGACATATTCTCGGAGCATACTGATGAGTTGTTCTTTCACTGGAGCTTGCAGACTAGCCCCAATCTTCACCTCTTTCACATCTTCCTTGGTACCAAGATTGATAGTCTCAACCTCCTTCTGATGAGGAGCAATCACCTTTTCCTCTTGTCTCAATAACCTGGCCAACTCTTCAAGCAAATCATAGTCTTGTTCAACCCCTTCATCTGCTTGATTAATCGGATTGTTGAAGTCATACGAGGTCATAGCAGTGTCGTTGTCGGTGCATTCTGGAAGGTTATCTCTGCAAGGGTTGAGATTTTTTCATTTTAGTGATTGATTTTATCTTATTTAGAAAAAGTGAATGAAGTTTTTTAAGAAAAACATTGCCATTTATTGTTTTGTGCGAAAATAACAAAAATGAAAAGACAGTGAGCAAAAAGATTGTTTGCAAAAAATGTCCATTGTTCATTAATTTCAATTTGCACAAAATACATATATGGCCTTATTACAAAATGAGTCCTGGCACCTTGGGCAAGATGCAGGACTTGATGCATGCTTAAACAGGAAATAATAATTACTCTGCAGCAGTAACCCTTATAATTTCCTGGGAAGACCAGTTGAGGACTTGTTGGCCCAGGACTCTTGGACGAATCCAGCTTTACAGGTTGTAGTCGCTTTCAGCCTCGTCTTCCACATTGTTGATAGCATTCGGGGTCAGCATTCCCCCACTTATGAACTTGGGAGCTTTAGCAGCCTCCTCTTGAGCTCGTCGAGATGGTCTGTAACCCAAAACGAATTTGTCTTCCTTTATCTGAACTTCAGCAGCTTGCCCCAGCCTTGGGCATTCCCGTCTTTAATAACCTTCCGAGCTTGCTTGTAAGACGCAATTGAAGTACCTGATACTTCAACTGTTGCTTCATTGACATTGAGGGCTTCAAAACCCTGACTCATTGTCTCATGGATCTCCTCGTCCATCTCTATGTACTTGTACGTAGCCAGGTGACTGACAAAGATGTCTTCTTCTCCACAAATTGTGATAATTTGGCCTTCTCACTCGTATTTTAACTTCTGGTGAAGGGTAGACATCACTGCGCCAGCGGCATGAATCCAAGGTCTACCCAACAAACAGTTGTAGGCAAGCTGAATGTCCATCAAATAGAAGGTAGTTTTGAAAATCTGTGGGCCAATTACCACAGGCAGCTCAATTTCTCCGAGAACCAATCTCTTAGAACCATCAAAGGCTCTCAGAACCAGGTTACTCGGACGAAGTGCAAGACCATCATATTCCAGCTTGACCAAGGCTTTCTTTGGTAATACATTGAGTGATGACCCAGTGTCAACCAAGACATGAGAAAGTACATCACCTTTACATTCCAGAGTGATATGCAAAGCTTTGTTGTGATTACGGCCCTCCGTGGTCAGACCAGCATTGGTGAAACCTAGTCCATAACTAGTATGACATTTGAAACCACCGTTTCTAACTAATTAACTGTGATCTCCTCAGGTACATAAGCTGCGTGCAAGACTTTGAGTAGTGCATTCCGGTGAGCCTCAGAACACATGAGTAGTGATAATATGGAGATCTTGGAGGGTGTCTGGTGGAGCTGGTCCACAACTTTATAGTCACTCTTCTTGATAATCCTCATGAACTCGTCTACATCCGGATCAAAAGACGTCTTCTGAGTCTCTTTGGCAATTGGTTCTTCTGGCACCACATTCTTGCCTTTAGCTTTGGCAGCAGCTTCTGCTTCAACATTAACTCTGGAAAACTGTGAAGCAAAGAGACGTCTGTTCCGAGTGAAGCCTCCGCCTCCCCCGACATTATCAATTTGTGGTGTAGAAGTTGAAGAGTCAAGAGTGACTTTCTTTCCGTTGCAATAAATATCTGAGCCGTAATGCCAAGGCACGACACTGCTGCTGTCATAGGGAATTGGTCCAGGCACTGTGATGGTAACCGAACTGATTGATGCGGAAGAAGGAGTTGTAACAGTCTGAGGATCATAGTAGATTGTGATAGGAGGTTTTTTTGAAAATGATACAGGTGCAGGAAGTTGTTGATGTTGAGGAGGGTGTTGTTGAAAATTGTTGTTGAGAGAATCCGGAACATGAATGATTGCTGATTTATAATAAATGGTAATCGTTGAGATGTATTCATTGATGGTTGTTGTTGTTGTTGTAGTAGACTCTGGTTAGATAATGTTTGCTGATGTTGTAGGAGATACCTCTGAAATGGTGTTTGTTGGTGTTGTAGAAGAGGTGTTTATTGATGTTGTAGAAGCGGGAACCGTTGATGTGATTTGTAAGATGCCTTCTTTGATAAGACTGTTGATACCAATCTTCAGACTTGCACAACCGTTGGCAGAAATCTGGCAAGCTTCACAATGGGCCTCACAGCCCAGGAACACTTGGCATTTCAATAGCTGAGCGTTAACTTTGGCCAGTGGTGTTTGAATACTTGCAATGTCATCAATAAGAACAGATGATTGGTCCTCTTCAATGGCATTATTCCTCGGTCCACCGTGATTCAATATTGGATTCTTTGTGACATTTGGTGGAGGTGCGAAATTCAAAGCTTTGGAATCAACTAAGTCCTGAACTTTCATGTGCAACACCCTACATTTCTCTGTTGTATGGCCAGGTGCATTGGAGTGAAAAGCACATCTGGCATTGACATCATAGTTCCATGGAAGATTCAAAGGATCTGGCGGAGTTAAGGTTCTCAATTCAATCAGGTTGAGCTTCAATAACTGTGGAAGTATAGCTGCATAGGGCATCAGGATGGGATCGATAACCTTGTTGATTTGTGAAATCCTTTGTTGGAACGAACGTTGTTGTTGGTTATTGTTGTTGTTGTAAGACCTCCGTTGCTGTGGAGGATACTATTGTTGTTGTGGGAAGTGTTGTGGTTGGGGTACTGGAGTAGGGATAGTGAAAGCAGCTACTGATCTTTGCATATACTGGGGTCTACCTCTATTAACATGCACTGCATTAGTCTCTCATGTTATTCTGGGTCCGGAGAATGGTTTCCTTGCGTTGCTGGAATTAGCACCGTTGTTAGAGATCTTACCCATCTTCAATAAGCTTTCAATTCTCTCACCAACTATAACTACATCAACAAAGCTAGTAGAAGAGAAAGCAGTAAGTCTATCAATATAGGTTCCTTGCAAGGTGTTCATAAATATATCAGCCATTTCCCTTTCAGACATAGGTGGCTGGACAGCAACAGCAAGCTGTCTCCATCTTTGGGCATATTCTCGGAAACTTTCTCTTGAGGACTGAGACATACCCATCAACAAAGTTCTATTGGGTGCCATATCCAGGTTGTACTGATATTGGCACACAAAGGCCTCAACTAAGTCTTTCCATCTTCTGACTGTTGCTATGAATAAGTGATAATACCACTCTCTGGATGCCCCGGTTAAACTGTCTTCAAAATAAAACATCCACAATCTCTCATCCATGGTATACGCTTTCAATCTTCCCAGAAAAGATTGTAAATGGGTACGAGGACAGGATGTACCATTATACTTTTTGAAGCATGGAGGTTTAAACTTGTGAGGAATCCTGACTCCTTTCACCAATCCCATATCCATCACATCAAATCCCAAAGAGTTGTGGGATTCCAAAGATCTCAGCTTCTCAGATATCTCGTCCAGACATTGATCATAAACTTCATCATCCCTAACACCTAATACTGTAAATTTCTCGTCCTGAGGATCTTCCTGTAGAACACGATCTCTAGTGTTTCTCTGGGTATTTCCAATAACATTGACTTCAGGGTTGACGTGGGGCCCAAACTCTGGTGGATTTGTTTGCGGCTGATCGCGCGCGTTGTTACTAGTACCTCCAGTGCCTGCATGGTTCTCGTATGGAGTTTGCCGCTCGACCAACTCCCTTAATATTTCCTGGGTTTGTGCTAGCCCAATCATCACAACCATGAATTGATTCATATGAGTCCTCACTTCTGTCCTAACATCAGTCATCTGAGTCCACATTTGTCAGTTCTTGCTGTAGTTGATCCATCTGTAAGCTTGAAAGGTTGTTTTTGGTCGGATACCGGTGGATGCGATTGACGGGAAAGACTCTCCTACGAGCAATATTTCCTGAAACAATCAACAGAGTGAGAAAACAACAACAAAACACCTGCAACACAAAGAATATGAAGTTAGCATGCAATGCAATATGTTTATTTGTCTTCAGAGGGTATCCGATTTGGCTCTTTGGTTTTGACCTTCTGGACCTCTGGGAATGATGGAGATGCTAAAGTGAACGAAGTCCAAGAGAAAGTCCAGGTAACACATAAACCATAACATTACAAAATGCTAAAATACATAGTTTATGATTACAACAAGTTCCCATGGTGGGTCAGAATACAATCAAGTCAAGAATACAAACAAAATCACCATGGAGAAATAAAGTACAACCAAAATAAAATACAAGTAAAAGAGAAATCAAACATCCAGCACAAATTCATCCTCCTTGACTTCTTTCAGGAGATCATCAGTCACTGGTCCAACTGGATGCTCTGTGATGGTCCTGATGAGAAGGTTTCTGGTTACAATGGCGTTTGTCAACTTCTGGTACTTGTCTTGTTCTTTTGATCTCTTCAACCCCGCCCGGAGTTTCAGCTCAGAGATGTCCTTATGTGCTGCTATCAGTGCTTCCTGACTCCTCTTCTCATTGGCTTCCAGTTGCTCTATCTTAGCCTGTGTTTTCTGATCTTCTTGCAAGTGAGCTTCAGTTATTCTGATCCACCTACCCTGACGCTCTTCCAGATAGTGCTCAGCTCTGGCTTTCCGAATCTTGGCTTCTTTGCAAGCATTCTTCAATACCAGTTCTCTCGTGTTATACCCCAAAATTTGTCCTCCCAAAATCAAGACAATATCTTTCAAGACTTTTAAATGATCATAAGGTCCTCAAGACTCCCAATTGATCAAGAAGTGTGGAAGTTTCCCCAGACAACGCCTCCTCCTAAGCACAGTGTACAAAACTAGGGTTTTGAGTTTCCTCAGGTTAAAATGACTTTCAAGGCTTCAAGTGAGCTTCATGTCATCCCATTTGACTTGAATAATCCCTATGTCAAGTTTCAAAGCTTTCCCAAAGAGCTTGCCCAATCAGATGATCAGATATGCAAAAATCAATCAAAGTAGTTAAAAAGTCAAATTGAGGTCAACTGTGGTCAAATCAAAGTCACACTTCAAAATTTTTTGCCAACATCAAGGTTATAAAGTAAAATTCATCTTTTGATCAAGGGTTGATCATGATTCATCAAGGAAGTTTCAGATCATCAAGAATCAGGAGTTTCTAAATTAGGGTTTTCTTAAGAAAAGTCAACTGAACTTTGACCAACCATAAATTTCACATGCTTCATCAAAAATTTCCCATCCAAAGCTTATTTTGAAGGAAATTTAATTCTATACAACTTTGTGTCTCACAAGCCAAGCCTAAAAATGCTTTATTTGGAAGGTATGAGCTAAAACATTATAGGTCATTTCAAAAGTCAACATCTTCCAAAGGACATAATTTGAAAATGGTAAAAGATATGGACATGAGACCAAAAAGGTTTGTTAGAGGACTCTTTAAGATTTATAAAATGTCCAAGAACACCTTCATAGCCTTAAAATTGATGGATTTGTGCCTTGTCAAAGTTGGGAGATTTTTGAGGGGTGTATGAAGAAAATAAGGCCTTAAAACCAAATTTTTCCAAATGGGCCTATTATTTTGCAATCCAATCTTTATGATGACATCAAGCACGACCCAAAACCAAAGAGTTATGATTTTTATTATTTATTTATTATGTATTTGGATTTTATTCATTAAAATTCAATTTAAATATGAAAAATCAAATAATGGTCAAGATATTTGATTGGAAATCATTTAAATCATATTTGGAATGATTGGAAGTCGATTGAAATCAGATTGGATCAAAATAGCAAGGTATCATTTGATTTTTCTCATATTTATGATCATGGTTTCCTTCATACTCAAGTTATCTCATAAGCCCACAAATCCATAAGTTTCTTGACCTAAATTCAATCCTTATAAGTACATGAACTGAACACAAGCATATGGGACGAATTTTTGCAGCCAAGAACATTAAGAACAACCTCAAAAATTTCAAGAAAAAGTGGCAATCAGATTTTCACTTAGAGGCAATCTCAAAGCAATTTGAAGGTCTAAACATGATCTTTGATCATCCTTGATGCTATTCCAATGCCTTACTTCATCAAAATCTCGTTCATATGCATAAATCGATTTTGGTTTTTTCTTAATTTTTTTCGTTTTTGGATTTTGCTTATTCATGTGTTATCAATGATATTTGACCTTGAATTGTTGTTTGTGATGATCCTTAGGACGTTTCTGGGCAGGTTTCTTGGAGTTCCACCATATAATCCGTGAACCACCATGTTTAGGGTTCCGAAAGTTGTAATTTGGGATTTCGTTCAAGAACTAATTTTAGACCAAATTAAGGACATATTTAGGTTTATTAGGTTGTCTTTGATTGATCTGAGTCATTAAATTGGATTTCTTGTTTGTATTTTTCATGTTTAAGTATGCAGGATTTTTAGTGACGGAAAAGATCTGTCACTACAACCTTTTGTGACGGACCAAGCGTCACTATAAGCTAACCGGAGGGCTGGAGGTAGAAGACGGGCTTTGGCGCGTTTTTGAAATTCAAAAAAGGCACATTCTTTTTATGGATTTTGGTTCATTCCTTTAACACAAGCACGCAACTTGTCCCAGCGGTCAAACATGAAGCGTATGAGGTATTTGGGGTGGGTTCGATCCTTGGCTGATCCCTCCACCCCATTTTTCTTCTTCTTGTTTTTTCTTTTATATTTTTAACTAATTATTATTATTTTATAATTATTTATTATACTAATTAATTAATTCACCAATATTTTGTTAATATTTTTTATAAAATCAGTAATGAATCAATTAATAATAAAAATATATATTTTTTTATAAACATGATTTATCTATGAATTAATCAATTTTTTTATAATAATAGTTTGTTTATAGTTTTTTTTTATTTTGTAAATAAATGTTTACTATTTTAATTATTTATTTAAACACTTATATGATTTTTGTAAATATCTAATTAATTTTCTTATTTTCATAACTAAATTGTATAATTATTTTTCTATAATCTTTTTCTATTTTAAAATTCTAAATTTTGTATATAATTAAATATTAATGCAATTTCACTTAAAATATTTTCATGATAACTTCAATTTTCTTACTAATTTCTTTATGCCTATTTTTTCAAAACCCTAATTTCTTTATACTTATTTCTTTTCAAACCTTATTTTCTTATTATAATTATACTTATTTTCTTAATAAATTCTAATTAACCCTTAAATATTTTTTGCTTATATTATTACTATTGCTTTATTTATTTACTGTTTTATGATAATTATGTTGTATCTCTCCCAAAGCCTTGTAATAATCTGTAGATTTATTTTTCCGTCTTTATTTTCTTTATAAATTTTAATTGTGTGGTTAGTAATTTAGGGTGTGAATTCCTAATTGTGATTAAATAAAATTAGATAATTAATTAAAAGATATTAAATATTTGAAATAAAACACTCACACACGTGAGTCGATCTTTGATCGCCATCCTGCACTTCCTAGGGTATTCCTCTTGGTTGCCTTAAAATATGGTTAAGTCCCTCGAAAATGGGGTGTCTAAAAAGCAATGTCCCTTAACAAAAAAATCATCAAGTCCCTTCCAGTTTAAAAGATCAAGTCCCTTTGAGGTTGCCTACGGAATAATGATCTTGTCCCTTCGAATAAATGATGATAGTTCATACGAATTGCTAAAGACACCCCTAAGTTGCCTTCTATGACCATACGATGACCCTACGTCCGTCCCTTAATAAAATCCAAGGTAATGACTACCTATTCCTTAATAATAGGGATAGTCTTACCCTTGACAGAATATATAAGAACATGAATGACTTAGTCTAGGGTAGGTACCTCCTAGTTACTTGCTCACTTCTTAAAATTACTTTTTACACCTCACTTTCTTAAACATTTTTCAAAACAAGGCTTTGTATACATCCATATGAGGATCATTACAAAGTACTTAGAAAAATTTCTAATCACACACTACACTCTTCAAAAAACAATTTAAGTGAGCTAAGTAACTAAGAGCCTATGGATAACCATGGATATAAAGGGTGCTAACACCTTCCCTTTATATAACCTACCCACCGAACTCAAGTCTTTTAAAAATAGGTCTTTCCTGTTCTTTTATGTCCTTTCCACTTGGATAAAATAAAAGTCGGTGGCGACTCTTGCTATCCGCAACATGACTAAAAGTCAGTTCTCCCACCGTGTTACATCCCGCTCAGGCTTTTCTGATGAAGTCCTTTGTTTTCTCTATCTTGGTCACATGCTCGATACGGAGCTTCTCTAACCTTGCATTGTCCAGACGACTGTCATTCCTTTCCCAAAGGGTCTTTTTCAAAGCTTCAGCTAACTGGGCATTTCTTCCCTTCAACTTCTCAAATTCTTCTAGGCTGACTGTAGCTACGGGTTCTACTGCTGATGGACCTGACAGATCTTCCAGAGTGAATGGCATGCGAGTGATTTGTCCTCTGATGCGAGACCATTCAGTGTACTGAGCATAAGCTATGTTGTGGAATTTCCCCAAAATAGCAGTCCCTTTAGTCTGTATGTGATCCCAAGCCTAGGCTGCTTGTCGGACGGTGGCATTATTGCTCTGAAAGGCACAATAAAGAGATTCTGCTAAGTCCTGCTCCCGAGGTGGATGTACAAAGGCATACCCTAATTGTCTTCTGAATAGCAAAGGATTGTAATTGATGCAACCCATTACTCCAATAAGAGGTACATTAGGATATTGTCCACAACTTGTAATTATGTCTCTGCCCTTGGTGTTCTGAGTACACCACCTGATGTCTTCTGAAGTAAGGGCCATCATCCTTTTAGCCCAGTTCCTTGTCTGGTGTGGATTCAGGAAAGCTTCCGTATTCTGAAGTAAGGGCTATCAACCAACTGTAGAAGAGAGGTGCACAACACCTTACCAGTCTTCCTCTTTATTTCTCATTCCTCTGATGAACTGAGTAGTAAGAGTCTCCTAACAAGGTAGGAACTGGATTCTTTATCATGAAGATGTGGATGGCATTTTTGCTTACAAACTTAGGCTCGTCTGCAAACAAGATGATACCATAAATACTGAGAGCTAGGAGAGCACACACAGTCTCCCAATTCCCTTCTGCAGCTTGCTTTGTAGCCTGAGTGACCAAGAAATCCAGATGAAGGCCTGGTATTCCAGCCTTAGACGTTATGTGCTCATCAATAGTAGCTACTTCCAGATGTAGTGCCTTAGCTATGTCTTCATTTTTAGGAGCAGTCATCTCATGGTTGAAAGAGATTCCTCTTCTGATAGGGACACCCAATAACATAGAATACTCTTCCAGCAAAGGACATATCTGAAAATCTGGGAAAGTGAAGCAACAGAGAGGAGGGTCATAAAACTGAAGACAAGTGTGAATCATGCTCCTCTGTGATGCATCCAAGTCCATGATCATGTACAGGATTCCACCATAATGCTCTCTGAATAAGGGAACATGATCACGGGTGATAAGAGCCTGTATCTGCCTGATGCCTGTCAGAGGGTACTCAAAGAAATGGTATGTGATGTTGCTCTTCCTAGATGAGTCTATACTGACAATGGGTGCTGATGAAGATAACCGAAGAAGATAACTAATGAAGAGTTGGAGAAGATATCTGAGCAGAAGAACAGTCAAAACCAAACCAATAGGAAGTGGGTACCCTGTAAAACAAATAGACAAAATTTTAAATGATGCAATATGATGTATGCAAATGATATGCAAGGGTTTGTGATCATGTGCTAGATTGTCAGTTGCTTTGATAGGGTCCATGAGTGTTCAGAATTCCGGATGAAGGTCTGAGAACCAGTAACCAGGTGGGGGACTCAAATAAAGAGTCACTTGTCCAGGGTTTCAAAAAACTAGTCCAAAACAGTGTAACCTTAAAACAATATCCAGTAACAGGGTATGATGAGGCCCAGGGTTCCTGCAAACCTGTAAACAACCCAACCTACTCACAGGTATTGTTCTAGAACAAGGATCCTCAGGTTCGGATCTATTATGAGAAGTGTAAACACTTCTAACCCGGAGGTACAATGTTTAACCTAATCATAAAGGATCCTTATCTAATTCACCTCATATGCTTAAGGTCATCTAAAAAAGTTCATCCAGACTTAGCAGGCTTCCCAGATAGCCCTAGCACTACAGGAGATCCGTAGCACAAAGTTCTCAAGAAGAAACCCACGCCTGAACCGTGTTTTCATATTCCCGCACCAGACCGAAATGGAATGGGAAAGAATATGAAGCCACTCTAATCCTATGTCTGTCGCTCAGGCCTTTGTGTTAGACCTTTCTCACTGGAATACCCCTCCCACCAAGGCAAACTATCAAATCCAGCATAAATGATATGATAAAAATGAAATGCGTAAAGCAGTAAATGAAAGCGTAAAGTAAATGCAGTAAATAAAGATGTACAGATAGCAATAAATAAAGCAAAAACAAAAGCACACATAGCACATAACACCCCCAGTAAAAGAAAACAAACAAGCGCTAGGAGAAACCCACAAGAGAACCAGAAGCCCTGGTTGCAAAGGTCCCCAGCAGAGTCGCCAAGCTGTCGCTCCCCAGACTCTCGTCCCGATGCAGACGCAAACGGTCGGTGATGTTGGAGGTTGAGGTTAAATAGAGTCGCCAACTAGGCATTTTTATCCCGAAGGAAAGGTAATGTTGCATAAACTTGGAAGGGTATGGATAAGACGGTTGCGAACCAGAGAAACTGAAAAAGGGGGTTGGTTACGACCTGGGAAAGTATTAGCACCCAGATCCTCCGTCGTACTCGACGGGATCCATGCATACCTGATTGTGTTTAAAGGGGGTAGTGTATGTGCTAACAGTGTATAAGAGGCTAGGGAAGAATGGATGTACAGAGTGTTAGTGCAAGAAGAAAGTGAGTGCTCAAAACTGAGGCTAAGAAAAGAGAAACTAGGAGGAGGAGAGGGGGAAGACAAAGAGACTTTTGTTCGATAACCGTTAAGTTATGCCTACGTATCCTCTCGTTCAATGAGGAAGTCAGAACACCGTAGTTCGACTCAAATATACTTAGTGTTTTTGTTGTGAACTGCTTACTTGCCTATGCTCAAGTGTATGACTCGTCTGGCTCGAGTGCTAACTGTCTTGCATTAGACGGAAGAAGCAAGTTCTCATTTTCAAAGTGAATATGATGAGAAAAGAATCCCGGAGGAGACATTTATTGTTTTTTTTTGTGTTTTCAGTTTTTTATTGTTTTTTCTGGTGTTTTGCATAAGTTAATGAGCTTAAGCCTAAATTAAAGGTTGTAAACTCATTATATCCTCCCTGATCAGGGATAATGAGCCTACTTAAGTATGCGATGAAAATCTCAACTTAATTACCCTAATGATGCAAGATTAAGATCATTAACCTACTTGTGATTATTAAGTGTTTTTGGATTTGTTTTGTGTTAAGTAATGAGTTTAAGCTCTAATCAAGGATTAGTGAACTCATTACACCATCCTAAGAGAAGGATGATAGATGAGAACACTTAAGCTGAGGAAGATACCTCAACTTAATCCATGGTTAGGGATTAAATTCATTATATAACAAGCCTTTATTAAGTGGATTTTAATTAAAGGGTGGGATTGAGAAGTGGATTTTATGTTTGTAAGACTAGCTTGAGGGGGCCTTGTCCATTAAACACTAGGGTTAGTCCCTCTTAACCAAAAGGAATAGATGTAACCCTAATATAAGGCCCAAGTTACAAGCTTAAGTCTTAATAGTTATTAGGTGTTTTGATTAAGAGGTGTAAACAAATTAAAGATTTAACACTAAGGATTAAAGTTATACACTCCATCCTAAGATAAGGATACAGGCATAACCCTAATTCAAAGTCCTAAAGCTTTAAGTGTTTAGCCTCTGATTATGAGATGAGAAAAGAGACTCAAGGAGACTCAAAGATAAAAGACTAGGGGAGACTATGTAAAACCCTAAAATTATCATGCTTGGATGTTCCTATGGTTTATGAGGCTTAAAGAAAAGATCCTTAGAATGCCACCAAGGAAGAAGAAGCAAATGAAAAGAGAAGAGAAAGGAGAATAGGTTACTTACTTCCTGAAGAAGATAAGTAACCTAAGAGAAAGAGATAGGAGCAAGAGAGCACAAGTGAAGCAAGTTCACTTCAAAGACAAGAAACGATGCAAATGAAAAGATGAGAAGAGGTGGGATGTGAAGGAAAATCCACATCCCAAACAACTTACCATAAGCCCTTGAAATGTTAGTGTGAAATGCATAAGGAAAGAAATGAAATGAAATGCAACAAGTAATGATGCAATGACCCAGACCAGAGGCAATCATGCAATGTAAATGTGTTATGCAATGACGCAAAGACATGTGAGATGCTTATGTATGATCATACAAGGGATAAGATGCAAAACAAGGCATGTTAGAAGCTTAGAAACACATGGATACACATGAAAAGCAATGAATGCAAAGCATACCAAATGAATGAAGAAATGATCAAGCAATTTTCAAACATGTCTTAAGATGTCTAAGATGGCATACAAGAGCATGGAATGTCATGGCAAGTTCATATGATTGAGATATGCAAAGATGAATGCAAATGAACACGAGAAATTAGGGTTTTATGAATGCATGAGATGCACATGATCAAAACAGAAACATACATCATGATAAAATTTGAAAATAAACTCAAACAAACCCTAAACACACACAAAATCACTCCCCAAAGATGGAGGTCAGAAGCTAAACCTTGAGGAAGTTATGAATTTTCTAAGTTAACTAGGGTTTTTGGGTACTTCTAAAGGAAAAATGCAAAACAATTTGGAAATGAAATGCAACATTATGAGTTAAATAACCTAGATACTACATGCAATGTATGAAACAATGCAAAAAAGAACCAAATGCAAACTCATCATGGTTGATCAAAAATGATTTTCTAAGTTAGGGTTAGAAAATAGGTCATTTTAGAAACCCTAATTCATGATAAATTGTGAAAGCATGATCAAACCTAAAAAGAAATTTGTGTGGCGAGTTTGTAAATTGTTCTAAATGTCTAAAAATGCTTCATGATTTTTTTGGTGATTTTTAAATACTTAAATGTATTTTTAATTAATTAAAATGAATTAATTAACTAAATAAAACATTTAAATGATTTAAAAATACTTTTTTAATGCAAAAATTAAAAATAAAAATGATTTTGAGTTTTGAAAAATATTTGAAATGAAAATGCAAAAAATGATGATTTTAAGAATATTTTTGCTATTTTAAATAATTATATGAAAATAAATGTGAAAAATAAAAATAAAAATGAAAAGTATGCACAAGCAATGGTCAGGATTGAAAGATGAGAGGATCAAGGGTCCAGATGGCAGGTCATCGTGACTTTAAGTATGTGAATCTGAGGGTTAGGGTTTAAAATGAGCTTTGGCGTGTGATCCTATGGTCCTAAATTAATCTGATTTAATTAATTCAATTAATTTAATTAATTACGTTTAGGGTTTTAATGAAGCAATTTGGGTCGTGCGTGTCTTAATTTAATCACTCATCCAAGGGCTGACATTTAAACTGGCATTTAAAACAGGATTAGGGCTAAACACTTTCAGGCGACCGGAGATGAGCTCCGGTTGTCTTCTCCGGCGACACAAAATCCTATCTCTCTCCCTAGGCCACCCCAAGCTCCCAAAATCTCCAGAATCCATCATTAAACAACATTAAACACAAATCCAGCAACAAAAACAATTTATTTTGCATCAAAAGAGAGAATCGAAGAAGAACAAGGTTAGGTCAAAAATTACAGAGCAAGCATACATCCTTGTTTCTCAACCATTTTCAAAAGAAAACATATCATGATGATCAGGAGAGCACATAGAATCAATTTATAACTTAAAATGAAGGTTCTGGAAAAATGTTTTGAGATGACTACCTGAGATGAAGCTTTGTAGTTTGGTGCTTTCTGGCCTCTTCTTTGATGCAAACCAACTCCCTTGAGTCCCTTGATGCTATTGAGAAGCTTGGAAAAAGTTTAAATTGCCTCCTTTGTGAGTTTCAGTTCTGATGAAGCAGAACTCGTGTTTTGGTTTGAGTGGATTTTAGGTCATGGCAATGGGTGGGAAATGATCTTTGAGTGTTTTTGAGTTGATTGGTGGAAGAAGTTTGGAGTTTTGATGGCTGTGTGATGAAATTCGAAGAGAGGAAGGTTTTTGCAAGTTTTTGGCAATCTGAATGTGTGAGATGTTTCAGGCTTGTGTGTTCTATGTTTTGAGGTCCATGATGTTTGTATAGAGAGTTGTGATTGGTTCAGAGAGTTGGTGTGGCATAGTTTGATTGGTATGAGCCAATTTGCAAAAAAAGTCAAAAGTGTTGTACCACAATCGTGGCACGGGTCAGAGGAGTTTTCAAGGCTTGTCTTGCCTCAGCTTGATTCATGGAAGGCCTTTGGATTGAATTGTGTGATCTGCAACACTTGGATCAAGAGATTGTATGGCTTTTGCAGTTTTCCCTCTTTGAAAATTTTGTGAAAATGATCCATGGAAACTTGCAATCCAAGGCATAATTTTGGTCAAGGAAAGTTGTGTTATCATGTTATGATGCTTAGAGATGGATTAAAGGTCACAAGAAGTCTTAAAACTTGGTTTTGCAAAAATCCCTCTTTGGCACATACTTGAGAATTATGTGATTTTCCCAACTTTGAAACACCATAACTTGAGTTCTAGGATGAATCAAGAGGAGATCGTGTACTTTTTGAAAATGGGAAGATCCAATCTACAACTTTCATGTTTAAAGATTTTTCATTTGAAGCCTTTTTGATCAAGAAAGATGAGGTTGAAAATCTTTCCCAAAATGGAAAGTTTCCATTACAAGTCATGTCCAAAAATGGAAAGTTTACAAATGGCTTGAAATTCTTCAATATTGTGAACTTATAACCACTTATAAGATCAAATAAAGATCATAGAACCTCAAAATGATGAAGATGACCCTTTGGTACCATTGGTGGTGGCCTCAGATGCCCTGATTCTGACTTTTCTTGCATAATAAGTTACCAGTTGATCAGATGACTTCCACAATGAATTTCTTCATCAAATTTGGTACACATGATCCTTATAATATATAAAGACCATTAGAATCAAGAATGACCAAAACATTTGAGATTAAGGGCCACAAACCCAAAACCCTAAGTTTAGGTCATCTGTGTAGAAACTGCTCAGTCTGCTTGAACACCTTTGCAATGCTTTGTGACATTTTGACTTTAATGAACCTTGGGGAGCATAATATGATCATAGAAAACTCATGGAACCTCTTGGAATGCTTCAAAACCTTTGAGATAACTCAGATCACTTCTTGGATTCTCCTGATCACAAACCCTAGCTATGCAACTTATGCAGTGAAACAAAATATGCAATGTGAGATGGTATGCTTATGCAATGCAATATGAAAATATCACAAGCCATGGTGTGAGAAAAAGAGAGGGAAAATTTGGAGTGTTTACATATGCGTCCTGAAATGTCAGAAAAGATCAAAGCTGAAGTGATGAAACTATTAGAGACAGGGTTCCTAGTTGTCACCTCCTATCCTCAATGGGTTGCAAATGTGGTACCGGTGCCTAAGAAGGATGGAAAAGTACGCATGTTCATGGATTACAGGGATTTTAACAAGGCCATCCCCAAAGATGATTTTACACTTCCACATATTGATGTTTTGGTAGACAACACTACTCAACATAATGTATTCTCTTTTATGAATGGTTTCTCTAGTTATAATCAGATTAAGATGGCACCTGAAGATATGGAGAAGACTACGTTTGTCACACAGTGGGGCACTTTTTGTTACAAAGTAATGTCATTTGGTTTGAAAAATGTTGGGGCAGCATACCAGCGTGCTATGGTAGCTTTGTTCCATGATATGATTCATCACGAGATAGAGGTATATGTTGATGACATGATAGCCAAATCCCAGACTAAATAAGAACATCTTGACCATCTGCACAAACTGTTTGAGAGGTTGAAGAAATACAAGTTGAGATTGAATCCAAAAAAATGTACCTTTGGAGTTAGATCTGGTAAACATTTGGGTTTCGTTGTCAGTGGTAAAGGTATTGAAGTTGACCCTGCAAAGGTAAAAGCTATACAAGATATGCATGCTCCTTGTACTGAGAAGGAAGTCAGAGGTTTCTTGGGACACCTGAACTATATTGCAAGATTTATTTTCCAATTAACCGCTACTTGTGTTCCAATCTTTAAATTGTTGAAGAAAGATCAAGTGATGGAATGGAACGACGAATGCCATATAGATTTTGATGAGATTAAGAAATATCTCCAAGAACCTCTGATACCGATGCCACCAGTTGCGGGAAGAACCTTGATTATGTACTTAACAGTGCTAGACAATTAAAAGGGGGTGTGTGTTGGGGCAACATGACGAGTCTGGTCGAAAAGAGCAAGCAATATACTACCTTAGCAAAAAATTTACCGATTGTGAAACAAGATACTCACTGCTCGAGAAAACTTATTGCGCTTTGGCATGGGCTGCTCGCCGACTAAGACAATATATGTTGACTCATACCACTTTATTGATTTCGAAGATGGATCCTATCAAATACATATTTGAGAAACCTGCTCTCTCCGGAAGAATAGCGATATGGAAAATGATTTTGAAAAAAATATGACATCCAGTACACTACTCAGAAGGCAATTAAAGGAAGTGTGGTAGCTAATCATTTGGTTCATCAAGAGGTGGATGACTATCAGTCTATGAATTTTGAGTTTCCAGATGAAGATATTATGCTTATTACTAATCATAAAGAACCTACACAGTATGAAGGACCCAAACGGGGATCCCGATGGACTATGGTTTTTGATGGAGTTTCTAATGCACTTGGTAATGGTATTGGTGTTGTGATTATCTCTCCGGAGGGTTGTTATATGTTGTTTACTGCTAGACTTTGTTTCGGTTGTACCCACAATATGGCTGAATACGAAGCATGCATCATGGGTATCAAGGCTACCATTGAGATGAAGATCCAATTCTTGAATGTATACGGGGATTCAGCCTTATTAGTTAGTCAGATTAAAGGAGAGTGGGACACAAAGCATCCAAATCTCATTCCTTATCGAGAAAATGTAGTGACTTTGATTCCATACTTTGAAGAGATCACTTTTGGACATATTCCATGAGAAAATAATCAATTGGCAGACGCATTATCTACTATGTCATCTATGTTCGAAGTTAGTTGGAACAATGAAGCTCCTAGAATTTCTATTGGTAAATTAGATGAGTCAACATACTATTATGAGGTTGATACTGAGGGAGTAAAAGAAAACCTTGTTTCCACGAAGTAAAAAGATATCTCGAAGCTCAGGAAAATCCTGATGGGGCATCTATCAATGACAAGAAGTTTCTAAGGAGATTCTCTGCCAATTTTTTCTTGAGTAATGGAATTTTGTACAAGCGCGATCATGATTTGACTTTGCTTCGCTGTGTGGACAAGAAGGAAGTAAGAGAGATTATGGAAGACATTCATGATGGGATATTCGGTACTCATTCTAGTGTACATACTATGGCTAAGAAAATTTTGAAAGTAGGTCACTATTGGTCTACCATGGAAGCTGATTGATATCAACACTCCAAAACTTGTCATAAGTGCTAGATCTATGCTGATAAAGTACACGTGCCTCCAGTTCTGTTGAATATTCTAACTACTCATTGGCCTTTTGCCATGTGGGGCATTGATATGATTGGTGAGATCAAACCTGCCGCTTCCAATGGACTTCGTTTCATTCTTGTTGCTATGGATTACTTTACGAAGTGGGTAGAGGCGACCTTGCTTGCTTCTGTTACCAAGAATGTTGTTACCAATATTTTTGGTTGATATAAAGATTATGAGGTGAAATTTATTATTTGAACAAGGGTTGATCATGATTCATCAAGGAAGCCTCAGAATCATCAAAAATCAAGAGTTACTAAATTAAGGTTTTGTGCAGGAAAAGTCAATTGTACTTTGACCAGCCATAACTTTCACATGCTTCATCATAAATTTCCCATCCAAAGCTTATTTTGAAGGAAATTAAATTCTCTACAAATTTTTGTCTCACAAGCCAAGTCCAAAAATGTTTCATTTAAGAGATATGAGCCAAGACATTACAGGTCCTTTTAAAAGTCAACAAAAAGTCAACTTTTTCAAGAGCTCATAACTTAAAAGTGGAAGATCAAATGGACATGGGACCAAAAGGAGTAGTTAAAGGAAGCTCTAATATTTCTAAAAAGTCCTTTAACACATACATAGGATAAAAATTGAGAGAGTTATGCATTATTGAAGTTGGGCAATTTTGAGGAGGTGTATGAAGCAAAAAAGGTCAAAACTCAAGTTTCTTCCAAATGAGCCCATATTCTTTCAACCCAAACTCAATTATAAGATCATTCACGACCCATTGATCATATTATCTGATTTTTTATATTTATTTTATATTATATTGGATTTAAATCATTTAAATTCAATTTTAATTAAGATAAATAATAAAAAAATCAAATATTTGGTCTTAGATCTATTTTGGGATCGAACATTTGATGATTATGATGATTGAGAAGGATCAAATTCGTGCAAAACTAAAAGGGGGATGATTTTATCTAATTTTGGTCAAAAAGAGAAACCATCTTTCTTCATCCTCAAGCAATCTAAAATTCATCCACAAAGGCCCAAATTTTTGACCTAATTACATCACCTATAAGTACACAACAAGAAAAAAGTGCACGAAGATGAAAATTATGAGCTTTTCAACCTTATTCAAACTTTAAAATTTCAAGAAAAAACTCAAAATCGGTTTCATAATTCCAGCTGGTTTCAAAGGTTTTTGAAGGTTGCAATAGGTTCCTTAATGCATTCTAAACATGAATGCATCATCACCATCATCAAAATCATGACCAATCATACAAACTAAATCCATTTTTTCTATGTTTCTTGATTTTTTCGATTTACATATTTTGTGCATTATAAATTGTTTTTGATGGTTTAATCTTGTTTATGATAATGTGTAAATGGTTTCTGGGCAATTTGATTTGAAGTTTGGTGCAGATATGGCAATCCACCATGGTTAGGGTTCAAAGCTTTGAATTTTGGAACTTTTGATAGAGGTGGTTAGAGGACCAATGGACGGGTTCATTGAACTCCTGAGATGATTTATAGTTGATTTGTATATTTGGAATTGATTTATTATGTGTGTATGATACTTTTCAAGAAATCGCAGGTTATTTAGCTACGAAGTGTTCGTAGCAAAAACGCAGGAAAACCGTAGCAAAAAAAAAACCAGACGAGTGGAGAAGAAGAAGCTCAGAGCGCGTTTTTATAAATTCAAAGTTTGTCTTATTTTATAATGTTTTGGTTTTGTTTCTTTGACACTGCAAGCAGCGTGGCCCAGTGGCAAGGCATTCAGACTATCACTCATAGGGGGCGAGTTCGATTCCAGCCTCCCCCCATTATTTTTTTGTGACCTATTTCTTTTCTTTATTTTTTTAGTTTTCTTATTTTCTTTAATTATTTTTCTAATTATGGTTAACTAATTAATTAAATCACTAACCACTTTAATTCTTAACTAATTTCTTTTTAAAAAAATCCATTAACTTAAATATTCTTAATAAATTAATTTTAAATAAAAACTTAGTTTTTAGGTTTTTTTATTGACTTAAATATTCTAATCAATTTTAACTTTAATCCTGATTTTTCTAACCCTAATTTTTTTCATAACTCTAAAATAATTAATTTTTCTTGACCTAAATTTTAATTAATTTCTTTATTTACTTTCTTAGTATTTTTTAGAGAAATTGTATAGGATGTATAAAATCATGTAACTTTATTTTCTTGCATCTTTTTTCGATTATGTAATTGCTTCCTGGTTGTAATATTTAATTAGGTTTACTTTCTGCACTTTGTTTTCTGCAAATCCCCTAAGAACAAATGTACCCCCTCTCCATGATGTAATAGTCTAGGACCTTTACTTTCTGCTTTTAATTTCTGCAAAAAATATAAACTGCGTGGTTAGTAAACCTAGGGTGTGAAAAGACTTGTATGCTAAATTAATTGGACTTAGCCCACTAAATTCAAAAGATAAATATCTGAAATTAATATTCACACACGTAAGTCGATCGTTATACGATTGCCATCTGCACCTCCTAGGGTTTCCTCTCTTGGTTGCCGTACAAAAACATGGTCAAGTCCCTCGAACATGGGGGTATCCTAGTAAAGTTGCCTATGAATAAAAATCATCAAGTCCCTTCAGATAAAAGATCATAGTCCCTTCGGGTTGCCTGCGAACAAATGATCTAGTCCCTCGATGACCCTACGAAAATGATGATAGTCCCTTCGAATTACTAAGATACCCATGCAAGGTTGCCTTCTATGACCATACGATGATCCTACGCCCTTTCTTTTAAACATCCAAGGTTAAGACTACTTACTAACTAATAGTAAGGGCAATCCTACCCCTAAAGAATCGAAATAACAAGAAAGACCTTACAATTTAGGGTAAGTAGTTCTTAAGTGCTTGCTCACTTCTTTTTCAAAATACTCTTTACACCCCCACTTTTTTTCAAATACTTTCAAAATAAACACTTTGTATACATCCATACGAGGATCACTACAAAGTTATATAGTTTTGAAATATTTTTCTAATCATACACTACACTCTTTTTCAAACAAAAGTAAAGTGAGGTAAACAGTTAAGAGCCCATGGATAACCATTAATACAAAGGGTGCTAACATCTTCCTTTTGTATAACTTACCCCCCGAACTCAAATCTTTTTCAAAGGTCTTTTCTGTTGTTTTATACCTTTATTTATTAGATAAAATAAAAGTTGGTGGCGACTCTTGCTATCCGCAATATAGTTTTTTGTGAAAACAAAAACGCCTAAGTCAGTTCTTCCACCGTGTTACGTAACTTGTGACTCTGCTAGGGAGTACTAATTAAAAGAGGGGTTACCTTAGAGTTAGGACACTTTACTTGTTTGAATTGATTGCTTTATTTTTAAGGGTACTTGTTGTTGGGCTACTGTGAGAAAGATCCTAACCCGAATCTAGTGTACCTTAGGTAAGTAGCAATAGACCAAGGAAACTATACGGCATATACCGATATGGTTGATATGGTGGCTATAGTTAGTGTGATATCTTGGTCGGTTCTGATGTTCTTCAAGTAAGTTGAGGATAATATAAGGCTGCCATATGGTGTCATTAACACTAACTACCCTTTAGAACCCTAATTGACCCATATTGGCCATTAGAAAGTAGTGAGATAACCGACTTTGGTAAAGTCTAAAGTTGGTTGATACTCGATGCTACGCTCATTGAGATTCTAATCTTGGGATGTTTTGGTTGGCAAGTCAGTTTCCATACTGAACAACAACCCTTGAAAAGAATAAGTGATATTGAGATCCCTTAGAACCCGATTACTATTGCTAGGACAGGTTGAACCAACTAAACTTCAATGGGGAAGTTACTTACCTATGAACTCCATGTAAGCCTTTAAACCTAAGGCCATTGTGTGACTTGTTTGTGTTTACCATCTGCTTGTTTGAACATGACATCGTAACATCATGACATCATAACATAGCATTTTCACTAACCATTTAAAGGACCAAAGGTTTTATCTTTGTTCTTTGTTGCAGGCTATGGCTTCTGCTCGTAGGAACACTATACATATCAACTTTGTAAGGATACCCTCCAAGCTTAAAGAATTAGTCTCAAGTTTCTGAAAGCTCTCAATTCATCAAAAAGCATGGTTATCTACTTTATTTGGTCACTTCAGGTTTAATGAAGACATGATGAGTATTTTGTTCCAGTTATTTGACCCTAAACATCACTGCTTCACATTTCTCGATTATCAATAAGTGCCCACAATGGAATAATTCTCCAAACTACTTGGTGTGCCTATTCTTGATCAGAAACCATTCACATGCTAAGAGAAGGAGCCTAAAACAAAAATTATTACAATAACCCTACATCTAAAGAAATCAAACATTGTATTGGAAACCAGAAGTTGAACTAAGGTTATTCTTGATAAGGTATTGATAGAGAAGGCTCAAGTGTTCTTGGATGCTATGAGTTATGATGATTTTTAGGAGATCTTAGCCTTGTTGATTTATGGTTTGGTATTGTTCCCTAATCCAGACCAATTCATAGATGTACACGCCATCAACATATTTCTGAATCATAATTCAGTGCATGCCTTACTTGGAGATATCTTGCACTCTCTTCACACTCGTACTACAAAGGGGCGAGGAACTCTGATGTGTTGCATACCTCTACTATCAAGGTGGTTTATTTCACACCTTCCTCGATTTGTGATAAAGAATGAACAAGGTTTCAGGTGGTCTAGAAGGATAATTTCACTTTCTCATTCAGATATTCTTTGGTGTTCCCAGTCTATGGAAAATATCATTATCATTGACTATTGTGGGGAGTTCCCTAATGTGCCACTCCTTGGCATAAGAGGGGGCATTACTTACAATCCTTCTTTATCATTACGTCAGTTTGGTTATGCTCGGAGTAATGGTCCTCATGACATGATTATTCAAGGTATTATGTTCGATTATGACAACGATCTTCGAGGTTACCTTCAAAGGTTTATACGAACTTGGAGCATGGTAAACAAGATCAACAATAATACTTTGGAACCAAAACACTCCATCCCTATGGAACCTTACCTCAGATGGGTTCGATCTCGTGCTCAGGCTCTTATGATGCCATATCATGTTGTTCTACCAGTAACTGTTGAGCCAATTGTTGAAGGAGATGTTCCTTACACCATTATTCATCCTGACATGCCTACTGATCTGGAAGAGCTGCAGAAATCTTGGATTCAACTGAAAGAGGAAAATGGATACTTTTGAAGCTCAGTTCCATGCTCACAAAGAGAAAGTGTTGGACCTAACAAGGCAACTTCACGAAGAGCGAAACCTAAATATGTATCTCAACATAATGAGGAAATGTCCATGAGAGACTTGAGTCTCAAATGTTTTATTTTTCTTTGTAACTTTTCTTGTTTTCTGTCATTTGTAAGCCCAAGGGGAAATTATATTTTAAAACTTACCAATGAAAGTTTTTGTTTTTGTTTTCCTTTAACAAATTTAAATCCTACTTGGTCCTTGAAAACATTGCATATGCATATACATACCATATCATTGCATAACAGGTTTCCAACATAGGTTACTTATCTTCTCGCTATTTATTTCAGCAGAAATGGCTCTCGAACAGTCTGTCAAAGATCTTCAAGCTCAGAATGCCCAATTCCAAGAGATGATCCTGAACTTGTCCAAAGGACAAGAAGAGCTGAAGGCACTCATGGCTAAGAAGAAAAAGAAGACCAGAAAACCAGTTCACTTCATCAACCTGGGTAGGAGGTTCAAAGCTCTAATCAAGACAAATGATGAGGTTGAAAATCCTGAAGATGAAGATTTTGCGAAAGAAGAAGACAGTCTACATGGTACTGTTGGGAATTCTGATTATGAGGAGAATTATTACCATGATCCGACTGGTGAGGAGAAATATAAGTTACTGGAAGACCGTGTGAATACCATGGAATTACAGAAGACATTTGGCTTAGATTTTGAAGAATTGAGTTTGATTTTTGGAGTTGTCATCCCTATTGGGTTCAAAGTTCCTACCTTTGTGGTATATGATGGTGTTTCGTGTCCATAGATGCATCTAAGGTCCTATGTCTGGAGGATCCAACCCCATACTCCTGATAGAAAGTTGTGGATTCATTTCTTTCAAGAAAGTTTATCTGGAGCTCAATTGGAATGGTACTATCAACTTAAGAGTACCAATATTCGCACTTGGAATGATCTTACTGAGGCCTTCTATAGGCAATATCAATATAACTCTGATTTAGCACCAACTCGCATGAAACTTCAAAGCATGTCCATCGGGTCTAAAAAAATTTTCAAGGAGTATGCCCAGAAGTGGAGAGATCTTGCAAGCAGAGTTCAACCCCCTTTGACTGACATGGAATTGGTTGACATGTTCATGAGTACGCTGACTGGTCCTTTCTATAATCATCTAATTGGAAGTTCATCATCTTGTTTCACTGAGATGATAATTAATGGAGAACATGTGGAGAGTGGAATACAAAGTGGTAAAATAAAAATAGATGCCTCTTCAAGCTGATAATGAATGGAGAACATGTGTACGTCCAACAGGGTCGTAAGAACAACCATAACCAATTTGTGGGAGCAGTTATGATCTCTAATCCTTCACCTGCGCAACAGAATCAACAACATAATAATTAGCCTAGCAGGGTACACCTAGGAGACAATTCACCAAGATCAATATGTCGTTGGATCAAGCTATGCAACACATGTTGAAAGTGGAGGTGATTACTTTGAGGGACCCTCCTCTGAATCCCAATACTTCCTCTCCTGGCTATAATCCTAATGCAAGGTGTGCATATCACTCCAACTGTCATGGACATGACACTAATAATTATTGGGCATTGAGGAATAAGAATCAAGACCTGGTTAATGAGGGAATCCTCGAGGTTACGCCAGAAGACCAGATTGAATTCTCCTATCATCCATCAAATAGTGAAGCTTCCAAACATCCGGAGTGACAAGTTTAGAGGAAGAGGCTTTGAGAAAATTTGAATTTTCATTTGTAATTTCTTTTGTCGACTTAAACACGTACTATTATGTGAGACTTTTGTTTTCACGATAATGCATAACATATGTTTCTCTTGAATTAATCCATCAGTTTCACTATATTTAAACTATGCTTATTACTCCTCTTTTGTGATATTTAACTCTTGTTAAAGTTGTGAGCCTTTAGAGGGAGGATGACGAAGACGATACCATAATTTCATATAGTATACTTTTGAATAGACTATGTTGATGATGTGCAGGCATTGTTTCGATTCCTAAATAATGTTGATATAAGGAAGTTAATCCCTAGTCAACCCTTTTGAGCCTATAAAGTAGGAGTTTTTATTCTCATGCAAATTAAAACCCTTAATCATAACCTAGGGCAGGGTAGTTCCTCGGTTAACTCAATTATGCCAGTTGTCCTTTTTGTACACAACTAATCATGGTTCCCTGTAATCATTAAGTCTGACAGTCAAAGAAAAGCTCATTAAGTCAAAACCTATTAAGGATACTTAGTAAAAATTGAGACATCTTGTTGACTATAATCTTGAAACAAATAGTTCAGGAAAAAGGAAGGGATAACAAATACAAAAGAAAAAGAGGTCACTACAAATCCTCAAAAAAACAATTCTGGCTTTTCAAATAAACTTTTGTCAGTGTTACAATTCCAAACTCTTTTGGAGCCTCAATGCATAAGTTAACCGAACATAGGACTGAAGAACATCACAAAGAATGGGTTGGGTACAAATAAATTTGAGCCTTTATCCTTTGTTTCTTAAACCGTGAACCAAGCCACGTTACAACCCTTTAAAAGTTCTAACTGAAGCATGGTTAGTTCGAAAGCGTACTGCTACAAAAAGGTATCCTGACTCCTTTAAGGCTTATTATAAATTTGGAGTTAATATCACAGTTTTTACAAACATTGTTTTGCTAAAATAATTCTTTTATAAAAATTCAAGACAGACATAAGCGTTGCATTTTGAATATCATTGTTTGCATATAACTAAGTGTTTGACTGCAGAGAAGCTTACATGATGAACATTCAATAAACCAAAGTCCTCCCGACAGACAAAGTTTCTTCATGGGCCTGACTCAGTTGGATCAAAGCCAATGTATACAAGGGGAATGGTCATTATCTTCCACTCAAGGGGGGCATTCCATTTGGGATAGGTCTCCTCATCTGAATTCCCAGAAGTAACATTACCAAGTTCACGATGCCAGGAGCATATTATTGTGGGGCATTTTGTTTATTTCTCTTGAGGAAGCCCTTTTCAAATACTTCCATTCTGGGAAGAATCATCCTCGGTTAGGGGAAACACTCTCTTTTAAAATCTAACTAGATCAAAGTCAGTTGCAAGATTCTTAACCATTACCCAGGGCGTACACAATCCACCACAGTCTGAAAACACATTCCTCTCATTACATTGCCTTGATACTGGATTTTCAGCATAAGTCATTGTCGAAATTAATTGTTTGTGCCAATAGTATCAGCTGGTGTTAGTATCATGTCTTCAGATTCAGTCATGATAATTCCTAGTAAATTACTCGGGGAAGTCAAGAATATCAGAAATTCTGAATCCATTGATTATTTTTAATGAATGTATGCTTTTGAATATGATTGATGTTTACCAAAATGCATAAAATTACAATAACAACATCTACTAAGGACCCTTAGAGGTAGGAATACCTAGCAAAGTTCATATCCAACAGATCTTCGCAAACTCATCCCCATAGAGTAATCTTTACAAATTTATTTCAGCAAAGTATTGCAAGTAGCCTCTTGTTTTTCCAGCTCTACAAAGTCCCAGACAGATTTCTCTCAAACCTGATATCATCCAAAGAATTGACACTTGGTCAGATAAGTCTCTCAGCGGAATGTCCGTCTCTTTTATCCTGAGTCAGAGTATTTAGGAATTTAATCTTCCAATTAAAAGTACGATGAATGGAAATCAAAAGGTCCTAGGTACAATATTCTGAAACAAGACAAGAATGATGTCTTCATATTTCTCAGCAACAAATCGGGATTTATTTTCCCAAGCCAGCAGTTGTTACATGAAGCTACTAATGTGTTTCAACTACATAATTCATACACCATTTACATTATATCATGGCATACATATCCGTAACACATACGGCATTCTCATTTACATTAAGAATGTCATGCCAGAAATGCATACATCAAATAATCTTGCATAAAACTAACCTTTCCTTTTCAGGTTATTTCATGGCCAGATAAACATTCAACTCCTTGAGACAGTTCAGAGACGATCTAAACGAAGATCTATTGTTGATACTTAGTTCAGGATGCTTTTCTTTCCTTGAGACAATTCAGATACAATCTAAACGAAGATCTAGTGCTGATACTTAGTGCAGGATATTGTCCAGAAGAAATTCAGAGATAATCTAAACAAAGATTTAGTTCTGATGCTTAATTCAAGATATTGTCCTAGAGACAGTTCATAGATGATTTAAACAAAGATCTAGTGCTGATACTTAGTGTGGGATATTGTCCAGAAGCAATTTAGAGATAATCTAAACGAAGATTTAGTTCTGATGCTTAATTCAAGATATTGTCCTAGAGACAGTTCAGAGACGATCTAAACGAAGATCTAGTGCTGATACTTAGTGCAAGATATTGTCCAGAAGCAATTTAGAGATAATCGAAACAAAGATTTAGTTCTAATGCTTAATTCAAGATATTGTCCTAGAGACAGTTCAAAGACGATCTAAATGAAGATCTAGTGCTGATACTTAGTGCAGGATATTATCTAGAAGTAATTCAGAGATAATCGAAACGAAGATTTAATTCTGATGCTTAATTCAAGAAATTGTCCATGAGACAGTTCATAGACGAATTAAATGAAGATCTAGTGTTGATACTTAATGCATGATACTTTCCAGAAGCAGTTTAGAGATAATCAAAACGAAGATTTATTTCTGATACTTAACTCAAGATATTTTCCTAGAGATAGTTCAGAGATGATCGAGACGAAGATCTAAAGTTGATACTTAGTTCAAAGTATCTTTTCCCCCCATAGACAGTTCAAAGACAATCTAAATGAAGATCTAGTGTTGATACTTAGTTCATATTGTTACAGAAACAATTCAGAGATGATCGAGACGAAGATCTAATTCTGATACTTAATGCAGTAACAACATTCAAATAAAGTCAAAGGTAGACACATTCTGACACTCCTACCCATAGATACTTGGGATGGCATCCATAGGCCCATCTCTGAATACTCCTAATGGCATCTTTAAACCCATTCAAGCAATACAATCAACCAACAATATTACTTTGCACACCGACGAGTGCAAATTTTTGGGCTTTAATGTTCAATCCTCTTTCACCTTCTGGTCACGAATGGCGTACATGCCAATCTAACTCCTCAGGTTTCAGAAAATTGAATAGGGGCAGCTGTTTTACTCCAAAATTTTCCCTCCCATATTCAAGATAATGTGTCTCAATAGGTCTCCTAATAGTCACAAGATTCACAATTGCTCAAAAGGATTCAAGGTTTCAGCAGACAAAGCCTCCTCATAAGCAATGAATCTTAAATTAGGGTTTTGAGTTTCACAAAGCAAATTGGACTTCTAAAAGCCTCAAGTGTACTTCATGAAATCCCACATACCTCAAAGAATCCTTATGTCAAGTTTCAAGGCTTTCCCCACAAGTTTGGTCAGTCAGGTGCTCAGATAATAAAAAAATCAGTTAACTTGGTCGAAAAGTCAACTGTGGTCAACATAAAGTCAAACTTCAAGATTTTTGGTTGACATCAATATTATGAGGTGAAATTCATCATTTTATCAAGGGTTGATCATTATTCATCAAGGAAGCCTTAGAATCATCAAGAATCAAGAGTTACTAAATTAGAGTTGTGTAGGAAAAGTCAACTATACTTTGACCATCCATAACTTTCACATGCTTCATCATAAATTTCCCATCCAAAGCTCATTTTGAAGGAAATTCAATTATCTACAACTTTTTGTCTCACAAGTCAATTCCAAAAATATTTCATTTAAGAGATATGAGCCAAGACATTACAAGTCCTTTTAAAAGTCAACAAAAAGTAAACTTTTTCAATAACTCATAACTTTAAAATGGAAGATCAAATGGAAATGGGACCGAAAGGAGTAGTTAGAGGACACTTTAAGCTTTATAAAAAGTTCTAGAGCACATACATGGGATAAAAATTGAGAGAGTTATGCATTGTTGAAGTTGGACAATTTTGAGGAGGTGTATGAAGCAAAAAAGGCCAAAACTCAAGTTTCTTCCAAATGGGTCCATATTCTTTCAACCAAACTCAATTATAAGATCATTCATGACCCATTAATCATATTATCTGATTTTTTATATTTATTTAATATTATATTGGATTTAAATTATTTAAATTCAATTTTAATTAAGATAAATAATAAAAAAAATCAAATATTTGGTCTTAGATCTATTTTGGGATCAAATATTTGATGATTATGATGATTGAGAAGGATCAAACTCGTGCAAAACAAAAAGGGGATGATTTTATCTAATTTTTGGACAAAAAAAGAAATCATCTTTCTTCATTCTCAAGCAATCCTAAATCTATCCACAAAGACCCAAATTTTTTACCTAATTACATCACCTAGTACACAACAAGTAAATTGGGCACGGGGACGAAAATTCTGAGCTTTTCCACCTTATTCAAACTTCAAAATTTCAAGAAAAAACTCAAATTTGGTTTCATAATTCCAGCTGGGTTCAAAGGTTTTTGAAGGTTGCAATAGGTTCCTTGATGAATTCTGAACATGAATGCATCATCACCATCATCAAAACCATGATCAATCATACAAACCGAATCCTTTTTTTTATGTTTCTTGATTTTTTCGATTTACATATTTTGTGCATTATAATTTTTTTTATTGTTTAATCTTGTTAATGATAATGTGTAGATGGTTTCTGGGCAATTTGATTCGAAGTTTTATGCAGATATGGCAATCAACCATGGTTAGGGTTCGAAGCTTTGAATTTAGGAACTTTTGATAGAGGCGATTAGAGGATCAATGGATGGGTTCATTGAACTCCTGAGATGATTTCTAGTTGATATGTATATTTGGAATTGATTTATTATGTGTGTATGATACTTTTCAAGAAATCGCAGGTTATTTAGCTACAAAATATTCGTAGCAAAAACGCTGGAAAATTGTAGCAAAAAAAAAACTAAACGAGTGGAGAAGAAGACGCTCAGCGCGCGTTTTTATAAATTCAAAGTTTGTCTTATTTTATAATGTTTTGGTTTTGTTTCCTTGACACAGCAAGCAGCGTGGGCCAGTAGCAAGGCATTCAGACTATCACTCGTAGGGGGTGAGTTCGATTCCATCCTCCTCCATTATTTTTTGTGACCTATTTCTTTTCTTTATTTTTTTAGTTTTTTTATTTCTTTAATTATTTTTCTAATTATGATTAACTAATTCATTAAATCACTAACCACTTTAATTCCTAACTAATTTCTTAAAAAAAATTTCCATTAACTAAAATATTCTTAATAAATTAATTTTAAATAAAAACTTAGTTTTTAGGTTTTTTTATTAACTTAGTAATTAGGTTCTATTCAATTTTAACATTAATCCTGATTTTTCTAACCCAAATTTTTTTTCATAACTCTAAAACAATTAATTTTTCTTGACCTAAAATTTTAATTAATTTTTTATTTACTTAGTTTTTTAGAGATATTGTAAAGGATGTACAAAATCATATAACTTTATTTTCTTGCATCTTTTTCCGATTATGTAATTACTTCCTGGTTGTAATAGCTAATTAGGTTTACTTTCTGCACTTTATTATCTGAAAATCCCCTAACAAATGTACCCCCTCCCCATGATGTAATAGCCTAGGAACTTTACTTTTCGCTTTTAATTTCTGCAAAAAAATATAAACTACGTGGTTAGTAAACTTAGGGTGTGAAAAGACTTGTATGCTAAATTAATTGGACTTAGCCCCCTAAATTCAAAAGATAAATTTATGAAATTAATATTCACACACGTAAGTTGATAGTTATACGATTTCCATCTGCACCTCATAAGGTTTCCTCTCTTGGTTGCCTTACAAAAACTTGGTCAAGTCCCTCGAACGTGGGGGTATCCTAGTAAAGTTGCCTATGAATAAAAATCATCAAGTCTCTTCAGATAAAAGATCATAGTCCCTTCAGGTTGCCTACGAACAAATGATCTAGTCCCTCGATGACCCTACGAAAATGATGATAGTCCCTTCAAATTACTACGATACTCATGCAAGGTTGCCTTCTATGAACATACGATGACCCTACGCCCGTCCCTTTAAACATCCAAGGTTAAGACTAATTACTAACTAATAGTAAGGACAATCCTACTCCTAAAGAAACGAAATAACAAGAAAGACCTTACAATTTAGGGTAAGTAGTTCTTAAGTGCTTGCTCACTTCTTTTTCAAAATACTCTTTACACCCCACTTTTTTTCAAATAATTTCAAACTAAACACTTTGTATACATCCATACGAGGATCACTACAAAGTTAAAGACTTTTGAAATATTTTTCTAATCACACACTAAACTTTTTTTCAAACAAAAGTAAATTGAGCTAAGCAGTTAAGAGCCCATGGATAACCATGGATACAAAGGGTGCTAACACATTCCCTTTGTATAACTTACACCCCGAACTCAAATCTTTTTCAAAGGTGTTTCCTGTTCTTTTATACCTTTCTTTATTGGATAAAATAAAAGTCAGTGGCGACTCTAGATATCCGCAACATAGTTTTTTGTGAAAACAAAAACGCCTAAGTCAGTTCTCCCACCGTGTTACACATACAAAGATTGGCACAAGATGTTACCATTTGCTCTTCATCGTCATCGCGCCATAATACTTACCTCAACTAGGGCAACCCCCTTCTCTCTTGTCTATGGTATGGAAGCAGTGTTACCTGTTGAAGTTCATATTCCTTCCTTAAGAATTATGAAAGATGCAGACTTAGATGAAGACGAATGGGTACATACTTGACTTGACCAGATAAATTTGATTGATGAAAAGAGGCTTTCAGCCATCTGTCATTGCCATATGTATCAAAAGCGTATGATCAAAGCCTTCAATAAAAAAGTCAAGCATCAAGTATACCAGGCTGGCGATTTGGTAATAAAGCGTATCATATTACCATAGGGTGATCCCATGGGAAAATGGACTCCCACTTATGAAGGGACATTTGTAGTCAAAAGAGTACTTTATGGAGGTGCTATGATACTTACCACCATGGATGGTGAAGACTTCCCACAACCCGTGAACACAGACATAGTCAAAAAATACTACGCATAAAAGAGACCTGCTAGGTTGACTGGCCTAGGAAAAAATAAGGGCATCCCGGCGAACCAAAAGGGTTCGGGAAAAAAATAGGGATATATATACAAAACCAATTGTACACTCGGCAAGTCGAAAACCTGAAAAGGAGACTTGGGCAAAAAAGGGTATCCCGGTTGACTGAAAACCTGAAAAGGCAGTCCAGGCAAAAGTTAGGGATTAAAGCGTACGACTATTTCTCGTTGGATCACCAATGTAACTTCAACTAGTTGTGCTACCAATATCAAGTTCAAATGGTGCAGATTATTCCAATCATTTCTCTTCCGACAACGAAGGATGAGATACCTGAAGATAATGACAATAGCAGAGTTGAAACTTGATGGGGTCATTTACACATAGATGTTTTTCCTTGTGTTTTCTGTACTTTCTAAATTTTCTACGACGAATTCCTCTTACTAGGATTTCTGTCTCTTTGTTCAAACTCGCCTATTTATAGGCCACTTTCAAGATCAATACAATTCTGTTTCAAACTCAGCTTTACTTTTCCCGTTTTTACTTAAGCGTAAACGTCGATTGATTATTTTGAATAAATATATGTTTTTGAATATGATTGATGTTTACCAAAACATATATACATATAAAATTACAATAATAGCATTTACTAAGGACTCTTGGAGGTAGGAATCCCCAGCGAAATTGATATTCCACAAATCTTCGTAGGATCATCCCCACAAAGTAATCTTTACAGATTTATTTCAAGCGAAGTATTCCAAGTAGCCTCTTGTACTTCCAGCTCTACAAAGTCCCATGCAGAGTTCTCTCAAATCCTGATATCCCCAGAAAATTGACACTTAGTAGGATAAGTCTCTCAGGGGAATGTACGTCTATTTTATCCCCAGTCAGGGTATTCAGGAATTTAATCTTTCAATAAAAAGTGCGACGAACGGAAAACGAAAGATCCTAAGTAAAATGTTCTGAAACAAGACGGGAGTGATGTCTTCATACTCCTCAACAGTGAGTTGGGATTTATTTTCCCAACTAGAATTTTGTTACACGAAATTACTAATATGCTTCAACTACATAATTCATCCATAAATCATTTACAACATATCATGGCATACGCATCCATAACGCATACGACATTCTCATTTTCATTAAGAACGTCATGCTATGCATTACATACATCAAATGACCTCGCATAAAACTAATTTTTCCTTTTCAGGATAGTTGACGGTCAGATAAACATTATCAACTCCTATAGAGAGTACATAGACGATCTAAAAAAAGATCTAGTTCTGAAACTTGGTTCAGGATACTTTCCAGAAACGGTTCAGAGACAATCGAGACGAAGATCTAGTTCTGATACTTATTTCATAATATTTTTTCTAGAGACAGTTCAGAGACGATCGAGACGAAGATCTAGTTCTGGTTCTTAGTTCAGGGTATTTTTTCCCTCAGAGACAGTTCAGAGACGATCAAAATGAAGATCTAGTTCTGATACTTAGTTCAGGGTATTCTCCAGAGATAGTTCAGAGACGATCAAGACAAAGATCTAGTGCTGATACGTTTCCCAGAGTAACATTCAGATAAAGTCAAACGTAGACACATTTTGATACTCCTATCAAAATACACTTTGGATGGCATCTATAAAGACATCTCCAATTACTACGAATGGCATCTTTGAGCCCACTCAAGCAATACAATCAACCAACAATATTACTTTGCGCACCGACGAGTGCAAATTTTTGGGCTTAAGTGTTCAATCCTCTTCTACCTCCAGGTCACGAATGGCGTACATGCCAATCTAACTCCTCAGGTTTCAGAAAATTGAAAAGGGGAAGTTGTTGTACCCAAAAAAATTCCCTTTCATCCTTAAGACAATATGCCTCAAGAGGTCTCCTAATAGTCACAAGATTTTAAATTGATCAAAGGGATTCAAGGTTTCATCAGACAAAGCCTCCTCCAAAGCAATGGATTAAATTAGGGTTTTTAGTTTCTCAAAGAAAAATGGACGTCCAAAGCCTCAAGTGGGCTTCATGGTTTCCCACATACTTCAGAGAATCCTCATATCAAGTTTCAAGGCTTGCCCTACAAGTTTGGTCAGTCAGATGCTCAGATGATCAAAAATCAGTTAACTTGGTCGAAAAGTCAATTGTGGTCAACATACAACCAAACTTCAAGATTTTTGGTCAACATCAAGATTATGAAGTAAGATTCATCATTTGATCAAGGGTTGATCATGATTCATCAAGGAAACCTCAAATTCATCAAGAATAAGAAGTTACTAAATTAGGGTTTCTCTAGGAAAAGTCAATTGTACTTTGACCAACCATAACTTTCACATGATTCATAAACAATTTCCCATCCAAAGCTCATTTTGAAGGAAATTAAATTCTATACAACTTTGTGTATCACAAGCTAATGCCAGAAATGCTTCATTTGAGATATATGAGCCAAGACATTACATGTCCTTTAAAAAGTCAACAAAAGTCAACTTTTTTCAAAAGCTCATAACTTGAACATGGAAGATCAAATGGACATGGGACCAAAAGGGGTAGTTAGAGGACACCCCAATATTTCTAAAAAGTCCAAGAACACATACATGGGATAAAAATTGAGATATTTGTGCATTGTTGAAGTTGGGCAAATTTGAGAAGGTGTATAAGAAAAATAATGACCAAAACTTAAGTTTTTTCCAAATGGGCCCATATATTTCTAACCCAAACTTAATCATGAGATAATCCACGACCCATAAGTCATATATTCTGATTTTTTATGTTTATTTTATATTTTATTGGATTTAATTTATTTAAATTCAATTTTTATTAAAATAAATATTGAAAAATCAACTATTTGATCTTAAGACTATTTTGGGATAAGATTTTGATGTTTATGATCATAATATGGATCCCAAATTCGTGCACACCAAAGTAGAAGGTCCTAATATCAAATATTTTACCAAAATAGATAGGAGAAAACTTCATTCCAAAGCAACATATACACATGCATGAAGGGCGAAAATCTTACACAAAAAAGGAACACTAAAATTTAAAAAAAAAGGCAAAAGTAGGGAAAACTCTAAAAACACCTTATAGCAAGTTTTCACGATTCTTTCATATTCAATCATCACCAAGAAGCTTCCAGGGGTTGATCCATATACTTTTTGAAAGGTTAAAACCATGAGGAACATGTCCTATGAACACATGTCGTCTTTAACCTTTTCTTAATCTCAAATCTTTCATTTCATAGCATTTTAATGTATTTTATTTTCATAATCATGTGTAGATGCTTCTTAATCATTTATTTGTGAGTTATAGTGTAGGAATAAGGAAACGCCTTGGCTAGGGTATAAAGAAGCAAAGCTTTGAATCTCCCAATCCAGTCACTTTTAGGCCAAACAAATTGCACCATTGAGTTCCTGAGGTCAAAATTAGTAGGAATGGGTGGTTCATATGCGTTAAAACTTGCGTTTAATTGATGTTTTAATTTCAGGAAAATTTGCTACGAAAATCACAGCAAAAATCGCAGCAAAATTCCTAGAAAAATTCGCAGCAAAACTCGCAGGTGTTAAGGAAGAAGATGATGCGGTGTCACACATTGGTTGGATTGATTCAACGATTCACTTTTTTTTATATTTAATTGATTGTTTTCCTCTATTATCACACGCAAGCGTGTGGTTCAGTTGGCAATGAAGATGCGTTGCAACCTTTGGGGGCGGGTTCGATACCCACGACCCTCCCCCCTTATTTTTTTTGGTTATTTGGCATATTTTCATTATCTTACTAACCTTTTTCTTTATTATTTTCTTTAAATATTTATTTTAATTAATTAAACAAATAATCAATAACTTTTTTTAAACCAATAATAATTTATAAAATTAATAACTTTTCCTTTTATTTTGTAAATAAAAAATAAAAAAACCTTTTTAGTCGAATTAATTAATAAATTAAAAAAAAAATTAAAAAAAATTTATTAGCTTAATTATCTTTATTAATTAATCAATTTATTTTTTACAAAAAAAATTAGTTTTATTTTGTTTTATTAATTAATTTCTTAATCAATTTTTTTAACCTAGTAATTAGGATTTAACTAATTTTAAGTTTTTGTTTCTAACCCTAATCTTTTGACCTGATTTTAATTAATAAAAACTTTTGACACAAAATTACTTTCTTAATCAAATTTTAATTAATTTCTCTTAATTAATTAAGTTTCTCCTTATTAAAATTATTAATTTAGGTTTTAGGACTTTAAAAACATTTCCCAATTTTCTCCTTATTTTATTTTGCTATTTAATTTTATTAGAAAAATGTATAGGATTATTATCTATCTTGTAACATTTAATTTTCCGCACTCTCCGGTTTAAAATATGTATCCCCCTCTCCATGATGTAATAGTCTAGAGTTTATTTTCTGCTTTTAATTCCGTAAATTATTAATTGCATGGTTAGTAATAATAGGGTGTGAACAATAAATGGACTTAGCCCCTAGGGTTTCTTCGCTTGTTGCCTTACGAAAATGACAAGTCCCTCGAACGTATGGGTGTCTTAACACGGTTGCCTAAGTAAAAATCATCAAGTCGCTTCGAATAAAAGGTCGTAGTCCCTCGTTGTCCCTTCGAGTTGCCTACGAATAAATGATCTCGTCCTTCGATGACCCTACGAAAAAATGATGATAGTCCCTTCAAATTGCTAAGACACATCTACAAGGTTGCCTTTTATGACCATACGATGACCCTACGAATGTCCCTTCAAATCCAAGGATGTGACTACTTACTAACTAATAGTAAGGACAGTCTATTCCTAAAGAAATAAAATAACAAGAAAGACCTTACGATTTAGGGTAAGTAGTTCTTAAGTGCTTGCTCATAAATTTTCAAAATACTCTTTACACCTCACTTCTTCAAATACTTTCAAACAAAACACTTTGTATACATTCATACGAGAATCATTACAAAGTTAAAGTCTTTATGAAAATATTTTCTAATCACACACTACATTATTTTCTTTCAAACAAAGTAAAGTGATCTAATCAATTAAGAGCCTATGGATAACCATGGATACAAAGGATGCTAACACCTTCCCTTTGTATAACTTACCCCCCCCCCCCCCCCCGAACTCAAAATATTTTTCAAAGGTCTTTCCTCTTCTTTTATGCCTTTCTTTATTGGATAAAATAAAAGTCAGTACTCTTGCTATAGCAACATAGTTTTTATAAACAAAAACAACCAAGTCAGTTCTCCCACCGTGTTACAGTATGTTTCTAGGCAGTTGAGGGTACATGAGCGGAATTATCCTACTCATGATCTTGAGTTAGCTGCAGTAGTTTTTGTGTTGAAGATTTGGAGGCACTATTTGTATGGATCAAGATTTTAAGTGTTTAATGACCATAAAAGTTTGAAGTGCTTATATGATCAGAAAGAGTTAAGTATGAGACAAAGAAGATGGTTGGAATTTCTGAAGGATTATGATTTTAATTTGAGTTATCATTCGGGTAAGGCTAAAGTTGTATGATATGCATTGAGCCGTAAGACAATTCATATGTTGGCATTAATGGTGAAATAATTGGAGTTACTTGAACAATTTAGAGATTTGAGCATGGTTTGCGAAACGACCCCTGGGAGTGTTAGGCTTGGAATGTTGAAAGCGAATAATGATTTCTTGGATATTATTAAAGAGAATCAGATACTTGATGTGAAGTTGATAGATTTGATGCCTACAGGAGGAAATGATTCTGAAAGTGATTTCCAGGTAGATAATTATGGTGTGTTGAGGTTCCGGGGCAGAATTTGTGTGCCAGACAATGCTGAGTTGAAAAAGGCTATTTTAGAAGAAAGTCATTGTAGTAGCTTAAGTATTCATCTAGGAGCTACGAAGATGTATCAGAATTTAAAGAAATTGTTTTGGTGGTTCGGTATGAAGAGGGATATAACACAATTTATGTATGCTTGTTTGGTGTGTCAGAAATCGAAAGTGATGCAACTGTTAGAGATTCTGGAATGGATGTGGGATATTGTATTGCTATGGATTTTGTTACTAGTTTTCCGAATACGGCGAGAGGATTTGATGTTATTTGGGTGGTTGTGGATAGACTTACAAAATCCGCACATTTTATTCCTATTAATATGAGTTTTCCGTTGACGATGTTGGCTGGAATTTATATCAGGGTAATTATGAAGTTGCATGGTGTTCCTTCGAGTATAGTTTCAGATAGAGATCCGAGATTTACTTCAGAATTTTGGAAAAGTTTGCAAGAGGCTTTGGGTTCGAAGTTAAAGTTGAGTTCAGCTTATCATCCGCAGACAGACGGTCAGTCAGAGAGAACTATTCAAACTTTAGAAGATCTGTTGAGAACTTATGTGTTGGAACAGGGTGGTGCGTGGGATAATCATTTGCCATTGATTGAGTTCATGTACAATAATAGTTACCATTCTAGTATTGGAATGAATCCGTTTAAGGCTTTGTATGGTAGAAGGTGTATAACACATTTATGTTGGTATGAGATGGGTGAAAATGTAGTGCTTGGACCGGAAATTGTGAAACACACTACTGAGGCAATTCACATGATTAGAGACATGATGAAAGCATCTTAGAGCTGATAGAAGAGCTATCATGATAACCAGAGAAAAGAATTAGAATTTACTGAAGGTGATCATGTGTTTCTGAGGGTTAATCCAGTGACTAGTGTGACGTGCTTTGAAATCGAAGAAGTTGGATCCTAAGTTTATTGGGCCATATCAAATTTTGCAGAAAGTTGGTATTGTTATGTATAGAGTGGTGTTACTGCCAAAGCTTTCGAACTTGCATGATGTTTTTCATGTATCGTAACTTCGGAAGTATGTGTCTGACCCATCTCATGTAATTTTGAGGGATGAGGTGCAGGTTAGGGAGAATCTAACTATGGAAGAGATGCCAATAAGAATTGAGGATCGCAAGATGAAGCAACTCAGAGGTAAGGAGATTCCTCTGGTGAAAGTAGCTTGGGGAGGAGCTGCTGGTGGAAGTGTGACCTGGGAACTGGAAAGCAGGATGCGGGAGTCGTATTCAAAACTTTTCTCATCAGGTACATTTTCGAGGACGAAAATATTCTAAGTGGGGGAGAGTTGTAACACCCCGTTTTTAATATTTAATCGTCGAGTATTTTTGGTGCTATGTTTGCCTTGTTTAAGGCATATGTCTTATTGTTTGTGGTGTTGTGTCATAGTGGGACGGGTAGAATCGGGTGCGCTTAATGATAGCGAGTGTACGAATAATTAAGATAACACCATTTGATTAACTATTTTATTATTATTAGGGTTAAATATGTGTTAGTCCCAATAAATATCTCAATTTTGATTTTTAGTCCCTATAAAAAAAACGTCGAGTTTTAGTTCCTATAAAATTACTTTTGCTCGCAGATTTAGTCCCTTAAGAGGGACTAAAACTGTGTTCAAAAGTAATTTTATAGGGACTAAAACCCAACATTTTTTTTATAGGGGCTCAAAATCAAAATTGAGATATTTATAGGGACCAAAAACATATTTAACCCTTATTATTATGAATATTATTATTACTATTATTGATATTATAATGGTTTTATAAAACAATTTTGTAATATTAGTAATTAAAATTAATAATATTATTGTTAATTGGAATAAGGGGTAAATTAGTAAAAGTCTTGGTGAGGTCTTTAGAGGAGAATCAGTCTAATAAGGAGATTAGGGAGAAATTAACCGTAAAAACTTGTGAGAAGAGCAAAGGAGATATGGAGAAGGAAGAACAACCTAGGGCATAATTCTTGAAGAATTTGCAGGAATTTTCATCCAAATTCGAGGTAAGGGGGAGAACAGATTTAAATTTAGGTGGTTTAACATGATGGGTAGTGAGGGCTTCCTTCCCTCGTAGGAATTTCTGATATTTATGATGTTTGTGAATAATCTGTGATTATATGTTATTTGTTGTGAATCTGTGAATATGAGAATGTATTCTTGATGAAATTCTGATGGATTATTGTTATTGTTGTTCTGGAAGGTGCTTGGTTATGAAGATGATATTGTTGTTGAAGAATAAAATCAATCTTAGATCCAGAACGAAAATATAACAAGTATATGGTAATGTAAATGGAAGAAGAATGAAATTAAGAGAGTAAAATTGGATTAGAAATGATCATATGTATGACATGAATCTGGAAATCGAGAGTTGTGAGAAACAAATCTGGAATGAAGAGGAAAAGGTAGAAAAGTGGATTTCTCTGCCCATACGCGTATGGTGGGCGTGTTTCTTGAGGCATACGCGTATGAGAAGGGAATTACGCGTATGGAAGGTGAAAAAGAGGGGTTCTCTGCCCAAATACATAAGCTACGCGTATGGGATAGAGAGATATGCGTATGGATGGTGTATGGGGGCGTAAGGTGCGTACAGGGCAAGGGCAATACGCGTATGGCCAGTGTAAAGGCCAAAAATGTGTTGTTTTGCGATTTATGTCCCGATTTTGTGTGCGTTGCCGATTCATTTGGTGTGAGGTATTTAAATGGACCTTAATACATATTTAATTGAGAATTAAAATCGAGAATAAGTTAATGACGAATTTTAGGTGGATTAAACTAGTTAATAATCGATTAAATCGCGTGAGACTATTATTGGTGATTTTTGGTGAAAATGTTGTTGTAATTGATCGGATGGATCATGTAGATGTATAAATGGTGAATTATACATGTTGTATGAATTTTCATAATCATGCATACATCATTGAATTATTTTTGGGATGATCATGTCGGATGGGCGAATACGATCATTCGTACTCCGTTATGAAGAGTGTTGGGATAATCATTGTCAGATGAGTGTATGTGATTATCGTGTTCGATTGAATGAACAAACCTGGTACCACATGCATTGTGTCGTGTTGAGTCACATTGCATAACTATTATTGAATTGTCGTTGCATAATTATTGTTATATCCGTTGTTGTTGGATTATTTGTGTACTTGTTGTATTTATGATTATGTGTGAGAAACTACCATAAAGATGTTATACACACCGTTTATGTTGAATTTTTTTCTCACCCCTTTGTTTTGTTGTTGCGTATGTGCTTCTTTGGAAGTACAAATAATCAAGGTATTTGAGAGTGTGTGGAGTCGTGTTGCTTGTTCGAGTCTTGGGCGCTCTGATACGTAACACGGGATGGGGAATCTTTCAGTTGTTTATTTTATTTTGTTACGTATCTACTTTATAAAAATAGATTTTTGAGGATATTATTGTTGAGATTGACTTATTGCCTGAGTTGAATTAATTATACGTTATTTCCGCTATTTTCAATAAAGGACATATATTTTGGTTATTGTTGTTGGAAGTAATGTGGCATTCCACTTTGAAAACTCTGATTTTTGTAATCAAATTGTTATTTTAATTTATTTGGGAAAATGGGGTGTTACATATTGTCTCTTCAATGTTTCCATTTAGAAACACAGTCTTTACATCCATCTGATGCAACTCTAAATCAAAATGAGCTACCAATGCCATCATGATCCTAAAAGAACCCTTCGAAGAAATTGGAGAGAAAGTCTCTTTATAATAAATTCCTTCCTTTTGAGTGAAGCCTTTTGCGACAAGACGAGCTTTATATCTCTCAGTTTTATCCTTTGAATCCCTTTTGGTTTTAAATATCCATTTACAACCTATGGGTTTCTTTCCTTCAGGTAATTTAGCGAGACCCCAAACATCATTGTCAGCCATCGAATTCATCTCATCCTTCATGGCATCAACCCACTTAAGAGAGTTTAAACTTCACATAGCTTGACCAAAGTTAATAGGATCTTCCTCAGTAAAACCAATGTCATCCTCACGTTCTTGAAGAAATACAACATAATCATCTAAAATTACATTCTTCCTCTCTCTAGTGGATCTTCTTAATGGTGGCTATTAAGGTTGTTGAGTTTGAACTATAGGTGGTGCTTGATGAAGAAACTCAATATTGTCTTGTTCTTGAGGGATGTTAGGAATAACATCATTGTTTATTTCAGGATCTGTTTCTGGAACAAAGATAGGTACAAAGACTTGATCATTGTGAGAAACAATTTCTTTATCAAAGACAAAACTCCTTATGCTTCCTTCCCCTCCAAACCCTACATCCTCAAGGAATCTTGCATTTTCCGTTTCAAATATTTTTCTAGTGATGTGATTGTAAAACTTGTACCCGTAAGAGCATTCAACGTATCCAATAAAATAACAACTAATTATCTTTGCGTCCAACTTACCTTCAGGAGGTCTATAAGGCCTCACTTCAGTTTGACATCCCCAAATGTGCGGGTGTTTAATGTTGGGCTTTTTCCCAGTGTAGCGGTAAAATCATGAGTGTAAGCTATTGATTAACTTCACTCGATTAACACAGAGTCGCCACCGCGCTTTTATTTATTTCCAAAAGGAAAAAGGAAAATGAACGAACAAAACCTTAACGAATCTTAAAAGCTAAAAAGCTCAAAGAATCAAACAGAGAATGGGTACGGGGATTGGTTACAAATCGGGAAGGTTTTAAGCACCCGACTTGTCCGTAGTACTCTACGGGAACCCTTTGAAATGTTTACTGCATTTTTGGTTTGAAATGGTTTGCTTGAAAAAAAGATTGAAGAGATGAGAAGAAGAATGTTTTTTAAGATTTTGGTGTTTGAAGAGACGAACGTCTCATGCCTACGTACCCACAAAATGCAATGCGAGATCAAAACCCTGTAGTTCGTGGTACCAATTGTAAAAAGGCAAATGAGTTGAATGGATTTTAAAATGTAAAGATAAGTCGTCATCCTTTAGCGAATAATTCCGCTAGAAAGGATGAATCATATCTAAACATAAAAAAATGGTTAAAAGAAAAACGTGCACGAGGGCACAAAAACAATTGAATGAGTTTGATTGTTTTTAAAGTTTTTTGAGAAGAAAAGTTTCGATATGCTTATGTAGTTTAGCATTTATTAAGAAATGAAATGAAAAAGTAAAAGCACATGACCGAAGTCAAGGTTTAATTGAGAAAAATGTTTGAAGTTAGAAAACAAAGAAAGTTTTGAAAAGAGGAAGAAGATTTGAAAATTGAAGAATATGGGAAGAGATGAAGGGACTATCCTAAAACTTGAAAATAAAAGCTAAGGAAGAAATGATCAAACCAAATGGCAAGCATCTTTGAAACAAATGGATTTCCATCTTCATGAACAAGTAAACTTAATCGGAACCAAAGTCTTCAATCCATAACAAATGAGCAAAGGGGTGATCCTAAAATCTAAGTCCGAATCTCCGAAGCAAGGGATAGTAACCATAGTCCGCAATAATAGTCACCCATTTTTTAGATGTTTAATCCGTTATTAATGTTTTTGTGTCCAAATGGACAAAGAAAAAAAAATAACAAGCAACAATAATATATACAATAAGCAATATGATGAATGAATATAGAAACATAATAAGAGAGGTAAGGAACAAGAGATTAAAATAAAAGAGGATAAGGTGCGAGAGATTTAATTAAATGTTAGTATATTCACAATATTAATATTTACAATATAAAGTGGTATGATGAACTTAATCAAGCACAACCACGAAAAAGAAAAATAAAGTCGAGGCAACCGGATCCAAGTGGATCGCATTCCGAATCGGGACAATGTAGGTCTATGTTAAGCAATCGCCGAGTAATTTACGGAGTAATTACCCTACAAATGAGGCCGGCCACCACTAATTAAAGTGGAAAATATTCGTGTTAATACATGTTAGAGAAACGATATTATGAATCGTTCTCCGAAAACATGCCACACTAAAAGAAAGAGAACGGTCTAATCTTAATCGAGATTATCGTTGAATTTCTCGAAAAAGCAACCTATCACGATCTCAAAGTATGGAGAATGATCCAAATGATCATTCATCCATAGATTTGAAATAATGAAGATTAAACTTAATCGGAAATCAACAATCTCGAATCGGAGATTGTCATCGACCAAAAAGAAAAAAAGATGAATAAGAAATGGATCTAATAATAGAATCCATAAAAAGAAATAGAAACATATTTTTAATCCTTTTCTTAAAAAATATCTTCTAAAAATTGCTTTTCTAAAATTGTTTTTCTAAACCTTTTTAAAATACTTTTTTTCTTAAACTATTTTTCTTAAACATATCATTTCTAGAAAAACTTTCTTAAAATAATATGTTTAAAAACTTTTATATCCAAACTAGACTATAACAAACCATATATATAAAATAAATAAAGAAACAAAGAATAGAAAGAAAAAAAAATATGGAAAAGGGAGGGGGAAATGGCGCAAGCAGGTATGAGGTGAGGATAGCAAATCAAAAAGAAAACAAAAGGCCCAAACCACAAGTATAATTTATTAAACAAAATGATAAAAAAAATGAGAAAACGCAAGCTTCTTCTTCCTGTGAGAACAGCCGCCAGCGGTGAACCTCACCTTCCGATTCAAAAACGAAAACGAAATCTCTCTCTCTCAATCACGAGCTACTTCTCTTTCTCTTCCTCAAATCGCGAATCTCCCTCTCTCAATCGCAAGTCCTCTTCTTCTATCCCTTTCTCAAATCAATGCAATTTAGGTTTTTCGGTGTTTGATGATTTGAAGAAGGATTAATGGAGGTTTAGGAAAATAGGATCTGAAATTGGGATGAAATTGAAGATGGATAACGGATAAGGAACCTTTGCTCTGATTTGATTGTGATGAGATTTCAGCAGGGGTTTGCCGGCTCATTCAAGCTTGATCAAAGAGTGAGAAGTGTGTTGTTTAAATAAGGGAGAGGTGAGATTTTTGAATTGAAATTCGATTCCCGTTTGAGGGATTTTTCTTGCGTTTTGTGTGAATTGTAGATGCGTTTTGATAACTGTTATTTGCATTTTGTTGACAGGATGGTGTGCGAAGCTTGGGCCTGTTGTTCTTTCGTGCGGCCTGGCTATTGTGAGGCTTCGGTTTGGGTGAAGCTGAGGCGCGAGCTGCTGGATGTTTGTGTAGTTGAAAATGTGATACGTGCGTGGAGCTATGACGTGTGTTTGGGCTTTGTTACGGCTTACGGCTTACAGTTTGTATGGTTTAGAGCTGATAGAAGTGAACTTTATTTTGCTGGGCCAAGCTTGGAGTTTACGGCGTGGATTAAAATTGTGTGCAAGATGCGGCTTGGAGAGTTTCGTGTTGTTTGAGAAGTGCAGCTGAGGGCTTGGCAAAAAGGCTGGAAAATATTGAGGCGTGTTGGCGTATGGTTGTTTAGCTGATACGGCATTTGGCTGTAGCTTTAGAGTGTGAAAGCTTTGGCAAGCTGATGGAAAATTTGGTGTGGGGCCTGCTATTGTGAGGCTTGAGGCAAGGGGTTTGTTTGGCTCAGCGTTGAAAAGTGTGAAAGATGGCTGAAGCTTGTGATTTCTTGTACGGATACGGCTGGAGCTTGAAAGTTGTTTTGTGATGTAGTAACATGCTAGTACAGCTTTGTGACTTTTTTTTTATTTCTAATGGTGTAAAAAAAACATTATTCTTATTTCTCTTTTTTTTTATAATGTAAATGGGCTAAAAATGGCTCTAAAATATATCTAGAAAAAAATGAATTTTTAATGGTTTTAGGACAAAAATGTCAATAAAATAAATGGATATTTGTTTTTTTTTTAAATTGAGAAAAAGAGACATGGTAAAGAAAGTGGGTAATAAAATTGGATCTAATAGAAAAAATGGAATTGGTGTAGAAACGAATAGTGGAAATTAACAAAAAAAAGAATAAATGGAAAATAATCGGATAACCGAAAAATGATTAATGAATACAAATTCGAAAAACTGAAATGGATGTGAGATAATGGAAAGGTTATTGAAAAGGGAATGATTTAATCGAAAAAAGAGGATAATGGATATTTGAAAAATGGAAAAGAATCGAGAATGAATGATTATTGGATATTTTTATGAAATGGATATGGAATTGATTTTTAAGCCCACAACAAACTTTTGATTTTTTTTACAAGCCTCAGATAAGAATGAATATAGTCAAACACGAACTACTGCCCAACTTGCCACTCAAGCTGCAACCAACATCTGAAAGTTTTTCCTGATAATTCAAATCCACCCTGAGGAAAATAAATCCTCAGATAAACCATTGATGAACTGATGAACATTGAAGATTCGAACCAACTTCACACCAAACACTGCCTGATAACTGATGATCTCACATGCAACACATCTTGAACTTTTGAATACGCGCAGTCTGAGAAACAGACCGCTGGCACACACAACTTGCAGTCGAAACAATCTTTTGATAGTTTGACCAAGATTAGGTCAAACATCCATCTGAATCGAATTGTGACTGAACAAACGCATCTGAATTGGAATCACAGCACTTTTCCTTGAAATCCTACAACACAAAAGAAAAAGAAGCAACTGCAACATATTTTTTTGTATTTTGGTTAGAAGTCAGTAAAATATAAACAGATAACAGAAATTAAACAAGGTGATCCTCTACAAAGCAAAGACCTGCACCTGAAAAAGGATAAACGAACCAGTGCGTGATCTTGTTTGTATGCGAATGCATATGAGATGCGAAAAATCTTAGGGTCAAAAATTAGGGTCTGACAGATGCCCCTATTTAAGTTTCTTCAATCCAGAGATAATGAAGATTGAAATCTTCGTTTCGACAAGATGGAAGATACTTAAATATCAAAAAACCCAATTTTTGATCCTAAGATGCCAAAAACTGGAATGAAATGAGATGAACGATGATATGGAAATGATATGAAGCAAGTAAAACCATTTATGAAAGCATATGAAAATGATATATGAAATGCAGAGAAAACATGTGACAGCATATGAAAAATTATGAGAAAATATGAGATGATATGAAATGCGGAGAAAATATGTGACAGCAATATAAAATAATATGAGAAAATATGAGATGATATGAAATGTATATGGAACCAAATGAAATGCAGAGAAATCCGCGAGGAACAAGACGACACATGAAATAAAATAAACGCTGGGGATAAGGAGCATAAAACTCCGACGGGAAAAACAACATGCTAGAGACCAACACATGGCTCAGCCGAGGTGGAAATGTTCAAGAATGACAATTGGACAGAAAACATCACAACATCCAGGAATGGCACTGAATGAAGTGAGAGAAGTCCCGAAACAGTACACCAGAAGCATCCGAGGATGACATGACTGACTTTGATAGAGATATCCGAGAATGGCAATCGGAAAAGGGTAATCACAACATCTGAGAATAGAAATCAGATGAAAATGTGAAACAACATTCAGGAACAGCACTGAATGAAATGGAAAAATTCGGGAAAGTACATCAACTTAATGATGACTACAACATGAAAATCCGAGAATGGCAATCGGAAGGAATGCAATCACAACATCTGAGACTGGCAGTCAGATAGAATGCGAATCACAACATTCAGGAACAGAACTGAATGAAATGGAAAAAAGGTCCCGGACAGTACATCAAATCAATGATAACTTCACTATGGACATCCGGGAATAGCAATCGGATAGGAAGTGATCACAACATCTGAGAATGGAAATCAGATAAAAAAGTGAATCACAACATTCAGGAAATGAACTGAATGAGATGGAAAAAAGTCCGGGACAGTACATCAAATCAATGATGACTTCACTATGGACATCCGGGAATAGCAATCGGATAGGAAGTGATCACAACATCTGAGAATGGCAATCAGATAAAAATGTGAATCACAACATTCAGGAAAAGAACTGAATGAGATGGGAAAAAAGTCCGGGATAGTACATCAAATCAATGATGACTTCATTATGGACATCCGAGAATGGCAATCGGATAGAAAGGGTGTAATATTTGAGAAGACACAACAAGTAGGTGAAGAACAAGTTCTGGAGAGACAGACAAATGCCAAGTAGATTAGACTTTGAACAAAAAAGTAAGAAGTTGACAACAACAAGACTTCGAGAAATACATATGAGGACTAAAACACTCAAGAAAACGCATAATGAGGACTAAAACATTCAGTATGCAAACATTTACGAAAATGGGGACTAAACCACCCGAGGATACTCATAATGAGGACTAAAACACTCAAATATGCAAACTTTTCAAACATGGGGAATAACACACCCAAGGCCATAATATGAGAAAAATGATGACAACCAGTTTAGACTCTTAGAGGAGTGAAAATACTGACAACCAGTTTAGACTCTTAGAGGAGTGAAAAGATGAAAGACTGATTCCTCAACACAGAAGTCATTGCCATTCTGCTCGAAAATCAGAGATGCTACTGCTGAACAAATCTCTGTCACACCAGTAAACTGTTCCAAGTTGAAAATCTTTTGAGAGAAGTCATGCAAAGCTGCTTGGGGGATTCTTGAAGAAAAATTTGCCCCAAGTTCAATGAATGGTGAAGGTAAACTGATAATGGATTCAGTTCATGATTACTGCTGGAGAAAATAATCACATCTTTGAGATAACTGTTGAGAAGAATAAACTGATCATGGCTTCAGTTCCTGATTACTGCTGGAGAAAATAATCAAATTTTTGAAGTAACTGTTGAGAGAATAAACTGATCATGGCTTCAGTTCCTGATTACTGCTGGAGAAAATAATCAAATTTTTGAAGTAACCGTTGAGAGAATAAACTGATCATTGCTTCAGCTCTTGAAATGAATGTTGAGAAAATAAACTGATCATAGTTTCAGCCCCTTGAGAAAATATTGAGAAAATAAACTGATCATAGCCTCATCCCTTGAGAAAATGTTGAGAAAAGAAATCCAGTATTCATCTTGCAGAGAATCTTCTGACCAACCCAATCTGAGAATAACTTGCACTGAGCAACAACATCTTGAAATAATAGGAACTGAGAAAAATTTGCCCCTTGGTAGGATCACCGACCAAGTTTCTAAACTGTTTGAAAGTTCCTTGATGAAGAAAAGTTTATTTTCAAAATAAAAATGTTTGTACCAACCTGGAAATTTTAATGCAAAATTCAATGCAAAGTTTGAAATCAAGAATCATTTTTGAAATGAAATTTATTGATGTAAAGTAAATGAAAACTTGTCACAACACGGCGGTTGAGACAAAATCAAAGGTAAAGCAAATGTAAGAAAACAAATGATTGGTAAAGAACTTGGGAGTCAGTTTACGCAACCTTGTTGTAGTATGCTTTTCAAAAGAAACCTGGATTCAATTAGGACTTTTGAAGGTTGTAACGTGGTCTGGTTCACGGTTTATGAAACAAAGGATATAGGCTCAAAGTTTATTTGTACCCAACCCAACTTCGTGATGAACTCCAGTCCTACATTCAATTAATTCAACCTATGCATTCAAGCTCCAAGCATTTGGGATTGCACAGATGAAGATGGTTCGTAAGCCAAAGGATTTTGAGATAGCAGTCACATCTTTCCTTTTGTTATTCCCAGTGAGGACTTTGGTCAACTCAACTTATTTTTGCTGAGGAATTTGATGACCTCTTGACAAATATTTCCTTTTATTATCCCTAATTTTTGCCTGAACTGTGTTATTTGAACTTACAGCCAGCGGGATGCCCCTGGTTTTTGCCTAAGTCTCCTTCATAGGTTTTGACTTAGCGGGTTAAAATTTTTTTTAATAATTTTTCAATATCATTTTTTTTTGAAAGATAATGACTGCATGGCTTAATGATTATGATGAACCATCTTTGACTTTTGAATTGAGAAACATCTTCAACACTTCTTTGATGTGTGTGAAGGAAAACTTGAAATTGCAACCTTTATTTGAAAGGTGTCTTGAATGATTCTCTTGTACTTGAATGCACATTTGAATTAATTGAGAACTACCCATCCCCGGGTTAAAATTGCGGTTTTTTTTTTTCCGAATAGAAAGAAACTCCTACTTCAAGGCTCAAAGGGGTTAACAAAGGATTAACTTCCTTATTTCTCCAGTGTTTAGGATTTGAAACAATGCCTGTATATCATCAACCAAGTCTCAATTGAAAGCATACCAACAATTATAGGTATCTCGTTTTCATCATCCTCCCCCCAATCATTGTAAAAACTTTGAGAAAAGATAAATGAACTTGAAATGTAAAGCATAAAGATGTAAATAGTAAATGAAATTGAATCAAAACAAAGCAATGCTCATTTCATTAAAATCAACATGAAAGTACAAACAAGCTTAAAAGCAAACAACTTAATATGATTGAAGAAAATTGCAAACATGAAGAAACAATGGCCTAGTGATCCATCAACAACAAGGATAAGTTGTCCCGTCTGATATTCTGGCCTTGAAGAAAATTTGACAATTGAAGTCTTCTTGAAGATTCACTTCCCATGATTCGATAAAGGATTGTTGATAACATTGGGATTAATGTCATTAAAGTAAAGGATGTTGTTCCTGATAAGTTCTTGTACTTTAGCTTTCAGTGCAAAGCAATGCTCTAAGTCATGACCAGTTCCACCTTGATGAAACTCACAGCGGAGATCCGATCTATAACCAACCGGCAGAGGATTTGGAACAGGAGGCGGAGGCCTAGTAGTAATTAAACCTTTCGCAATCAAAGAAGGAAACAATTCAGTATAAGACACCGGAATAGGATCAAAGTTTGGCCTATTGCGATACTGATTTTGTCCAACAGCAGGAGGAGGAACCTGAGCCTGAGCTCGAATCTGAACTTGAGCTTGAGCTGGTCGGGCTTGACCTTGAGCTTGAGTTTGAGCAGGTTGAGTTTTAACAACAGGAGCAACTGCAGCTACGTATGGTTGAACATATCGTTGTTGCGGGTGATAAGGCCTCCTCTCAGTTGAAACAGCATAAGCATCACCATCTCTTCTCTTGTGAGGATTCCCAAAAGACTTTCTTGCAGCATTAGGAGCTTCAGAATTGATAATCTTACCTTTCTTGATACCTTCCTCGAGTCTTTCTCCAATAGTGACCAGATCAGAAAAACCAGATGAAACACTTCCTACCATTTTCTCCCAAAAGAACGGTTGAAGAGTGTCCATGAACAAACCAGTCAATTCCTTTTCAGGCAAAGGTGGTTCAACTTGAGCAGCTAACTCTCTCCAACGCTGAGCATACTCTTTGAACGATTCTTTCTCTTTCTGTGACATGTTTTGAAGTTGACGACGGTCAGACGCCATGTCCAGATTGTATTTATACTGTCTTACAAAAGCATCAGATAAATCTTTCCAGCTTCGGATGTGACTCTTCTCAAGTCCAACATACCACTTCATGGAAGCACCACTCAAACTATCTTGAAAACAGTGAATAAGCAACTTGTCATCCTTAGCATGCGCAGCCATTTTGCGACAATACATCAGCAGATGAATCTTTGGACAAGTATGACCATTGTACTTCTCAAATACAGGGACTTTGAATTTGTCAGGAAGAACCAAGTCAGAAACCAAACACATGTCTATTGCAGCAGAACCAAAGGCATCTTTTCCTTCTAGACCTCTTACCCTCTTCTCAAGAGTCAAACATTGCTCTCTAACTTCGTCCATATATCCAGGTTCACCCTGACTTTCAGCTTGTTGACCAGCAGCTTGGTACAAGAAAGGAGAATTCTGATAAGTAGTCTGAGCAGTAGTGTGCATAACAGGTTGAGGTTCAGCAAAAGTCGGAGCTGAAAAGACTGGCACAACAGATGGACCACCAATCTGAGCAGTAGCAGAAATTGGCACATAATCCGGAGGTAACCCATATTCTGGCCAAGTAGAAGCTGGTTGCTGAACAACAGGAGAATCAACAACATCAGTCAAAACTTCAGAGATAACAGTCCTTTGAGGTGGTTCACCTCGAGCAATCAGAACTTGCATCATTTCAGTGAGCTTGGTCATACCGGCCTTCAACTCATCAATTTCCATTCGAACTTCCATGTTATGCTGTTCTTGGCGTTCCATTCTCAATCTAATAGCTCTTCGTCTGATAACAGCTCTAGTACCGTATCTGTGGTGAGGAGTCAGCTTGACGGATCAACAGACAACTGAGGAAAGAAACAACCGGGATGAGTTCCCACACAACTCGGATGAACACAAGAATATGCGAGGATGCAATGATATGCAATGTTCACTTCCACTTTCAGAAAAACAACTTGATTATTGCAAACATGGTCAACATCGAGAATACTATCATGAAAAATCTTGACAAAAAGAGCAATTACTTTTTTCAAACATTTGCAATAATCAGAATTATTTTCCTTGAAAGATGGTTGTGATGATGATCATGATGAATATGTAGATGCATCAAACACAAACAAGATCACGCAAAGCACACAGGTTCAAAGGTTCGAATCACGAGCATGGAGTCATGGGATAAGAACACCAACCCAAACAGGTATGTACTAAGGTTTGTCTTCATTGTACCTGCAAAAAACCAGAAGGGTGCTAACAGAGGTTCCCGGAGTTAACAGCCATCTTTAGAATATCATCGGTACGTTGGATTACTCCCCAACCGATAACATTCTTAAAATAGACCCCGTCCGAGTGTAGTATCGCGTGACAACCACCTTAAGTTTACACTCAGATAGTTTCCGCACTACGTTCCTAAATTGGCTTAGATTGGTTAAGGGTTCTACGGTCCTCAGTATGATCAGCTCAAGGTCGGAAAATAATGCCACGTACGATTACTCGTCATGACATTGATAGTCCAAGAGAGCCTAACCGAGTGGAGATTATCAAATTGATATTGCTTTGGACTACTCCATCGCATATCGCTTCGAATATCGCCGTCCTATCATAAGTTCCACTCAGATCCGGGTTAGGATCTATCTCACAGAGGATCACCAAACCGAAACAGAAAAACCAAGTAACAAGAAAATCAAACTAAAATAGTAAACAAATCAAAGTAGGCCGAATCCACTTAGAGATTGAGTCCCCAGCAGAGTCGCCACTTTTCTGTAGCGGTAAAATCATGAGTGTAAGCTATTGATTAACTTCACTCGATTAACACAGAGTCGCCACCGCGCTTTTATTTATTTACAAAAGGAAAAAGGAAAATGAACGAACAAAACCTTAACGAATCTTAAAAGCTAAAAAGCTCAAAGAATCAAACAGAGAATGGGTACGGGGATTGGTTACAAATCGGGAAGGTTTTAAGCACCCGACTTGTCCGTAGTACTCTACGGGAACCCTTTGAAATGTTTACTGCATTTTTGGTTTGAAATGGTTTGCTTGAAAAAAAGATTGAAGAGATGAGAAGAAGAATGTTTTTTAAGATTTTGGTGTTTGAAGAGACGAACGTCTCATGCCTACGTACCCACAAAATGCAATGCGAGATCAAAACCCTGTAGTTCGTGGTACCAATTGTAAAAAGGCAAATGAGTTGAATGGATTTTAAAATGTAAAGATAAGTCGTCATCCTTTAGCGAATAATTCCGCTAGAAAGGATGAATCATATCTAAACATAAAAAAATGGTTAAAAGAAAAACGTGCACGAGGGCACAAAAACAATTGAATGAGTTTGATTGTTTTTAAAGTTTTTTGAGAAGAAAAGTTTCGATATGCTTATGTAGTTTAGCATTTATTAAGAAATGAAATGAAAAAGTAAAAGCACATGACCGAAGTCAAGGTTTAATTGAGAAAAATGTTTGAAGTTAGAAAACAAAGAAAGTTTTGAAAAGAGGAAGAAGATTTGAAAATTGAAGAATATGGGAAGAGATGAAGGGACTATCCTAAAACTTGAAAATAAAAGCTAAGGAAGAAATGATCAAACCAAATGGCAAGCATCTTTGAAACAAATGGATTTCCATCTTCATGAACAAGTAAACTTAATCGGAACCAAAGTCTTCAATCCATAACAAATGAGCAAAGGGATGATCCTAGAATCTAAGTCCGAATCTCCGAAGCAAGGGATAGTAACCATAGTCCGCAATAATAGTCACCCATTTTTTAGATGTTTAATCCGTTATTAATGTTTTTGTGTCCAAATGGACAAAGAAAAAAAAATAACAAGCAACAATAATATATACAATAAGCAATATGATGAATGAATATAGAAACATAATAAGAGAGGTAAGGAACAAGAGATTAAAATAAAAGAGGATAAGGTGCGAGAGATTTAATTAAATGTTAGTATATTCACAATATTAATATTTACAATATAAAGTGGTATGATGAACTTAATCAAGCACAACCACGAAAAAGAAAAATAAAGTCGAGGCAACCGGATCCAAGTGGATCGCATTCCGAATCGGGACAATGTAGGTCTATGTTAAGCAATCGCCGAGTAATTTACGGAGTAATTACCCTACAAATGAGGCCGGCCACCACTAATTAAAGTGGAAAATATTCGTGTTAATACATGTTAGAGAAACGATATTATGAATCGTTCTCCGAAAACATGCCACACTAAAAGAAAGAGAACGGTCTAATCTTAATCGAGATTATCGTTGAATTTCTCGAAAAAGCAACCTATCACGATCTCAAAGTATGGAGAATGATCCAAATGATCATTCATCCATAGATTTGAAATAATGAAGATTAAACTTAATCGGAAATCAACAATCTCGAATCGGAGATTGTCATCGACCAAAAAGAAAAAAAGATGAATAAGAAATGGATCTAATAATAGAATCCATAAAAAGAAATAGAAACATATTTTTAATCCTTTTCTTAAAAAATATCTTCTAAAAATTGCTTTTCTAAAATTGTTTTTCTAAACCTTTTTAAAATACTTTTTTTCTTAAACTATTTTTCTTAAACATATCATTTCTAGAAAAACTTTCTTAAAATAATATGTTTAAAAACTTTTATATCCAAACTAGACTATAACAAACCATATATATAAAATAAATAAAGAAACAAAGAATAGAAAGAAAAAAAATATGGAAAAGGGAGGGGGAAATGGCGCAAGCAGGTATGAGGTGAGGATAGCAAATCAAAAAGAAAACAAAAGGCCCAAACCACAAGTATAATTTATTAAACAAAATGATAAAAAAAATGAGAAAACGCAAGCTTCTTCTTCCTGTGAGAACAGCCGCCAGCGGTGAACCTCACCTTCCGATTCAAAAACGAAAACGAAATCTCTCTCTCTCAATCACGAGCTACTTCTCTTTCTCTTCCTCAAATCGCGAATCTCCCTCTCTCAATCGCAAGTCCTCTTCTTCTATCCCTTTCTCAAATCAATGAAATTTAGGTTTTTCGGTGTTTGATGATTTGAAGAAGGATTAATGGAGGTTTAGGAAAATAGGATCTGAAATTGGGATGAAATTGAAGATGGATAACGGATAAGGAACCTTTGCTCTGATTTGATTGTGATGAGATTTCAGCAGGGGTTTGCCGGCTCATTCAAGCTTGATCAAAGAGTGAGAAGTGTGTTGTTTAAATAAGGGAGAGGTGAGATTTTTGAATTGAAATTCGATTCCCGTTTGAGGGATTTTTCTTGCGTTTTGTGTGAATTGTAGATGCGTTTTGATAACTGTTTCCGCGTGCTAGCTTCTTAATTTTTTCTTGCGTTTTGATTGTCTATTATTTGCGTTTTGTTGACAGGATGGTGTGCGAAGCTTGGGCCTGTTGTTCTTTCGTGCGGCCTGGCTATTGTGAGGCTTCGGTTTGGGTGAAGCTGAGGCGCGAGCTGCTGGATGTTTGTGTAGTTGAAAATGTGATACGTGCGTGGAGCTATGACGTGTGTTTGGGCTTTGTTATGGCTTACGGCTTACGGTTTGTATGGTTTAGAGCTGATAGAAGTGAACTTTATTTTGCTGGGCCAAGCTTGGAGTTTACGGCGTGGATTAAAATTGTGTGCAGGATGCGGCTTGGAGAGTTTCGTGTTGTTTGAGAAGTGCAGCTGAGAGCTTGGCAAAAAGGCTGGAAAATATTGAGGCGTGCTGGCGTATGGTTGTTTAGCTGATACGGCATTTGGCTGTAGCTTTAGAGTGTGAAAGCTTTGGCAAGCTGATGGAAAATTTGGTGTGGGGCCTGCTATTGTGAGGCTTGAGGCAAGGGGTTTGTTTGGCTCAGCGTTAGAAAGTGTGAAAGCTGGCTGAAGCTTGTGATTTCTTGTACGGATACGGCTGGAGCTTGAAAGTTGTTTTGTGATGTAGTAACATGCTAGTACAGCTTTGTGACTTTTTTTTTATTTCTAATGGTGTAAAAAAAAACATTATTCTTATTTCTCTTTTTTTTTTATAATGTAAATGGGCTAAAAATGGCTCTAAAATATATCTAGAAAAAAAATGAATTTTTAATGGTTTTAGGACAAAAATGTCAATAAAATAAATGGATATTTGTTTTTTTTTAAAATTGAGAAAAAGAGATATGGTAAAGAAAGTGGGTAATAAAATTGGATCTAATAGAAAAAATGGAATTGGTGTAGAAACGAATAGTGGAAATTAACAAAAAAAAGAATAAATGGAAAATAATCGGATAACCGAAAAATGATTAATGAATACAAATTCGAAAAACTGAAATGGATGTGAGATAATGGAAAGGTTATTGAAAAGGGAATGATTTAATCGAAAAAAGAGGATAATGGATATTTGAAAAATGGAAAAGAATCGAGAATGAATGATTATTGGATATTTTTTATGAAATGGATATGGAATTGATTTTTAAGCCCACAACAAACTTTTGATTTTTTTTACAAGCCTCAGATAAGAATGAATACAGTCAAACACGAACTACTGCCCAACTTGCCACTCAAGCTGCAACCAACATCTGAAAGTTTTTCCTGATAATTCAAATCCACCCTGAGGAAAATAAATCCTCAGATAAACCATTGATGAACTGATGAACATTGAAGATTCGAACCAACTTCACACCAAACACTGCCTGATAACTGATGATCTCACATGCAACACATCTTGAACTTTTGAATACGCGCAGTCTGAGAAACAGACCGCTGGCACACACAACTTGCAGTCGAAACAATCTTTTGATAGTTTGACCAAGATTAGGTCAAACATCCATCTGAATCGAATTGTGACTGAACAAACGCATCTGAATTGGAATCACAGCACTTTTCCTTGAAATCCTACAACACAAAAGAAAAAGAAGCAACTGCAACATATTTTTTTGTATTTTGGTTAGAAGTCAGTAAAATATAAACAGATAACAGAAATTAAACAAGGTGATCCTCTGCAAAGCAAAGACCTGCACCTGAAAAAGGATAAACGAACCAATGCGTGATCTTGTTTGTATGCGAATGCATATGAGATGCGAAAAATCTTAGGGTCAAAAATTAGGGTCTGACACCCAGTACAAAGCTCATAAAGGGTATTAGCTACTACTTTACTAGGTACTCTATTAAGGATATAAACTGCAGTCTTTAATGCTTTTCCCCAAAATGACTCTGGTAGTGAAGAATGACTAATCATACTTCTTACCATATCCTTAAAATTTCGGTTTCGTTGTTCTGCAACTCCATTCATGTTGGGTTTTCCTTGCATTGTGTATTGCAGAACAATTCCACATTCATCGAGGAAAAGTGAGAAGGGCACTGGACGTTGTTCCCCTGATCCATCATACCGACATAGTATTCACCACCACTGTCAGATTTGAAAACTTTTATTTTCTTTCCAAGTTGAAGTTCGACTTTAGCTTTGAATGACTTGAACACGTACAAAGATTGAGATTTCTCATTCATTAAATAGAGGTAGCCATACCTCGAGTAGTCGTCTATGAACGTAATAAAACACCGTTGTCTATTCCAAGAACCTGTAGGGAAAGGACCACATATATCAGTATGAATTAGTTCTAAGACATCCTTAGCTCTTTCAGCATGGAAATTCCTCTTGTTTGTCTGCTTACCCTTGATATATTGAATGCAAACTTGAAAGTCTGAGAAATCAAGGGATCTAAGAATACCGCCCGACATAAGCCTTTAAATTCTCTGTTTCGATATGTGTCATAATCGTTTATGCCATAAAGTGGCGGAATTCTCATTTAATTTTTCGTTTTATACCATGCGACTCTATTTGCAATATTTTGTTATAAGGACGTTCAATATCAAGTATATAAAGATTATCATTCAAAGAACCGTAATCAATAACATTTGAATCATATGAGAGGCTAAATTTATTATTTCCAAATGAACAAGTATAACCTGATTTGTCCAAAATAGAAATAGAAATTAAATTATGTCTAATAGATGGTGCAACAAAAGTCTCAATCAAATCCAAATGAAAATCGGTCTTTAATAATAATCTAAAAGTCCTTATAGCCTCTACTGCAACTTTATTGCCATCACCCACATAGATGAATCTTTCAGCATCACTTGGCAGATGGCTCACAGACAACCCTGCATGGATATACTAATGTGAGTAGTAGCACCAAAATTTACCCACCCAAGTATCCTTAGGTACATAAACTAAATTAATTTCAAAACAAACAAAAGTGAGAAAATTACCCTTCTTTTCACGCCTTGCGACATACTTGGAACACTCTTTCTTCATGTGTCCAGCCTTTTTGCAAAAGAAGCAAGTGATCTCCTTAGGTTTCTCCTTTGACTTCTTATTTTGAGAAAAAATTACCGCATGTGTCTTCCTTTTATTTTGAGAATTGGTAGCCAAGTGAGCACTTTCAGTCTTCTCTCTCTTTAGCCTCTCTTCCTCTTGCACACAGTGAGATATAAGCTCATTAAGAGACCATTTGTCCTTTTGAGTATTGCAACTCACTTTGAATTGAAAAAAGTGTGCTAGGAGAGAGATCAAAACCAAGTGCACAATCAAATCCTCAGGAAGTTCTAACTTCAATGCCTTGAGTTTTGATGCGAGATTAGACATATCCAAGATGTACTCCCTTATATTCCCTCTGCCTTTAAAAACCATTGAAATGAGTTTGGACAAGGTACTACTTGTCTCAGCCTTATCATTTTTAGCAAAGAATTTCTCCACAGTTTCAAAGAACTTCTTGGCACTTTCACTCTCAGCAATCGATCCCCTAATCATTTCAGGTATGGATCTTTTGATCATCATAGGACACATTCAGTTAGACCGGTCCCATTTTTCTATTTTAGTTTCATTTGGGTTCTCAGCAGTGGCGGTGGGATGCTCATCCCTCAAAGATAAGTCTAAATCCATACATCCAATAATGATCTCCGCATATTCTTTTCAAGATTTAAAGTTCATCCCACTCAGCATAGGGATAAAGTTAACTTGAGACACAAAGTTTGGAGCGGTAGCAGCAGTAACTGGATTAATTGAAAAGAACAAAAAATATGCAATAACCTTAATAGACATGTCAAATAATCATATAGACATGCACAATATTCTTTATATACAAATTAAATAATACATAGAAAAGATACAAAAAATCACCATCAATTATCAATCTTTGATTGTAAGAATTAACTGTAAGCGGTACTCTTACGTAACGATCAAACATTAGTAATAAGTTCTGTCAGATAATGGATGCCTTTGACATCAATCATTATCCACATGGAAAAACTTGATAATTAATACATATTTACCATCACAGGTATGCAAATTTTCGGCCAAACTGTGTCTTCCTTTTGGCCGACCATAACAGTTCGCATGAAAAATTACACATTGCATCTTTTGTTTTTTTAATTTAATTAAATTTAAATAATAGAGGTTACTTTTGCAACTTGTTATTTCAACTAATCCAATCAAAATTACTAGACAATTTTAATTTTATAAATTAATGAGAATGTCTTTAAAATTCACATAAACATTACCTGTAAATGTAATGTTAAAAAATTGTATGTTTACCTGATTGTGTTTATATCATGTACATACCAGTATAATAAATCAATTGTACTCGAAGGGAAAAAAATACTTAAATAAGAAAATAAAAGAAGCATATAAATATGCCTAAATATAATCAATTATAATTTAACAAAAAACTGACATAATCAACCACATAATAATAAATAAATAAAATGACTTTATTTGATAGCAGCGATGGTGGAATGGCGATGAGGCTTACGTAATTGCCGCCATGGACAATAAGTGAAGCAACTAGCACTAGTAAAAAAATTCAGGGATTCAGTGCATATTGGCATATTGCTATGAATTTCAATAAAGATGTTCCAGACTGGACCAACGACTAGGCGTGACCCAATCCTCTCATGCTCAGAAACAACCCAATAACACAAACATCAAAGGGACCCACCAGATGCGTGTCCACTGACCGGCCAGGACTTTTCGGCCACATCTGATCACGGTCGGTTCCCTCTTCTCGCTCTTCACCTTTGCTCGACATAGGCAGAGATCACCTAGATTCGGCCAGGACGCCGCCTGTAACACGGTGGGAGAACTGACTTTTAGTCATGTTGCGGATAGCAAGAGTCGCCACCGACTTTTATTTTATCCAAGTGGAAAGGACATAAAAGAATAGGAAAGACCTATTTTAAAAGACTTCAGTTCGAGAGGCAGGTTATATAAAGGGAAGATGTTAGCACCCTTTATATCCATGGTTATCCATGGGCTCTTAGTTACTTAGCTCACTTAAATTGTTTTTGAAGACTGTAGTGTGTGATTAGAAATTTTTCTAAGTACTTTGTAATGATCCTCGTATGGATGTATACAAAGCCTTGTTTTGAAAAATGTTTATGAAAGTGATGTGTAAAAAGTATTTTGAAATGTGAGCAAGCAACTAAGAGGTACCTACCCTAGATTAATTCTTTCATGTTCTTTCAATGGTAAGACTATCCCTATTATTAAGGAATAGGTAGTCATTACCTTGGATGTTAGTTAAGGGACATATGCAGGGTCAATGTGTATAGGCAACCGTAGGGTGTCTTTAGCCATATGGGAGGTGTAAACACCCCAAATTTGCCCTCACCCATTCACACCATGGCTTGTGATCTCTTCATATGCATAGACTCAATCATAGCATCTCATATTACATTCTTGATTCATTGCATTGGTTCAAAGTCATCTGCATCTAGGGTTTGTGATCTGAGCAATCCAAGAGCTTCTTGAGCCACTCCAAAGGTCATCAATCACTTCAAAGGGGTCCATGTATGTTCAAGTATCATATTATATCCTCTCAAAGTCAATAATGTCAAAGAATCACAAGAACTGAGGATGGCATAGAAGCAGAGCCAGGTTTAACTGCACAGATGACCTAGAATTAGGGTTTTGGATTCAGAGGCCATAACTCCAATTTTTTTGGTCATTATTGTTTATATTGGTCTCTATATGGTATAGGGATCATGCATATCAATTTTCATGAAGAAATTCCATGGGGAAGTCATCTGATCAAGAGTTGACTTTTTGAGCAAGCCAGTGCAAAATCAGGGCATCTGAGGCCCCCAATGACCCAACCAAAGGTTTTTCTTCATCATTTTGATTGTGTATGATCTTTATTTGATCATAGAAGATGTTGGAAGTTCACAAAATTTAAGAAATTCAAGCCATTTGCAATGTTGACTTTTTGGGAAAGTTGACTTATAATGAAAATTGTCATTTTGGGAAACTTTTTCAACCCTTGCTTTTTGATTCAAAAATGCTTCAAATGGAAAAACTTTGGTCATGAAAATTGTAGAATGGATCATTCCCTTTTAAAAAAGTACAAGAACTCATCCTAATTCATTTTGGATCAAAAGTTATGGCTTGTCAAAGTTGGCTAAAATCACATAATTTGAAGTTTTCTACCAAAGAGGCATTTTGCAAAATGGTATGATCAAGTGTTCTAAAGGCTTCAAAAGTGTACAAATTCTTCACAACATGATCACATGACCTCTAAAAATCAGAATGGGCCAAAGAACATTGCATTTTGATGCCTTGAATCTCAAGAATTTCCAAAGGGGGCAAACTTTGTGAAATTTGCAAAACACTACACAAACCTTGATCAACTTGCTGATTTATCTCATAAATAATCCCATGGTTCTCCCTAAACTCAGCTGAACCAAGACAAGCCAAAAAGCAAGTTGTACCATTGCCCATACCTCAAGTACAAGTCAAGTTGACATTTTGGCCAAAGACACATACCAATCACAATAGGGCACACCAACTCCTCTGACCTCTCTAGTTGTGATAAGTGGACCAAAGCCAGCATAACACAACACACAATTCATGCTGAAGCTCACTCATAGCCATAGTTCCAAGTTTATGCTTCATTTGCAAAACCATTAGAAACTGACTCCACAAGCATCAAACACACAAACAAACTTCACCATTGATCTCAACATGTTCCATTGATCACAAACCAGCCATTGAAACAGCCTGAAAGTCACTGAAACCAAAACACGATCACCCCCCCCCTTGAACAGAACTTCTGCAATCTCCCAAACCAGCCATCAACAAGAGTTGTGAAGCATTCCATTGAGCTCAAGGGGACTAGAGGAGTCAGTTTGCACAAGAGAAAGGTTCAGAAAGCTCCTGTTCGAAGAACTTCAGTTCAGGTATCCATCAAGAACAAATTTTCCAGAACTTCATTTACTTGTTATAAATTGATTCTACATGTTATCCTGATCATCATGATGTGTTTAAAAATGAAAATGGTGGAGTATTGAGTATGTATGAGCTGTCTGAAACTTTCTGCCCTAAATATGTTTTGCTTCGATTTGCATGATTAATGAATGAAAAATGGTTTTTGTTTGGGGGTTTTGATTCAGTGATGAATGGGGTTTGATTCTGGGCAGTTAGATTTCATTTTTATGGAGTCTAGAGAGAGTTAGAGATTTGGCTCATCGGAGAAGACGACCGGAACCACTGTTCCGGCCGTCTGAAGGTCATTAGTGTTAATTAGGGTTTTAGTCCAGGTTTGAATGTGGAGCGTTGATCTGGTTGACTAAGTCAATCTCCCGCGCGCGTGTGTGGTCCAGATTTGTCATTAAGCCCTAATTCCACTTAATTAATTTAATTAATCAGCTTTAGTCAAGTTTGAATTTCAGCCACTGGATGACGCGCGCAGTCAACTCCCGCGCGTCCAGTTTGAATGCTGGCCCTTGATTCTGATTACTTCTCATTAAATTCAATTTCATTTTCATTTTATTTCATTTGTTTTCTACATTTATTAAAAATAGTAAAACATCTTTAAAAATTCTGAAATTTTTTGTCAAAGGTTCAATTAATTTTCAGAAACCAAAAACATTTTTATTTTTATTTTTTGCATTAAAAATTATTTTTAAATCATTTAAAAGTTTATTTTTAATTAGTTAATGAGAATTAATTAATTAAAAATACTTTTACGTATTTAAAAATCACAAAAAAATTCATGAAACATTTAAAATCATTTAGAAACATTGTCCAACTCTCAAACCAAATTTCTTTTTTGATCTTGATGCCTTTTGACAATTTTCAATGGAATTAATTTCATTTCAAGGCATTATTTTGATCCAATCTTCAAAAATTCATTTCTGCCTAGCCATTAAGAGTTGGACAATGATTCTTCTTGCATTGCATCTTGTATAGCATGTAGTTTATAGGATGAAATGGGCATGAATTGATCTTGCATTTCCTATTTGTTTGGCATTTTTCTTGACAAGGTATCTTGAAACCCTAGCAATCTTAAGAAATTCATAACTCTCACTAGGTTAAGATTTGGATCCCCTCCTTTGGGCAGTGAGTTTGTATAGGTTTAGGGTTCCTTTGAATGCATTTTTAAATTTTTTTATCATGGTGTTTGCTTCTGGTTTTGATTTTTGTTTTGTGTATTGATCATAAACCCTAATTTGGGCTTTCATTTGCATCCATTTTCCATTTGCTTGCATACTATGACTTGCCATGACATTTTGTGCATCCATTTGATTCATAATACATCTTAGGACATGATAGAATCATGTTTGATCATTGCATCTTTCATTTGCCATGTTGTAAGCCATTTTCATTCCATAACTTTTCATGAACATCCCTGGTTCAATACATGCTTCTCTTGCATCCATATGTTTGTATGATCATTCTCATGCCTTGCCTCATATTTGCATCATCTCATAGCATCATTAGCATCATCCTCATGCTTCTGGTTTTGGTTTGCATCATCACATTTCATCTCATTTTGCATTGCATTTCATTTCTTTTTTTAACTTTTCAGGTGGTAAGTTACTTTGAGAAGTGATTTTGCCTTCACTTCTCACAATCTCTTTTCATCTCTCTTATGCATCATTGCTGCATTTTGTCCTGTGCTTGAGATTTAGCTTGCTCATTCTTGTTCATCTTACATTCTTTCTTCAAGCAACTTGACTTCTTAAGTGAAGCAAGTTGTTTTGCTTCTCTTTGCTCCTTTCATCTGCTTCCTGGTGGTTTCTCTGAAGATCTTTCTTGCAAACCTCACAAACCCTAGGAATAACCAAGCATGGCAATAATTAGGGTTTTTGATTAGTCCCCCATTTAGATTTTACCTTTGTGTCTCATTGAGTCTTCTCTTCTCATCTCATAATCAGGGACTAAACCCTAAAGGCTTTAAGGCCTTGTGATTAAGCTTATGCCTGCATCCTTCTATTAGGATGGAGTGTATAACTTTAATCCTAAGTGTTAAACCCTTAATGTGTTTAAATCCTTTAATCAATCCATCTAATAATCACCAAGACATCAAGCTTGTAACTTGGGCCTTGCATTAGGGTTCTAATTCTTCCTTAATTGGTTAAGAAGGACTAACCCTAGTGTTAATGGACAAGTCCCCCTCAAGTTGTCTTACAAACCATAAAACTCATTTCTTCATCTTATCATTAACTAAATCCACTTTAATAAAGGCTTTGTTTTGTCATGAGGTTAATCCCTAATCACGGATTAAGTTGAGGAGCTTTCCTCAGCTTAAACACTCTCATCTATTATCCTTCTATTAGGATGGTGTAATGAGTCTGTTTAATCTTTGACTATGGCTTAATCTCATTACTTAACACTAAACAAAAACACCAAAAACATCTAAATAATCACAAGTAGGTTAATGATCTTAATCCTACATCATGGTGATTAAGTGTGAGAAGCTGACTTCACACTTAAGGTACTCTCATTACCCCTGATCAGAGGGAAGATGTGATGAGTTTACTAAATCCATTGGTTTAGGCTTAAGCTCATTAACTTATGACAAACTTCAAAAAGCAATAAAAGACTGAAAATACAAAAGAAAACAATAATCGTCTCCTCCGGGATTCTTTTCTCATCTCATTCACTCATAAACGAGAACTAGCTTCTTCCGTCTAATGCAAGACAGTTCGCACCTGAGCCAGACAGGTCATACACTTGAGCATAGATAAGTAAGCAGTTCACAAGTCAATTTATCTTTCAGTCTCTTTGGGTCGAACTACGGTGTTCTGACTTCCTCATTGCACGAGAGGATAGGTAGGCATAACTTAACAGTTATCAAACAAAAGTCTCTGTATATTCCCCCTCTTTCCAGCATCATTCTTTTAGCCTCATATTCCTGAGCTTCACTTCTGTTCTTACACTGACACTTCACATATCTCACTTCACACTTCTTTTACACAGACACTTGCATTCTTTCCAGCTTTGATACACAAATTACACTGACACTACCCCTTTAAAACACAAATCTTTTAAGCGTGGATCCCGTCGAGTACGACGGACAATCTGGGTGCTAATACCTTCCCAGGTTGTAACCAACCCCCTTTCTCAGTTTCTCTGGTTCGCAACCGTCTTATCCATATCTTTCTAGGTTTATGCAGCATTACCTTTCCTTCGGGATAAAAATGCCTAGCTGGCGACTCTATTCATTTCTCCTTTCGCCGACCGTTCGCGTCTGTACCCCTTCTGACCAGGTGTCATTTGGTGGGAGCGACAGCTTGGCGACTCTGCTGGGAACCCTTATACTGTAACCAGGGCTTCTGGTTCTTTTTGTGGGTTCCTCCTAGCGCTTGTTTGATTTGTGTTTACTGGGGTGTTATGTGCTAATTGTGTTTGTATATTTGTATTTATTTTTGCTTTATGTACAGTTGTTTATTGCTTTCTTTACAGCTTCATATACGTCATACTGTCATCTGGCTGGATCTGTTTTCTGTTTTGGTGGGTGGGGTTCTATTGAGAGTTTAAGGTCCTATACCTGGGACCTGAGTGACACCTAGGCTAGAGTGGTTCATGTTCTTTCCCATTACATTTCGGTCTGGTGCGGGAATATGAAACACGGTTCAGATATGGGTTTCTTCTTGATAACTCTGTGCTACAGATCTCCTGTAGTGCTAGGGCTATCTGGGAAGCCTGCTAAGTCTGGATGACCTTTATTATGACCTTCAGAAACTGAGGTGAATTAGAGGAGGATCTTTTATGGTTATTGTAAACACTGTACCTCCGGGTTAGAAGTGTTTACACTTCTCATAACTGATCCAAGTCTGAGGATCCTTGTTTTAGAACATCACCTGTGAGGGGGTTGGGCTGTTTACAGGTTTGCAGGTACCCTTGACCACAACATACCCTGTTACTTTGTTTTGAATAAGAGTACTCCACTTTGGTACAGTTCTTGTGATTTTAACCCTGGACATGTGACTCTTTATTTGAGTCCCCCACCTTGGTTACTGGACTTATGAACCTCCATCTGGACTTCTTAAGACATACATGGACTTATATCAAAGCAGTAATCAGATCCAGCTTGATCACAAACCCTTGCATATCATTTGCATACATCATCATTGCATCATTTAACATTTGCTTATTTGTTTTTCAGGGTATCCATATTACATTTGGCTTGGTTTTGACCCTTTCATCTGCATAGGCCCTTGTTCACCAGCTATCTGCTTCAGATACCTTCATCAGCTACCTGCTTCAGTCACCTGCATCACCGGTATCAGCCTATCAGTGGCTCATCTCCAGTGTTAGTCTCCATCATCAGTATTTGTTTCAGCTCTTCATCAGCAGACATGGCACCCAAAAAGAGCAACATCTCATACCATTTCTTTGAGCCTGAGCTGACTGGCATCAGGAAGGTCCAGGCCCTTATCACTCCAGACCATATCCCACTATTCAGGGAACATTATGGAGGCATCCTTGATATGGTTATGGACTTGGACCCTTCTCAGAAGAGCTTGATTCACACTTGCCTACAGTTCTATGATCCTCCTTTGAGATGCTTCACCTTCCAGAATTTTCAGTTGGGACCCCTGTTGGAGGAGTATTCATCACTGATTGGAGTGCCTGTCAGGGGTGGCATCCCTTTCAACCCAGAAATGTTTTTTCCCAGCAATGAAGAAGTGGCAAAAACACTGTGTTTGGAACCTATTCTGATTGAGCAGAACATGACAACAAAGGATGGAATCTCTGGTCTACACTTGGATTGCTTGACTTCTCAGGCTATCCTGAAGGCCTCCTTGGGAGAATGGAAGGCAGTCTGTGCATTGTTAGCTCTCAGCATATATGGGGTAATATTATTTGCAGATGAGCCCAAGTTTATCAGCCAGAATGCCATTCATCTTTTCATTCTGAGAAACCCAGTACCCACATTACTAGGAGATTTCTATTACTCTGTTCACCAAAGGAATGAGAAGCAGAGAGGAAGGTTGGTGAGATGTTGTGCTCCCCTATTTCATACCTGGCTGCTCAAACACTTGCCCAAGACTGATGCATTCTTGAATCCTCACCAACAGAAGAATTGGGCTAGGAGACTTATTGCTTTGACTTCAGATGACATCAGGTGGTGCACCCAGAGCACCAAAGGCAGGGACATCATTACCAGTTGTGGGCAGTTCCCCAATGTACCTCTGATAGGAGTGAAGGGTTGCATCAACTACAACCCTTTGCTATTTAAAAGACAATTGGGCTATGCATTGGTCCACCCTCCTAGAGTACAAGACTTGGCTGAAACCCTTTATTGTGAGATTAAGCCTAATCTAGCTGTTGTCAGGCAAGCATCCTGGGCTTGGGACAAAATCCAGACCAAAGGGATGGCCATTCTTGGGAGATGCAACAATGTGGCCTCAGATCAGTACTATGAATGGTCCCATGCTAGAGCTCAGATATCTGGGATGCCTTTCACCATTGAGGATGCACCTGGATCATCCACAGCACCACCTCCAGCCACAGTTAGCCTGGAAGAGTTTGAGAAACTAAAGGAAAGGAATGAGAATTTGTCTCAAGCCCTGAAGAGGACCCTCTGGGAGAGGAGTGATGGTCGTCTGGACATTGAAAGGTTGGAAAAGCTTAAGGTGGAGCATCTAGCCAAGATTGAAAAAGCAGAGGACTACATCAAGAAGTCAAGGGCTGGAGAGCAGATTTTGAAGAATGCCTGTAAAGAGGCCCAGTTTCAGAAGGCTAGGACTGATCTCTACCTGAAAGAAAGCCAAGCTAGGTGGGTCAAGATCACTGAAGCTCGCACTCAGGAAGATAAGAGAACTCAGGACAGGATTGAGCAGTTGGAGGCCAGTGCAAAGGAGCAACAGGAAGCCCTGCTAGCAGCCCAGAAGGAGATCTCAGAATTGAAGCTTAGGGCTGGTGTGAAGAGGTCAAAGGACCAGGACAGACACAAGAAGCTAACCACTGCTATTGCCACCAGGAATCTTCTTATCAGAAACCTCACAGAGCATCCAGTTGATCCTGTAACTGAAGCACTTCTGAAGGAAGTTAAGGAGGATGAGTTTGGTCTTGGTGTCTGACTTTTTGCTTGTTGTTGCTTTCATTTCATGTACTTTTCTTTTATGTTGTATTTTTGACCCCTCCGAGGGCATGTGTTGTAAAAAAAAAAAAAAAACAAATTATGTATGATTCACCTTTTGTAATATATTCATTAGTTTGTTTCATTTGAGTTTCTTTCTCCCGAGCAACATCAAAGCATCTTCCTCAGGGGTCTGGAAAGGTTAAAACCAAATGCCAAGCCGGATACCTTGGAAACAAATAAGCATACTGCATTGCATACTAACTTTGGTTTTGTTTTGTAGGTTTTTGTTTTGTTTGTTACTAACTCTGTTGTGATTCAGGAATTATTGCTCGCCGTCGGGTGTTCCCACTCAACCGTCCGCACAGATATCCTACTCGCAACAACCTTCCGAGTATACAGATGGACCAAGTACAGCAGGACCTTACAGAAGTCAGGACTCAAATGGCCAATGAGAGGTTGGAGATGAGAAACCAGATGACCCAGTTCATGGAGGTGATGAATGGCTTGGCTCAAAGTCAAGAGAGATTAAGGGCATTGGTAGAGAGGCAGACCCAAGAGGAACCCCATCTAGGGACTGGAGGAACGAGCAACAATGAGAGGGTTCAGCCTCATGTTAATCCACCAGTGTATGGGCCCCACCTTCATCCAGAGATCAACATCCCTGCTAATGTGCAAGGGAATGCTACTGCGGGCAGAGTATTACAAGAAGACCCCCAAGAGGATCAATTCACTGTGATGGGAGCTGGGGATGAAGCCTATGATAGGAGGCTTGACGAAATTGCTGAGAAATTGAGATCTTTGGAGTCTCAGAATTCCCTGGGCTTTGATGTCATGGATATGGGATTAGTGGACGGGGTAAGGATTCCCCACAAGTTTAAACCCCCGTGCTTTGAGAAGTACAACGGAACTTCCTGTCCACGAACCCACTTGCAATCCTTTCTGGGGAGACTAAAGGAATACACCATGGATGAAAAACTGTGGATGTTTTATTTCGAAGACAGTTTAACTGGAGCCTCAAGGGAATGGTACTCTCACTTGACCAGAGCAACCATCAGATGCTGGAAGGACCTAGCTGAGGCCTTCATCAGACAGTACCAGTACAACTTAGACATGGCTCCTAACAGGACCCTCCTGATGGGAATGTCTCAATCATCCAGGGAAAGCTTCCGGGAATACGCCCAGAGGTGGAGACAGCTTGCTACTGCTGTCCAGCCACCCATGTCGGAAAGGGAAATGGCCGGCATGTTTATGAATACCCTCCAAGGGACATATATTGACAGGCTAGCTGCCTTTTCTTCCACCAGCTTCGCTGACGTAGTCATAGCTGGAGAAAGAATTGAAAGCCTATTAAAGATGGGCAAAATTTCTGATAATGGTGCGAGCTCGTCCAGCAACCCCAGAAAACCTTTTGTGGGGCCTAGGAGAACCGGTGAGACTAATGCTATTCATGCCAACAGGGGCAGACCGCAGTATGTTCATAGGTCAGTGGCAGCTGTCACTATTCCAGCTCCAATTCCTCAGCAACCAGCATATCAACCACAACAACAACCCCACTACCAGCAACAAGTTCAATATCCGCCTCAGAGAAACTACAACAACAACAACAACAACAATCAACAAAGACCTTTTCAGCAGAGACCATCTCAGGCCAATAGGGTGATTGATCCAATCCCTATGCCTTATGCCGCTTTATTGCCACAACTCCTGAAGCTCAACTTGGTTGAGTTAAGGACATTGGCACCACCAGATCCCTCCAGTCTTCCAAGAAATTATGATGCTAACGCCAGATGTGCTTTCCATTCCAATGCACCTGGCCACAGTACAGAGAAATGCAGGGCTTTACAAATGAAGGTACAAGACCTGGTAGATTCTAAAGCTCTAAACTTCGCACCCCCGCCAAATGTCAACAAGAATCCCATGCCCAACCATGGAGGACCAAGAATTAATGTTATTGAGGAAGATAAGCCGTCTTTCTTAATAACCAATGTTGGGCAGATTCGGACACCTCTGGTAGAAATTAAAGCTCAGCTCCTAGAATGCCAGATGTTCCCCGGGTGTGAGCTTGGTTATGGTTATTGCAACATTTCGGTAAACGGGTGTGATAACTTGAGAAGCGGCATAGATGGTCTTATCCAGAGTGGCCTACTTCAAATCACAACATCAGCACCTACAAATCTAGCAATCTCTCTGACAACAATTCCTGAGTCTCCTACAACTGCAACAACAATCATTCCAACCAATTCATCAGTATTATCAACAATGGCTCTGTCCATCATATCAATAAATCAGGTATCAACAACCATCTCTTCTACAACATCAACACCCATTCATTCAATAGAATCTTCTACAACGCCAACAGACATCTCAGTAGTCACCATTTATTATGATCCGTCATATGTTCCTCCTAACAACAATTTTCAACAACAAACAATGGCATCTCCTGCCAGTTCACCAGTTACCATCTACTACGACCCGCACACCGTTTCAGCACCCTCCTCTGCAGTAGTCAGTCCAGTTACCATCACGGTGCCTGGACCAGTTCCATATGAAAGCAGTAATGCCATCCCTTGGCATTATGGCTCCGACCTTTACTGCAATGGGGAGAAAATCACTTTTGACTCTTCAACCTCTTCTCCACAGATTGATAATGTCGGGGGAGGAGGAGGCTTCACCAGAAGCGGACGCCTCTTTGCCTCGCAAACACAAAGACCTAATACTGAAGCAGAAGTTGCTGCCAAAGAAAAAGGAAAGAGCGTAATATCTGAAGAACCCATTCTCAAGGAAACTCAGAAGACGTCTTTTGAGCAAGATGTAGACGAGTTCATGAGAATTATAAAGAGGAGTGATTACAAAGTGGTGGATCAGCTTCACCAAACTCCCTCAAAAATCTCCATATTATCCCTGCTGATGTGTTCTGAAGCTCACCGGAATGCATTACTAAAAGTCTTGCACGCAAAATATGTGCCAAAGGAGATCACCGTTAATCAGCTGGAGACCGTGGTAGCGAATGTCAATACCAGCCATGGATTGGGTTTTACCAATGCTAATTTAACAACTGAGGGATGTAACCACAACAAGGCTTTACACATCACTCTAGAATGCAAGGGTGTTGTTCTATCACATGTACTGGTAGACACTGGGTCTTTACTCAATGTTTTACCAAAGAAAGCCTTGGTGAAGCTGGAGTATGATGGCTTGGCATTGCGTCCAAGTAACTTAGTGGTGAGAGCATTTGATGGCTCCAAGAGATCAGTGCTAGGAGAGATTGATCTGCCTCTGATGATTGGCCCGCAAACTTTTAAAATTACCTTCTATGTGATGGACATTCAGCCAGCCTACAGCTGTTTGTTGGGTAGACCTTGGATCCATGTCGCTGGCGCAGTTACGTCTACCCTTCACCAGAAGCTGAAATTCGAGTGGGAGGGCCAGATCATCACCATTTGTGGTGAAGAAGATATTTTTGTTAGCCATCTGGCTACGTACAAATATATTGAGATGGATGGAGAGATCCATGAAACCATGAGCCAGGGGTTTGAAGCCCTGGACATTAATGAAGCATCTGCTGTACTTGGAACCTCCATGACGTCTTATCAGCAAGCCAGGAAGGTTGTTGAAGAGGGGACTGCCCAAGGCTGGGGCAAGTTGCTGCCCGTGGAGAAGAAAGAGGACAAATTTGGGTTGGGTTACAAACCAACTCAACAAGATCAATCAGAGGCTGCTTAGAAGCCCAGTTTTGTTAGTGGGGGGATGCTCACCCCAGATGCAGTGAACAACTTGGAAGATGAGTCGGAAGATGAGCGCAACCTGGAGAGCTGGATACGTCCAAGGATCCCGGGGAGCCGTATCTCAAACTGGTCTTCCCAGGAAATTATAAGGGTTACTCCTGCAGAGTAATTATTATTTCCTGTATTTTTAAGCATGCATCAAGTCTTGCATCTTGCCCAAGATGACAAGACTCATTTTGTAATCGGGCCATCTTGTAATTTTGTGCAAACAGATCAATAAATGAATATCGGACATCTTTTGCAAATGAGTATTTTTCTTTTCTGCTCACTATTTTTCATTTTTTCTTTTTGTACAAAAATAAAAATGGCAATGTTTTCCAAAATGATAAACTTCATTTCACTTTTTTCTAAAGCAAGATTAAAATCAATCACTAAAATGAACAATCTAAACCCTTGCAGAGAGTGCCTCTCAGACTGCACCGACAACAACACAGCTATGACTTCGTATGACTTTGACAATCCAATCAATCAAGCTGATGAAGGGGTTGAAGAAGACTATGAGCTTCCTGAAGAGCTAGCCAGGTTGTTAAGGTAGGAGGAGAAGGTTATCACTCTTCATCAGGAGGAGATTGAAACGATTAATCTTGGTATGGAAGAAGACGTGAAAGAGGTTAAGATCGGGGCCTGCCTGCAAAATTCAGTGAAAGAGCAACTGATTGATATGCTTCGGGAGTATGTGGATGTGTTTGCTTGGTCTTACCAAGATATGCCAGGGTTGGACACCGATATCGTCATGCACAAGCTGCCTTTGAGAGAAGACTGCCCGCCAGTAAAACAGAAGTTGCGCCGTACTCGCCCAGATATGGCAATGAAGATAAAGGAAGAGGTACAAAAACAGTGGGACGCCGGTTTCCTTGCTGTAACTAGTTATCCACTGTGGGTCGCTAATATTGTACCTGTGCCTAAGAAAGACGGCAAAGTGAGAATGTGTGCTGACTACCGGGATCTGAACAAAGCCAGCCCGAAAGATGACTTCCCATTACCTCACATTGATGTATTGGTGGATAATACGGCTCAGTTCTCGGTGTTCTCCTTCATGGACGGATTTTCAGGATACAATCAGATCAAGATGTCACCTGAAGACATGGAGAAGACAACTTTCATCACACCCTGGGGCACGTTCTGTTATAAGGTGATGCCATTCGGACTGAAGAATACTGGAGCAACCTATCAATGGGCTATGGTAACATTATTCCACGACATGATCCATAAAGAAATCGAATGTTATGTGGATGACATGATTGCCAAGTCCCTCACAGAAGAAGACCACCTGGTGAATCTGTTGAAGTTATTCAAGCGTCTGAGGAAGTACCAACTGAATTTAAACCCCAACAAATGCACATTCAGGGTGCGATCTGGTAAGCTGCTGGGCTTTATTGTAAGCGAGAAAGGGATTGAAGTTGACCCTGACAAAGTCAAAGCCATTCAGGAAATGCCTGCACCGAAGTAAGAAAAAGAAGTTTGGGGGTTTCTAGGTAGATTGAACTATATTTCAAGGTTCATATCTCACCTTACCGCAACCTGTGAACCTTTGTTCAAGTTGTTAAGAAAAGAACAAACGGTCAGGTGGAACGAAGACTGCCAGAGAGCTTTTGACAAAATCAAGGAATACTTACAAGAGCCTCCAATCCTTATGCCTCCAGTCGAAGGAAGGCCTCTGATAATGTACTTGACAGTATTAGAAGAGTCAATGGGGTGTGTGCTGGGCCAGCATGACGAGTCTGGTCGAATAGAGTATGCAATTTACTACCTAAGCAAAAAGTTTACCGACTGTGAACAACGTTATTCACTGCTCGAGAAAACTTGTTGTGCTTTAGCGTGGGCTGCTCGCCGACTGAGACAGTATATGTTGACCCACACTACTTTATTGATATCAAAGATGGACCCGGTTAAGTACATTTTTGAGAAGCCAGCTCTTACCGGACGGGTTGCAAGATGGCAAATGATCCTCACAGAATACGACATCCAATACACATCTCAGAAAGCCATCAAGGGCAGTGTATTGTCTGATTATCTTGCTGAGCAACCTATTAATGATTACCAGCCTATGAGATTTGACTTCCCTGATGAAGACATCATGTTCATAAAAGCAAAAGATCACGAAGAGCCTATTCACACTGAAGGGCCTGACCCGGAAGAAGAATGAACTATGATGTTTGATGGGGCTGTTAATATGAATGGTCGTGGTGTTGGTGCAGTACTCATTACACCTAAGGGAGTTCACATGCCTTTCTCGGCAAAACTCACCTTTAACTGCACTAACAACGAAGCTGAATACGAAGCTTGCATTATGGGTCTTGAGGAAGCCATTGACCTGAGGATCAAGACATTGACTGTATTCGGAGATTCAGCTCTGGTAGTTAATCAAACCAACGGCAAATGGTACACCCACCAGGATCATCTGATACCTTACAGAGATTATACGAGGAGGTTATTGACTTTCTTTACAACGGTCAAGCTTGAGTATATTCCTCGGGACGAGAATCAGTTTGCAGATGCTCTGGCTACCATTTCATCCATGATCAAAGTTCAGGCTGCCAACTTTGTGCCTCGAATTTCAGTGTCCAGACTTGACAGACCAGCATATGTATTTGCAGCAGATGTTGTCAAAGATGATAAGCCTTGGTTCCATGACATTAAGTGCTTCTTGGAGGATCAAACATACCCACCTAGGGCATCTTCCAATGATAAGAAGACTCTAAGAAGGCTTGCTGGTAGTTTCTTCCTGAACACTGATGGTTCCCTGTACAAGAGAAACTTTGATATGGTACTCCTCAGATGCGTTGATAGAACAAAAGCAGACTTGTTGATGCACGAGGTGCACGAAGGATCCTTTGGTACCCATGCAGGAGGGCATGCCATGGCTAAAAAGTTGTTAAGATCAGGCTATTACTGGATCACAATGGATGCCGACTGTTGTGCCTATGCCAGAAAATGCCATAAATGCCAGATCTATGCGGATAAGGTGCACGTGCCTCCCAATCCTCTGAATGTGATGTCTTCACCCTGGCCCTTTGCTATGTGGGGCATTGACATAATTGGCAGGATTGAACCAACTGCTTCGAATGGCCACAAATTCATCTTGGTTGCCATTGACTATTTTACCAAGTGGGTTGAAGCAGCCTCCTATGCAAATGTTACAAGGCAAGTGGTAGCCCGATTTCTAAAGAGAGACATCATCTGTCGGTATGGAGTTCCTGAGCGAATCATTACTGATAATGGTTCCAACTTAAACAACAAAATGATGGCAGAGCTGTGCCGGGACTTCAAGATCCAACACCACAATTCTTCTCCTTACAGGCCAAAGATGAACGGCGCTGTTGAGGCAGCTAATAAGAATATCAAGAAGATTGTGAAGAAGATGGTAGTCACCTACAAAGACTGGCATGAGATGCTACCATTTGCCTTGCATGGGTACCGCACGTCAATCAGAACATCCACTGGGGCGACACCGTATCAGCTTGTGTATGGTATGGAAGCAGTCCTACCAGTTGAAGTTGAACTACCCTCCCTACGGGTACTGATGGATGTCAGGCTGAACGAAGCAGAATGGGTCCGATCCCGATACGAACAACTGAGTCTGATTGAAGAGAAAAGATTGGCTGCAATCTGTCATGGGCAGTTGTATCAGAAAAGAATGAAGAAAGCCTTCGATCAGAAAGTCAGGCTCCGAGAGTACCAAGTAGGAGATCTTGTGCTGAAAAGACTCCTCCCTCCTCACACAGACCACAGGGGCAAGTGGACTCCAAACTATGAGGGACCATTCGTAGTAAAGAAAGTTTTCTCTGGTGGAGCACTGATGCTCAGCACTATGGATGGTGAAGACTTCCCGTCTCCTGTAAATTTAGATGCAGTTAAAAAATACTTCGCATAAAAATGACCCGCTGGACATAAAAACAGAATGTAAGTCCAGGCAAAAATAGGGCATCCCAGCGAGTCAAAAACAGAATAAAAGACTCGGGCAAAAATAAGGGAAAAATAAGCAAAAAATGTACACCCGCTGAGTTGAAAAGCCGCATTGGACAACTCAGGCAAAAATGGGTATCCTGATGGATTGAAAACCCGAAAGGGCGATCCATGCAAAATAAGGGAATAAGCGAACAACTGCATTCTGAATTCGTCTGTATCACTTACAACTTGGTAAGTTTCGAAAGGATCAAGCTTCTTTCAGAATCAGCCTTCTTCAGAAAGCAAGACGAGAAGAACGTCAAATGTCATACGAGTCATAGCAAAGGGAAGCTCCTCGAAGCGTCGTCAACATTGCCAATACCTTTTATTTCTCAGTTTGTAACAATCTCCTCATTTTAGGGGATATGTTTCTTTGACTGTATCTTGCCAATTCAGGGCATACGAATTAATAAAATCAGATTTTCAGTCATGTCTCGTCTCGTACATTTTATTCTCATTTGCAAAATGACCGATGTCTTTAAGATACTAATTGCATAAATACAGATGTTTCTCTTCTAAAGAATACGTGCTTGCAGGAAATATATTTACTCCCGGGAGTGTCTGAACTCCTACGACGGAATCCGGTAAGGGATACCTCGGGATTACTTGTGCGTTTCTCTGTCTTTGCAGGATTGCAGGTGTTCAAAACGCAACATGGGGCATGTAAACTTCACCCCAGCGAGCTGGCAAATCATTATCCACTCAACACCGGAGATGGTTTCTCCCCAGCTGAGTCCTCCAGCATCATCCTCAGCAGGCCCCTTGCAGAAATCTCCAGGAAGACCTTCCCATGGTTTTTTTTCTCCCCCCAGCCGAGTTGCCATTTTACTATTCCTCCACAGCCAAGTGTAAAGGCCGGGAAACCATCTCCCCACAGAGCTTCAGCCTCTACCCGGAAGAGCAACGCGTGAAGGAATCACAACAGAGTGACGAAGGCTTCTACAAACCCCAGCTGGGTCCTTCATCTACTGGAATAGGTCTATCATTGACCTATTTCCCCAAGCAGAATCATATACGTTAGATCTACCAATGATCTCACTCCCAGCTGGGATGTGCACTTCAAGCAGATCAGCCGGAGATCTCCACAGCATTGGGATCCGAATCCCGGATCAGCATCTTTGCACAATCATAGCATTCGCATCATACTTTCCCCCACAAAGCGTAGCATTCCGTCTAATACGGAGCATTACGGCAAAAATCAAACATATTGCATAATCATGAGCCATGTTCTGAATCAAACACTTGTGAATAATGACAATCCATCAACAATATACAGAATGCTCCCCAGATTACCCAGCGGAGAGCTAAAGCTAAAGCAGTTGCCTTACACTCACAAACACCAGTACATACTCCTTATGGCACCCGTTCGTGTCATCATTCCCCAGTAAAGTCGCTCGGGCATTCTTTACAAACAGACACTTCTCTTACAAATATATATCCTTCCTGACACCCGTCCGTGTCATATCCCCAGTAGAAAGCCAAAGCGTCCCCTTTGCACTCACAAATACATATATATATATATATATATATATATATATATATATATATATATATATATATATAACTTTCTTGACACCCGTCTGTGTCACTTTCACCAGCATAATTACCTAAACACCTTGTAAAGCATATACTTGTTTGTAATATACATCTTGACACTCGTCCGTGTCACTCTCTCCAGCAAGTTAAACACTTGTCGTTACACCACTCATACTTATTACTCCTGTTTTCACTCATACAGATACTCGTTTGTATCTTGTATATATCACTCAAAACCCCTCAGATTCGACACTCGCCCGTGTTCTTTGTTAACCAGTTGGTACTCGTCCGTGTCATCATCTCTGAACACGTGTCAGTATTTGTTCCTACCCGATACTCGTCCGTATCGTAGTCTTAGGGATGCTCGTCCGCATCTTTGATATATACACAACGTCAAAACACTTATACCTTTTATTTCTTGGATGTAAACATTCGTCCGTGTTTGCTATTCCCCAGTAGGCCGCCAGCAAAGCAAAATTTCTTTTCTATCTGACATTCGTCCTTTGTCATGATAAACCCTGAGAGCAGCCGTCCCCTGCTAGGTGATCGTCCTTCACCTCTTGATGATTGTCCTTCATCATGCTCATCCGATGGCCGTCCCCATCGTCGACCTTTTCTATCCGACATTCATCCTGTGTCGTGATATTTAGCAGCCGTCCCCTGCTAGGTGATCATCCTTCACCTCTTGATGATCGTCCTTCATCATTATTATCTGATGGCCGTCCCCATCGTTGATCTTCTTTATCTGACATTCGTCCTATGTCATGATAAACCTCGAGAGCAGCCGTCCCCTGCTAGGTGATCGTCCTTCACCTCTTGATGATCGTCCTTCATCATGCTCGTCCGATGGCCGTCCCCATCGTTGACCTTTTATCCGGCATTCGTCCTATGTCGCGATATTTTCGGCAGCCGTACCCTGCCAGGTGATCGTCCTTCACTTTAGATGACCGTCCCTCATCTTATCCTCCAGAGCAGCCGTCCCCTGCTAGGTGATCGTCCTTCACCTTTGATGACCGTCCCTCATCATTATTTCATTTATTCTTTAACCCGATGGCCGTCCCCGTCGTGGCCCCTTTTCCTTTTCCTGATGATCGTCCTTCATCAGTTTAGCCCGATGGTCGTCCCCATCGTTGTTTATGAACCTGATGACCGTACCTCATCATTTATTTTTACCTAAAATCCCCCAGAGAGTCTTGGTGGCCGTCCCCATCATAAACTCTTATATCCCCAGCTAGGCGGCCGTCCCCGTCTTTGCTTTATTTCCCGCATTTTTCCCAGCGTGTCGGCCGTCCCCGTCATTGCTCTTTCCCCAACAGTCGTCCTCCGCTCGACGGTCGTCCTCCGTCGCTCGCACTTTATAGTATACTTTACTTGCTTTTACAATCTATATCCTTTTTCTTCTTCATTCTGTGAGTGCAAATTTTGGACTGTCTTTGGTATTCAACCACAAGTTATCTCGTTTGCCTGATAAGCCATTGCTTACATCCTGCACAGCTAACTCATGTTTGAATAGGGGCAGCTGTAAACACCCCAAATTTGCCCTCACCCATTAACACCATGGCTTGTGATCTCTTCATATGCATAAACTCAATCATAGCATCTCATATTACATTCTTGATTCATTGCATTGGTTCAAAGTCATCTGCATCTAGGGTTTGTGATCTGAGCAATCCAAGAGCTTCTTGAGCCACTCCAAAGGTCATCAATCACTTCAAAGGGGTCCATGTATGTTCAAGTATCATATTATATCCTCTCAAAGTCAAGAATGTCAAAGAATCACAAGAACTGAGGATGGCATAGAAGCAGAGCCAGGTTTAACTGCACAAATGACCTAGAATTAGGGTTTTGGATTCAGAGGCCATAACTCCAAATTTTCTGGTCATTCTTGTTTATATTGGTCTCTATATGGTATAGGGATCATTCATATCAATTTTCATGAAGAAATTCCATGGGGAAGTCATCTGATCAAGAGTTGACTTTTTGAGCAAGCCAGTGCAAAATCAGGGCATCTGAGGCCCCCAATGACCCAACCAAAGGTTGTTCTTCATCATTTTGATTGTGTATGATCTTTATTTGATCATAGAAGATGTTGGAAGTTCAAAAAATTGAAGAAATTCAAGCCATTTGCAAAGTTGACTTTTTGGGAAAGTTGACTTATAATGAAAATTGCCATTTTGGGAAACTTTTTCAACCCTTGCTTTTTGATTCAAAAATGCTTCAAATGGAAAAACTTTGGTCATGAAAATTGTAGAATGGATCATTCCCTTTTCAAAAAGTACAAGAACGCATCCTAATTCATTTTGGATCAAAAGTTATGGCTTGTCAAAGTTGGCTAAAATCACATAATTTGAAGTTTTCTACCAAAGAGGCATTTTGCAAAATGGTATGATCAAGTGTTCTAAAGGCTTCAAAAGTGTAAAAAATCTTCACAACATGATCACATGACCTCTAAAAATCAGAATGGGCCAAAGAACATTGCATTTTGATGCCTTGAATCTCAAGAATTTCCAAAGGGGGCAAACTTTGTGAAATTTGCAAAACACTACACAAACCTTGATCAACTTGCTGATTTATCTCATAAACAATTCCATGGTTCTCCCTAAACTCAGCTGAACCAAGACAATCCAAAAAGCAAGTTGTACCATTGCCCATACCTCAAGTACAAGTCAAGTTGACATTTTGGCCAAAGACCCATACCAATCACAATAGGGCACACCAACTCCTCTGACCTCTCTAGTTGTGATAAGTGGACCAAAGCCAGCATAACACAACACACAATTCATGCTGAAGCTCACTCATAGCCATAGTTACAAGTTTATGCTTCATTTGCAAAACCATTCGAAACTGACTCCACAAGCATCAAACACACAAACAAACTTCACCATTGATCTCAACATGTTCCATTGATCACAAACCAGCCATTGAAACAGCCTGAAAGTCACTGAAACCAAAACACGATCACCACCCCCCCTTGAACAGAACTTCTGCAATCTCCCAAACCAGCCATCAACAAGAGTTGTGAAGCATTCCATTGAGCTCAAGGGGACCAGAGGAGTCAGTTTGCACAAGAGAAAGGTTCAGAAAGCTCCTGTTCGAAGAACTTCAGTTCAGGTATCCATCAAGAACAAATTTTCCAGAACTTTATTTACTTGTTATAAATTGATTCTACATGTTATCCTGATCATCATGATGTGTTTAAAAATGAAAATGGTGGAGTATTGAGTATGTATGAGTTGTCTGAAACTTTCTGCCCTAAATATGTTTTGCTTCGATTTGCATGATTAATGAATGAAAAATGGTTTTTGTTTGGGGGTTTTGATTCAGTGATGAATGGGGTTTGATTCTGGGCAGTTAGATTTCATTTTTATGGAGTCTAGAGAGAGTTAGAGATTTGGCTCGTCGGAGAAGACGACCGGAACCACTGTTCCGGCCGTCTGAAGGTCATTAGTGTTAATTAGGGTTTTAGTCCAGGTTTGAATGTGGAGCGTTGATCTGGTTGACTAAGTCAATCTCCCGCGCGCGTGTGTGGTCCAGATTTGTCATTAAGCCCTAATTCCACTTAATTAATTTAATTAATCAGCTTTAGTCAAGTTTGAATTTCAGCCACTGGATGACGCGCGCAGTCAACTCCCGCGCGTCCAGTTTGAATGCTGGCCCTTGATTCTGATTACTTCTCATTAAATTCAATTTCATTTTCATTTTATTTCATTTGTTTTCTACATTTTATTAAAAATAGTAAAACATCTTTAAAAATTCTGAAATTTTTTGTCAAAGGTTCAATTAATTCTCAGAAACCAAAAACATTTTTATTTTTATTTTTTGCATTAAAAATTATTTTTAAATCATTTAAAAGTTTATTTTTAATTAGTTAATGAGAATTAATTAATTAAAAATACTTTTACGTATTTAAAAATCACAAAAAAATTCATGAAACATTTAAAATCATTTAGAAACATTGTCCAACTCTCAAACCAAATTTCTTTTTTGATCTTGATGCCTTTTGACAATTTTCAATGGAATTAATTTCATTTCAAGGCATTATTTTGATCCAATCTTCAAAAATTCATTTCTGCCTAGCCATTAAGAGTTGGACAATGATTCTTCTTGCATTGCATCTTGTATAGCATGTAGTTTATAGGATGAAATGGGCATGAATTGATCTTGCATTTCCTATTTGTTTGGCATTTTTCTTGACAAGGTACCTTGAAACCCTAGCAATCTTAAGAAATTCATAACTCTCACTAGGTTAAGATTTGGATCCCCTCCTTTGGGCAGTGAGTTTGTATAGGTTTAGGGTTCCTTTGAATGCATTTTTAAATTTTTTTATCATGGTGTTTGCTTCTGGTTTTGATTTTTGTTTTGTGTATTGATCATAAACCCTAATTTGGGCTTTCATTTGCATCCATTTTCCATTTGCTTGCATACTATGACTTGCCATGACATTTTGTGCATCCATTTGATTCATAATACATCTTAGGACATGATAGAATCATGTTTGATCATTGCATCTTTCATTTGCCATGTTGTAAGCCATTTTCATTCCATAACTTTTCATGAACATCCCTGGTTCAATACATGCTTCTCTTGCATCCATATGTTTGTATGATCATTCTCATGCCTTGCCTCATATTTGCATCATCTCATAGCATCATTAGCATCATCCTCATGCTTCTGGTTTTGGTTTGCATCATCACATTTCATCTCATTTTGCATTGCATTTCATTTCTTTTTTTAACTTTTCAGGTGGTAAGTTACTTTGAGAAGTGATTTTGCCTTCACTTCTCACAATCTCTTTTCATCTCTCTTATGCATCATTGATGCATTTTGTCCTGTGCTTGAGATTTAGCTTACTCATTCTTGTTCATCTTACCTTCTTTCTTCAAGCAACTTGACTTCTTAAGTGAAGCAAGTTGTTTTGCTTCTCTTTGCTCCTTTCATCTGCTTCCTGGTGGTTTCTCTGAAGATCTTTCTTGCAAACCTCACAAACCCTAGGAATAACCAAGCATGGCAATAATTAGGGTTTTTGATTAGTCCCCCATTTAGATTTTACCTTTGTGTCTCATTGAGTCTTCTCTTCTCATCTCATAATCAGGGACTAAACCCTAAAGGCTTTAAGGCCTTGTGATTAAGCTTATGCCTGCATCCTTCTATTAGGATGGAGTGTATAACTTTAATCCTAAGTGTTAAACCCTTAATGTGTTTAAATCCTTTAATTAATCCATCTAATAATCACCAAGACATCAAGCTTGTAACTTGGGCCTTGCATTAGGGTTCTAATTCTTCCTTAATTGGTTAAGAAGGACTAACCCTAGTGTTAATGGACAAGTCCCCCTCAAGTTGTCTTACAAACCATAAAACTCATTTCTTCATCTTATCATTAACTAAATCCACTTTAATAAAGGCTTTGTTTTGTCATGAGGTTAATCCCTAATCATGGATTAAGTTGAGGAGCTTTCCTCAGCTTAAACACTCTCATCTATTATCCTTCTATTAGGATGGTGTAATGAGTCTGTTTAATCTTTGACTATGGCTTAATCTCATTACTTAACACTAAACAAAAACACCAAAAACATCTAAATAATCACAAGTAGGTTAATGATCTTAATCCTACATCATGGTGATTAAGTGTGAGAAGCTGACTTCACACTTAAGGTACTCTCATTACCCCTAATCAGAGGGAAGATGTGATGAGTTTACTAAATCCATTGATTTAGGCTTAAGCTCATTAACTTATGACAAACTTCAAAAAGCAATAAAAGACTGAAAATACAAAAGCAAACAATAATCGTCTCCTCCGGGATTCTTTTCTCATCTCATTCACTCATAAACGAGAACTAGCTTCTTCCGTCTAATGCAAGACAGTTTGCACCTGAGCCAGACAGGTCATACACTTGAGCATAGATAAGTAAGCAGTTCACAAGTCAATTTATCTTTCAGTCTCTTTGGGTCGAACTACGGTGTTCTGACTTCCTCATTGCACGAGAGGATACGTAGGCATAACTTAACAGTTATCGAACAAAAGTCTCTGTATATTCCCCCTCTTTCCAGCATCATTCTTTTAGCCTCATATTCCTGAGCTTCACTTCTGTTCTTACACTGACACTTCACATATCTCACTTCACACTTCTTTTACACAGACACTTGCATTCTTTCCATCTTTGATACACAAATTACACTGACACTACCCCTTTAAAACATAAATCTTTTAAGCGTGGATCTCGTCGAGTACGACGGACAATCTGGGTGCTAATACCTTCCCAGGTTGTAACCAACCCCCTTTCTCAGTTTCTCTGGTTCGCAACCGTCTTATCCATATCTTTCTAGGTTTATGCAGCATTACCTTTCCTTCGGGATAAAAATGCCTAGCTGGCGACTCTATTCATTTCTCCTTTCGCCGACCGTTCGCGTCTGTACCCCTTCTGACCAGGTGTCATTTGGTGGGAGCGACAGGAGGGACTATCATCTTTTAACTTGGAGGGACAGGATCCATTTAGGCAACACTATAGGCAACATCGAAGGGACTTGATCCTTTAACTGTGGAGAGGGACAAGATGATATTTTGTTTGTTAGGATCTTGCTTAAGACACCCTACTTGACCTTTTGAATAAGGCAACTGAGAGGTAACCCTATTTACAATTAATTCTCACTCCCTATTTACTAACCAAACAATTAAATAACATAAATAAAAGGGCAAGAAAGTAAATCTACGCTATTACATCGCTTTGGGGCAGATACATAATAATCGAACGAAAATAAATTACATTTGATATAAGCCTATACATTTTTCTAGTAATTAAATTAAAGCGAGAAATAAATAAATAATTAAGTAATATAATAATAAATAAAAGCAACAATTATTAGGGTTAGAAAAAAAAATCAGGGTTAGTAAAAAAAATCAGGGTTAGTAAAAATCAGGATGTGATTAGGGTTTATTAAATTCTTAAACCTAATTAAATTAATGATTTAAATAAGAAAACTAATAAAAAGAATTATCAAATATATTATGTAAGAAAAAAAATATTTATTTATGAGATTAATTAATTTTTTAAGAAAAGAAATTATAAGTGATTTTAATTATATTAAAAATTATTAGTTTATTAATTAATTTAATAAATATTAGTTAGTGAAAAAAAGAAGAAAAAAAAGAAGAAAATTGCCCAAAAATAAGGGGGGGGGGAAGCTGGGAATCGAACTCGCTCCCCCCAGGTTCACGAGCATAGTTCTTGCCACTGGGACACGCACCTGCGTGTGACAAAGAAACAGAAAACAAAAATTATAAAATAAAACAAATTTTGAATATTAGAAACGCGCGCCAAGATCGTCTTCTTCCTCTGGCCGTCGTATTAGGTTTTACCTACAGTTCTTCCGTCACTATAACTTTTAGTGATGGTTTTCACTCGTCACTAGAAGTCCTGCAAATCAAAAATAGCATTATTCGGTGAATAAATTCATTCTAATGATACCAATCAGTCAAACAAAGTATACTAAATCCAATTATCTACTCAATTTCAACTAAAATCGCGTTTTAATCATCGTCTCCAATTTGGAAGCTCACGAACCCTAAACATGGCGTTCATCGTATCCTGCATTGAAACTCCAATCTAACTGCCTAAAAACGATCTTGGCTTCATTATAAATCATATTACGTAAGCAAAAACAATTGAAACTGGTTAGATTAAGAGAATCGAAAACATGATGTAACACCCCAAAATTTGCCCTCTTATTTATTATCAACCTCGAACGGTTTACGCTTCATTCTTACATCATTCCGCATATCATCGCATCGCATTTGAAAAATAAATAAATCATTCATCATCCTTTTCATGAGGTGCGTGGTCGATCGAGGCTTGGTAGAGTATTGGAGTTCAAGAAAAAAATGATATACCAAAAATAATCCAAACCATTTTCAAGCTAACCCACCAAAAGGGAAGATTCCAAGCTTCCCTCCCTTTTCTTTCCGCTTTTCCTTCCACTTTCTTTCCACACTTCCTTTCACTCTTTCCATTTCATTTTTCCACTTCATTTCCCTTGGATGTTTCTACTATCTTCTACCACCTTCTAGAGTGTTCCAAGGAATATTCCCTTTTCCAACCCTAACCCTAACTAACTTCCAAACCATATTTTGGATCCCAAACCTAATTTTTGGGCCCCAAACCTAATTCCATTCCAAACCTAGCTCCAATCCTATCCTCTATATATGCATTAATCACTTCAATGCAAAAGGGGGGGTCACACAATTTTCCAATTTTTCATTCTTTCACAATTACTTTTTTCTCTCTCACTCTTCCTCCATACACCATTTTCACCAAAGCTTTTTTTGAATAAGCTCTTCAAGTTTCACATTGAAACTTGAAGATCTTAAAGCTTAAGCCTTCAACCTCCATTAATTGTGGATTGTAGAATAATAAGCTAGTGATTTTGTTGAAGAGTTCGGCTTATTGGAAGCACAAAGATCCAAGCATCAAGAACGCATTTATTTTGCGGTTTCTCGGTTTTCGGTTTTCTCTTCGATCAAGCTCTGATTCTTACAACAATTACCGAAGCACTTCTCCGCTTCGTAGGTTGGTGATCTAAATCACTTCTTCTTTAAGTTATTCTCTTCATCTCGCCATTTCGGCATTCTTTAAGCGCTTTTTAATTGCTTTTCATTTTGATTGCGTTTCATTGTGTTTTGCTTGCAAGTTGTGATTTTTGATGGATTAGGATTTAAAGTGTTGATAGTTATAGGTTCTATCATGTGTAAATAAGTCCCAATTAAGTAGAAATTAGTGCTAGCATGTTCCTAGGTATGTTAGGGATCATTAGAAGTGAGTTTGTGGCCAAAAGCACTTATTTTAAAAGCATTTTTTCAATTCTGTTCAGCGTTAACCAGTTAACGCATTTGGTTAACCGATTAACGCGTGCGTTTAGCCACAAAATAGTGTTGTCCAGGGTCCGTTAACCGGTTAACGCATTTGGTTAACCGGTTAACGCTGTTGATTTTTGATTTTTCAGCTTATTTGATTGCTCATTCTTGCTTCCTAATGCCTTTAATGTTCATACATGTTTAGGTAGTGATTTTAGGGAATTTTTAGGTCCATTTCTAGTAGCTCATTCCCCCATTTCGAGTCGTTTCGACACGATTCCATTCATGTTGTGTCTTATGCGTTTTTGTGTTCTTTTGTGTATAGGTTAAGTTCTTGCATTTTGTTGCCATGTTCATGCATCATTTGGCATATAATAATCATGTTGCATTCTGTTTTTACATGTTTGCATTGCATTAACTTATTTTGCATTTCATTGCATCAAGATATGTTGCATTTTGCATAATCATATGTATGTGTATTTGATTGCATTTGGTTGCATACTTGATCACATTATCCATATCAATTTAATTCTGAATTTTTTATTGAGTTTAGTATGTTTGTTGAGCTATCATATTGCATGATCATAATCGATAATCCTCATGTGCATATACCATATTCCTGTGCTACATTTTTGCATTACTTGTTGCATAATCAACCATGTGATGCATTCTTGCATAGTCCTCAAAAAAATATTCATGTTCTTGCATTTACATATGTTGATTCATGTTTAAATGTATGTTCATAATGGAATTGGTGTATATTCATTGAGTTTGTGCATTAAAAAATGAAAATAATCAATTCTAGATTTCGCATTTCATAGCTATTTTTGCATATAGGTGTTGTAAAATGTGTGCTGTTTGTTTGTTTGCATGTTGTATTTGACCTTTTACACCTACTTTTTCATGCTGCATGCTGGCTGTAAAAAGCTGACTTGTGTTGTGCATCATTTTTATAGCTGTTTGTATTTTAGGGGCTGTAATAGGTGCTGGATTTTTGTTTTAGCATTCTTTTAGTTCTCTAGAATTAAGATAGAGTCACTAGGATTTAATTGTGTGTGTTTGCTTTATTATTTTTAATAAATTGCACACTAACCTTTGTTTTGTAGAGGGGAAGATTGAGGTAAGTTTCCTTCACCCTATCCTTTTCTTTTTATGCATTCTTTTATGCATTTAATTTCCTTTACCGTCCATATTTGTGTTTGGTAGGATTTCCCCCCTTTGTTAGGACCAACTTACCTTCCTTAGGAAGTAAGTTGCATCCTTTTTTCATTCTTTCTTTTCCTTTTGCTCCTTAGGATTAGAAACCCCACTAACCATTAGGATCTCCCTTTTGTGCATGATAAATAACTTAGGGTTGGTCTTAGTCCCCCTTAGTTTTGTCCTTTTTCGATTTGAGTTTTCTTCTCTCATCTCCAAACAAAAATCTAAAAGACATTTAATAAAGGATTGAAATAGTCTCTTGCGCATAGCCTTATTCCATGGGGCACTCATAGTCATTCCATCTTGGAATAGTGTGAGCTTGTCTAGCATGATGCACAAGTCTAATCTTGAGACTATTTTCACAAACAATAAATTCCAAAACACTTCTAAAAAAGACAATCAACCAAGACATTACGTCTTCTCTTCTGATCTCCTCATCTTTGCGGACGAATGCGACTTGCCTCGACAGTTCAAACAGTGATACGGTTAACACCCTCGAGTCAGAGCCGATAACACCTGAGCTAGAGCTATGGCAACGCCATCCTAAAAAATACAAAATAGTTCCCGCCTTAGTTAGGCGAACTACGTCGACACTGATCCTCATTATCCCGATGAGGTACGTAGGCAGCGGGGTAGGGTCTGTTCGAGCACATTCTTTATTTTCCCTACATTTCCCCCTTTTGTTCTTTCTCTTTTCCATTCCCTTTCTCATTTCAGTTCCAGTTCTAGTAGCAGTTTTATTCAGCAACACTTTATTTTCTCACCCTTTGAAACAAGCAAGCAAGCGTGGATCCCGTCGGGTACGGCGGACGGCCTGGGGTACTAATACCTTCCCAGGTCGTAACCGACTCCCGAACCCAAATCTTTGGTTCGCAAGGCCTCGTCCTTTCCTTCTTCCTCAGGTTTGTGCAGCATTACCTTTCCCGTTCCTTCGGGATAAAAATGCCTGGCTGGCGACTCTACCTTTTCCGCGCCACTTTTCGCGTTTGTACTAGGATGAAAATCCCGGGAGCGACACATGAATATGAAGGAAAAAATATGATTCAGTTAGCTCGATTTGATGCATGAATGGATGTTCTTATGATCGAGAAACATTATATGATCCTCTAGGAATGTAATGAGACCTTCAAAAGCCTTTGAGAGTGCCTGAATCCTTGAATCCGATTTGCACTTTTTCTTGCAATTTTTGAAGATTGTTCTTGGTGTTCTTGGCTGCAAAATCCCCCCTTTCCATTTTGTTCACTTGTCTAATTATAATGGAGGTAATTTAGGTCAAAAGTTGATGGTTTTTTCGGCTTATAGGGTAGCTTGATCATGAAGAAATCTAATATTTGAAAATTACCAAAAAATCAAATCTAACAATGCCAATCTGATCATGCACGAATTTGGATGTGACCAATCAACCTTAAATGATGTTTATGACCTTCTAGAATCAAAATCATGTCCAAATATTTGATTTTTATATTTTATTTTGATTTAATTTGCATTTTAATGAATAAAATTCAAATAAATACTAAATAAAAAATAAAAAATCAGATAATGTTTGTATTGGGTCGTGCTTGAGGCTATCATGAAGATTGGGTGGCAATTTGGTAGGCCCATTTGGCAAAAATTGGTTTTAAGGCCTCATTTGCTTCATATACCTCCCAAAAATTTCCCAACTTTGACAAGGCACATATCCATCAATTTTAAGGCTATGAAGGTGTTCTTGGACTTTATAGAAAGCTTAGAGAGCCCTCTAACCAACCCCTTTGGTCTCATGTCCATATAATTTACCATTTTCAAATTATGCCCTTTGGAAGATGTTGACTTTTTGTTGACTTTTGAAATGACCTGTAATATTTTGGCTCATACCTTTCAAATGAAGCATTTTTAGGCTTGGCTTGTGAGACATAAAGTTGTAGAGAATTCAATTTCCTTCAAAATGAGCTTTGGATGGGAAATTTTTGATGAAGCATGTGAAAGTTATAGCTGGTCAAAGTTCAGTTGACTTTTCCTATGAAAACCCTAATTTAGAAACTCCTGATTCTTGATGATCTGAAATCTCCTTGATGAATCATGATCAACCCTTGATCAAATGATGAATTTTACTTCATAAACTTGATGTTGGAAAAAAATCATGAAGTTTGACTTTGGTTTGACCACAGTTGACCTCAGTTTGACTTTTTAACCACTTTGACTGATTTTTGCATATCTGATCATCTGACTGAGCAAAATTTTTGGGAAAGCCTTGAAACTTGACATAGGGATTATTGAAGACATATAGGATGTTATGAAGCTAACTTGAGGCCTTGGAAGTCCATTTATCCTGATGAAATCCAAAACCCTAGTTTAGGGTGCATTGCTTATGAGGAAGCTTTGTCTGAATGAATTGTCACATTTTCTGACCAATTGTGAACCTTGTGAACCTCTTGGGATACCTTGTGAACCTTGTGAACCTTGAGAGGATCCTTGGGACACATTTCCCTGACTAGGGGAGGGCAAATTTTGGGGTGCAACGAGACTTTATTTATTTAGAAAATGGCCTATAAACAGGTAAGTTTGTACAAGGAGACAAAAATCCTAGTAAGAGTAATTTGTCGTAAAAGTTTTACAAAAAAAAAGAAAAGAAGCTATGTAAAAAATAATCCTATTGAGTTCCAATTCTACTATTTCCATTATCTTCAAGTATCTCATCCTTTGTTGTCGAGATAGAAATGATTGAATTGATCTTTATCTGTTTGAACTTGATTCAGGTAGCACAACTGGTTAAGGTTACATGAGTGATCCAACGAGACATAGTCATACGCTTTAATCCCTAACTTTTGCCTGAATTGCCTTTTCAGGTTTTCAATCCACCGGGATACCCTTTTTTCCCAAGCCTCCCTTTCGTATTTTCGACTTGTCAAGTGTACAATCTTTTATATATATATATATATATATATATATATATATATATATATATATATATATATATCCCTAATTTTTTCCCGAACCCTGTTGGTTCGCCGGGATGCCCTTATTTTTGCCAAGGCCAGTCAACCTAGCGGGTCTCTTTTTATGCGTAGTATTTTTTAACTATGTCTGCGTACGGGCTGTGGGAAGTCTTCACCATCCATAGTAGTAAGCATCATGGCACCTCCTGAAAATACCCTTTTGACTACAAATGGTCCTTCATATGTAGGAGTCCACTTGCCCCTATGATCACCCTGTGGTAATACGATACGCTTGATTACCAAGTCTCCAGTATGATATACCTTTTGCTTAACCTATTTATTAAAAGCTTTGATCATCCGTTTCTGGTACATCTGACCATGACAAACAGCTGGCAGCCTTTTCTCATCAATCAAATTTATCTGGTCAAGTCGAGTCTGAATCCACTCATCTTCATCCAAGCCTGCATCCTTCATGATTCTCAAGGAAGGGATCTGAACCTCAATGGGTAGAATTGCTTCCATGCCATAGACTAAGGAGAATAGGGGTTGCCCCTGTTGAAGTACGTATTGTAGTACGATAACCATGAAGAGCAAATGGTAACATCTCATGCCAATCCTTATACGTAACAGTCATCTTCTGTAGAATCTTCTTGATGTTCTTATTGGAAGCTTCTACTGCACCATTCATCTTTGGACGATACGGAGAAGAATTATGATGCTTAATCTTGAAATGCATGCAGAGGTCAATAATCATAGTGTTGTTCAGATTAGAGCCATTATCTGTGATAATCCTTTCAGGAGTGGTAATGACCATAGGAGCCACTCTAGCTTCAGCAACAATCTTCACAGGGCCTTCAGCAGTAATCTTAATTGGACCCTTATGAGTGATTTTGACAGGACCTTTGGAAGTGATCCTCACCGACACTTTATCAACCATATCCACCTCTTCAATCTTCTTACCTTTAGTAATATGATCTACCATACTCTCTACAGAAGATGGAGTCCTCTCAAACACTATGGTATATTTATCCATGAGACGTTGAATTCCATCTCTCAACCTCCAGCAACTATCCGACTTATAGGTACAATACAAACAATCTTCACGACATCCTGGAAAGAACCCAGCTTGTACTAACTTCTTCTTAATGACAGACAATGGTATGGTCAACTCTGCAACTGAATAAATATGTGAATCTTCATCAATGGCATTGACCGTCTTCTCATGATTTGGCATGGGAGCAGTGATCACATTTGGAGTACCCGGAGGGTCAAACTCAATCTCTCCAGCCTCAATCATATCTTGAATTTTGTTCTTCAATACCCAGCAACTATTGGTATCATGTCCCTGACAGTTCGAATGATATGCACATCGTGCATTAGGATTGTACCTGGGAGAGGTAACATTTGGATTCTGAGGAGCATCTTTCAGAGTGATAAGTTCAGCCTTCAACAAGTGTTGCAATGCCTGAGCCATTGACATGTTGATCTTAGTGAACTGCCTTCTAGCCCTCTATTGGTTGCCCTGTGGCTGCTCATGTGTTGTAGGAGTTGGATTTGAGATATGAACTGCACTCACAGACTGATGTCTTCTATTACGATCAGGTTGGCCATAAACATCATTTGACTCTTTCTTCCCACTGAGAGGCTTCTTTGCAGCACCTGATGAAGAAGCACCCACTTGAATCTTGCCACTCCTGATACCACTTTCTACACGCTCTCCTGTCATTATCAACTCAGTGAAGCCAGATGATGAGCTTCCAATGAGATGACTGTAAAAGGGACCATTCAACGTACACATGAACATATCAACTAACTCCCTGTCAGTTAGAGGGGGTTGCACTCTTCCAGCCAAGTCTCTCCACTTCTAAGCATACTCCTTGAAACTTTCTTTAGCACCCATGGACATGCTCTGAAGTTGCATGCGAGTAGGATCTAAGTCAACATTGTATTGATACTGCTTATAGAAGGCTTCAGCAAGATCATTCCAATCCCGAATGTTGACACTCTCCAACTGGTAGTACCATTCCAATTGAGCTCCAGATAAGCTCTCTTGGAAGAAATGGATCCACAACTTTTTATCAGCAGTATGGGGTTGGATCCTCCTGACATAAGACCTTAGATGCAGCTTGGGACAAGAGACACCATCATAAACAACAAAAGTAGGAACCTTGAAACCAATGGGTATAACCACCCCAGATATCAAACTCAGGTCTTCAAAATCCAGCCCAGAAGATTTATGTAATTCCATAGCATCCATTCTATCCACCAGCATCTTGAACTTGTCTTCATTAGGTTCATGATAGTAGTTAGCTTCAGAATCAGAGTCCCCCATAGTGTTGTGGAGACTACCTCCCTCTTTCTCAGACTCTTCAGACTCATAGTCTTCAACCTGTTCTTTGGTCTTAACAGGACCTCTGAACCTTCTTCCCATGTTGATCAGGCCACCTGACCTCCTAGTCTTCTTAGTCTTCTTGGCCAGCAGTGTCTTCAATTCATCCTGCCCCTTGGACAAGTTCAGGATCAGCTCTTGGAACTGTGCATTCTGTGCCTGGAGATCCTTAACTGTTTGTTCAAGAGCCATTGCTGAAATAAACAGCGAGAAGGTGAGAAACCTGTGCACAAGAAACCTGTGATGCAATGATATGGAATATAAATGTATATGCAATGTTTTCAAGGACCGCAGGATTTAAATTTGCTTAAACAAACAAGAAGGTAAACTTTTATTAGTAATAAACTTGTTTTGCCTCTTGGGCTTACAGAAAATGAAATGCAATAAATACAAGAGATGGGGTTTTAAGTCTCCCATGGACGTTTCCTCTTTGTGTTGAGGTATGAGTTGAGATTCCGTTCCTCATGAAGTTGCTTTGTCAGTTCCAGGATTCTTTCTTGGCTTGTTTTGTAATGAGCCTCGAAAGTATCCCTTTGCTCCTTCAACTGGATCCAGGATCTCTGTAAGTCTTCCATGTCAGTAGGCATGTCTGGGTGAAGGATGGTATAAGAAGTATCCCCTTCAGCAACAAGTTCCATGGTAACTGGCAGGATAGCAGGATATGGCATCATGAGAGTCTGAGCACGAGATCGCACCCATCTGAGATAAGCTTCCATAGGAATAGTGTACTTAGGATCCAGAGTCTTGCTGTCAACCTTGTTCACTTTTCCCCATGCTCGTATGAATCTCTGACGGTAACCTTGAAGATCGTTGTCGTAGTCAAATACAATGCCCTGAATCAACATGTCATGAGGACCATCACTCCGAGCGTAACCAAATTGTCGTAGAGCTAGAGAGGGGTTGTAAGTAATGCCTCCTCTTATGCCTAGAAGTGGCACATTAGGAAACTCCCCACAATGGTCAATGATAGTGACATTCTCCATAGATCTGGAGCACCAATGAATATCTGAATGCGAGAGTGACATGATCCTCTTGGACCACCTAAACCCTTGCTCATTCTTCATCACTGAGCGAGGAAGGTGAGAAATAAACCACCTAGATAGCAAAGGTATGCAGCACATCAGAGTTCCTCTTGCCCTTGTGGTACGGGTGTGAAGAGAATGTAGGATGTCTCCAAGCAATGTAGGCACTGGATTGTGACTCAGGAATATATTGATGGCATGAACGTCTATGAACTGATCAGGATTGGGGAACAACATTAAGCCATAAATCAACAAGGCTAAAATTTCCTCAAAAGCATCATAGCTCATAGCTTTCAAGAACACTTGAGCCTTCTCTATCAACACCTTAGCAAGAATACCTTTAACTCCGCTTCTCGTTTCTAGAACAATGTCAGACTTCTTCAGATGTAGAGCTGCAGCAATAACCTCAGGTTTAAGCTCTTTTTCCAAGCCTGTGAATGGTTTCTGGTCAAGAACAGGTATACCCAGAAGTTTAGAGAACTCTTCCATGGTTGGAACCAGCTGGTAGTCGGGGAATGTGAAGCAATGGTTCTTAGGATCAAAGAACTGAAACAGAACACTCATCATGTCTTCATTGAACCCTGAGGTGACTAGATCCAGTAGCTGACCATGTCTCTTGATGAACTGGGAGTGATCAGACACTTGAGAAACCAACTTTTTAAGCTTAGCAGGTATGCCTACAAAGTTGATCCTAATAATGTTTCTACGAGCAGAAGCCATGACCTGCAACAAAGAACAAAGATAAATCCTTTGGTCCTTGAAATGGTTAGTGAAAATGTTATGCTTATGATGGATGATGATGTCATGATGTTATGTTCAATCACAAACATGTGGCACACACAAACAAGTCACACCATAGCCTTAGGTTTAAAGGCTTGCATGAGGTTCAAAGGTAAGTACCCTCCCCTGAAGTTAGTTGGTTCATCCTGTCCTACAAAAGTAACCATGTTCTAAGGGATCTCAATATCATTGATCCTTCACAAGGGTGGTTGTTCAGTAGGCAACTTACTTGCCGACCAAAACCCTCCAAGTTTAGAATCTCAATGAGTGTAGCATCGAGTATCAACCAACTTCAGTCTTCACCAAAGCCGGTTATCTCACTACTTTTCTAAAGGCCAAGATGGGATGACTAGGGTTCTAAAAGTTAGTTAGTGTATTGACAACATATGGCAGCCTCATATTATCCTCAACTTGACTTAAGGAACATAAGCACCAACCAAGAAGTCACACTAACTATGGCCACCAGATCAACCATATCGGTATACGCCGTACAGTTTCCTTGGTCTATTGCCATTTACCTAAGGTACACTAGATCCGGGTTAGGATCTTTCACACATAAGAACACCCAGCAGATAAGTATAAAGCAAACAAGACAAACAATTTTAAAGTGATCTAATTCCTAAGGGTACCCCTCTTTTATTAAATCCTCAGCAGAGTCGCCAGTTCTGTAACACGGTGGGAGAACTGACTTTAGTTATGTTGCGGATAGCAAGAGTCGCCACCGACTTTTATTTTATCCAAAGGAAAGGCATAAAAGAACAGGAAAGACCTTTTAAAAGATTTTTGGGTCCGGGGGGTAGGTTATGTAAAGGGAAGGTGTTAGCACCCTTTACATCCATGGTTATCCATGGGCTCTTAGTTGCTTAGCTCACTTTAAAATGTTTTTGAAATGTGAAGTGTGTGAATAAAAATTTTCTTAAAAGTTTCATAATGATCCATGTACGAATGCGTAAAAAACCTTTGTTTTGAAAATTGTTTGAAATGTGTGAAGTGTTTGAAATGTTTTTGAAAAGTGAGCAAGTATTTAAGAGGAAACCTACCCTAAGTTTAAGTCTTTTCTGTTCTTGAATCCTTTAAATGGTAAGACTATCCCTATTATTAAAGAATAGGTAGTCATTACCTTGGATGTGAGGGACAAGTGAAGGGACATCTGTTATTTAGGCAACTGTGGGGTGTATAAGCAATTCGAAAGGACTTATCATCTTTATTCGAAAGGGACAAGATCATTACGAAGGCAACATTTGAAAGGGACTTGATCTTTTTATCTGTTAAGGGACTAGATGATGTGAATTGGAGGGACTTTGCTTTATACACCCTACTTGACCTTTTTGTAATAGGCAACATGAGAGGTATCCTTATGGAAGTGAGATGGCGATCAAAGATCGACTTACGTGTGTGAGTGTACAATTTTAATATTTATCTTTGAGTTTAATGAGCTAAATTGATTTTAAACATACAAACATGTTACACTCCCTATTTTACTAACCATAGCATAAAATAAATATTTAAACATTACTACTAAATATTACATCCAAGGAACAATTATATAATAATAATAATTAAAGCAAAATAAGTAAATAAGCAAAAATAATAAATAATAATAATAATTGGGTTAGTGAAATAATAATAATAAAAATAATACAAAGATAAATGGGGTTAGTAATAAGAAAATATCATAAGAAAATAAGCATAATAGCTAATATAAACAAAAACATTATAATAATTAAAAGATCAAATTTTATATAAACAATTATTTAAGATTAATAAGAAAATATGAACAATTATATTAATTATTATAAAGTTTTAAATTATTTACACATTATAAAAATTAAGTTAATTATAAACATATTATGAAAATAAAATTATAATTACAAAATTAAATTAACAATTTTTAACAATTTTAAACATATATCAAGAATTATTTATATACAAAAATTAAATTATAAACAATTTATGTCATATTATCATATTAACAAAATTAAATTAAGAATTTTAATTTTAAGCATATTTATATACAAGATTTAAGTTATAAACAAATTAAAAAATGTACATGATTAAATAAAATAGGATTAAATTTTAAATAGAAGAAAATTAGGGTTTGTGGAAAATTATTAGGATTTATAAAAATTAATTAGGTTTTATATATTTAATATGCAAAATTGTTAAATAATGTACAATTATATAATATAAGTTTTTTTTTTTTAAGAGAAAAATTTATTTACATATATTGATTTCTTTTTATAAAAGCATTTAAATTAGTTTTAGAAAAAAAAGAAATAGTATAAAGAAATAATAAGAAAATAAAACAAAAATAATATAAACAAAAAAAAAAACAGGACCTGGGATTTGAACCCAGGTCCTTTACCTGGAAATATAATGACCTTGCCACTGGGCCAGCGTGCACTAGTGATATGGAAACAGCTTCAATTCTTTTTATTTTTATCCTGCAAAAATCATTGAAAAATAACCAAAACAAAAGGGCCTGGGGGGATTCGAACCCAGGTCCCTTACACTACACACAAACGTTCTTTCCATCCAGCCGGGAGGGCGCTTCTGAAAGTATAATGGCTACAATTCATAATATATTAAGACTAACCATTAAACAGAAAAATAAGAAAAATTGGCTGAACCCAGGATTCGATCCCTGGACCTTAGCATCATACGCGCATCCCTTTACCACCAGACCAACTGCACGTTGGTGATACAAAACAGAAACAAATACAAAAAATATAATATCAAATATTTGAATTTCCAGACGCGCGCGCTGGACTTCATCTTCTTCATGATACCTGCGAATTTTCATATAGTATTTCCTGCGAATTTTCTTGCGGGTAAAATTAACCAGAAAACCCTAGGTTTTTTAAACATCATCCAAACTGTGAAATCAACAAAAATTAACAGCCCAGATTAATTACCCAACACTCATACATCATAGCCATGTTTTTATAATTCATTTATATGTCTTAAATCCTAAGATCCCAATTTCAAGCTTCGAACCCTAGTAATGGCATCTTCTCGATTCTGCAACAAAAACTCAATTCAAGCATACAAAAACATTCCAGAGACATCAATAAACAAGAATCAATGCATAAAAATCATTTATATTAGTTGAATCAATGAAATCGAAAAATTCAAAAACTCATGAATGTGAGGATTCGGTTTCAATGAATTATGATGTTTTGAATGATGAGAATGATTGGGATTGCATCAGAGATGTTCAAGGAACATGTTTGAACCTTTAGAATGCTTTGATATCACCTCTAACCAAGAATCCGAATTATGAGTTTTGTGATGAATTTTGAAAGTTGCAACTTACTCTTTGAGGCAGAATTTTCGTCCCTTTGCATTAGGTTTGTGTTGTATACTTATAGTACAATGGATTTAGGTCAAAAGAATGGATCATTGTGTGGATTATTTGATTGAAAAAGATTGAAAAAGATTAAGTCTTAAACTTCAAATATTTGTGAATTCAACCTTTCTATTTCAAGCCAATCACCATAATTTTTGTATCAATTTGATCCAAGCAATCTTTATGACTTTCTAGAAGCACAATCTCATTTAAATATTTGATTTTTCTATTTTATTTTAATTTAAAATGATTTTAAATGAATAAAATCAAAATAAATAAAATAAAATAATAAAAAATATGAATATTTGAGGGTTGGGTCGTGCATGAAGTGTCTGTATGGATTGGATCATCATATGGCAAGCCCATTTAGAAAAATTTGGTTTTAAACCTCCATTTTCTTCATAAACCAACCAAAAATTTCCCAACTTTGCAAGGGCACACATCCTTCAATTTTAATGCTATGAGGGTGTTCTTGGACATTTTGGAAAGCTTGAAGAGTCCTCTAACCAACCCCACTGGTTTCATGTCCATATCTTTTACCATTCTCAAGTTATGCCCTTTTGAAGTTGTTGACTTTTTGTTGACTTTCAAAAGGACCTATAATGTCTTAGCTCATACCTTCCAAATGAAGCATTTTTGGGCTTGGCTTGTGAGACACAAAGTTGTAGAGAATTCAATTTCCTTCAAAATGAGCTTTGGATGGAAAATTGGTGATAAAGCATGTGAAAGTTATGGCTGGTCAAAGTTCAGTTGACTTTTCCTGAGGAAACCCTAATTTAGAAACCTCTGATTCTTGATGATCTGAAATATCCTTGATGAATCATGATCAACCCTTGGGCTAATGATGAATTTTACTTCATATACTTGATGTTGGCAAAAAATCATGAAGTTTGACTTTGGTTTGACCTCAGTTTGACTTTTTAACTGCTTTGACTGATTTTGACTTATCTGATCATTTGACTGAGCAAACCTTTGAGAAAAGTTCTGAAATTTGTCATGGGGATTCTTAGACACACATAAGATGTTATGAAGCTCTCTTGAAGTCTTGGAAATACATTTAGCCTGATTAAAGTCAAAACCCTAGTTTTGGATGCACTGCTTAGGAGAATGCCTTGCCTGAGGGAATTGTCAAATCCTCTGACCAATGATGAACTTTGTGAACCTTGTGAACCTCATAAGATGTCTTATGAATCTTGTGAACCTCATAAGATGTCTTGTGAACCTTGTGAACCTCATGAAAGGTCTTATGAACCTTGTGAACCTCATAAAGTGTCTTGTAAACTTCATGAACCTCATGAAAGGTCTTGTGAACCTTGTGAACCTCTTAGTACACAAAGCCTTGTATTGTGAGGGAAAATTTTGGGGTGCAACAGCTGCCCCTGTTCAATTTTCTGAAACCTGAGGGGTTAGATTGGTATATGTGCCAGTCGTGACCTGGAAGGTTGAAGGGGATTGAACACAAAAGCCCAAAAATTTGCACTCACCAGTGCGTAGAGTGATACTGATGACTAGTTGAATATGCTTGAGTGGGCTTAAAGATTCCACTTGGAGAAAAGATCTTCAGATACATTTCTTGGAGGATAAAGCAGTCCAAAATATGAAGATATAATGATAGCCTTCGGGAGGATAAACAACGTCCCGAGGTAGTGGTGATAGCTTTCAGGAAGATAAACAATGTCCCGAGGTAGTAGTATGCTTTTAGAAGGATAAACGACATTCTGAGGAAATGATATGCTTTCAGGAGGATAAACAATGTCCTGAGGTGATGATATGCTTTCAGAAGGATGAACAACGTTCTGAGGTATAAGTATAACTTTTGGGAGGATAAACAACGGCCCAATAGTCATGATATGCTTTCAGGAGGATAAACAACGTCCTGAGGAAATGATGTAACCTTTGGGAAGATAAACAATGGCCCAAGGTCATGATAGCTTTCAGGAAGATAAACAACGTCCCGAGGAAATGATGTATATAACCTTTGGGAAGATAAACAACGGCCCAAGGTAATGATATGCTTTCAGGAGGATAAACAACGTCCTGAGGTAATGATATGCTTTCAGAAGGATAAACAACGTTCTGAGGAAATGGTATGCTTTCAGGAGGATAAACAACGTCCTGAGGTATAACTTTTGGGAAGATAAACAACGGCCCAAAGTCACAAGTTGTTGATGAAGTCTGTCTGCTGGAGAATTAATCTGAAAAACAAGATTACAACATTCCGTATGATCATATTAGTTTATGCATTATGTATGCATGTATAATATAATGCACTTAAGTAATGTATTATGTATTTATGGATATGTATGATATGATGTAAATGATGTATGTATGCATCATGCAGCCTGAAGCGTCTGGATATCTTCGTATAACAACTGCTGGCCAGGGAAAATAAATCCCGATTTGTTGCTGGAGAATATGAGGAACTCGTTCCCGTCTTGTCTGATAATATAGTATATATAACCTCCCGTCTTCGTTTGATAGTAGGGTATACATAACCTCCCGTCTTCGTTCGTCGTACTCTATTGGAAAAATAAATTCCCGATTATCCGTATGAGGATAAAAGAGATGGATATAAATTCCAGGGGAGATGTGACTTGAAGTATTTATGAAGATGGATTTGCCCTACTGGGGATTTGTAACTGTCTTGTAGAGATGAACTGGTGAAGCTTCGTTGAAATCCTTCCTTCGTTCGTCCTTAGTAAATACTATTACTGCATTTTCATGCATTTCTGGTAAACATCAATCATATTAAGCATTTATGCATTTCTGGTAAACATCAATCATATTCAAAAGCATACATACATTCAAACACAACCAATGGACGTTTCGCTTATGTAAATAGGGTAAAAGTAAATCAGGACTCAAAAATGGAACTTTATTTATATCAAAACGTGACCTATACATAGGTAGGTTTGTACAAGGAGACAGAAATACTAGTAAGAGGAATTTGTCATAAAAGTTTTACAAAACAAAGAAAATCAGCTATGTGGGAAATAATCCTATTGAGTTCCAATTCTACTATTTCCATTATCTTCAAGTATCTCATCTTCTGCTGTCGAGACGAAAACGATTGGATTGAGCTTTATCTGTTCAAACTTGAGTAAGTAACATAACTGGTTGCAGTTTCATGGGTGATCCAAACGAGACATAGTCATACGCTTTAATCCCTAACTTTTGCCTGGATTGCCCTTTCAGGTTTTCAATCCACCGGGATACCCTTTTTTGCCCAAGCCGCCTTTTCAGGTTTTCGACTTGCCGGGTGTACATTTTTTATATATATCCCTAATTTTTGCCCAAACCCTTTTGGTTTGCCGGGATTCCCTTATTTTTGCCTAGGCCAGTCAACCTAGCGGGTCTCTTTTTATGCGTAGTATTTTTTAACTATGTCTGCGTTTACAGGCTGCGGGAAGTCTTCACCATCCATAGTAGTAAGCATCATGGCACCTCCTGAGAATACTGTTTTGACCACAGATGGTCCTTCATATGTAGGAGTCCATTTGCCCCTAGGATCACCCTGTGGTAATATGATACGCTTGACTACAAAGTCACCAGCCTGATATACCTTTGGCTTAACCTTTTTGTTAAAAGCTTTGATCATTCGTTTCTGGTATATCTGGCCATGACAAACTGCTGCTAGCCTCTTCTCATCAATCAAATTTATCTGGTCAAGTCGAGTCTGAATCCACTCATCTTCATCCAAGCCTGCATCCTTCATAATTCTTAAGGAGGGAATCTGAACTTCAATGGGCAGAACTGCTTCCATACCATAGACTAAGGAGAATGGGGTTGCCCCTGTTGAAGTACGTATTGTAGTACGATAACCATGAAGAGCGAATGGTAACATCTCATGCCAATCCTTGTAAGTAACAGTCATCTTTTGTACAATCTTCTTAATGTTCTTGTTAGCAGCTTCAACTGCCCCATTCATCTTTGGACGATACGGAGAAGAGTTGTGATGCTTAATCTTGAACTGCGTGCAGAGATCAGTAATCATGGTGTTGTTCAGATTAGAGCCATTGTCAGTAATAATCCTTTCAGGGATGCCATACCTACATATAAGATTATTCTTAATGAATCGAGCCACCACATTCTTAGTAACAGATGCAAATGAAGCTGCCTCCACCCACTTCGTGAAGTAATCAATAGCAACCAGAATGAAACGATGCCCATTAGAAGCAGTAGGTTTGATCTCACCAATCATATCAATGACCCATATGGCAAAAGGCCAAGGAGCAGTCAACACATTCAATGGTGATGGAGGTATATGGACTTTATCAGCATAGATTTGACACTTGTGACACGTTCTGGAGTGTTGATAGCAATCAGCTTCCATGGTAGACCAATAGTAACCTGCTCTCAATATCTTCTTTGCCATAGTATGACCACTAGAATGAGTGCCAAAGATCCCATCATGCATATCTTCCATAATCTCTATTGCTTCCTTCTTATCCACACAACGAAGCATAGTTGAATCATGATTGCGCTTGTACAAAATCCCATTACTCAAAAAGAACTTAGCAGAAAACCTTCTCAGAAACTTCCTATCTTTGACAGATGCCCCTTCAGGGAACTCCTGAGCTTCAAGATATCTTTTTACTTCATAGAACCAAGGCTTCTCCTCTGCCCCTTCAGTGTCAATCTCATTGCAGTATGCAGGCTTTTCAAATCTATCAATAGTAATCTTGGGAGCTTCATCATCCCAGCTAATCTCAAACATGGATGCCATGGTGGCTAATGCATCTGCCAACTGATTCTCTCTTCGTGGAATATGTCCAAAGGTAATCTCTTTGAAATGTGGGATCAAAGACAACACATGCTCTCTGTAAGGAATGAGATTATCATGCTTGGTATCCCAATCTCCTTTAATCTGACTTAATACCAGGGCTGAATCTCCATACACGTCAAGGAACTGAATCTTCATATCAATAGCAGCTTTAATACCCAGGATACATGCCTCATACTCAGCCATGTTATTGGTACAATAGAAACAAAGTCTGGCAGTAATCGGGGTATGACAACCTTCAGGGGAACTAATCACAACACCAACACCATTACCAAGAGCATTAGAAGCTCCATCAAAAACCATAGTCCATCGGGATCCTTGTTCAGGTCTGTCATATTGTCCAGGTTCTTTGGTAATAATCATAATGTCTTCATCGGGGAACTCAAAACTCATTGACTGATAATCATCCACTGCTTGATGAGCCAAATGATCAGCCACAACACTTCCTTTAATGGCCTTCTGAGTAGTATACTGTATGTCATATTCTGTCAAGATCATTTGCCATCTTGCAATTCTTCCGGAGAGAGCAGGTTTCTCAAATATGTACTTGATTGGATCCATCTTCGAAATCAACAAGGTAGTATGGGTCAACATATACTGTCTTAGTCGGCGAGCAGCCCATGCCAAAGCGCAACAAGTTTTCTCGAGCAGTGAGTATCTTGTTTCACAGTCGGTAAACTTTTTGCTAAGGTAGTATATTGCCTGCTCTATTCGACCAGACTCGTCATGTTGCCCCAACACACACCCCATTGAATTGTCTAATACTGTTAAGTACATAATCAAGGGTCTTCCATCAACTGGTGGCATCAAAATTGGAGGTTCTAGCAGATATTTCTTGATTTCATCAAAGGCAGTCTGGCACTCATCATTCCATTCCATCACCTGATCTTTCTTCAACAACTTGAAAATTGGCTCACAGGTAGCTGTTAATTGGGAAATAAATCTTGCAATGTAATTCAACCGTCCCAAGAAACCTTTAACTTCCTTCTCAGTACGGGGAGCTGGCATCTCTCGTATAGCTTTTACTTTCGCAGGATCCACTTCAATACCTTTTCCACTGACAATGAAACCCAGGAGCTTACCAGATCTAACTCCAAAAGTACACTTGTTTGGGTTCAATCTCAACTTGTATTTCTTCAACCTCTCAAACAACTTATGCAAATGATCAAGATGTTGTTCTTCATTCTGGGACCTGGCTATCATATCATCCACATATACCTCTATCTCATGATGAATCATATCGTGAAACAAAGCCACCATAGCACGCTGATATGTTTCCCCTGCATTCTTCAAACCAAATGGCATCACCTTATAACAAAAAGTGCCCCACTGTGTAACAAATGTTGTCTTCTCCATATCTTCAGGTGCCATCTTGATTTGATTGTAACCAGAGAAACCATCCATAAAAGAGAATACCTTATGTTGAGCAGTGTTGTCTACCAGAACATCAATATGAGGAAGCGGAAAGTCATCTTTGGGGATGGCCTTGTTCAAATCCCTGTAGTCTACACACATACGTACCTTACCATCTTTCTTAGGTACCGGCACCACATTTGCAACCCATTGAGGATAAAAAGTCACAACTAAGAACCCTGCATTTCAGGACGCATACGACGAACCTTCTGCTTCTTTGGACGACAATCCTCTTTCATTAGTAAACGGTGAACCACAATGTCTGTATCCAACCCTGGAAAATCTTCATAGGACCAAGCAAAGATCTCCACATAGTCACGTAGCATCTGAATGAATCTGCTCTTGACACTATCCTCTAAATCAGCCCCTATCTTGACCTCTTTCCTGTTTTCTTCAGTTCCCAGATTCACAACTTCGACTAGCTCTTCATGTGGCTGTATAGCTTTCTCTTCTTGTTGTAACAACCTAGCAAGCTCTACAGGTACTTCACAATCGTCCTCATTTCCGTCTTCAGTTTGATAGATCGGATTCTCGAAATTATAATTGGCAATAGTAGAACTGTTATCAACAGGATCCAGAGTGGATGAGGATCTGTATTTTAGTGATGTGGGTGTGTGTAAGAACACATAGCTGATAAAGGTAAAAAATAAAATAAAAGAAAGACAAGGAACACAATATTTACTAAAACGAAACGTCCACTGATTTTTATTGAATGAAGTATGCAAATGAAATGACAGCCCGTAACAAGCACACCATTGTGCCCCGGGTAAGGCACAAGGCTTGAGAGTTCAATTGTTTAAGAAATTACAAACTTAAAAAGCAACAACACAGTAATAGTATTTACTCCTGACTAAAGGAGATAGGAATAACATCTTCAGCCTTCCAATTATTGAGCCCAGCACCCACAGTAGGAAAAATCCAAGCATCCAGGTTGTAGTCTTCATCATAGTCCCCCACAGCATTGATCTGATTCTTCATAATCCCCTGATTGGTGATACGAACAGTACGAGCACGACGAACAGCCTTCTGGGACTCTGCAGTGAAACCCAAACCACATTTGTCAGACTTGTATGGAATATCAGGAAGCTGACCCCAAATAGTACAACCACCTTCATCCACCACAGTTCTAGCATCTTTAAGGGAGGCCATTGTTGGAGGTACTCTGGTGACCACAGGAACTTTCTTGACAACAGGAGGAGCTTCATAGTCATTAACAATCCAAGGAACCACTTCAAATGTCTGACACGGAGTTTCAACATATTCACCTTCCACTTCAAGATACTTAAAGGTGTTCACATGGCTAACAACATATCCTTCTTCTCCATAGACAGTAACAACCTTTCCTTCTACTGGATACCTCAGCTTCTGATGTAATGTAGAGGTTACAGCACCTGCCCCATAGATACAGGGACGTCCCAGCAAACAAGAATACGACGAACGAATATCCATGACATAAAAGGTAGCATTGAAAACCTGAGAACCAACTTTGATTGGGAGATCAATTTCTCCATGCACCACTCTTCTCGAACCATCAAAAGCCTTCACCACTATATTACTGGGCTTCAGCACGGCATCTTCAGGACTAAGCTTATTCAGGACTTCTTTGGGCAACACATTCAAAGAGGAACCATTGTCTATCAATACATGTGACAGGGTAGTGCCCCTGCATTCAATGGAGATATGTAGAGCCCTGTTATGATCCCTCTTGGCAGGAGTCAAATCAGCATCAGAGAAACCTAACCCATTATCATAGGTCAAGTGTGCAACACAATTCTCAAACTGGTCAACAGAAATTTCATTGGGTACATGAGCAGTCTTCAGAAACTTAATCAAGGCCTTGGCATGAGCCTCAGAACACAACAACAAAGACAACATAGAAATCTTGGAGGGAGTATGCCCCAACTGATCAACAATGTCATAATCACTCTTACGAATGATCTTCAATACTTCTTCCATCTGCTTAGCAAGATCATCAGCAGCTGGCACATCAGTAGATATAGGTTCAATAACAGGACCTTTGCCCCGAGCATCTGTGGTGGAGGTAGCAACTGGAGTAACTGCATTCTTAGAGGTAACTGGAGGAGAGAAGACTCGTCTGCTTCGTGTGATCTTACTAGACCCATCAATATTATCAACATCAACATGCATATCATCTAAGGGTTCCTGCTTAACACCATGGATATAAACATCAGACCCATAATGCCAAGGCACAGCTTTGTCAGACGTATACAGAATAGGACCAGGAGTGGTAATGACCATAGGAGCCACTCTAGCTTCAGCAACAATCTTCACAGGGCCTTCAGCAGTAATCTTAATTGGACCCTTATGAGTGATTTTGACAGGACCTTTGGAAGTGATCCTCACCGGCACTTTATCAACCATATCCACCTCTTCAATCTTCTTACCTTTAGTAATATGATCTACCATACTCTCTACAGAAGATGGAGTCCTTTCAAACACTATGGTATATTTATCCATGAGACGTTGAATTCCATCTCTCAACCTCCAGCAACTATCCGGCTTATAGGTACAATACAAACAATCTTCACGACATCCTGGAAAGAACCCAGCTTGTACTAACTTCTTCTTAATGACAGACAATGGTGTGGTCAACTCTGCAACTGAATAAATATGTGAATCTTCATCAATGGCATTGACCGTCTTCTCATGATTTGGCATGGGAGCAGTGATCACATTTGGAGTACCCGGAGGGTCAAACTCAATCTCTCCAGCCTCAATCATATCTTGAATTTTGTTCTTCAATACCCAGCAACTATTGGTATCATGTCCCTGACAGTTCGAATGATATGCACATCGTGCATTAGGATTGTACCTGGGAGAGGTAACATTTGGATTCTGAGGAGCATCTTTCAGAGTGATAAGTTCAGCCTTCAACAAGTGTTGCAATGCCTGAGCCATTGACATGTTGATCTTAGTGAACTGCCTTCTAGCCCTCTGTTGGTTGCCCTGTGGCTGCTCTGGTGTTGTAGGAGTTGGATTTGAGATATGAACTGCACTCACAGACTGATGTCTTCTATTACGATCAGGTTGGCCATAAACAGCATTTGACTCTTTCTTCCCACTGAGAGGCTTCTTTGCAGCACCTGATGAAGAAGCACCCACTTGAATCTTGCCACTCCTGATACCACTTTCTACACGCTCTCCTGTCATTATCAACTCAGTGAAGCCAGATGATGAGCTTCCAATGAGATGACTGTAATAGGGACCATTCAACGTACACATGAACATATCAACTAACTCCCTGTCAGTTAGAGGGGGTTGCACTCTTCCAGCCAAGTCTCTCCACTTCTGAGCATACTCCTTGAAACTTTCTTTAGCACCCATGGACATGCTCTGAAGTTGCATGCGAGTAGGAGCTAAGTCAGCATTGTATTGATACTACTTATAGAAGGCTTCAGCAAGATCATTCCAATCCCGGATGTTGACACTCTCCAACTGGTAGTACCATTCCAATTGAGCTCCAGATAAGCTCTCTTGGAAGAAATGGATCCACAACTTTTTATCAGTAGTATGGGGTTGGATCCTCCTGACATAAGACCTTAGATGCAGCTTGGGACAAGAGACACCATCATAAACAACAAAAGTAGGAACCTTGAAACCAATGGGTATAACCACCCCAGATATCAAACTCAGGTCTTCAAAATCCAGCCCAGAAGATTTATGTAATTCCATAGCATCCATTCTATCCACCAGCATCTTGAACTTGTCTTCATTAGGTTCATGATAGTAGTTAGCTTCAGAATCAGAGTCCCCCATAGTGTTGTGGAGACTACCTCCCTCTTTCTCAGACTCTTCAGACTCATAGTCTTCAACCTGTTCTTTTGTCTTAACAGGACCTCTGAACCTTCTTCCCATGTTGATCAGGCCACCTGACCTCCTAGTCTTCTTAGTCTTCTTGGCCAGCAGTGTCTTCAATTCATCCTGCCCCTTGGACAAGTTCAGGATCAGCTCTTGGAACTGTGCATTCTGTGCCTGGAGATCCTTAACTGTTTGTTCAAGAGCCATTGCTGAAATAAACAGCGAGAAGGTGAGAAACCTGTGCACAAGAAACCTGTGATGCAATGATATGGAATGTAAATGTATATGCAATGTTTTCAAGGACCGCAGGATTTAAATTTGCTTAAACAAACAAGAAGGTAAACTTTTATTAGTAATAAACTTGTTTTGCCTCTTGGGCTTACAGAAAATGAAATGCAATAAATACAAGAGATGGGGTTTTAAGTCTCCCATGGACGTTTCCTCTTTGTGTTGAGGTATGAGTTGAGATTCCGTTCCTCATGAAGTTGCTTTGTCAGTTCCAGGATTCTTTCTTGGCTTGTTTTGTAATGAGCCTCGAAAGTATCCCTTTGCTCCTTCAACTGGATCCAGGATCTCTGTAAGTCTTCCATGTCAGTAGGCATGTCTGGGTGAAGGATGGTATAAGAAGTATCCCCTTCAGCAACAGGTTCCATGGTAACTGGCAGGATAGCAGGATATGGCATCATGAGAGTCTGAGCACGAGATCGCACCCATCTGAGATAAGCTTCCATAGGAATAGTGTACTTAGGCTCCAGAGTCTTGCTGTCAACCTTGTTCACTTTTCCTCATGCTCGTATGAATCTCTAACGGTAACCTTGAAGATCGTTGTCGTAGTCAAATACAATGCCCTGAATCAACATGTCATGAGGACCATCACTCCGAGCGTAACCAAACTGTCGTAGAGCTAGAGAGGGGTTGTAAGTAATGCCTCCTCTTATGCCTAGAAGTGGCACATTAGGAAACTCCCCACAACGGTCAATGATAGTGACATTCTCCATAGATCTGGAGCACCAATGAATATCTGAATGCGAGAGTGACATGATCCTCTTGGACCACCTAAACCCTTGCTCATTCTTCATCACTGAGCAAGGAAGGTGAGAAATAAACCACCTAGATAGCAAAGGTATGCAGCACATCAGAGTTCCTCTTGCCCTTGTGGTACGGGTGTGAAGAGAATGTAGGATGTCTCCAAGCAATGTAGGCACTGGATTGTGACTCAGGAATATATTGATGGCATGAACGTCTATGAACTGATCAGGATTGGGGAACAACACTAAGCCATAAATCAACAAGGCTAAAATTTCCTCAAAAGCATCATAGGTCATAGCTTTCAAGAACACTTGAGCCTTCTCTATCAACACCTTAGCAAGAATACCTTTAACTCCGCTTCTCGTTTCTAGAACAATGTCAGACTTCTTCAGATGTAGAGCTGCAGCAATAACCTCAGGTTTAAGCTCTTTTTCCAAGCCTGTGAATGGTTTCTGGTCAAGAACAGGTATACCCAGAAGTTTAGAGAACTCTTCCATGGTTGGAACCAGCTGGTAGTCAGGGAATGTGAAGCAATGGTGCTTAGGATCAAAGAACTGAAACAAAACACTCATCATGTCTTCATTGAACCCTGAGGTGACTAGATCCAGTAGCTGACCATGTCTCTTGATGAACTGGGAGTGATCAGACACTTGAGAAACCAACTTTTTAAGCTTAGCAGGTATGCCTACAAAGTTGATCCTAATAATGTTTCTACTAGCAGAAGCCATGACCTGCAACAAAGAACAAAGATAAATCCTTTGGTCCTTGAAATGGTTAGTGAAAATGTTATGCTTATGATGGATGATGATGTCATGATGTTATGTTCAATCACAAACATGTGGCACACACAAACAAGTCACACCATAGCCTTAGGTTTAAAGGCTTGCATGAGGTTCAAAGGTAAGTACCCTCCCCTGAAGTTAGTTGGTTCATCCTGTCCTACAAAAGTAACCATTTTCTAAGGGATCTCAATATCATTGATCCTTCACAAGGGTGGTTGTTCAGTAGGCAACTTACTTGCCGACCAAAACCCTCCAAGTTTAGAATCTCAATGAGTGTAGCATCGAGTATCAACCAACTTCAGTCTTCACCAAAGCCGGTTATCTCACTACTTTTCTAAAGGCCAAGATGGGATGACTAGGGTTCTAAAAGTTAGTTAGTATATTGACAACATATGGCAGCCTCATATTATCCTCAACTTGACTTAAGGAACATAAGCACCAACCAAGAAGTCACACTAACTATGGCCACCAGATCAACCATATCGGTATACGCCGTACAGTTTCCTTGGTCTATTGCCATTTACCTAAGGTACACTAGATCCGGGTTAGGATCTTTCACACATAAGAGCACCCAGCAGATAAGTATAAAGCAAACAAACAAACAATTTTAAAGTGATCTAATTCCTAAGGGTACCCCTCTTTTATTAAATCCTCAGCAGAGTCGTCAGTTCTGTAACACGGTGGGAGAACTGACTTTAGTTATGTTGCGGATAGCAAGAGTCGCCACCGACTTTTATTTTATCCAAAGGAAAGGCATAAAAGAACAGGAAAGACCTTTTAAAAGATTTTTGGGTCCGGGGGGTAGGTTATGTAAAGGGAAGGTGTTAGCACCCTTTACATCCATGGTTATCCATGGGCTCTTAGTTGCTTAGCTCACTTTAAAATGTTTTTGAAATGTGAAGTGTGTGAATAAAAATTTTCTTAAAAGTTTCATAATGATCCATGTACGGATGCGTAAAAAACCTTTGTTTTGAAAATTGTTTGAAATGTGTGAAGTGTTTGAAATGTTTTTGAAAAGTGAGCAAGTATTTAAGAGGAAACCTACCATAAGTTTAAGTCTTTTCTGTTCTTGAATCCTTTAAATGGTAAGACTATCCCTATTATTAAAGAATAGGTAGTCATTACCTTGGATGTGAGGGACAAGTGAAGGGACATCTGTTATTTAGGCAACTGTGGGGTGTATAAGCAATTCGAAATGACTTATCATCTTTATTCGAAAGGGACAAGATCATTACGAAGGCAACATTTGAAAGGGACTTGATCTTTTTATCTGTTAAGGGACTAGATGATGTGAATTGGAGGGACTTTGCTTTATACACCCTACTTGACCTTTTTGTAATAGGCAACATGAGAGGTATCCTTATGGAAGTGAGATGGCGATCAAAGATCGACTTACGTGTGTGAGTGTACAATTTTAATATTTATCTTTGAGTTTAATGAGCTAAATTGATTTTAAACATACAAACATGTTACACTCCCTATTTTACTAACCATAGCATAAAATAAATATTTAAACATTACTACTAAATATTACATCCAAGGAACAATTATATAATAATAATAATTAAAGCAAAATAAGTAAATAAGCAAAAATAATAAATAATAATAATAATTGGGTTAGTGAAATAATAATAATAAAAATAATACAAAGATAAATGGGGTTAGTAATAAGAAAATATCATAAGAAAATAAGCATAATAGCTAATATAAACAAAAACATTATAATAATTAAAAGATCAAATTTTATATAAACAATTATTTAAGATTAATAAGAAAATATGAACAATTATATTAATTATTATAAAGTTTTAAATTATTTACACATTATAAAAATTAAGTTAATTATAAACATATTATGAAAATAAAATTATAATTACAAAATTAAATTAACAATTTTTAACTATTTTAAACATATATCAAGAATTATTTATATACAAAAATTAAATTATAAACAATTTATGTCATATTATCATATTAACAAAATTAAATTAAGAATTTTAATTTTAAGCATATTTATATACAAGATTTAAGTTATAAACAAATTAAAAAATGTACATGATTAAATAAAATAGGATTAAATTTTAAATAGAAGAAAATTAGGGTTTGTGGAAAATTATTAGGATTTATAAAAATTAATTAGGTTTTATATATTTAATATGCAAAATTGTTAAATAATGTACAATTATATAATATAAGTTTTTTTTTTTTAAGAGAAAAATTTATTTACATATATTGATTTCTTTTTATAAAAGCATTTAAATTAGTTTTAGAAAAAAAAGAAATAGTATAAAGAAATAATAAGAAAATAAAACAAAAATAATATAAACTAAAAAAAAAACAGGACCTGGGATTTGAATCCAGGTCCTTTACCTGGAAATATAATGACCTTGCCACTGGGCCAGCGTGCACTAGTGATATGGAAACAGCTTCAATTCTTTTTATTTTTATCCTGCAAAAATCATTGAAAAATAACCAAAACAAAAGGGCCTGGGGGGATTCGAACCCAGGTCCCTTACACTACACACAAACGTTCTTTCCATCCTGTCGCTCCCGATAAATGGGGAATGGCCCAAATAAAGGTACAGACGCGAACGGTCGGCGAAAGAGGGTGTGAGAACACACAGGAGTGAACTCACAGGAAAAGAAAAGAGTCGCCAGCTAGGCATTTTTATCCCGGAGGAAAGGCGATGCTGCATAGACCTAGAAAGAAATGGATAAGACGGTTGCGAACCAGAGAGACTGAGAAAGGGGGTTGGTTACAACCTGGGAAGGTATTAGCACCCAGATTGTCCGCCGTACTCGACGGGATCCACGCTTAAAAGATTTATGTTTTAAAGGGGTAGTGTTAGTGCAATTCTGTGTATAAAAGAGCTGGAAAAAGATGTACAGGTGTCAGTGTAAAAGAAGTGCGAAGTGTACAAGTAAAGTGTCAGTGTAAGAACAAAGATGAAATGCTCAAAATCATGAGGCTAAAAGAATGATGCTGGAAAGAGGGGGAATAGACAGAGACTTTTGTTCGATAACTGTTAAGTTATGCCTACGTATCCTCTCGTGTAATGAGGAAGTCAGAACACCGTAGTTCGACCCAACGAGACTGAAAGATGAATTGACTTGTGAACTGCTTGCTTGTCTATGCTCAAGTGTATGACCTATCTGGCTCAGGTGCAAACTGTCTTGCATTAGACGGAAGAAGCAAGTTCTCGTTTATGAGTGAATGAGGTGAGAAAAGAATCCCGGAGGAGACGATTATTGTTTGTTTTTGTATTTTCAGTCTTTTATTGTTTTTGAAAGTTTGTCATAAGTTAATAAGCTTAAGCCTAAACCAATGGATTTAGTAAACTCATCACATCCTCCCTCTGATTAGGGGTAATGAGAATGCCTTAAGTGTGAAGTCAGCTTCTCACACTTAATCACCATGATGTAGGTTTAAGATCATTAACCTACTTGTGATTATTTAGATGTTTTTGGCGTTTTTGTTTAGTGTTGAGTAATGAGGTTGAACCATAATCAGGGATTAAACAGACTCATTACACCATCCTAATAGAAGGATAATAGATGAGAATGTTTAAGCTGAGGAAAGCTCCTCAACTTAATCCATGATTAGGGATTAAACTCATGACAAAACAAGCCTTTGGTTAAGTGGATTTTATTTAATGATATGATGATGAAGTGATTTTTATGGTTTGTAAGACAACCTGAGGGGGACTTGTCCATTAACACTAGGGTTAGTCCTTCTTAACCAATTAAGGAAGAATTAGAACCCTAATGCAAGGCCCAAGTTACAAGTGTGATGTCTTGATGATTATTAAGTGAATTGATTAAGAGATTTAAACACATTAAGGGTTTAACACTTAGGATTAAAGTTATACACTCCATCCTAATAGAAGGATGCAGGCATAAGCTTAATCACAAAGCCTTAAAGCCTTTAGGGTTTAGTCCTCGGTTATGAGATGAGGAGAGAAGACTCAAAGAGATACAAAGGTAAAACTAAGAGGGGAGACTGATCAAAACCCTAATCATTGTCATGCTTGGTTGTTCCTAAGGTTTGTGAGGTTTTCAAGAGATATCTTCAAAGGGAACCACCAGGAAGCAGATGAAAGGATCAAGAAGCAAAGAGAAGCAAAACAACTTGCTTCACTTAAGAAGACAAGTTGCTTGAAGAAAGAAGGTAAAATAAACAGGGAGGAGCAAGCTCACTCTAATACCCATACAACAAATGTAACAATAATGCACAAAGGAGATGAAAAGGAAATGCGAGAAGTGAAGGCAAATTCACTTCTCGGAGTACTTACCACCTGAAAAGTTAGCACGAAAGAAAGAAATAAAGTGAAAGTGAAGCTGATATTAGGATGCAAACCGAAGATAGAAACATGTTCATGATACAAGGAGAGTTACAAGATGACATGAATGGTTGTGCAAGTGAAAATAAGCAAAAGATAACCAACTAAATTAAAATGAAATTAATTAAATGAAAAATTAACAAATTAACTAGAACAATTTCACCTCATGACTACCTAAAACATGACACCTCCCTTTTTTAATATGTTTTTTTTTTATAATTATTACCCTAATTTAACTAACCAACTATTAAAACAACTTAACTAACCATGGATATTTTCTAAAATATTATTTTTGTTGAAAGAAAATAGAAATATTAAATGACCAAAAAGCTAAATAAATTGAAGTATGTTTTTTTTTGTTTTTTTTTTATTAAAAAGAAAAAACTAATTATGAATGACTTGATAAACTAAAAACAGAAGTTGGGAGGGATCCAACCCAACAAGGAAAGCCCAACAGGGGCTGGGTGCTGGTTGGCGCCGGTCGGGTCAAAATGACCCAGACCCGGCCCGGTTACACTAAAGAGAGGGGAGGAAAAAAATAGGGTTTGGGACGCAGCTTTCCTCCTGCTCTCATTCCTCTCTCAACGGCCGAACCAAAGAGAAAGAGGGACAAACGGCGGCGAACAGCTTCTCAATATCTACCCTCATCTCTCAATCTCCAATCTACCTCATTCCCGAAACAAACAAAAACCTAACATCAAAAATCAACCTAAACAACAGCAATCATTTGGCATTCTTGACCCCCAAATCGCGAACCCTAACACTCTCGATTTGATATACTTCGCTTAACTTCAACATACAAGCAGAGCAAAAACGCAATAGAAACAGAGTTAAGAGATGTACCGCAATTAGATGTTACGAAGGGCTGAGTCAAAAAGGTATACAATTCCCTTCTTTGCTTGAAAAATCCTTCTTCTTCGTCACCTTCAATGTATTCTGGGGTTTTATTGTTGATTGTTGTGTATTGCGATTAGGGTTCCTCTAGGTTTTTTTTCGTAAACTCTGCCTCTGAGTTCTTCAGTTGCGGCTATGTGTTGTGTATATGTTGTTCTTGATTCACGAATTCAGCTTGATTTTTATAGTGAAAAATTAGGGTTTCAGCAATCTCATTCTGGCTATGTCTTCTTTTTTTCTTTTTCGTAACAGAAGCTGTGTTTTCTATTTTGTGAAACTTTGCCCTGCAATCCTGCTGACACTTCTGCTCTGGCTTTTTTTGTCTGTTTATGCCTCTTGACTTTGAAAATGAACTGAGATAGTTGGCCTTGGATTGGATTAGTTTCTCTTTTTTACTGCCGTAAACTCATTTTCACTGCTAACCATTGTGGCAATTGTTTCAGGAGATTTCCATGAGGCTCATCCTGTTTGGTTTTGGGAGAGTTCCTTCGAGGATGACACGATGATCACTCAAAGCCTTGTATGCTTTTGTCATCGGAATCTCTTTCATAGTCTCGCCAGGTAGTAATTCAGCATGAGTTGAGGGTGAAACATCCTCAACAATCCTCCCAGACCTTTTCTTGTGGACAAGTTTGGAGCACTTTGTGGGGTATTCAGTATCAGCATTAAGAAACAGGCCTTCCTTCACCATGTATGGTTCTCCAAATGCTTTCATCAAGAACCCATGATACTCCAAAAGACCATCTATGTCTTCACCCTCCATAGCAAGCCAATTAGCAACATGAGCAACAGGAAGACCTCGGTTATTCTGTACACCAGAATGTGGAGAAGCAAACGCTTGGGTACGCAACTTTGCAAAGTGAGCATGCATTAGACATGCTTGAAGATAAGTTGCCTTTCTTGCAAGCCGAAAGAAGGCAATAAAATTAACCATTCTGCAAGTTCTTGCTACATTACGGGCAAATAGAACTTCTGGTGCCTGCCTTAACTCTGGAGTCATCTTAGCAAGATCAAGGGAGAGCTCTGCAGGTTCAACTTTATAACCAGGGTGCTTATCCAGTTTAAGAAGTGCATGATAGCCACGAAACTCTTTTTCTGTGGGAATATGCACTCCTTTCTTTCTATGATCATCATACAATTGGAACAATTCAACTGAAGCTTTGTTCATCTTGAGCCCGCTCGGAGCCAGGCCTGTCAGAATCATACAAGACACCTACATTACCATCAGTGTCCAGGTTAGACTCACCCCCAATCACACATACATTAGAATTCATATTTACATCTTCATGATCTACTTTCCCATTAGTTTCCTCTGATTCATCTAAGTCGGCTGACATGTTGCTAACTCTTACAGGATTGGATTCATCACAACACATGCTCTCATCAGCTGCAGGCTGGTCCACGCCAGTTTTAGTACCTGACGTACCAGAGACATTGGCTGAACCTGTCTCTACAATGTATGCAATATCTGTGTCACTCCTGCCACCATCCGCATCATCGTCCTCCAATGATCTAACATTTTCAGGTCTGTGACCCAAGAGGTTCAATCTGAGACGTTTCTGAGCCTTGCTAAAAAAACTTTGCAATGATATTGCGATCTTGTAAACGATGCAGATGGTTCTGATGGAGGCGAGATAGATTTTGCAGTTGACAAGGGAGGCAGGTCACTATGTCTTGCATAATATGATCCAGATGATTCTGATGGAAGGGAGATGAATGGCAAAAATTGTTTATCTTCCAATTTTATCAAATGAAGCATGTGGTTTATCACTGTGAACTGTTGGCTCATCCTGTTCCTGCTTCATATCTGCAGATTCTCCAAAATGGCTTGATGAATGAAGATCAACTTTAGGATGTGGCATGTCAGCTGGAGGTATAACCATATCAGGAGCTGTGGCAAAATTTGCACTTGGCTGGACAGATGCCTTTGGAACTTTGATGTTCTTTTTGGAAGGATTAAATCTAAGTTTCACTACTTCTCTGTCACCTTTACTTACCATGTGATTTGGAGTTGTTTGCTATGATGTTTTGTTCATACGAAATTATTCTGATACGGTGATTTCGCATTGCAGGTATACACTCTGATCATATCCGTCAATTAAAAGTGATAGACTGCTAGTTTACCTCCTTCAACTCTTGCTGCTCATGAAGAAAATCCACTTATGGCGTAACTACACGTGGAAATGGAGCGTTAATGGAGACTTAAGAGTTGGCATGGAGAAGATGAATCAAGCCATGGAGACTTGATTGTGTTGCCTTGATCGTAAGTTTTAGGAACACTGTTTGTATTATTTTGGCCCTGATCGTATTGTGACCTGCGACTCGCTTGCTTGTACTTGTTGCAACATTTCAGAATTGCCTTGAACTTTTGTGCATTGCCTACTCCATCATGATGACATGTTAATCATTGAGTACACCATTGTGAACTTTGAACCTCGAGTCTTGAGCTTGTGGCTGTTACATCAGAGGTAATAAAAATTCAATCCTCTGCTTCACAATTTCTGTCATTTGTAACAAAATTATTGACATTGCTGCCAATCCATTTGCCTCATATTGTTCTATTCCTTGGCATCGTGATCATTCTGACTCCTGAACATTGCAGGGTAGCGGTCAAACCAAGACTTCCGCTAACCGTTTCCAGTTTTTGATGATCACTTGCGTGTCGAAGACAAGTGTTAGGATATTCCATGGAATCACAAATTAGAGGTAATGCACTAAGCTTATATTCTCTTTGTATTCATGCTGCATGATGAATATTGAAACCCGAAGTTCTTGGGATCTATCATTTGCTCTTTTTCATTGTATGTTTCAGACTTCGCCGTTCTTTTGTGATAGGGATATCATTTGCTTCTGCCCTTGCTTTGCTTTGCTTGTGATAAGTCTGCCATATTTTCTTCATCTCCTTTTGCCTTTCTGTTGTTAACTTGTATCTCTTTCCAATGGTGTGGATTATTTTGTTATTTATGACATTGCAGCAAGAACTCCAAAAACATAACACTGAATCTTGGAGCATGAGGATGGATTCCATGCCTGCTGAAAACCGCAAAGAGGCAAATGTATACTGACAGTGGTACTTGCTGCAAATGCCGTCTCTCATTATTGTTTTTTTCTGAATGTCTGTTTGTTGGAAGGTGCTTGTTCTTATGAGGATGTAACCTTGTCTATATTTTGCAGGTTGAAGAAAATAGTACAAAGTGTAACGCTTCTCATGATCCATCACAACTCGGCATTTTAAACAGAATTTCCTGGCGGACTAACTTCCCTTGTATGGATCAGACCGCATTTGGTAAACATTTTAACAGTGAATCTGGATTCAACTTACGGTCATACAGATCACGCCTATGGTACGTGTAGTGCACTGAGGCTTAGCTCTAAATAGAAAAAGGTATGCAGAGGTTCCCTTATAACCAGATTTAGCTTTGTTTTCTTTTGTGATTTCTTCCTGTTATTATCAATTCTCTTGATGTGATGTTAAATTCTCAGTTGTAGTCCTGAACGTTGTTTCCGAAGGACGTGGAGACCTGGGTGAAACAGGCGGAAGCTGCGCCAATTTGATGATGGAGGAATGATGCCTTAAGCTTAGGCATGTGTATTGGTAGGATTCATATATGGCCTTGTAACCGTGTGGTAGTTTATAACTTTGTAATGCTTCTGCCTCGGTTTTGAGTTCAATTGTTTTCCTTCCTTGAACTTGCAACTTGTAATACCGAAGATTTCACTTGGGAATTATAGCATCTTAGTCTTGCAATTGTTCCAATCAAAATCTCAATGTCTTGTAAAACTTGGAGAGTATTAATGCTACCATGCTTTGAGAACGGTGCATCTTAACAGCAACATAAAATGAATCACGACTCCGAACAGACGCGTATCCAAATCATAATCCAAATCCAACATAATCCAGACCCAACATAATACCACGAAATGCCTATGCAATGCCATTTGAATCCAAGTTCCTCATGATACCATGAATTTTCTTTTCTCCTTTCCTTTTTTTTTCGAAACCAATGAATCAAATCCAATAAGCCATCCTTCTTAAATTTCGAAACCAATGAACCAAAGAAGTCACACTTATTATTTTTCTTAACAAAAGTGCAATAAGTTTAACCCATAACTCATCAATTTATTGAAAATAAATTCGAAATATCTTAAAACCAACTTTGAAATTTTAGTGACGCTTAATCATCAATGAGACCCCAGTTGATTGAAATGATTTGCAGGAAACGTATTTGTAAGGTCTTTGATGGGTAAGGATAGCTGGTGTGGCACAGGCCCATGGATCAGATCTTGGGAATTACAACAAGTGGAGGCCTAGTCACATGGGTCTTCGCAAATTGGTACAAGTCTGCCCCCTTTGTGATCCCTTGAGGCATAAGTCGTGAAACTTGGAGATTCTTTGGTGCATTCAGAATTTAAGGCCCTGATTCATGCTTGCGTGATGATTGGAAGTCGCACTGGAGTCACACAAAAGCTTGCCATGAGAATTTGCAGGTTCTCCAATTCAAGGCAATTTTGCAAAGTGGCTCGAAATTCTTCAGTCTTGTGAACTTCTGGCATCCTTTATGATCAAATAAAGATCATACGCAATCAAAATGACGAAGAACACCCTTTGGTCGGGTCATCGGGAGCCTCAGATATCCTGATTCTGTACTGACTTGTTCCAGAAGTCATCCCTTGATTAGATACCCTCTCCATGGAATTTCTTCATGAAACTTGATATGCGCGAACCTCATAACCTGGCTCCGTTTCCATGCCATTTTCAGTTCTTGTGATTCTTTGGCATTTTTGACTTTGAGGGCATACAATATGATGCTTGAACATTGATGACCTTTGGAGTGGCTCTTGAAGCTTTTGGGTTGCTCAGATCACAAACCCTAGATGCAGATGACTTTGAACCAATGCAATGAATCAAAAATGCGGTATGAGATGCTATGATTGAGTTTATGCATATGAAATGATAACAAGCCATGGTGTGAATGGGTGAGGGCAAATTTGGGGTGTTTACAGCTGCCCCTATTCAAATATGAGTTAGCTGTGCAGGATGTAAGCGACGGCTTGTCAGGCAAACAAGATAACTTGTGGTTGAATACCAAAGACAGTCCAAAATTTGCACTCACAAAATGAAGAAGAAAAGGGATATAGATTGCAAAGAAAAATAAAGTATATTATAAAGTATGGGCGACGGAGGACGGCCGTCGAGCAGAGGACGACTGCTGGGTAAAGAGCAATGACGGGGACGGCCGACATGCTGGAGAAGTGCGGGGAATAAAGCGATGACGGGGACGGCCGACATGCTGGGGAGAAAAAGAAATATGATGGGGACGGCCATCAAGTAAAGTTGTAAGATTCTCTGGGGATCAATGAAAAATGACGGGGACGGCCATCAAGTTCATAAAGTAAAGTAACCAACGATGGGGACGGCCATCGGGCTAAAAAGAAAGGGGACCACAACGGGGACGACCATCGGGTTAAAGAATAAATGAAATAAACAGATGATGAGGTACGGTCATCAAAGGTGAGGGACGATCACCTAGCAGGGGACGGCTGCTCTGTTGGGGATAAGATGAGGGTCGGTCATCTAAGGTGAAGGACGATCACCTGGCAGGGTACGGCTGCCGAAAATATCGCGACATAGGACGAACGCCGGATAAAAGGTCAACGATGGGGACGGCCATCGGATGAGCATGATGGAGGACGACCATCAAGAGGTGGAGGACGACCACCTAGCAGGGGACGGCTGCTCTCAAGGTTTGTCATGACATAGGACGAATGTCAGATAACCAAAAATCAACAATGGGGACGGCCATTGGATAAAATGATGAAGGACGATCATCAAAAGGTGGAGGACGACCACCTAGCAGGGGACGGCTGCTAAATATCACGACATAAGACGAATGTCGGATAGAAAAGGCAACGATGGGGACGGCCATCGGATGAGCATGATGGAGGACGACCATCAAGAGGTGGAGGACGACCACCTAGCAGGGGACGGCTGCTCTCAAAATTTATCATGACACAGGACGAGTGTCAGATAGAAAAGAAAATTTACTTTGTTGGCGATCTACTGGGGAATAGTAAACACGGACGAGTGTTTATATCTAAGAAACAAAAGGTATAAGTGTTTAGACGTTTGTGTATAGATTAAAGACGCGGACGAGCATCCTTAAGACTACGATATGGACGAGTATCGGGTAGAAACAAATACTGACACGTGTTCAGAGATGAGGATACAGACGAGTATCAACTGGTTAACAGGGAACACGGATGAGTGTTGAATCTGAGAGGACCCTTCTGGGGAATAGTAGACACAGACGAGTGTCTATATTCAAGAAGACAAAAAGTGTTTGACATGGTGTATGGATTTGTTGCACCCCAAAATTTGCCCTCACAATACAAGACTTTGTGTTCTAAGAAAGTTCACAAGGTTCACAAGTTCTCCAACACTTGCAAGACCTTTCATGAAGTTCATGAAGTCCACAAGTCACTTCTTGAAGGTTCACAAGGTTCACAAGTCCTTCAATGCTTTCCATACCTTTCATGAAGTTCATGAAGTCTACAAGTCACTTCTTGAAGGTTCACAAGGTTCACAAGCTTCTCAACATTTACAAGACCTTTCATGAAGTTCATGAAGTCCACAAGTCACTTCTTGAAGGTTCACAAGGTTCACAAGTTCCACAATGATTACAAAGCTTTCCTGAGGATCATGAGGTCTACAAAGCCACTTCATGAGGTTCACAAGGTTCACAAGTTTCACAATGCTTATATAACCTTTAATGAGGTTCATGAAGTCTATAAGTTACTTTATGAAGGTTCACAAGGTTCACAAGCTTCTCAACATTTACAATACCTTTCATGAGGTTCATGAAATCCCTAGGTTGCTTCTTGAAGGTTCACAAGGTTCACAAGTTCCACAATGATTACAAAGCTTTCCTGAGGATCATGAGGTCTACAAAGCCACTTCATGAGGTTCACAAGGTTCACAAGCTTCACAATACCTCCCATAGGTATCACAAGACATTGTATGAAGATTCACAAGGTTCACATAGTTCACAATTAGTCAAAGAAGTTGACAAATCCCTCAGACAATGCACCTCCTAAGCAGTGCATCCATAACTAAGGTTTTGACTTTAATCAGGCTAAATGGACTTCCAATTCCTCAAGAGAGCTTAATAAAATCTTATATGTGTATAAGAACCCCCATGTCAAGTCTCAAGACTTTTCTCAAAAGTTTGCTCAGTCAGATGATCAGATAAGTCAAAATCAGTCAATGCAGTTAAAAAGTCAAACTGAGGTCAACTGTGGTCAAACCAAAGTCAAACTTCATGATTTTTTGCCAACATCAAGTATATGAAGTAAAATTCATCATTTGATCAAGGGTTGATCATGATTCATCAAGGGGATTCCAGATCATCAATAATCAGGAGTTTCTAAATTAGGGTTTCCTCAGTAAAAGTCAACTGAACTTTGACCAGGCATAACTTTCACATACTTCATCACCAAGTCTCCATCCAAAGCTCATTTTGAAGGAAATTGAATTCTCTACAACTTTGATGTTGAAGGCTAAGCCCAAAAATGCTTCATTTGAAAGATATGATCTAAGACATTATAGGTCATTTCAAAAGTCAACAAAAAGTCAACAACTTCAAAAGGGAATAACTTGAGATTGGTAAATGATATGGACCTGAAACCAATGGGGTTGTTTAGAGGACTCTTCAAGCTTTCCAAGAAGTCCAAGAACACCCTCATACCTTTAAAATTGAGGGAGATGTGCCCTTGCAAAGTTGGGCAATTTTGTGATGATTTATATTGAAAAAGGGGGCTTAAAAGCAATTCTTTCCAAATGGGCTGCCCAAGTTGTGACCCAATTCACTTTATAATGACATGCACGAAATTTCCATGATATTTTCATATTTTTTATTTTATTTAATTAATTTATTATGATTTATTACATTTTAAATCATTTTAAATTTAAATAAAATATTAAACATGGAGATATATTTTTTTAATTGAATCTAGAAAGTCATAAATGGTGATTGGAGTCAAAGGAGAAGGAAATCATGAGATCCCTCCCAAAATAGCAAGGCCTTATGATCAAATATTTGAAATTTACACAAGGATCTTTTTGAATAATTTTTGGATCAAATATCCACACAAGACATCAATGTTTCTGACCTAAATCCATCACACATATATACTAAGTGAAACCCTAGCCTCATACACGAATTAGAGCAGCCAAAAGTGTAAGTTTATCACTCAAAAAATTCTTCCAAAAAGTGACATTCGGGTTTCAAAATTCAGAGCATTGCAAGGTATTTGGAGGACATAGCAAGCATCCTTGGACTCTTCTGATCATAAATCATTATCCATATGCATCATATACTCACCAAATTGCTAAACCCGAGTTCATATTGACCTTGAATATTTTGTTTTCGAATCCATTGATTTATCATGTTTAAACTGTTTTCGATTGTTGTATGATGTTTAGAATGAACTCTAGAACGATTCTGGGCGGTCCAATTGAATTTTCATTGCAGGTACAAGAATCCACCATGTTTAGGGTTTTCGGCCCTCTTTAGGGTTTTGTGATTTTCAAATGATAAATGGATTTGAGAAACATAGGACGATTGCAAAACTCAGTAGCAATACAATGGTGCAATCAATTTTGTGAAATTTTGTCGTTTGGATGAAGTTTGTGTTTCGCAGGGTGGAAGAACTCGTAACAAGATTCGCAGAAAAAAACGTTGCAAAATTCGCAGGTAATGGGAAGAAGAAGACCACTGCGCGCCAGTTTCAAATTCAAATATTATTAACATATTTTATGATTGTTTGTTGGTTCATTGACACGCATATGCATGTGTCCTGATGGTAAGCGCTGATTGTGTGTATTGAAGGGTGCTTGGTTCGATCCCTGGCCAAGCACATTTGTTTTGTTTTATTTTTTTCAGGTCAAAAGAAGACTTGATATATTATTATTACTTGCCAACAAGTCACCAGGAAGGCTCTCCCAGCCAGGCGGTCAAGCATGCGCGCGTTTATCCTTAAGGTCCTGGGTACGAAACCACCCCAGGCCTTTTTGATCTTTCATTTTTTTTTTCTGGATTTTCATGATCAATGCATAAAACAAATTGGAGTCCTTCTTCTTTCACTTGCGTTTGGATGGCCCAGTGGTCTTGTTGCTGCTTGCAAAGGGAGGAGACCTGGGATCGAATCCCACCAGGTTCTTTTTCTCTCTTTTATTTTCTTTTGTTTACTAATTTAGTTCAAATAATTTAAATAATTAATATATTATTATTATAAAATATGTATATATGTTATATAATCTAATTCATCTTAAAATAATGTTCTAAAAAAATAAAACTCTTGTTTTTTTTATTTATTTAAAATTTTATTTTATATAGTTTATACTAATTAAAATAATGTTATGTGATTATTAAAAAAATAAATTTTTGTATATATATTAACCCTAAATTTTCAAATCCTAAAAAATATATAACCCTAATTTTTATGAAACCCTAAAAATATTTTTCTAATTAAAATTTAATTCTGTTTTTTTCTAATACAATTATAATTTTTCATAGAATTTTGTAAATATAAGTTATAAGACAAATTAATTTTCTTTTATGTTTAGAAATAATTTAATTTAGGATAATAGTATTTTTGTATATAGTTAAAAATAATTTGTAAATATAATAACTAATATTTATCTTTTTCTTATAATATGTATATAAATATAAATATATGTTTATAATAATTAAAATTCTATAATTATGATACATTTGAAAAATAATTTAATAATTAATATATGAATGAAAAAATATCTAGTTATGCATGTTAATTTCTTTTGATATTATTTTTATTACTATTAATTTTGCTTACTATAATTTTATTAATCTTGTATTTAAGTTTTATTACTAACCATTATTTATCTTTAATTATTATTATTACTAACCTTATTTATTTTTATCACTAACCCATTTATAATTTAATTATGTTTACTATTATTATTTTTGCTAATTTTCTTTATTATTATTTACTAACCCCTTTATTATTTATATTTTATTATTTATTGATTAAATTTGCTATTTTTATTATTATAATGTTGTAATTGTTTCTCGGTTGTAATTTTGTAATTATCATTATTATGGTTAGTAATTAGGGAGTGTAACAACATGTATGTAATATTAAAATAAATTTAGATCACTTTTAAATAAAGATAATTAAATTAAACACTTCACACACGTAAGTCGATTTTAATCGCCGTCTCACTTTCTAAGGATATCCCTCTCGTTGCCTACGAATAATGGTTAAGTGGGGTGTATAAAGCAAGTCCCTCGAAATAAAATCATCAAAGTCCCTTTATGGTTGCCTTTACGGATCGAGTCCCTTTCGAAAAATGATGATGGTCCCTTATATGTGCTTATTACACCCCACCATTGCCTTCAAAATCTAATTGTCCCATACATGTCCCTTAACATCCAAAGTAAGGACTACCTACTCCATTATAGTAGGGATAGTCTTACTAAGGAAAGGATAAAGAATAAGAAAAACCTTAAACATTAGGGTAGATTACTCCTAAGTACTTAAGCTCATTTCAAATTTTTTTCACACTTAAACAAATTTTCAACAAAATTTTCAAACATGTTTTTAACACATCCTTACATGGATTATTTATTAACTATTCTGAAAATTTTCTTATTCACACACTACACTTTCAAAAACAATCTAAAGTGAGCTTAAGTATCTAAGAGCCCATGGATAACCATGGATGAAAAGGGTGCTAACACCTTCCCTTTTCATAACCTACCCCCCGGACCCAAAAATATTCTCTAAGGTCTTTCCTGTTCTTTTATAACCTTTCCTTATGGATAAAATAAAAGTCGGTGGCGACTCTTGCTATCCGCAACATTGTTTAAAGTCAGTTCACCGGGTTACAGAACTGGCGACTCTGCTGGGGATCTATTTAAGAGGGGTACCCTTAGGAAATAAGATCACTTTAAATTGTTTGCCTTGTTTGTTTTATATTACTTGTTGGGGTGCTCTTATGTGTGAAAGGTCCTAACCCGGATCTAGTGTACCTTAGGTAAATGGCAATAGACCAAGGAAACTGTGCGACGTATATCGACACGGTTGATCTGGTGGCCATAGTTAGTGCGACTTCTTGGTTGGTGCTTATATTCCTTAAGTCAAGTTGAGGATAATATTGAGGCTGCCATATGTTGTCAATGCACTAACTGACTTTTAGAACCCTAGTTAACTCATCTTGGCCTTTAGAAAGTAGTGAGGTAACCGGCTTTGGTGCAGACTGAAGTTGGTTGACACTCGATACTACGCTCATTGAGATTCTAAACTTGGAGGGTTTTGGTTGGCAAGTAAGTTGCCTTCTGATCAACCACCCTTGTGAAGGATCAATGATATTGAGATCCCTTAGAACCCGGTTACTTTTGTAGGACAGGATGAACCATCTAACTTCAGGGGAGGGTACTTACCTTTGAACCTCATGCAAGCCTTTAAACCTAGGGCTATGGTGTGACTTGTTTGTGTGTGCCACATGTTTGTGATTGAGCAGAACATCATGACATCATCATGCATCATGAGCATATCATTTTCCCTAACCATTTCAAGGACCAAGGGATTTATCTTTGTTCTTTGTTGCAGGTCATGGCTTCTGCTCGTAGAAACACCATCAGGATCAACTTTGTAGGGATACCTCCTAAGCTTAAAGAGTTGGTCTCTCAAGTGTCTGATCATTCCCAGTTCAACAAAAGACATGGTCACCTATTGGACCTAGTCACTTCAGGGTTCAGTGAAGACATGATGAGTGTCCTGTTTCAGTTCTTTGACCCTAAGCACCATTGCTTTACATTCCCTGACTATCAGCTGGTTCCAACTATGGAGGAGTTCTCTAAACTTCTGGGTATACCTGTTCTTGATCAAAGACCCTTCACAGGCTTAGAGAAAGAACTTAAACCAGAGGTTATTGCTGCAGCCCTACATCTGAAGAAGTCTGACATTGTTCTAGAGACAAGAAGTGGAATCAAGGGTATTCTTGCCAAGGTACTAATGGATAAGGCTCAAATGTTCTTGAAGGCCATGAGCTATGATGCTTTTGAGGAGATCTTAGCCTTGCTGATATATGGCTTAGTATTGTTCCCCAATCCAGATCAGTTCATAGACGTTCATGCCATCAACATTTTCCTGAGTCACAACCCAGTGCCTACATTGCTTGGAGACATCCTACATTCTCTTCACACCCGTACTACAAGGGCAAGAGGAACTTTGATGTGCTGCATACCTTTGCTTTCTAGGTGGTTTATTTCTCACCTTCCTCGCTCAGTAATGAAGAATGAGCAAGGGTTCAGATGGTCCAAGAGGATCATGTCACTTTCTCACTCAGACATTCATTGGTGCTCCAGATCTATGGAGAATGTCACCATCATTGACCGTTGTGGGGAGTTTCCTAATGTGCCACTTCTAGGCATAAGAGGAGGCATCACCTACAACCCATCTCTAGCTTTACGACAGTTTGGTTACGCCCGGAGTGATGGTCCACATGACATATTGATTCAGGGCATTGTATTTGACTACGACAACGATCTTCAGGGTTACCGTCAGAGATTCATACGAGCTTGGGGAAAGGTAAACAGGATTGACAGCAAGACACTGGAGCCTAAGTACACTATTCCTATGGAGGCTTATCTCAGATGGGTACGATCTCGTGCTCAGACACTCATGATGCCATATCCTGCCGTCCTACCAGTTACCATGGAACCTGTTGCTGAAGGAGACACAGCTTATACCATCCTTCACCCAGACATGCCAACTGATATGGAAGACTTGCAGAGATCATGGATCCAACTGAAGGAGCAAAGGGATACTTTCGAGGCTCATTACAAAACAAGCCAAGCAAGGATCCTAGAACTAACAAAGCAACTTCACGAGGAACGAAACCTCAATTCATACCTCAACACAAAGAGGAAACGTCCATGGGAGACTTAAAACCCCATCTTTTGTACTTATTTCACTTTCATTTTTTTTGTAAGCCTAAAAGGCAAAACAAGTTATTACTAATAAAAAGTTACTTTCTTGTTTGTTTAAGCAAATTTAAATCCTGCGGTCCTTGAAAACATTGCATATGCATTCCCATATCATTTCATTGCATCACAGGTTTATAATTGTGCACAGGTTTCTCATCTTCTCGCTGTTTATTTCAGCAATGGCACTTGAACAATCAGTTAAGGATCTTCAGGCACAGAATGCACAGTTCCAAGAGCTGATCTTGAACCTATCCAAGGGGCAAGATGATTTGAAGGCACTGTTGGCCAAGAAGACTAAGAAGACTAGAAGGTCTGCTGGGTTGCTCAACATGGGAAGAAGGTTCAAGGGTCCTGTCAAGACTAAGGAACAGATTGAAGACTATGAATCTGAAGAATCTGAGAAAGAGGGAGGCAGTCTCCACAACACTATGGGGGACTCTGATTCTGAGGCTAATTACTACCATGAGCCTAATGAAGACAAGTTCAAGAGGCTGGTGGATAGGATGGATGCTATGGAATTACAGAAATCATCTGGGCTGGATTTTGAGGATTTGAGTTTGATATCTGGGGTTGTTATACCCATTGGTTTCAAGGTTCCTACTTTTGTTGTGTATGATGGGGTCTCTTGTCCCAAGCTACATCTGAGGTCTTATGTCAGAAGGATTCAACCTCACACTGCTGATAAGAAGTTGTGGATCCATTTCTTTCAAGAGAGCTTATCTGGAGCTCAGCTGGAGTGGTATTATCAGTTGGAGAGTGTCAACATCAGAGACTGGAATGATCTTGCTGAAGCTTTCTATAAGCAGTATCAATACAATGCTGACTTAGCCCCCACTCGCATGCAACTTCAAAGCATGTCTATGGGTGCCAAAGAAAGTTTTAAGGAGTATGCTCAGAAATGGAGAGACTTGGCTGGAAGAGTTCAACCCCCTTTGACTGACAGGGAACTAGTTGATATGTTCATGTGTACGCTGAATGGTCCGTTTTACAGTCATCTCATTGGAAGCTCATCATCTGGCTTCACTGAGTTGATCATGACAGGAGAACGAGTAGAGAATGGTATCAAGAATGGTAAGATCCAAGTGGGTGCTTCTTCATCAGGTGCTGCAAAGAAGCCTCCCACTGGGAAAAAGGAATCTAATGCTGTTTATGGTCAACCTGATCGTAACAGAAGGCATCAGTCTGTTAGTGCAGTTCATATTTCAAATCCAACTCCTGCAACAACAGAGCAGCCTCAGGGCAACCAACAAAGGGCTAGAAGACAGTTCACGAAGATCAACATGTCAATGGCTCAGGCATTGCAACATTTGTTGAAAGCTGAACTTATTACTCTGAGGGAGGCTCCTCAGAATCCCAATGTTACCTCTCCTAAGTACAATCCCAATGCACGATGTGCATATCATTCAAATTGTCCAGGACATGATACTAACAACTGCTGGGTCTTGAAGAACAAAATTCAGGATATGATTGATGCTGGAGAAATTGAGTTTGATCCACCAAATGTGATTACAGCACCACTGCCGAATCACGAGAAGTCTGTCAACGCCATTGATGAAGACATTGAGGAAGACCTGCATGTCTATTCAGTTATGGAGTTGAGCACACCATTGTCCATTATCAAAGAGAGGTTAGTACGAGCTGGGATCTTTCCAGGTTGTCGTGAAGATTGTCTGTATTGTGCCTATAAGCCGGATAGTTGCTTCATTTTGAGAGATGGTATTCAGCGTCTCATGGATAAGTATACTATAGTGTTTGAAAGAAGACCAGCATCTATAGAAAGTATGGTGGATCATCTGACGCGGGGTAAGAAGATTGAAGAGGTTGATATGGTTGACAAAGTACCGGTAAGAATCACTTCAAAGAAGCCCATTAAAATCACTCGTCAGGGCCCAATCAAGATTACTACTGAAGGTCCTGTGAAAGTTGTTGCTGAAGCCAGGGTAGCTCCTCTGATCATTACCACTCCTGGTCCTATTCCTTATACATCTGACAAAGCTGTGCCATGGCACTATGGGTCTGATGTTTACATCCATGGTGTCAAGCAAGAGCCTTTACCTGATATACCTGCTGACATTGATAATATTGCTGGATCTAGCAAGATCACTCGTAGTGGAAGAGTCTTCTCTCCTCCAGATACTTCCAAGAATGCAGTTACTCCTGCTGCTACTTCCACCACTGATGCTCGGGGCAAAGGTCCTGTTATTGAGCCTGTATCTACTAATGTGCCAGCTGCTGATGATCTCTCTAAGCAGATGGAAGAAGTATTGAAAATCATTCGCAAGAGTGATTATGACATTGTGGATCAGTTGGGGCATACTCCCTCAAAGATTTCTATGTTGTCTTTGTTGCTGTGTTCTGAAGCTCATGCCAAGTCCTTGATCAAGTTTCTGAAGTCTGCTCATGTGCCCAGTGCAATCTCTGTGGACCAATTTGAAAACTGTGTTGCCCACCTGACTTATGACAATGGGTTAGGATTTTCTGATGCTGACTTGACCCCTGCCAAGAGGGATCATAACAGGGCCTTGCATATTTCAATTGAATGCAGGGGCACTACCCTGTCTCATGTGCTGATAGACAATGGTTCCTCTTTGAATGTGTTGCCTAAGGAAGTCCTGAATAAGCTGAGTCCTGAGGATACTGTGATGAAGCCCAGTAATATTGTGGTAAAGGCTTTTGATGGTTCTAGAAGAGTAGTGCATGGGGAGATTGATCTTCCTATCAAAGTTGGTTCTCAGGTGTTTACTGCTACATTTTATGTGATGGATATTCGTCCTTCATACTCATGTCTGCTTGGTCGTCCCTGGATCCATGGGGCAGGTGCTGTGACCTCTACATTGCACCAAAAGTTGAGATATCCGGTGAATGGAAAGGTTGTTACTGTCTTTGGAGAGGAAGAATACTTTGTCAGCCATGTAAATACTTTCAAGTATCTGGAAGTAGATGGTGAATATATTGAGACTCCGTGTCAGTCATTTGAAGTGATTCCCTGGGTTGATAATGATGGTGTAGCTCCTCCTGCTGTGAAGAAGGTTCCTGTGGTCATCAGAAATCCTCCAACAATGGCAATGGCCTCCCTCAATGATGCTAGAGCTGTGGTGAATGAAGGTGGTTGTACTGTTTGGGGTCAGCTTCCTGATATTCCGTACAAGTCTGACAAGTTTGGTTTGGGTTTCACTGCAGAGTCCCAGAAGGCTGTTCGTCGTGCTCGTGCTGCTCGTATCACCAATCAAGGGGTGATTAATGCTGTGGGAGATCAAGATGAAGACTACAACTTGGATGCATGGATTTTTCCTACTGTGGGTGCTGGACTCAATAATTGGAAAGCTGAAGATGTTATCCCTATCTCCTTTAGTCAGGAGTAAATACTATTACTGTGTTATGTTTTAAATTTGTAATTTCTGAACAATAAAACTTTCAAGCCATGTGCCTTACCCGGGGCACAATGGTGTGTTTGTTACGGGCTGTCATTTCATTTGCATACTTCATTCAATAAAATCAGTGGACGTTTCGTTTTAGTAAATATTGTGTTCCTTATCTTTCTTTTCTTTATTTTTGCTTTATCAGCTATGTGTTCTTACACACACCCACATCACTAAATGCAGATCCTCATCCACTCTGGATCCTGTTGATAACAGTTCTACTATTGCCAATTACAATTTCGAGAATCCGATCTATCAAACTGAAGACGGAAATGAGGACGATTGTGAAATACCTGTAGAGCTTGCTAGGTTGTTACAACAGGAAGAGAAAGCTATACAGCCACATGAAGAGCCAGTCGAAGTTGTGAATCTGGGAACTGAGGAAGACAGAAAAGAGGTCAAGGTAGGGGCTGATTTAGAGTACAGTGTCAAGAGCAGGTTGGTTCAGATGTTACGTGACTATGTGGAGATCTTTGCTTGGTCTTACGAAGATATGCCAGGGTTGGATACAGACATTGTGGTTCACCGTTTGCCAGTGAAAGAAGATTGTCGTCCAAAGAAGCAGAAGGTTCGTCGTATGCGTCCTGAGATGTCAGAAAAGATCAAAGCAGAGGTAATGAAACAGTTCAATGCAGGGTTCTTAGCAGTGACTTCTTATCCTCAGTGGGTTGCAAATGTGGTGCCAGTTCCTAAGAAAGATGGTAAGGTACGTATGTGTGTGGACTACAGAGATTTGAACAAGGCTAGCCCCAAAGATGACTTTCCACTTCCTCATATTGATATTCTGGTAGACAACACTGCTCAGCATAAGGTATTCTCTTTTATGGATGGTTTCTCTGGTTATAATCAAATCAAGATGGCACCTGAAGATATGGAGAAGACAACATTTGTGACACAGTGGGGCACTTTTTGTTATAAAGTGATGCCATTTGGTTTAAAGAATGCAGGGGCAACATATCAGCGTGCTATGGTGGCTTTGTTCCATGATATGATTCATCATGAGATAGAGGTATATGTGGATGATATGATAGCCAGATCTCAGAATGAAGAGCAACATCTTGATCATCTGCACAAGTTGTTTGAGAGGTTGAAGAAATACAAGTTGAGGTTGAATCCAAACAAGTGTACTTTTGGAGTTAGATCTGGAAAGCTCCTGGGTTTCATTGTCAGTGGAAAAGGTATTGAAGTGGATCCTGCAAAAGTGAAAGCTATACGAGAGATGCCAGCTCCCCGTACTGAGAAGGAGGTTAGAGGTTTCTTGGGACGATTGAACTACATTGCAAGATTTATTTCCCAATTAACTACCATCTGCGAGCCAATTTTCAAGTTGTTGAAGAAAGATCAGGTGATGGAATGGAATGATGAGTGCCAGACTGCCTTTGATGAAATCAAGAGATATTTGCTAGAACCACCAATTTTGATGCCACCAGTTGACGGAAGACCCTTGATTATGTACTTAACAGTTCTGGACAACTCAATGGGGTGTGTGTTGGGGCAACATGACGAGTCTGGTCGAAAAGAGCAGGCAATATACTACCTTAGCAAAAAGTTTACCGACTGTGAAACAAGATACTCACTGCTCGAGAAAACTTGCTGCGCTTTGGCATGGGCTGCTCGCCGACTAAGACAGTATATGTTGACCCATACTACCTTATTGATCTCGAAGATGGATCCAATCAAGTACATATTTGAGAAACCTGCTCTCTCCGGAAGAATTGCAAGATGGCAGATGATCTTGACGGAATATGACATACAATATACTACTCAGAAGGCCATTAAGGGAAGTGTTGTTGCTGATCATTTGGCTCATCAAGCAGTAGATGATTACCAGTCAATGAATTTTGAGTTCCCTGATGAAGACATTATGACTGTTACCAAAGAACCTGGACAATATGACGGACCTGAACAAGGATCCCGATGGACTATGGTTTTTGATGGTGCCTCTAATGCACTTGGTAATGGTGTTGGTGTTGTGATTAGTTCCCCTGAAGGTTGTCATACTCCGATTACTGCCAGACTTTGTTTCCATTGTACCAATAACATGGCTGAGTATGAGGCATGTATCCTGGGTATGAAAGCTGCTATTGATATGAAGATTCAGTTCCTTGATGTGTATGGAGATTCAGCCCTGGTAGTGAGTCAGATTAAAGGAGATTGGGATACCAAGCATGATAATCTCATTCCTTACAGAGAACATGTGTTGTCTTTGATCCCACATTTCAAAGAGATTACCTTTGGACATATTCCACGAAGAGAGAATCAGTTGGCAGATGCATTAGCCACCATGGCATCTATGTTTGGGATCAGCTGGGATGATGAAGCTCCTAAGATTACCATTGATAGATTTGAGAAGCCTGCATACTGCAATGAGATTGACACAGAAGGGGAAGAGGAGAAGCCTTGGTTCTATGAAGTAAAAAGATATCTTGAAGCTCAGGAATTCCCTGAAGGGGCATCCGTCAAAGATAGGAAGTTCCTGAGAAGGTTTTCTGCTAAGTTCTTTTTGAGTAATGGGATTCTGTACAAGCGCAGTCATGATTCAACTATGCTTCGTTGTGCGGATAAGAAGGAAGCAACTGAGATTATGGAAGAGATGCATGATGGGACCTTTGGCACTCATTCTAGTGGTCATACTATGGCAAAGAAGATTTTGAGAGCAGGTTACTATTGGTCTACCATGGAAGCTGATTGTTATCAACACTCCAGAACTTGTCACAAATGTCAAATCTATGCTGACAAAGTTCATGTACCTCCATCACCTTTGAATGTGTTGACTGCTCCTTGGCCCTTTGCCATGTGGGGCATTGATATGATTGGTGAGATCAAGCCTACTGCTTCTAATGGGCATCGTTTCATCCTAGTTGCTATTGATTATTTCACGAAGTGGGTAGAGGCAGCTTCATATGCATCTGTGACTAAGAATGTTGTGGCTCGATTCATTAAGAATAATCTCATATGTAGGTATGGTATCCCCGAAAGGATTATCACTGACAATGGCTCTAATCTGAACAACACTATGATTACTGATCTTTGCACGCAGTTCAAGATTAAACATCATAACTCTTCTCCGTATCGTCCAAAGATGAATGGGGCAGTTGAAGCTGCTAATAAGAACATTAAGAAGATTGTGCAGAAGATGACTGTTACTTACAAGGATTGGCACGAGATGTTACCATTTGCTCTTCATGGTTATCGTACTACAATACGTACTTCAACAGGGGCAACCCCATTCTCCTTAGTCTATGGTATGGAAGCAGTTCTGCCCATTGAAGTTCAGATCCCCTCCTTAAGAATTATGAAGGATGCAGGCTTGGATGAAGATGAGTGGATTCAGACTCGACTTGACCGGATAAATTTGATTGATGAGAAGAGGTTAGCAGCAGTTTGTCATGGCCAGATGTACCAGAAGCGAATGATCAAAGCTTTTAACAAGAAGGTTAAGCCCAAGGTATATCAGGCTGGTGACTTGGTAATCAAGCGCATCATATTACCACAGGGTGATCCTAGGGGCAAGTGGACTCCGACATATGAAGGACCATTTGTAGTCAAGACAGTATTCTCAGGAGGTGCCATGATACTGACTACAATGGATGGTGAGGACTTCCCACAGCCTGTAAACGCAGACATAGTTAAAAAATACTACGCATAAAAAGAGACCCGCTAGGTTGACAGGCCTAGGCAAAAATAAGGGCATCCCGACAAACCAAAAGGGTTTGGGCAAAAATTAGGGATATATATAAAAAGATGTACACCCGGCAAGTCGAAAACCTGAAAAGGCGGCTTGGGCAAAAAAGGGTATCCCGGTGGATTGAAAACCCGAAAGGGCAATCCAGGCAAAAGTTAGGGATTAAAGCGTATGACTATGTCTCGTTTGGATCACTCATGAAACTGCAACCAGTTGTACTACTTATTCAAGCTCGAACAGATAAAGCTCAATTCAATCGTTTCCGTCTCAACAGCAAGAAGATGAGATACTTGAGTGGCAATAGTAGAATTGAAACTCAATAGGATTGTTTCCCACATAGCTGATTCTCTTTTGTAAAACTTTATGACAAAATTCTCTTACTAGGGTTTATGTCTCCTTGTACAAACTTACCCGTGTATGGGTCACTTTTTGATATAAATAAATTCCATCTTTTGAATCCAGATTTACTTTTACCCTATTTACATAAGCGAAACGTCCATTGATTGTGTTGAATGTATGTATGCCTTTGAATATGATTGATGTTTACCAGAAATACATGTATGTTCAATATGATTAATGTTTACCAGAAATGCATGAAAATGCAGTAATAGTATTTACTAAGGACGAACGAGAGAGGGATTTCAACGAAGCTTCGCCGGTTCACCTTTACAAGACAGTTACAAACCGTCAGTAGGACTAATCCATCTTCATAAAGTCTCATCTCCCCTGGAATTTATATCCATCTCTTTTATCCTCATACGGATATACGGGAAATTACTTTCCAATAAGGGTACGACGAACGAAGACGGGATGTTATACTTATCCTACTATCAAACGAAGACGAAGGTTATATATACCTTACTATCCCAGCATACGGGAGGTGATATCTATCCTTATTATCCCCATCATACGGGAAGTTATCTATACCCTGTTACCCCCAGCAGACAGAGGGTTATATATTCTTCAAACAACGAATCGGGATTTATTTTCCCTGGTCAGCAGTTGTTATACCAAGACATCCAGACACTTCCGGCAGTATCATATCGTACATACATCATATATATCATACCATAACATACATATCCATAGACATATAGTACATTACATAAGTGCATCATATCATACATGCATACATAAAGCATAAACTAATATTATTATACCGAAAGCTACCTTGTTTCAGGTTAATTATACAACAAACAAATGATCCTTGGGACTGCTTTATTGTAACCTCAGGGTTACTTTATCCTCCTGATAAGCTTCTTATTACTTTGGGACTGCTTTATTGTCACCTCAGGGTTACTTTATCCTCCTGATAAATTCTCATGACTTCAAGACTGCTTTAGAGCTATTGATTGCTCTATCCTCCTGAAGCCATCTTATTATTTCAAGACTGCTTTAGAGCTATCCATTGCTCTATCCTCCTGAAATCACTACTTCAAGACTGCTTTAGAGCTATTGATTGCTCTATCCTCCTGAGGTCAGATTTATTACTTCAAGACTGCTTTAGGGTTATCATTATTGATTGCTCTATCCTCCTGAAGACCTATCACATTATTATTTCAAGACTGCTTTAGAGCTATCCATTGCTCTATCCTCCTGAAATCACTACTTCAAGACTGCTTTAGAGCTATCCATTGCTCTATCCTCCTGAAATTACTACTTCAAGACTGCTTTAGAGCTATTGATTGCTCTATCCTCCTGAGGTCAGATTTACTACTTCAAGACTGCTTTAGGGTTATCATTATTGATTGCTCTATCCTCATGAAGACATGCTGTTACATCAGTATTACTCCAGACTCCTGACAGCTATCATTATATTACTGAAGAACTTTCTCCTAGTGGCATCTTTAAGCCCACTCAATCATGTTCAACTAGCCATCAATATCATTCTATGCACTGGTGAGTGCAAATTTTTGGGCTTTTGTGTTCAATCCCCTTCAACCTTCCAGGTCACGACTGGCAAATATACCAATCTAACCCCTCAGGTTTCAGAAAATTGAACAGGGGCAGCTGTTGCACCCCAAAATTTGCCCTCACAATACAAGACTTTGTGTTCTAAGAAAGTTCACAAGGTTCACAAGTTCTCCAACACTTGCAAGACCTTTCATGAAGTTCATGAAGTCCACAAGTCACTTCTTGAAGGTTCACAAGGTTCACAAGTCCTTCAATGCTTTCCATACCTTTCATGAAGTTCATGAAGTCTACAAGTCACTTCTTGAAGGTTCACAAGGTTCACAAGCTTCTCAACATTTACAAGACCTTTCATGAAGTTCATGAAGTCCACAAGTCACTTCTTGAAGGTTCACAAGGTTCACAAGTTCCACAATGATTACAAAGCTTTCCTGAGGATCATGAGGTCTACAAAGCCACTTCATGAGGTTCACAAGGTTCACAAGTTTCACAATGCTTATATAACCTTTAATGAGGTTCATGAAGTCTATAAGTTACTTTATGAAGGTTCACAAGGTTCACAAGCTTCTCAACATTTACAATACCTTTCATGAGGTTCATGAAATCCCTAGGTTGCTTCTTGAAGGTTCACAAGGTTCACAAGTTCCACAATGATTACAAAGCTTTCCTGAGGATCATGAGGTCTACAAAGCCACTTCATGAGGTTCACAAGGTTCACAAGCTTCACAATACCTCCCATAGGTATCACAAGACATTGTATGAAGATTCACAAGGTTCACATAGTTCACAATTAGTCAAAGAAGTTGACAAATCCCTCAGACAATGCACCTCCTAAGCAGTGCATCCATAACTAAGGTTTTGACTTTAATCAGGCTAAATGGACTTCCAATTCCTCAAGAGAGCTTAATAAAATCTTATATGTGTATAAGAACCCCCATGTCAAGTCTCAAGACTTTTCTCAAAAGTTTGCTCAGTCAGATGATCAGATAAGTCAAAATCAGTCAATGCAGTTAAAAAGTCAAACTGAGGTCAACTGTGGTCAAACCAAAGTCAAACTTCATGATTTTTTGCCAACATCAAGTATATGAAGTAAAATTCATCATTTGATCAAGGGTTGATCATGATTCATCAAGGGGATTCCAGATCATCAATAATCAGGAGTTTCTAAATTAGGGTTTCCTCAGTAAAAGTCAACTGAACTTTGACCAGGCATAACTTTCACATACTTCATCACCAAGTCTCCATCCAAAGCTCATTTTGAAGGAAATTGAATTCTCTACAACTTTGATGTTGAAGGCTAAGCCCAAAAATGCTTCATTTGAAAGATATGATCTAAGACATTATAGGTCATTTCAAAAGTCAACAAAAAGTCAACAACTTCAAAAGGGAATAACTTGAGATTGGTAAATGATATGGACCTGAAACCAATGGGGTTGTTTAGAGGACTCTTCAAGCTTTCCAAGAAGTCCAAGAACACCCTCATACCTTTAAAATTGAGGGAGATGTGCCCTTGCAAAGTTGGGCAATTTTGTGATGATTTATATTGAAAAAGGGGGCTTAAAAGCAATTCTTTCCAAATGGGCTGCCCAAGTTGTGACCCAATTCACTTTATAATGACATGCACGAAATTTCCATGATATTTTCATATTTTTTATTTTATTTAATTAATTTATTATGATTTATTACATTTTAAATCATTTTAAATTTAAATAAAATATTAAACATGGAGATATATTTTTTTAATTGAATCTAGAAAGTCATAAATGGTGATTGGAGTCAAAGGAGAAGGAAATCATGAGATCCCTCCCAAAATAGCAAGGCCTTATGATCAAATATTTGAAATTTACACAAGGATCTTTTTGAATAATTTTTGGATCAAATATCCACACAAGACATCAATGTTTCTGACCTAAATCCATCACACATATATACTAAGTGAAACCCTAGCCTCATACACGAATTAGAGCAGCCAAAAGTGTAAGTTTATCACTCAAAAAATTCTTCCAAAAAGTGACATTCGGGTTTCAAAATTCAGAGCATTGCAAGGTATTTGGAGGACATAGCAAGCATCCTTGGACTCTTCTGATCATAAATCATTATCCATATGCATCATATACTCACCAAATTGCTAAACCCGAGTTCATATTGACCTTGAATATTTTGTTTTCGAATCCATTGATTTATCATGTTTAAACTGTTTTCGATTGTTGTATGATGTTTAGAATGAACTCTAGAACGATTCTGGGCGGTCCAATTGAATTTTCATTGCAGGTACAAGAATCCACCATGTTTAGGGTTTTCGGCCCTCTTTAGGGTTTTGTGATTTTCAAATGATAAATGGATTTGAGAAACATAGGACGATTGCAAAACTCAGTAGCAATACAATGGTGCAATCAATTTTGTGAAATTTTGTCGTTTGGATGAAGTTTGTGTTTCGCAGGGTGGAAGAACTCGTAACAAGATTCGCAGAAAAAAACGTTGCAAAATTCGCAGGTAATGGGAAGAAGAAGACCACTGCGCGCCAGTTTCAAATTCAAATATTATTAACATATTTTATGATTGTTTGTTGGTTCATTGACACGCATATGCATGTGTCCTGATGGTAAGCGCTGATTGTGTGTATTGAAGGGTGCTTGGTTCGATCCCTGGCCAAGCACATTTGTTTTGTTTTATTTTTTTCAGGTCAAAAGAAGACTTGATATATTATTATTACTTGCCAACAAGTCACCAGGAAGGCTCTCCCAGCCAGGCGGTCAAGCATGCGCGCGTTTATCCTTAAGGTCCTGGGTACGAAACCACCCCAGGCCTTTTTGATCTTTCATTTTTTTTTCTGGATTTTCATGATCAATGCATAAAACAAATTGGAGTCCTTCTTCTTTCACTTGCGTTTGGATGGCCCAGTGGTCTTGTTGCTGCTTGCAAAGGGAGGAGACCTGGGATCGAATCCCACCAGGTTCTTTTTCTCTCTTTTATTTTCTTTTGTTTACTAATTTAGTTCAAATAATTTAAATAATTAATATATTATTATTATAAAATATGTATATATGTTATATAATCTAATTCATCTTAAAATAATGTTCTAAAAAAATAAAACTCTTGTTTTTTTTATTTATTTAAAATTTTATTTTATATAGTTTATACTAATTAAAATAATGTTATGTGATTATTAAAAAAATAAATTTTTGTATATATATTAACCCTAAATTTTCAAATCCTAAAAAATATATAACCCTAATTTTTATGAAACCCTAAAAATATTTTTCTAATTAAAATTTAATTCTGTTTTTTTCTAATACAATTATAATTTTTCATAGAATTTTGTAAATATAAGTTATAAGACAAATTAATTTTCTTTTATGTTTAGAAATAATTTAATTTAGGATAATAGTATTTTTGTATATAGTTAAAAATAATTTGTAAATATAATAACTAATATTTATCTTTTTCTTATAATATGTATATAAATATAAATATATGTTTATAATAATTAAAATTCTATAATTATGATACATTTGAAAAATAATTTAATAATTAATATATGAATGAAAAAATATCTAGTTATGCATGTTAATTTCTTTTGATATTATTTTTATTACTATTAATTTTGCTTACTATAATTTTATTAATCTTGTATTTAAGTTTTATTACTAACCATTATTTATCTTTAATTATTATTATTACTAACCTTATTTATTTTTATCACTAACCCATTTATAATTTAATTATGTTTACTATTATTATTTTTGCTAATTTTCTTTATTATTATTTACTAACCCCTTTATTATTTATATTTTATTATTTATTGATTAAATTTGCTATTTTTATTATTATAATGTTGTAATTGTTTCTCGGTTGTAATTTTGTAATTATCATTATTATGGTTAGTAATTAGGGAGTGTAACAACATGTATGTAATATTAAAATAAATTTAGATCACTTTTAAATAAAGATAATTAAATTAAACACTTCACACACGTAAGTCGATTTTAATCGCCGTCTCACTTTCTAAGGATATCCCTCTCGTTGCCTACGAATAATGGTTAAGTGGGGTGTATAAAGCAAGTCCCTCGAAATAAAATCATCAAAGTCCCTTTATGGTTGCCTTTACGGATCGAGTCCCTTTCGAAAAATGATGATGGTCCCTTATATGTGCTTATTACACCCCACCATTGCCTTCAAAATCTAATTGTCCCATACATGTCCCTTAACATCCAAAGTAAGGACTACCTACTCCATTATAGTAGGGATAGTCTTACTAAGGAAAGGATAAAGAATAAGAAAAACCTTAAACATTAGGGTAGATTACTCCTAAGTACTTAAGCTCATTTCAAATTTTTTTCACACTTAAACAAATTTTCAACAAAATTTTCAAACATGTTTTTAACACATCCTTACATGGATTATTTATTAACTATTCTGAAAATTTTCTTATTCACACACTACACTTTCAAAAACAATCTAAAGTGAGCTTAAGTATCTAAGAGCCCATGGATAACCATGGATGAAAAGGGTGCTAACACCTTCCCTTTTCATAACCTACCCCCCGGACCCAAAAATATTCTCTAAGGTCTTTCCTGTTCTTTTATAACCTTTCCTTATGGATAAAATAAAAGTCGGTGGCGACTCTTGCTATCCGCAACATTGTTTAAAGTCAGTTCACCGGGTTACAGGATTAAAGATGCGGACGAGCATCCTTAAGACTATGATACGGACGAGTATCAGGTAGAAACAAACGCTTGACGCATGTTCTGAGATGATGGTACGAATGAGTACCAACTGGTTAACAAAGAGCATGGACCAGTGTCGAATCTGTGGGGATATAAATGGTGTATACAAGATACGGACGAGTATCTGTATAGGTAAAATAAGTATGAGTGATGTATAGATGAGTATTCAAACTGCTGGTGAGGGTGACACAGACGAGTGTCAAAAGGAGAAGGGTATAGTATAAACAAGTATTTGATGTACAAAGTGTTTATGTTACCGTACTGGGGAAGGTGACACGGACGGGTGTCGAGGAATTGTATATACATGTATCTGTGAGTACAAAGAGGGTGTCTTCGGCTTTCTGCTGGGGATACGACACGAAGGGGTGCCACCAGGAGTATATACTGGTGTAAGGCAAATGCACTTGCTGGGGAACCTGGGGGAGTATTCTGTATACTGCTGATGGTTATTATTCACAAGTGCTTGATTCAAAACATGGCTTATGATTATGCAATATGTTTGATTTCTGCCGTAATGCTCCATACTAGACGGAATGCTACACTTTGTGGGTGGATATGATGCGAATGCCATGATTATGCAAAGATACCAAACCGGGATTTGGATCCCGTTGCCGTGAAGATCTCTGGTTGATCTGCTTGAAATGGACATCCCAGCTGGGGATAAGATCATTGGTAGATTTGATGAGGTGATATCTGCTTGGGGGGGGGGGGTAGGTCACTGATAGACCCATCCTGATAACGAGGGACCCAACTGGGGTTTGTAGAAGCTTTCTTCACTCTGTTGTGATTGCTTCAAGCGTTGCTCTTCTGAATAGAGGCTGGTACTCTTGTGGGGAGGTGGTTCCATGGCTTTTGTGCTTGGCTGAGGAAGAATGATTGGCAACTCGGCTGGGAGAAGCAGTAAGTGGTAACTCAGCTGGGAAGAAAGCACTTCGGGTGCTAAGACTGAGTGTGGACTTGCCAGCTTGCTGGGATGAAGCTTACATGCCCCATGTTGCGCTTTGAATACCTGCAATCCTACAAAGATAGAGACGCACACATATTCCCGGGATATCCTTTACTGGACTCCGTCACAGGAGTTTAGACACTCCCGAGAGTAAACATATTTCTTGCAAGCACGTGTTTTATTTTTGAAGACAAACATCTGTATTTATGCAAACGGTTCTTTTAGAGACATCAGACATTTTGCAAATGAAAATAAAAATGTACAAAACGAAACGTGACTGAAAAATCCGATTTTATTAATTCATGCGCCCTGAATTGGCAAGATACAGTCAGAGAAACATATCTCCTGAAATGAGGAGATTGTTACAAATTTGAGAAACAAAATGCTGGCAATGTTGACGATGCTTTCAAGGAGCTTCCTCTTCTGCTATGACTCGTATGACTTTTGACGTTCTTCTCGTCTTGCTTTCTGAAGAAGGCTGATTCTGATTGAGGCTTGATCCTTTCGAGGTTTACCAAGTTGGAAGTGATACAGACGAATTTAGAATGCAGTTGTTCGCTTATTCCCTTATTTTGCCTGCGAATTTTATATCAGATTTCCGCGCCATGAGTCTTCATCTTCAACCTATTACCTGCGAAAATACCTACGATTTCTCCTGCGAATTTTCTTGCACTTACAAATCTGCGAAATTCAAACTACATCGAATACGTACGATTTTGTTCAATTAAACACATCAACATTATCACTACATCATGTACAATTCATCTATGTCTTCATTATTCATTTATATTTGTTAGAACGTAAAGCCCTAATTTTGGCTTTAAAACCCTAACAATGGCAGAATACAGTTTAGGTCACTAAACTTCAATGTTGTTGCCCAGAAATCATCTATATAGCACTACAAACACAAACCAATAATCAAATATCATTTATAATATGGAAATCATATGAATTAAAAAAAATTAAAAGCAAAGCAAAAACGAATTCGGTTTGTGCTCATGGTGATGCTTTTGATGATGATGATGATGGGTGATTCATGTTCTAAATGACCTCAGGAAGTTATCCCTACCTTCAAATCACCTGAAAAAGATCAAAATAGAGGAAACCAAATTTGAATATTTTAGGAGAATTTGAAGTTGGAGAATGGTGCTTCAATCCTATTTTTTCGTGTCCTTTGCATTGGCTTGTGTTGTATACTTATAATAGAAACAAATTAGGTCAAAAAACCAATCGCTTCTTTGGACTTTTGGATAGTTTGATCATGAAGAAAGATATGGTTCAAATATTGAAAAAATATAATATCTCCTTGCTATTTTTGTTTGTTCTGATTTTATATGATTCCAATTAGCTTTAAATGAATTTTAAGGATTTCTAGAAGAAGAATCATGTCCAAATATTGATTTTTATATTTTATTTAAATTTAATTTGACTTTTAATGGATTAAATCAAAATAAATAATAAATAAATAATAAAAAATCAGAATTTGGTTGCTTTTGGTCGTGCTAGAGGTCCTTGTATGGATTGGATCACAATATTGCAAGCCCATTTGGAGAAATTTGGTTCTAAGGTCCCATTTGTTTCATAAACCTCTCAAAAATTTCCCAACTTTGCAAAGACATAAGTCCCTCAATTTTAAGGCTATGAAGGTGTTCTTGGACATTTTGGAAAGCTTAAAGAGTCCTATAACAAACCTCTTTGGTTTCATATCCATATCCTTTACCATTTTCAAGTTATGCCCTTTGGAAGATGTTGACTTTTTGTTGACTTTTAAAATGACCTATAATGTCTTAGGTCATACCTTCCAAATGAAGCATTTTTAGGCTTGGCTTGTGAGACACAAAGTTGTAGATAATTAAATTTCCTTCAAAATGAGCTTTGGATGAGAAATTTTTGATGAAGCATGTGAAAGTTATGGCTGGTCAAAGTTCAGTTGACTTTTCCTGTGAAAACCCTAATTTAGAAACTCCTGATTCTTGATGATCTGAAATCTCCTTGATGAATCATGATCAACCCTTGATCAATTGATGAATTTTACTTCATAAACTTGATGTTGGCAAAAAAATCATGAAGTTTGACTTTGGTTTGACCAAAGTTGACCTCAGTTTGACTTTTTAACCACTTTGACTGATTTTTGCATATCTGATCATCTGACTGAGCAAACCTTTTGGGAAAGCCTTGAAACTTGACATAGGGATTCTTGAAGAGATATAGGATGTTATGAAGCTCACTTGAGGCCTTGAAATTCCATTTATCCTGATGAAATCCAAAACCCTAGTTTAGGGTGCATTGCTTAGGAGAAGGCTTTGTCTGAGGGAACTTCCAAGCTTTCTGACTAATTGTGAACCTCTTGGGATACCTTGTGAACCTTGTGAACCTCTTGGGACACCTTGGTACACAATTACTTGACTAGGGGAGGGCAAATTTTGGGGTGCAACACCATCTTAATCTGATTATAACCAGAGAAACCATCCATGAAAGAGAATACCTTATGTTGAGCAGTGTTGTCTACCAAAACATCAATATGTGGAAGTGGAAAGTCATCTTTAGGACTAGCCTTATTCAAATCCCTGTAATACATACACATGCGTACCTTACCATCCTTCTTAGGTACTAGTACCACGTTTGCAACCCATTGAGGATAAGAATTCACAGCTAAGAACCCTGCATCAAATTGTTTCATCACCTCTACTTTAATCTTTTCTGACATTTCAGGATGCATGCGACGAACCTTTTGCTTCTTTGGACGACAATCTTCTTTTACCGGTAGACGGTGAACAGCAATGTCAGTATCCAACCCTGGCATATCTTCATATGACCAAGCAAAGATCTCCACATAGTCACGTAACATCTGGATTAGTCTGTTCTTAACACCATCTTCTAGTTTAACCCCTATCTTGACCTCTTTCCTGTTTTCCTTAGTTCCCAGATTCACAACTTTGATTGGCTGTATAACTTTTTCTTCTTGTTGCAACAACCTAGCAAGCTCTACAGGTACCTCACAATCTTCCTCCTTCCCATCTTCAGCTTGATAGATCGGATTCTCGAAATTATAATTGGCAATAGTGGAACTATTATCAACAGGATCCAGAGTGGATGAAGATCTGCATTTTAGTGATGTGGGTGTGTGTAAGAACACATAGGTGATAAAATATAAATAATAATAAAAGAAAGACAATGAGCACAATATTTACGAAAACGAAACGTCCATTGATTTTATTGAATGAAGTATGCAAATGAAATGACATCCCGAAACAAGCATACCATTGTGCCCCGGGTAAGACACAAGGCTTAAAAGGTTTTATTGTTCGAAATTACAAACTTAAAACAAAACACAGCAATAGTATTTACTCCTGACTAAAGGAGATAGGAATAACGTCTTCAGTCTTCCAATTGTTGAGCCCATCACCCATGGTAGGAAAGATCCAATCATCCAGGTTGTAGTCTTCATCATGGTCACCCACAACATTGATTTGATCTCTTATGACCCCTTTATTAGTGATACGAACAGCACAAGCACGACGAACATCCTTCTGAGATTCTGCAGTGAAACCCAAACCAAACTTGTCAGACTTGTAAGGGATGTTGGGAAGCTGACCCCAAATAGCACAACCACCTTTTTCAACCACAGCCTTAGCATCTTTGAGGGAGGCCATTGCATGAGGTATTCTAGTAACCACAAGAGCTCTTTCAGAAGCAGGGATAGACTGAGGAACAGGAGCAGAGCAAGGAACAACTTCAAATGTTTGACATGGATTTTCAACCAATTCACCCTTCATTTCTACATATTTGAAAGTATTCACATGGCTAACCATGTACTCTTCTTCACCATAGACAGTGACAATTTTGCTTTTCACCGGATATTTCAACTTCTGATGCAAGGTGGAAGTCACAGCACCTGCCCCATGGATCTAGGGGCGCCCAAGAAAACAAGAATACGCAGGACGAATATCCATCACATAGAAAGTAGAGTTGAAGACTTGAGAGCCTACTTTGATTGGGAGGTCTACTTCTCCATGTACCATTCTTCTTGAACCATCAAAGGCCCTTACCACCACATTACTTGGCCTTAACATAACATCTTCAGGACTGAGCTTGTCCAGAACCTCTTTAGGGAGCACATTTAATGAAGAACCATTGACCACCAGTACATGAGACAAAGTAGTGCCCCTACATTCAATGGAGATATGCAGAGCTCTGTTATGGTTTCTCTTGGCAGGAGTCAGATCAGCATCAGAAAATCCCAGACCATTATCACTAGTCAGATGTGCAACACAATTCTCAAACTGATCCACAGAAATTTCATCTGGCACATGAGCAGCCTTTAAGAACTTGATTAAGGCTTTAGCATGGGCCTCAGAACACAACAACAAAGATAACATGGAGATTTTGGAGGGAGTATGCCCCAACTGGTCAACAATATCATAATCACTCTTGCGAATGATCTTCAGTACTTCTTCCATCTATCTAGAAAGATTTTCAGCAATTGGTGCCTCAGCTTGCATAGGTTCAATCACATGACCTTTGCCTCGGGCATCAGTACTTGGCCCAGAATTAGAGGTATGAGCTGGAGTAACTATACTTTTAGAGGTGTCTTGAGGGGAGAAGATTTTTCCACTTCTGGTGACCTTACTAGATCCAGCAATATTGTCAACATCAAGATTGTGGTTGGCAATAGGAGGGTCAGCCAGAAGCTCTTGCTTGATACCATGGATATACACATCAGAACCATAATTCCAAGGTATAGCTTTATCAGAAGTATAAGGAACAGGGCCAGGAGTGGTAATGATCATGGGAGCCACTCTAGCTTTAGCAACAGTCTTCACAGGGCCTTCAGCAGTAATCTTCACTGGTCCTTTGGATGTAATCCTGACAGGACCTTTAGAGGTGATTTTCACTGGTACTTTATCAACCATAGCTACATCTTCAAGCTTCGTGTTTCGAGTCAGATCTTCACACATACTTTCCACAGAATGAGTCCTTTCAAACAATATAGTGTAATTGTCCATGAGGCTTTTAATACCATCCTTCAACTTCCAGTAGCTATCAGGTTTATAGGCACAGTAAAAACAGTCTTCCTTGCAACCTGGAAAGAATCCAACCTGCACCAGCTTCTTCTTGATAATGGATAGAGGAGTAGTCAAATCTGTTACTGAGGAAACATAAGAACTTTCATCAACAACATTAACAGTCTTCTCATGAGTGGGCATAGGAGCATTAATCACATTTGGGGTCCCAGGAGGGTCAAATTCAATTTCCCCAGCTTTGATCATATCTTGAATCTTGTTTTTCAACACCCAACAGTTGTTGGTGTCATATCCCGGACTATTAGAATGATATGCACATTTTGCATTAGGATTGTACCGAGGAGAGGATGTATTAGGATTCTGAGGAGGATCCCTTAAAATAATTAGCTCCCCTTTCAACATGTGTTGCAAGGCTTGGGCCAGTGACATCTTGATCTTGGTGAACTGTCTTCTAGGCTTCTGTTTATTGTTCTGTTGTTGGTCTGGTGCTGTAAGGGCAGGATTGGAGATGTGAACTACTCCCACAGATTAGTGACTCCTGTTACGACTATGTTGACCATACACAATATTAGACTCCTTCTTTCCACAAGGGGGCTTCTTAGCAGTGCTTGATGAAGAGGCATCCACCTGTATCCTACCACTTCTTATCCCACTTTCCACACGTTCTCCAGTCATTATCAGCCCAGTGAAACCAGATGATGAGCTTCCAATGAGGTGACTATAAAAAGGACCATTCAGCATACTCATAAACATATCCACCAGCTCCCTGTCAGTCAGAAGAGGTTGAACTCTGCCAGCCAGGCCTCTCCATTTCTGGGCATACTCCTTGAAACTCTCTTTAGCACACATAGACATGCTTTGGAGCTGCATGCGAGTTGGTGCTAAATCAGCATTATATTGGTATTGCCTATAGAAGGCTTCAGCAAGATCATTCCAATCACGAATATTAACACTTTCAAGTTGATAATACCATTCCAATTGAGCTCCAGATAAACTCTCTTGGAAGAAATGAATCCACAGTTTCTTGTCAGCAGTATGTGGTTGAATCCTCCGGACATAGGACCTCAAGTGCAGTTTAGGACACGAAACACCATCATACACCACAAAAGCAGGAACCTTGAAGCCAATAGGTATAACCACTCCAGAAATTAAACTCAAATCTTCAAAATCAAGCCTAGGAGATTTTTTTAGTTCCATAGCGTTCATTCTGTCTACCAACATCTTATACTTCTCCTCACTAGCAAGATCATGATAATAGTTCTCCTCAAAATCAGAATCTTCCACAGTATCATGGAGACTACCTCCTTCTCTCTCAGAATTTTGAGACTCAAGATTCTCAACCTCTTATTTTGTCTTGATAGGTCCTCTGAATCTTCTACCCAGGTTGATAAGGCCCACTGATTTTCTAGTCTTCTTCTTTTTCTTAGTCAGAAGTGCCTTCAACTCATCTTGTCCCTTGGACAAGTTCAGGATCATTTCTTGAAATTGTGCATTATGAGCCTGGAGATCCTAACAGTTTGTTCGAGAGCCATTTCTGCTGAAATAAACAGCGAGAAAATAAGATACATGTTCATAAGAAACCTGTGATGCAATGATATGGTATGTATATGCAATGTTTTCAAGGACCGCGGGATTTAAATTTGTTTAAACAACCAGAAATGAAACTTTTATTAGTAATCAATAAACTTGTTTGCCTCTTGGGCTTACAATAAAATGAAATAAATACAAAGATGGGGTTTTACGTTTCCCATGGACGTTTCCTCTTTGTATGGAGGTATGTGTTGAGATTCCTCTCTTTGTGAAGTTTTCTTGTCAGGTCCATGATTCTTTCATGACTAGCTTTGAAATGAGTCTCAAAAGTATCCCTTTGTTCCTTCAACTGGATCCAGGACCTCTGCAACTCTTCCATGTCAGTGGGCATGTCTGGATGAAGGATGATATAAGGAGTATCTCTTTTAGCAACAGGCTCCATGGTAACTGGCAGGATAGCAGGATATGGCATCATAAGAGTCTGAGCACGTGCTCGTACCCATCTGAGATAAGGTTCCATAGGAATGGAGTACTTTGGTTCCAGAGTCTTGCTATCAACCTTGTTCACTTTACCCCAAGCTCGTATGAACCTTTGACGGTAACCTTGTAGATCGTTGTCGTAGTCGAACATAATACCCTGAATAAGCATGTCATGAGGACCATTACTCCGAGCATAACCACACTAGCGTAGAGCTAAAGAAGGGTTGTAAGTAATGCCCCCTCTTATGCCAAGGAGTGGCACATTAGGGAACTCCCCACAACGGTCAATGATAGTAACATTCTCCATGGATCTAGAGAACCAATGAATGCCTGAATGAGAAAGTGACATGATCCTCTTGGACCACCTTAACCCTTGTTCATTCTTCATCACTGATCGAGGAAGGTGAGAAATAAACCACCTAGACAATAGAGGTATGCAACATATCATAGTTCCTCGTGCCTTCGTAGTACGGGTATGGAGAGAGTGTAAGATGTCTCCAAGTAATGTAGGCACTGGATTGCGAGTCAGAAATATGTTGATGGTGTGTACGTCTATGAGCTGGTCTGGATTAGGGAACAACACTAGGCCATAGATTAATAAGGCCAATATCTCCTCAAGGGCATCATAACTCATAGACTTCAAGAATACCTGAGCTTTCTCTATCAATACCTTAGCAAGAATACCCTTAACTCCGTTTCTCGTTTCTAGGAAAATGTCTGATTTCTTCAAATGTAAGGCTGCAGCAATAACCTCAGGTTTAGGATCTTTTTCTAATCCTGTGAAAAGTCTTTGATCAAGGATAGCTATACTCAGTAGTTTAGAGAACTCCTCCATTGTAGGAACCAACTGATAATCGGGGAATGTGAAACAATGATGTTTAGGGTCAAAGAACTGAAACAGGACATTCATCATGTCTTCATCAACTCCTGAAGTAACCAAGTCAAGTAGGTGACCATGCTTCTTGATGAACTGGGATCTTTCAGAAACTTGAGAGACTAATTCCTTAAGCTTAGGAGGTATCCCTACAAAGTTGATCCGAATAGTATTCCGACGAGTAGAAGCCATGACCTGCAACAAAGAACAAAGATAAATCCTTTGGTCCTTGAAATGGTTAGTGAAAATGTTATGCTTATGATGTCATGATGTCATGCTCAATCACAAACATGTGGCACACACAAACAAGTCACACCATAGCCCTAGGTTTAGAGGCTTGCATGAGGTTTAAAGGTAAATACCCTCCCCTGAAGTTAAGTTGGTTCATCCTGTCCTACAAAAGTAACCAGGTTTTAAGGGATCTCAATATCACTGATCCTTCCCAAGGGTGGTTGTTCAGTAGGCAACTTACTTGCCAACCAAAACCCTCCAAGTTTAGGATCTCAATGAGTGTAGCATCGAGTATCAACCAACTTCAGTCTTCACCAAAGCCGACTATCTCACTACTTTCTAAAGGCCAAGATGGGATGACTAGGGCTCTAAAAGTCAGTTAGTGTATTGACAACATAAGGCAGCCTCATATTATCCTCAACTTACTTAAGGAACATAAGCACCAACCAAGAAGTCACACTAACTATGGCCACCAGATCAACCATATTGGTATACGCCGTACAGTTTCCTCGGTCTATTGCCATTTACCTAAGGTACACTAGATCCGGGTTAGGACCTTTCACACATAAATCCCAACAAGTAATATAAAGCAAACAAGGAAAACAATTTAAGTGATCTAATTCCTAAGGGTACCCCTCTATTATTAAATCCCCAGCAGAGTCGCCAGTTCTGTAACACGGTGGGAGAACTGACTTTTAGTCATGTTGCGGATAGCAAGAGTCACCACCTACTTTTATTTTATCCAAGTGGAAAGGACATAAAAGAATAGGAAAGACCTATTTTAAAAGACTTCAGTTCGGGGGGTAGGTTATATAAAGGGAAGGTGTTAACACCCTTTATATCCATGGTTATCCGTGGGCGCTTAGTTACTTAGCTCACTTAAATTGTTTTTGAAGAGTGTAGTGTGTGATTAGAAATTTTTCTAAGTACTTTGTAATGATCCTCGTATGGATGTATAAAAAGCCTTGGTTTGAAAAATGTTTATGAAAGTGAGGTGTAAAAAGTATTTTGAAATGTGAGCAAGCAACTAAGAGGTACCTACCCTAGATTAAGTATTTCATGTTCTTTCAATGGTAAAACTATCCCTATTATTAAGGAATAGGTAGTCATTACCTTGGATGTTAGTTAAGGGACATATGCAGGGTCAATGTGTATAGGCAACTGTAGGGTGTCTTTAGCCATATGGGAGGGACTATCATCTTTTAACTTGGAGGGACAGGATCCATTTAGGCAACACTGTAGGCAACATCGAAGGGACTTGATCCTTTAACCGTGGGGAGGGACAAGATGATATTTTGTTTGTTAGGATCTTGCTTAAGACACCCTACTTGACCTTTTGAATAAGGCAACTGAGAGGTAACCCTAAGAAGTGAAGACGGCGATCTTAGATCGACTTACGTGTGTGAGTGTTTTAATTATTTATCTTATTTAATTAATTTTCTAAATTTATTTTATTTACAATTAATTCTCACTCCCTATTTACTAACCAAACAATTAAATAACATAAATAAAAGGGCAAGATAGTAAATCTACACTATTACATCGCTTTGGGGCAGATACATAATAATCGAACGAAAATAAATTGCATTTGATATAAGCCTATACATTTTTCTAGTAATTAAATTAAAGCGAGAAATAAATAAATAATTAAGTAATATAATAATAAATAAAAGCAACAATTATTAGGGTTAGAAAAAATAAATCAGGGTTAATAAAAAAAATCAGGGTTAGTAAAAATCAGGATGTGCTTAGGGTTTATTAAATTCTTAAACCTAATTAAATTAATGATTTAAATAAGAAAACTAATAAAAAGAATTATCAAATATATTATGTAAGAAAAAAAATTAATATTTATTTATGAAATTAATTAATTTTTTAAGAAAAGAAATTATAAGTGATTTTAATTATATTAAAAATTATTAGTTAATTAATTAATTTAATAAATATTAGTTAGTGAAAATAAGAAAAAGAAAAGAAGAAAATTGCCCAAAAATAAGGGGGGAAGCTGGGAATCGAACTCGCTCCCCCCAGGTTCACGAGCATAGTTCTTGCCACTGGGACACGCACTTGCGTGTGACAAAGAAACAGAAAACAAAAATTATAAAATAAAACAAATTTTGAATATTAGAAACGCGCGCCAAGACTGTCTTCTTCCTCTGGCCGTCGTATTAGGTTTTACCTACAGTTCTTCCGTCACTATAAATTTTAGTGACAGTTTTAACGCGTCACTAGAAGTCCTGCAAATCAAAAATAGCATTATTCGATGAATAAATTCATTCTAATGATACCAATCAGTCAAGCAAAGTATACTAAATCCAATTATCTACTCAATTTCAACTAAAATCGCGTTTTAATCATCGTCCCCAATTTGGAAGCTCATGAACCCTAAACATGGTGTTCATCGTATCCTGCATTGAAACTCCAATCTAACAGCCCAGAAACGATCTTGGCTTCATTATAAATCATATTACGCAAGCAAAAACAATTAAAACTGGTTAGATTAAGAGAATCGAAAACATGATATGAAGGAAAAAAGATGATTCGGTTAGCTCGATTTGATGCATGAATGGATGTTCTTATGATCCATAAACATTGTATGATCCTCTAGGAATGCAATGAGACCTTCAAAAGCCTTTGAGAGTGCCTGAATCCTTGAATCCGATTTGCACTTTTTCTTGCAATTTTTGAAGATTGTTCTTGGTGTTCTTGGCTGCAAAATCCCCCCCTTTGCATTTTGTTCACTTGTCTACTTATAATGGAGGTAATTTAGGTCAAAAGTTGATGGATTTTTGGGCTTATAGGGTAGCTTGATCATGAAGAAATCCAATATTTGAAAATTACCAAAAAATCAAATCTAACAATGCCAATCTGATCATGCACGAATTTGGATGTGATCAATCAACCTTAAATGATGTTTATGACCTTCTAGAATCAAAATCATGTCCAAATATTTGATTTTTATATTTTATTTTGATTTAATTTGCATTTTAATGAATAAAATTCAAATAAATACTAAATAAAAAATAAAAAATCAGATAATGCTTGGATTGGGCCGTGCTTGAGGCTATCATGAAGATTGGGTGGCAATTTGGTAGGCCCATTTGGCAAAAATTGGTTTTAAGGCCACATTTGCTTCATATACCTCCCAAAAATTTCTCAACTTTGACAAGGCACATCTCCCTCAATTTTAAGTCTATGAAGGTGTTCTTGGACTTTTTAGAAAGCTTAGAGATTCCTCTAACCAACCCCTTTGGTCTCATGTCCATATCCTTTACCATTTTCAAATTATGCTCTTTGGAAGATGTTGACTTTTTGTTGACTTTTGAAATGACCTGTAATGTTTTGGCTCATACCTTTCAAATGAAGCATTTTTAGGCTTGTCTTGTGAGACACAAAGTTGTAGAGAATTAAATTTCCTTCAAAATGAGCTTTGGATGGGAAATTTTTGATGAAGCATGTGAAAATTACGGCTGGTCAAAGTTCAGTTGACTTTTCCTATGAAAACCCTAATTTAGAAACTCCTGATTCTTGATGATCTGAAATGTCCTTGATGAATCATGATAAAACCTTGATCAAATGATAAATTTTACTTCATAAAATTGATGTTGGCAAAAAATCATGAAGTTTGACTTTGATGTGACCACAGTTGACCTCAGTTTGACTTTTTAACCACTTTGACTGATTTTTGCATATCTGATCATCTGACTGAGCAAACCTTTTGGGAAAGCCTTGAAACTTGACATAGGGATTCTTGAAGACATATAGGATGTTATGAAGCTCACTTGAGGCCTTGGAAATCCATTTATCCTGATTAAATCTAAAACCCTAGTTTAGGGTGCATTGCTTAGGAGGAAGCTTTGTCTGAATGAATTGTCACATTTTCTGACCAATTGTGAACCTTGTGAACCTCTTGGGATACCTTGTGAACCTTGAGAGGATCCTTGGGACACATTGCCCTGACTATGGGAGGGAAAATTTTGGGGTGCAACACCGCCCGCTCGGATACTTATATGCTCGACATATCTTCATCGCAAACGGGGTTGCTCGTCCAACGGTCAAGTTCTGGAAGTTACGTATTTTCGGGGGATCCGCGACCCAGGCCCAAAAATATGAGGGGGTCAGGTATCGAATATCATTCCATATACACTTTTACTTGTACTTGCTAACTTTTTTGCCTGTTCTGACTTTGGCTTCGGAGTACCTTACAGGTACCCCCCCCCCCCTCGTTCTCCTCAGCATCCGAGTAAACTTCAAGATCCACGTCAGCGACCATTGGAGGTTTTGATCATTGTTACGATCAATGGCACCGTCTGTGGGAATATTGTTACTCTGTTTTCTCATCTTCAGTTCGTGAAAACAAACACATCACCTTTCGATCCTCCTTTCAATGGCTCATCAAGACGACCCCATCAGTGCTCGAGTCCTCACCAACATTCCTGTTAAGCAACGAGAGAGCGATGAAACCAACCCTCCCCTCGGGGAACCGGACCGTTTCCTAGACGAGCGAACTGCTTCCCCGTCACCCGAACCTTCCCAAAAACCTGAGATCAGTCATGTCGATCTCCCACTGATTCCCATCCCTGAAGGAACGAATCAGACACTAGCAGCTTTGGTCGAAGCGACCAATAACATCAACCTCCTCCTCCTACGCCAAGGTGAAATGTTGGAACTTCTTGAAGAAGCAAGACGTGCAAGGTCCTCCACACCCACGAGGAGAAATCACAGGTCCCGCAGTAGATCACCTAGGAAAAGGAAGGACCACCACCAACTTGAGGCCGCTGGGTCTATCAATAAGAGGACTTGGTGATGAAGCATGTGAAAGTTATGGCTGGTCAAAGTTCAGTTGACTTTTCCTGAGGAAACCTTAATTTAGAAACTCCTGATTCTTGATGATCTGAAATCTCCTTGATGAATCATGATCAACCCTTGATCAAATGATGAATTTTACTTCCTATACTTGATGTTGGCAAAAAATCATGAAGTTTGACTTTGGTTTGACCACAGTTGACCTCAGTTTGACTTTTTAACTACTTTGACTGATTTTGACTTATCTGATCATCTGACTGAGCAAACTTTTGAGAAAAGTCTTGAAACTTGTCATGGGGGTTCTTATACACATATAAGATGTTATGAAGCTCACTTGAAGTCTTGGAAGTCCATTTAGTCTGATTAAAGTCAAAACCCTAGTTTTGGATGCACTGCTTAGGAGGTGCATTGTCTGAGGGAATTGGCAACTCTTCTGACTACTTGTGAACTTTGTGAACCTTGTGAACCATCATAAAATGTCTTGTGAACGTCATGGGAGGTCTTGTGAACCTTGTGAACCTCATAAAGTATCTTGTAGACTTCATGAACCTCATGAAAGGTCTTGTAAGCATTGTGAATCTTGTGAACCTTGTGAACCTCATAAAGTGTCTTTTAAACTTCATGAACCTCATGAAAGGTCTTGTAAGTATTGTGAACCTTGTGAACCTTGTGAACCTTCTTAGCACACAAATTCTTGTATTGTGAGGGCAAATTTTGGGGTGCAACAGCTGCCCCTGTTCAATTTTCTGAAACCTGAGGGGTTAGATTGGTATATTTGCTAGTCGTGACCTGGAAGGTTGAAGGGGATTGAACACAAAAGCCCAAAAATTTGCACTCACCAGTGCGTAGAGTGATACAGATGACTAGTTGAATATGCTTGAGTGGGCTTAAAGATGCCACTTGGAGAAAAAATTCTTTAAGTACATTTCTTGGAGGATAAAGCAGCCCAAAATATGAAGATATAATGATAGCTTTCAGGAAGATAAACAACGTCCCGAGATAGTAATATGCTTTCAGGAGGATTCAACAGTCCTGAGGTAATAGTATGCTTTAAGGAGGGTAAAGCAATCCTGAGGTAATAATATGCTTTCAGGAAGATAACAACGTCCTGAGGGAGTAATATGCTTTCAGGAAGATAACAACGTCCTGAGGAAGTGGTAATCTTTGGGAAGATAACAACGGCCCAAAGTAATAATATGCTTTCAGGAGTATAAACAACATCCTGAGGAAGTGATGATAGCTTTCAGGAAGATAAACAACGTCCCTAGGAGATAATATGCTTTCAGGAGGATAACAACGTCCTGAGGTAATGATATGCTTTCAGAAAGATAAACAACATTCTGAGGTATAAGGAGCTTTCAGGAGGATAAAGCAGTCCTGAGGGAGTAAGCTTTCAGGAGGATAAAGCAGTCCTGAGGTGATGATATGCTTTCAGGAGGATAAAGTAGTCCTGAGATAATAATAACTTTTGGGAAGATAAACAACGGCCCAATAGTCACAATTTATTGATGAAATTTGTTTGCTGGAGAATTAACCTGAAAACAAGGTAGCATTCTATATGATAGTATTAGTTTATGCATTATGTATGCATGTATGATATAATGCACTTAAGTAATGTATTATGTATCTATGGATATGTATGTTATGGTATGATGTAAATGATGTATGTATGCATCATGCAGCCTGAAGCATCTGGATATCTTCGTATAACAACTGCTGACCAGGGAAAATAAATCCCGATTTGTTGCTGAAGAGTATGAGGACCTTGTTCCCATCTTGTTTGATAGTATATTATACATAACCTCTCGTCTGCTGGGGGCTAGTAAGGTATATATAACCTCCCGTCTGCTGGGGATAGTAAGGTATACATAACCTTCCGTCTTCGTTCGATAGTAGGGTATATATAACCTCCCGTCTTCGTTCGTCGTACTCCTATTGGAAAGTAAGTTCCCGAATATCCGTATGAGGATAAAAGAGATGGATATAAATTCCAGGGGAGATGTGACTTGATGAAGATGGATTTGCCCTACTGAGGATTTGTAACTGTCTTGTAGAGATGAACCGACGAAGCTTCGTTGAAATCCTTCCCTTGTTCGTCCTTAGTAAATACTATTACTGCATTCTTATGCATTTCTGGTAAACATCAATCATATTAAGCATACATGCATTTCTGGTAAACATCAATCATATTCAAAAGCATACATACATTCAAACACAACCAATGGACGTTTCGCTTATGTAAATAGGGTAAAAGTAAATCTGGATTCAAAAAATGGAATTTTATTTATATCAAAAGTGACCCATACATGGGTAAGTTTGTACAAGGAGACATAAATCCTAGTAAGAGGACTTTGTCATAAAGTTTTTACAAAACAAAGAAAATCAGCTATGTGGGAAATAAACCTATTGAGTTTCAATTCTACTATTGCCATTATCTTCAAGTATCTCATCTTCTTGCTGTTTGAGACGGAAACGATTGGATTGAGCTTTATCTGTTCAAACTTGAGTAAGTAGCCCAACTGGTTGCAGTTTCATGGGTGATCCAAACGAGACATAGTCATACGTTTTAATCCCTAACTTTTGTCTGGATTGCCCTTTCAGGTTTTCAATCCACCGGGATACCCTTTTTTGCCCAAGCCGCCTTTTCAGGTTTTCGACTTGCCGGGTGTACATCTTTTTATATATATATATCCCTAATTTTTGCCCAAACCATTTTGGTTTGCCGGGATGCCCTTATTTTTGCATAGGCCAATCAACCTAGCGAGTCTCTCTTTATGCGTAGTATTTTTTAACTATGTCTGCGTTTACAGGCTGTGGGAAGTCTTCACCATCCATAGTAGTAAGTATCATGGCCCCTCCTGAGAATACTGTCTTGACTACAAATGGTCCTTCATATGTTGGAGTCCACTTGCCCCTAGGATCACCCTGTGGTAATATGATACGCTTGATTACCAAATCACCAGCCTGATATACCTTTGGCTTAACCTTCTTGTTAAAAGCTTTGATCATTCGTTTCTGGTACATCTGGCCATGACAAACTGCTGCTAGCCTCTTCTCATCAATCAAATTTATCTGGTCAAGTCGAGTCTGAATCCACTCATCTTCATCCAAGTCTGCATCCTTCATAATTCTTAAGGAAGGAATCTGAACTTCAATGGGCAGAACTGCTTCCATAACATAGACTAAAGAGAATGAGGTTGCCCCTGTTGAAGTACGTATTGTAGTACGATAACCATGAAGAGCAAATGGTAACATCTCATGCCAATCCTTGTAAGTAACAGTCATCTTTTGTACAATCTTCTTAATGTTCTTGTTAGCAGCTTCAACTGCCCCATTCATCTTTGGACGATACGGAGAAGAGTTGTGATGCTTAATCTTGAACTGCGTGCAGAGATCAGTAATCATAGTGTTGTTCAGATTAGAGCCATTGTCAGTAATAATCCTTTCCGGGATGCCATACCTACATATGAGATTATTCTTAATGAATCGAGCCACAACATTCTTGGTAACAGATGCAAATGAAGCTGCCTCCACCCACTTCGTGAAGTAATCAATAGCAACCAGGATGAAACGATGCCCATTAGAAGCAGTAGGTTTGATCTCACCAATCATATCAATGCCCCACATGGCAAAAGGCCAAGGAGCAGTCAACACATTCAATGGTGATGGAGGTATATGTACTTTATCAGCATAGATTTGACACTTGTGACATGTTCTGGAGTGTTGATAGCAATCAGCTTCCATAGTAGACCAATAGTAACCTTCTCTCAATATCTTCTTTGCCATAGTATGACCACTAGAATGAGTGCCAAAGATCCCATCATGCATATCTTCCATAATCTCTGTTGCTTCCTTCTTATCCACACAACGAAGCATAGTTGAATCATGATTGCGCTTGTACAAAATCCCATTACTCAGAAAGAACTTAGCAGAAAACCTTCTCAAGAAACTTCCTATCTTTAACAGATGCCCCTTCAGGGAACTCCTGAGCTTCAAGATATCTTTTCACTTCATAGAACCAAGGCTTTTCCTCTGCTTCTTCAGTACCAATCTCATTGCAGTATGCAGGCTTTTCAAATCTATCAATAGTAATCTTGGGAGCTTCATCATCCCAACTGATCTCAAACATGGATGCCATGGTGGCCAAGGCATCTGCCAACTGATTCTCTCTTCGTGGAATATGTCTAAAGGTAATCTCTTTGAAATGTGGGATCAAAGACAACACATGCTCTCTGTAAGGAATGAGGTTATCATGCTTGGTATCCCAATCTCCTTTAATCTGACTTATTACCAGGGCTGAATCTCCATACACATCAAGGAACTGAATCTTCATATCAATAGCAACTTTAATACCCAGGATACATGCCTCATACTCAGCCATGTTATTGGTGCAATAAAAACAAAGTCTGGCAGTAATAGGGGTATGACAACCTTCAGGGGAACTGATCACAACACCAACACCATTACCAAATGCATTGGAAGCACCATCAAAAACCATAGTCCATCGGGATCCTTGTTCAGGTCCGTCATATTGTCCAGGTTCTTTGGTAATAATCATAATGTCTTCATCAGGGAACTCAAAACTCATTGACTGATAATCGTCCACTGCTTGGTGAGCCAAATGATCAGCCACAACACTTCCTTTAATGGCCTTCTGAGTGGTATACTGTATATCATATTTTGTCAAGATCATTTGCCATCTTGCAATTCTTCTGGAGAGAGCAGGTTTCTCGAATATGTACTTGATTGGATCCATCTTCGAAATCAACAAGGTAGTATGGGTCAATATATACTGTCTTAGTCGGCGAGCAGCCCATGCCAAAGCGCATCAAGTTTTCTCGAGCAGTGAGTATCTTGTTTCACAGTCGGTAAACTTTTTGCTAAGGTAGTATATTGCCTGCTCTTTTCGACCAGACTTGTCATGTTGCCCCAACACACACCCCATTGAGTTGTCTAGTACTGTTAGGTACATAATCAAGGGTCTTCCATCAACTGGTGGCATCAAAATTGGAGGTTCTAGCAGATATTTCTTGATTTCATCAAAGGCAGTCTGGCACTCATCATTCCATTCCATCACCTGATCTTTCTTCAATAACTTGAAGATTGGCTCACAGATGGCAGTTAATTGGGAAATAAATCTTGCAATATAATTCAATCGTCCCAAGAAACCTCTAACTTCCTTCTCAGTACGGGGAGCTGGCATCTCTCGTATAGCTTTCACCTTTGCAGGATCCACTTCAATACCTTTTCCACTGACTATGAAACCCAGGAGCTTTCCAGATCTAACTCTAAAAGTACACTTATTTGGGTTCAATCTCAACTTGTATTTCTTCAACCTCTCAAACAACTTATGCAGATGATCAAGATGTTGTTCTTCATTCTGGGACCTGGCTATCATATCATCTACATATACCTCTATCTCATGATGAATCATATCGTGAAACAAAGCCACCATAGCACGCTGATATGTTGCCCATGCATTCTTCAAACCAAATGGCATCACCTTATAGCAAAAGGTGACCCACTGTGTAACAAATGTTGTCTTCTCCATATCTTCAGGTGCCATCTTGATCTGATTGTAACCAGAGAACCCATCCATAAAGGAGAATACCTTATGCTGAGCAGTATTGTCTACCAGAACATCAATATGAGGAAGTGGGAAGTCATCTTTGGGGCTAGCCTTGTTCAAATCTATGTAGTCTACACACATACGTACCTTACCATCTTTCTTAGGTACCGGCACCATATTTGCAACCCACTGAGGATAAGAAGTCACTGCTAAGAACCCTGCATTGAACTGTTTCATTACCTCTGCTTTGATCTTCTCTGACATTTCAGGAGGCATACGACGAACCTTCTGCTTCTTTGGACGACAATCTTCTTTCACTGGTAAACGGTGAACCACAATGTCTGTATCCAACCCTGGCATATCTTCATAGGACCAAGCAAAGATCTCCACATAGTCACGTAACATCTGAATCAACCTGTTCTTGACACTATCCTCTAATTCAGCCCCTATCTTGACTTCTTTCCTGTTTTCTTCAGTTCCCAGATTCACAACTTCGACTGGCTCTTCATGTGGCTGTATAGCTTTCTCTTCTTGTTGTAACAACCTAGCAAGCTCTACAGGTACTTCACAATCGTCCTCATTTCCCTCTTCAGTTTGATAGATCGGATTCTCGAAATTATAATTGGCAATAGTAGAACTGTTATCAACAGGATCCAGAGTGGATGAGGATCTGCATTTTAGTGATGTGGGTGTGTGTAAGAACACATAGCTGATAAAACAAAAATAAAAGAAAGACAAGGAACACAATATTTACGAAAACGAAACGTCCACTGATTTTTATTGAATGAAGTATGCAAATGAAATGACATCCCGTAACAAGCACACCATTGTGCCCCGGGTAAGGCACAAGGCTTAAAAGTTTTATTGTTCAAGAAATTACAAACTTAAAAAGCAACAACACAGTAATAGTATTTACTCCTGACTAAAGGAGATAGGAATAACATCTTCAGCTTTCCAATTATTGAGCCCAGCACCCACAGTAGGAAAAATCCAAGCATCCAAGTTGTATTCTTCATCATAGTCACCCACAGCATTGATCTGGTTCTTCATAATCCCCTGATTGGTGATACGAACAGCACTAGCACGACGAACAGCCTTCTGGGACTCTGCAGTGAAACCCAAACCAAATTTGTCAGACTTGTACGGAATATCAGGAAGCTGACCCCAAATAGTACAACCACCTTCATCCACCACAGCTCTAGCGTCTTTGAGAGAGGCCATTGTTGGAGGTATTCTAGTGACCACAGGAACTTTCTTGACAACAGGAGGAGCTTCATAATCATTAACAATCCAAGGAACCACTTCAAATGTCTGACACGGAGTTTCAACATATTCACCTTCCACTTCCAGATACTTGATGGTGTTCACATGGCTAACAAAATATTCTTCTTCTCCATAGACAGTAACAACTTTTCCTTCCACCGGATATCTTAGCTTCTGATGTAATGTAGAGGTTACAGCACCTGCCCCATGTATCCAAGGACGCCCAAGCAAACAGGAATATGATGGACGAATATCCATAACATAAAAGGTAGCATTGAAAATCTGAGAACCAACTTTGATTGGGAGATCAATTTCTCCATGCACCACTCTTCTCGAACCATCAAAAGCCTTCACCACTATGTTACTGGGTTTCAACATAGCATCTTCTGGACTAAGCTTATTCAGGACTTCTTTGGGTAACACATTCAGAGAGGAACCATTGTCTATCAATACATGTGACAGGGTAGTGCCCCTGCATTCAATTGAGATATGCAGAGCCCGGTTATGATCCCTCTTGGCAGAAGTCAAATCAGCATCAGAGAAACCTAACCCATTATCATAGGTCAGGTGGGCAACACAATTCTCAAACTGGTCAACAGAAATTGCATTGGGTACATGAGCAGTCTTCAGAAACTTGATTAGAGCTTTGGCATGAGCTTCAGAACATAACAACAAGGACAGCATGGAAATCTTGGAGGGAGTGTGCCCCAATTGATCAACAATGTCATAATCACTCTTGCGAATGATTTTCAATACTTCTTCCATCTGCTTAGCAAGATCATCAGCAGCTGGCACATCATTTGGTATAGGTTCAATAACAGGACCTTTGCCCCGAGCATCAGTGGTGGAGGTAGCAGCTGGAGTAACTGCATTCTTGGAGGTAATTGGAGGAGAGAAGACTTTTCCGCTTCGTGTGATCTTACTAGATCCAGCAATATTGTCAACATCAACAGACACATCAGCTAAGGGTTCCTGCTTAACACCATGGATATAAACATCAGACACATAATGCCAAGGCACAACTTTATCAGACGTATACGGAATAGGACCAGGAATGGTAATGACCATAGGAGCCACTCTAGCTTCAGCAACAATCTTCACAGGGCCTTCAGCAGTAATCTTAATTGGACCCTTATGAGTGATTTTAACAGGACCTTTGGAAGTGATCCTTACCGGTAATCTATCAACCATATCAACCTCTTCAATCTTCCTACCTTTAGTAATATGATCCACCATACTCTCTACAGACGATGGAGTCCTCTCAAACACTATGGTATATTTGTCCATGAGACGTTGAATTCCATCTCTCAATCTCCAACAACTATCCGGCTTATAGGTACAATACAAACAATCTTCACGGCAACCTGGAAAGAGCCCAGCTTGCACTAACTTCTTCTTGATAACAGACAATGGTGTGGTCAACTCTGCAACTGAATAGATATGTAAATCTTCATCAATGGCATTGACAGTCTTCTCGTGATTCGGCATGGGAGCAGTAATCACATTTGGAGTACCTGGAGGGTCAAACTCAATTTCTCCAACCTCAATCATATCTTGAATTTTGTTCTTCAAGACCCAGCAACTATTAGTATCATGTCCCTGACAGTTTGAATGATATGCACATCGTGCATTGGGATTGTACCTGGGAGAGGTAACATTGGGATTCTGAGGAGCCTCTTTCAAAGTAATAAGTTCAGCCTTCAACAAGTGTTGCAATGCCTGAGCCATTGACATGTTGATCTTAGTGAACTGCCTTCTAGCCCTCTGTTGGTTGCCCTGTGGCTGCTCTGGTGTTGTAGGAGTTGGATTTGAGATATGAACTGCACTCACAGACTGATGCCTTCTATTACGATCAGGTTGACCATAAACAGCATTTGACTCTTTCTTCCCAGTGGGAGGTTTCTTTGCAGTACCTGATGAAGAAGTACCCACTTGGATCTTCCCACTTTTTATACCATTCTCCACACGCTCTCCTGTCATTATCAACTCAGTGAAGCCAGATGATGAGCTTCCAATGAGATGACTGTAAAAAGGACCATTCAGCGTACACATGAACATATCAACTAACTCCCTGTCAGTTAAAGGGGGTTGTACTCTTCCAGCTAAATCTTTCCACTTCTGAGCATACTCCTTGAAACTTTCTTTGGCACCCATAGACATGCTTTGCAGCTGCATGCGAGTGGGGGCTAAATCAGCATTGTATTGATACTGCTTATAGAAAGCTTCAGCAAGATCATTCCAATCATGGATGTTGACACTCTCCAGCTGATAGTACCATTCCAATTGAGCTCCAGATAAGCTCTCTTGGAAGAAATGGATCCACAACTTCTTATCAGCAGTGTGGGGTTGAATTCTTCTGACATAAGACCTCAGATGCAGCTTGGGACAAGAGACCCCATCATAAACAACAAAAGTAGGAACCTTGAAACCAATGGGTATGACTACCCCAGATATCAGACTCAAATCTTCAAAATCCAGCCCGGAAGACTTCTGCAACTCCATAGCATCCATTCTATCCACCAGCATCTTGAATTTGTCTTCATTAGGCTCATGGTAGTAATTAGCCTCAGAATCAGAGTCCCCCATGGTGTTGTGGAGACTGCCTCCCTCTTTCTCAGACTCTTCAGACTCATAATCTTCAACTGGTTCTTTGGTCTTGGCAAGACCTCTGAACCTTCTTCCCATGTTGATCAGGCCACCTGACCTTCTAGTCTTCTTAGTCTTCTTGGCCAGCAGTGTCTTCAATTCATCCTGCCCCTTGGACAAGTTCAGGATCAGCTCTTGGAACTGTGCATTCTGTGCCTGGAGATCCTTAACTGTTTGTTCAAGAGCCATTGCTGAAATAAACAGCGAGAAGATAAGAAACCTGTGCATAATAAACCTGTGATGCAATGATATGGAATGTAAATGCGTATGCAATGTTTTCAAGGACCGCAGGATTTAAATTTGCTTAAACAAACAAGAAGGTAAACTTTTATTAGTAATAAACTTGTTTTGCCTCTTGGGATTACATAAAATGAAATGCAATAAATACAAGAGATGGGGTTTTAAGTCTCCCATGGACGTTTCCTCTTTGTGTTGAGGTAAGAGTTGAGATTCCACTCCTCATGAAGTTGCTTTGTTAGTTCCAGGATTCTTTCTTTGCTTGCTTTGTAATGAGCCTCGAAAGTATCCCTTTGCTCCTTCAACTGGATCCAAGATCTCTGCAAGTCTTCCATGTCAGTAGGCATGTCTGGGTGAAGGATGGTATAAGCAGTGTCTCCTTCAGCAACAGGTTCCATGGTAACTGGCAGGATAGCAGGATATGGCATCATGATAGTCTGAGCACGAGATCGCACCCATCTGAGATAAGCCTCCATAGGAATAGTGTACTTAGGCTCCAGTGTCTTGCTGTCAACCTTGTTCACTTTCCCCCATGCTCGTATGAATCTCTGACGGTAACCTTGAAGATCATTGTCGTAGTCAAACACAATGCCCTGAATCAACATGTCATGTGGACCATCACTCCGAGCGTAACCAAACTTTCGTAAAGCTAGTGAAGGGTTATAGGTGATGCCTCCTCTTATGCCTAGAAGTGGCACATTAGGAAACTCCCCACAACGGTCAATGATAGTGACATTCTCCATAGATCCGGAGCACCAATGAATATCTGAATGCGAGAGTGACATGATTCTCTTGGACCATCTGAACCCTTGCTCATTCTTCATTACTGAGCGAGGAAAGTGAGAAATAAACCACCTAGAGAGCAAAGGTATGCAGCACATCAAAGTTCCTCTTGCCCTTGTAGTACGGGTGTGAAGAGAATGCAGGATATCCCCAAGCAATGTAGGCACTGGATTGTGACTCAGGAATATGTTGATGGCATGCACATCTATGAACTGATCTGGATTGGGGAACAACACTAAGCCATAAATCAGTAAGGCTAAGATATCCTCAAAAGCATCATAGCTCATAGCCTTCAAGAACATTTGAGCCTTATCTATCAAAACCTTAGCAAGAATACCCTTGACTCCACTTCTCGTTTCTAGAACAAAGTCAACCTTCTTCAGATGTAGAGCTGCAGCAATAACCTCTGGTTTAAGATCCTTCTCCAAGCCTGTGAAGGGTCTTTGATCAAGAACAGGTATACCCAGAAGTTTAGAGAACTCTTCCATTGTAGGAACCAGCTGATAGTCAGGGAATGTAAAGCAATGGTGCTTAGGGTCAAAGAACTGAAACAAAACACTCATCATGTCTTCATTAAACCCTGAGGTGACTAGATCCAATAGGTGACCATGTCTCTTGATAAACTGGGAATGATCAGACACTTGAGAAACCAACTCTTTAAGCTTAGCAGGTATGCCCACAAAGTTGATCCTGATGGTGTTTCTACGAGCAGAAGCCATGACCTGCAACAAAGAACAAAGATAAATCCTTTGGTCCTTGAAATGGTTAGTGAAAATGTTATGCTTATGATGCATGATGATGTCATGATGTTATGTTCAATCACAAACATGTGGCACACACAAACAAGTCACACCATAGCCCTAGGTTTTAAGGCTTGCATGAGGTTCAAAGGTAAGTACCTTCCCCTGAAGTTAGTTGGTTCATCCTGTCGTATAAAAGTAACCATGTTCTAAGGGATCTCAATATCATTGATCCTTCACAAGGGTGGTTGTTCAGTAGGCAACTTACTTGCCAACCAAAACCCTCCAAGTTTAGAATCTCAATGAGCGTAGTATCGAGTATCAACCAACTTCAGTCTTCACCAAAGCCGGCTATCTCACTACTTTCTAAAGGCCAAGATGGGATAACTAGGGTTCTAAAAGTTAGTTAGTGCATTGACAACATATGGCAGCCTCATATTATCCTCAACTTGACTTAAGGAACATAAGCACCAACCAAGAAGTCACACTAACTATGGCCACCAGATTACCATATCGGTATACGCCGTACAGTTTCCTTGGTCTATTGCCATTTACCTAAGGTACACTAGATCCGGGTTAGGATCTTTCACACATAAGAGCCCAACAAGTAAGTATAAAGCAAACAAGGCAAACAATTTTAAAGTGATCTAATTCCTAAGGGTACCCCTCTTTTATTAACTCCCCAGCAGAGTCGCCAGTTCTGTAACACGGTGGGAGAACTGACTTTAGTTATGTTGCGGATAGCAAGAGTCGCCACCGACTTTTATTTTATCCAAAGGAAAAGCATAAAAGAACAGGAAAGACCTTTTAAAAAGATTTTTGGGTCCGGGGGGTAGGTTATGTAAAGGGAAGGTGTTAGCACCCTTTACATCCATGGTTATCCATGGGCTCTTAGTTACTTAGCTCACTTTAAAATGTTTTCTTTGAAATGTGAAGTGTGTGAATAAAAATTTTCTTAAGTGTTTATAATGACCCATGTACGGATGCGTATAAACCTTTGTTTTGAAAATTTTTGTTTGAAATTGTAAAGTGTTTTAAAAGTTTTGAAGAGTGAGCAAGTAACTATGAGGAACCTACCCTAAGTTTTAAGTCTTTTCTGTTCTTGAATCCTTTAAATGGTAAGACTATCCCTATTATTAAGGAATAGGTAGTCATTTCCTTGGATGTGAGGGACAAGTAAGGGTCATCTGTTAATGTAGGCAACTGTGGGGTGTATTAAGCAATTTTGGAGGGACTGTCATCTTTATTCGAAAGGGACAAGATCATTATGAAGGCAACATTCGCAAGGGACTTGATCTTTTATTTGTTAAGGGACTAGATGACTTTATTTTGAGGGACTTTTTGCTTTATACACCCCACTTGACCTTTTTGTAATAGGCAACATGAGAGGTATCCTTAAGGAAGTGAGATGGCGATCAAAGATCGACTTACGTGTGTGAGTGTACAATTTTAATATTTATCTTTTAAATTAGTGATCTAAATTAATTTTAAACATACAAACATGTTACACTCCCTATTTTACTAACCATAGCATAAAAATAAATAATAAACATTATAAAATATTACATCCAGGAGCAATTACATAATAATGATAAAAGCAATTTAAATAAATAAGCAAAATAAATAAGTAATTATAATTGGGTTAGTGAAAACAATAATAATAAATAATAACAAATTAATGGGGTTAGTAATAATCATATAAACATAATTAATAATAATAATAATGAAATAAACAAATATATTATAATAATTAAAAATTCAATTTCATAAACAAATATCATTTAATTAAAATATAAACAATTATACTTATTATCATAAATTTTTTAAGTTATGTATAAATTAATTATGAACATAATATGGAAATAGAATTATAATTCTAAAAATTAAATTAGCAATTTTTTTACATATTTTCAAACATATAATAAAATTATTTACATGCAAAAATTAAATTCTAAACAAATTATATCATATTAAGAATTTTAATTTTTAAACAATTTACATTAATTAAATTAAGAATTTTAACTAAATTATGAATATAATATGTGCAAATAATAGTATTAAACAAATAGGAGAAGAGAAATTAGGGTTTGAGAAAAATATATTTTTTAGGGTTTATAAAAATAAATTAGGTTTTATATATAAAAAAAAATGTTAAATATTAAATATTAATCTAATTATAAAAATAAATTATAATATATACATATTAGTAAAAGAAAACAATTTATTTTAGAACATATTATTAGGATTTTATTAAATTAAGATTATAATTTTAATTAATTAACATTAACAATAATCAAAACAAATAGAAAGCAAAAAGAAAAAGAAAACTTACCTGGCTGGGATTTGAACCCAACACCTCTTGCTTGCAAACACCCAGGCCAGCAACATCTACCACCAGGCCAACGCGCGTGCAGGTAACAAAGGAGAGGCAACGTTGGTTTTGTTGTTGTTTCTTAAAAATCAAGGAAAAAGAAAGAAAAGCAAAAGGCCTGGGGGAATCGAACCCAGGACCTTCACAATACACACAAACACCTTGACCAATCCAGCTGGGAGAGCGCACCTGTTAACATGATAACTACAATACATAATATATTAAGATTTCTAATTATCTGGAAAAAATAAGAAAAAGGTGGTGAAGCCAGGATTCGAACTCCAACCATCCAACAATACACGCGCATGATTCACCACTGGGACAAACACTACGCTTGTGATATAAAATAGAAACAAAACGTAAAAATATTAAAACCAATTTCAAATTTCCAGTTTGCGCGCGCTGAGTCTTCTTCTTCCTCATATTTCCTGCGAAATTTTATACGGATCTTGCTGCAACATTTCCTGCGAATTTCAAGATACAAAAACCTACGAAAATGGACAAGCATCAAAACAGTAAAATTTCTCAACAATGATCAGTGTTTCATAATCCCCAAGGTCCATGGAATTGTCCTATGTCTTTAAAACTTATTTATATTAGGTTTATGACAAAACCCCAAATCCATGGCCGAAACCCTAGCAATGGTGATTTTTTATTCCTGCATCGAAAATCAAATTAAATTGCCCAGAAACGTTCACAAGCTCAACACAAACACAAATCCAGAATCAAAATCAATTTATATTACATGTATGTATGAAAACGAAAAAACCATAAATGTATCAATATTTGAATTCGGTTTGTGCTATATAAGAGGTTTTGGATGCAAATGAGGATTGGGATCGCATTAGAGATGTTCAAGGAGTGTGTTTGAACCTTTAGAATGCCTTGATATCTCTTCCAACCAAGAAACCGAATTTGAAGTTTTGTGTGGTTTTTGAAATTTGCAAACTTACACTTTGGAGCTGGAATTCGTGAATAGTGAGTAGGGTTAAGTCATATACTTATAGAGTGATGAATTAGGTCAGAAAAAATTGATGTTTATGTGGAAGATTTGATTGGAAAAGATTCAAAAATATTAAGCCTTAAAAATCAAATATCCTTGTATGAACACCTTCTATTTTAGGCAAATCAACATGATTCTCTTACCACTTTGATACCAATCAACTTTATGAATTTCTAGAAGCTCAATCCTTTTTAAATCTTTGACTTTTATATTTTATTTTAATTTAAAATGATTTTTAATGAATTAAATCAAAATAAATAAAAATAAAATGATAAAAAATCTGATTTTTAAGGTCTTGGGTCGTGCATGAGGTCATAGTATGGATTGAGTCATCATATGGCAAGCCCATTTAGAAAAAATTGGTTTTAGACCTCCATTTTCTTCATAAACCAACCAAAAATTTCCCAACTTTGCAAGGGCACACATCCTTCAATTTTAATGCTATGAGGGTGTTCTTGGACATTTTGGAAAGCTTGAAGAGTACTCTAACCAACCCCACTGGTTTCATGTTCATATCATTTGCCATTCTCAAGTTATTCCCTTTTGAAGTTGTTGACTTTTTGTTGACTTTCAAAAGGACCTATAATGTCTTAACTCATACCTTCCAAATGAAGCATTTTTGGGCTTGGCTTGTGAGACACAAAGTTGTAGAGAATTCAATTTCCTTCAAAATGAGGTTTGGATGGAGACTTGGTGATGAAGCATGTGAAAGTTATGGCTGGTCAAAGTTCAGTTGACTTTTCCTGAGGAAACCTTAATTTAGAAACTCCTGATTCTTGATGATCTGAAATCTCCTTGATGAATCATGATCAACCCTTGATCAAATGATGAATTTTACTTCCTATACTTGATGTTGGAAAAAAATCATGAAGTTTGACTTTGGTTTGACCACAGTTGACCTCAGTTTGACTTTTTAACTACTTTGACTGATTTTGACTTATCTGATCATCTGACTGAGCAAACTTTTGAGAAAAGTCTTGAAACTTGTCATGGGGGTTCTTATACACATATAAGATGTTATGAAGCTCACTTGAAGTCTTGGAAGTCCATTTAGTCTGATTAAAGTCAAAACCCTAGTTTTGGATGCACTGCTTATGAGGTGCATTGTCTGAGGGAATTGTCAACTCTTCTGACTACTTGTGAACTTTGTGAACCTTGTGAACCATCATAAAATGTCTTGTGAACCTCATGGGAGGTCTTGTGAACCTTGTGAACCTTGTGAACCTCATAAAGTATCTTGTAGACTTCATGAACCTCATGAAAGGTCTTGTAAGCATTGTGAATCTTGTGAACCTTGTGAACCTCATAAAGTGTCTTGTAAACTTCATGAACCTCATGAAAGGTCTTGTAAGTATTGTGAACCTTGTGAACCTTCTTAGCACACAAAGTCTTGTATTGTGAGGGCAAATTTTGGGGTGCAACAACAACGAGGACGCCAAACCTTCCAAGCATGACGACTCCTCGACTTCCTGTCGGGGAGGAGAAAAACGAAAGGAAGATCGCCCCCGTGAATCGCAGGAGCACAAGGGTCCAATCGGGAGGTTCCGCAACAACACACCTCTCACGGCGTCCATGGAAAAGATTCTCTCTGAGTGTGCTAACTCCGAATTTCTCCAAGTTGGGGTCAGATTCCCTAAACAGCTACCAAATAAACCAAACATGGACAAGACAAAGTATTGTCGCTTTCATAAATATCACTGGCACAACACCGAGGACTACATCCACCTGAAAGACGACATTGAAATCCTCATCTGGGATCAAACAGTTCACAAAGAGTAAAAAGGCCCCCCGACATGAAGTACAAGAGGTCCGAAAGGCTGATGACGTCTTTCCACCGGCTGTAGAAACAGATCTTCAAGTCGCTATCAATATCACGGGACCAGAAGATTTCTACATCCCCGAGCCATACACCGGCCCCACGTACTTCGCCACCTACAACCCGTGGGAATCTTTCCCATCAGCAATGGTCATCTCTGGAGGAGGACCCAATAAGATCACAATGGGATCGGTAAAGCGAAGATTCGACCAGTTGATCAACACCAGTTCCAACCAGAGCTCGATCCTTGACCCTCCTTGCGGAGGATCCGCCCCATCTCTTTCTACAAAGAAGACCTCCTCGAAGGAGTACCCAATATCAGTATTCCTCTACTTGCAAACGAAAAATTTCAACGTTCGGAGGATTTTAGTCGATCAGGGAAGTTCCGTCGACATCATTTACTCCCAATTGTTTGCAACCCTTCAACTAAACAAGACGCACCTAACGCCATATGTGGGCTCAGATCTCCAAGGGTTCAACGAGACTATGTCTAGGTCGTGGGGTTACATCGACTTGATCTTCAGCTTTGGAGCAAGTGAAACAGCTAGGTCCATTAAAGTGAAGTTTCTCGTGATTGATTTCCCGTCCCTGTATAAATGCATCTTGGGACGACCCACCTTAGCCGAGTTAATTGATGTACCTTCTATGGAGCACCTAAAGATTAAATACTATAAGTCGTCGGGACTGGTGGCCACCCATCACAGAGACATAGAAGCTGCTCGCAGATGCTACAAAGTCGCGTCCAAAGGTCTCAATACCATCATAGCCAAGCCCAAGACAACCAAAGCCATCCTCCCATGAAGTTTTGGAGAACCAAAGGCATTACCTCGCGTAGACTCCATCAATCTAGATAGAAGGTTCACCAACGAAAAGGAACAATCGCATCTAGACGCGAAGCTTTCTTCATCTGCTCGCCCCAACCCCGACAGAGATTTCGAGTTGGCACATTAGGAGAGGACCCTTCAAAAGGGGTGAAGATTAGGGTGGACCTCCTAGATCTCGCGAGGAAGCAACTCAAAGCATGCCTCAGAGAGAATGTTAATTTGTTCGTGTGGAGCGCCGCTGAGATGTCGGGCTTGGACCCAGAAACGGTGTGCCATCATCTGTCCATAGATCCTTAGATCCGAGCAGTCGCACAACAGAGGAGAAAGTAGTCCCAGTAAAAGATAGAAGTCACCAATTAAGCTGTAAAAGACCTCCTAGAGGCACATTTTGTAACAGAGGTAAGGTATGCCACTTGGCTCTCAAATGTTGTATTAGTAAAAAAGAGCAATGGAAAATGGAACATGTACGTTGACTACACCGATCTAAACCGGGCTTTCCAGAAGGATGCCTCCCATTTGCCTAACATTGATAAGCTGGTCGATAACTCTGCAGGTTTTAAACTATTGTCGTTACTTGACGCCTACTCCGGGTACAATCAAATACCAATGGCCGTAAACAACAAAAATTACACCGCTTTCATGACCGAATCAGACAACTATTACTACAACATAATGTCCTTCGGCTTGAAGAACGTGGGCGCTACCTACCAGCGAATGATGAACAAAGTTTTTCAACATGAAATCAGAAATATGCTAGAAGTTTACATGGACAACATGATCGTTAAATCCCACGAGGAAACTGATCACGCTCTCCATTTAAAGAAAATTTTCGACCAGGAACACAAGTGCAAAATGTGATTCAACCCTGAAAAATGCACGTTCGGAGTACGAGCTGGTAAATTCCTCGGTTTCTGCCTAACCGAAAGAGGGATATAGGCCAACCCTGAAAAGTGTCGGGTGTTCGCTGAAACACCCACTCTAACTTCCAAAAAATCCATCCAATCTATAAACGGGGTATTCACCTCGTTATCCCGCTTTGTGGAAAAATTCGCCCAACATGCATTTCACTTCTTCAAGCTCCTCCACAAGGAGGCTGCCTTCGAGTGGACAGAAGAATGCGAACAAGATTTGACTCACCTAAAAAAGGCTCTGTCAGAGACCTCGGTTCTCTCTCGACCAGAGACGGGAGAGACCCTGTTCTTATACCTGGCAGTCGCCAACAAAGCCATAAGCGCTGCCCTCATACGGGAAACACCCGAAGGACAAATACCAATCTATTTCACGAGCAAGGCCCTACAAGGATCCGATCTTAGATATAAACAGATTGAAAATGTTACCTTAGCACTCCTCCATGCAGCGAGGAGACTTATGCATTACTTCCTCAATCACACGATCATAGTACATACCAACCAACCCATCAGACAACTCCTCGGTCGACCCAATATGGTCAGACAAATGCTTAAATGGTCAATGGAGAAATCAAAGTTTGACATTCGTTATGAGGGCGGAGCGGCCATCAAAATGCAAGCCCTTGCTGATTTTGTGGCTGAAATGACCATCCCGAAAAGCCAGATATGCACGACCAAGAAGTGAACCATCTTCGTGGACGGAGCATCGAGCTCAATGGGAAGCAGTGCGGGGATTATTTTAGAAAACGAGGAGGGATTCCTAATAAAAGTATCCCTCACATTATCTTTCCCCATGTCCAATAACCAAGCAGAGTACGAAGCCTTCCTTGCAGGTCTAAGACGCACCGACGAACCTGGAGCTGAAGAGATAACTATCTGTATAAACTCTCAACTCGTGGCTTTGCAAGTCAAAGGGGAATGTCATGTCAAAAATGACATGTTCCCCCGTGAACACAATGTACTAGCAAATGTTCTCCCCGTGAACAAATCTATCTTTCAAGAAATATTTCCTCGTCCCAACATTGAAAAATCATCCTCGACTATAGACGTAAACGTCATTGGCGACGCCAACTGCTAGATGACCCCAGTTTACAGATACTTGACCAGTGACGAATTGCCCTAAGACCCAAAGGAAGCCAGCATCGTGAAGCGACGAGCTTGCTCATATACCTTAGTCGAAGTAAAACTCTATCGCCGAGGATTTTTAATTCCCCTCTTCAAATGAGCCGAGGAAGAACTGATTCCGCACATCCTACGTGAAATCCACGAAGGCATCAACGCCCAACACCTGGGTGGCAGATCCCTGGCAAGGAAAGCCCTCCGAGCAGACTATTATTGGCCTATCATGCAAAACAACTCTAAAGAGCATGTAAAACAATGAGATAAATGCCAACGGCACGGGGACATGCACCTGACACCACCAAACGAGCTCAAGACAATGTCCTCCCCATGACCATTCATATGGTGGGGCCTAGACATCCTCGGTTCGTTCGTCGTCGGATCAAACCAGAACAAATATCTAATCGTAAGAGTGAATTATTTCAAGAAACAAATTAAAGCTGAACCTCTAGCCAAAATCACAGCCCCTAACATACTGTGCATCTTCAAATGTAACATCCTCGCTTGCTTCGGAATATCCCATACCATAGTTACTGACAATGGCACCCAATTCATGGATAAAAACTTCCAAGAATTCGTCGCCAATGTCGGAACTAAATAACACTTCGCTTCAGTCGAACACCCACAAACCAATGGGAAGGATGAGGCAGTAAACAGAGTCATCTTGCGGGGACTCAGGCGAAGGCTATATGAGATCAAAAAATGATGGGTCGAGGAGCTTCACAGCGTCCCGTGGGCACACCGCACCACGCCCCACTCTACTATCGGGGAAGCCCTGTTCCGATTAGTGTATGGGACATATGCCGTTATCCCCATAGAAATGCATGTACCTTCCAGGCGAACGGAATCCCCAATGGATGAAGACACCAACTCAAAAATGTTACGCGAAGAGCTTTATTTGGTCGAGGAGGTTCGGTCATGAGCAGCCCTACACGAAGCACCGCTCAAAGAAAAATCGCCATGAGACATGACTCTAGAGTCATCAAACGGGCGTTCGAGGTCGGAAGCCTCGTCCTCAGGAGGAACCACAAAGACTCCTGAGAAGGAAAATTATCCGCAAACTGGGAAAGCCCATATCGTGTTCGAGCAAAAATGGAGAACGGGGCCTACTACTTAGAAAATATAAATGGGGAAGAACTTGCTCGTTCTTGGAACGCTGAGAAACTTAAACAATATTACAGTTAAGGCGTCAGTCGGCACAAGTATTGACCTAACATGTATACCTAGATACAAGTATCGCATACCAAACTCATGTTTCGATGGGACCTTCCTCATGAACGAGGAAGATCACCATAACACGATGAGATCCTCAAACGATTCCATCATTGTCTTCGTACCATGACCAAGAAGAACACCCAGCTCGCGATGGAAAGTTCACGCCACGGGGCACGAATCATTACCATGATCCGGGCCTCGCTCCCTAGCCAAACACACGTTGGCATCCTGCCCGGTTCCCCAAACCGACGGGAGAAAAAAACGAACACAACTTCCCAAACTTATAAACATAACCCAAGTCTCACACGGGCACGTGAAAAGAATAGCGCTTACTTATATCAAGTGAACATAGAAATATCCTAACATCGCAAAAACACTTAGTAAAAATATTAAATAAAGTATATCCTCCGACGGACATACGTGCATACACCGCAAGAAGTAAAGAAACGACCAGCAAGGTCGTAAAACGATTAAAAAATTAAAATATGCGGCCACGAGGACCGACTTGTTCTCATTTTACATAAAAGAGGGAACAGATTCCCCCGTCACAAATAAAATCCATGGCACACAGGCCGACTAACAAAACATAAAAACACATCAAAGCCTCACGGGTTGGCATTGGGGTCGGGTTGGACATCCGCGAGGGTCCCGTAATCCTCCTCCATGACAGTGTTGTCCTGCTCTGGCTGTTTGAGGTAGTCAGGAATAAGGATCACACTGTCATTGGCCTTGTATAGGAAATGGATACCTTCCTCGTTGAAAGTCAACCCGGGGTTAACGATCTTCAGTTGGTCCACCGCGTTTTGAAACGCCACCCTCGCCATTTCCTCGAGATCCGTAACCCCTTCCTCGATTTCGGTGATCAGCTCAGCTTGAGTTATTAGAGACTTCAACTCTTCGGGCTCATCCATAACAGGGGCTATAACGGCCTTGAGACGTGAGATCTCCTCCTTGGCCGACTTCTTCTCAGCAGCCGAAGAATCCTCCAACTCCTTGATCTTCTTGGAGGCCTCCTTCAACGACTTTGCGGAAGCCTTGTCCATGTCCTAGGAAACGGACAAGTGAGCCTTCAAACGTTGAATTTCCTGCTCCTGAGTAGTTGTCCCCTCCGCAAACATGGAGGCCATGGTAAGAAGCCGCATCACCGAGCTCGCGTCTCGGGCTAGCCAAGATCACCTATATCGCCGACTTAACCCTTCCAATTGGAGTTTTTCCTCTCTATGGACTTGGAGGGAAGTCTCCTCGAAGAAACTAGGCTTCAAGAAACAATTAGGAAGCTTGAAGGAAGGCTTTGAAGGATATTTTGATAGAATCACCACATCTTCGACTTTAGGCCTCTTCCTCGTCTTGGAGGTACCACCCGGCGAGCCATGAGAAGCCAGGGAAGAAGTACCTGAACCTGTGGCCAACCGTTCACCTAGGCGGGTCTGCTTCAGTTTCTTAGGCACTAGACGTTTGCCGATGTTGGTCATCAGATTGTCCTGCACATCCACCATTGAATCTGAAAAAGACAGAAAAATAAAAATGGTCAGAACATAAAAAGATAAACGAGCATGGAAGACATACGGGCAAACAAATATTAAAACTACCGAGGTACGCTGCAACATCCTCGTCTTTGTCACAAGCAAGGAGTTTGGACACCTCTATGAATTTGGGGGTCACCTTGGCACCCTCGTCCCTGTCCAGGATCGCGTGACCACGTTCGTCAACGTGCACGGTCATAGTAATTCGGGAGACATAACTCATTAGAGCATCATAACTGGCTTGGTCGCCCGCACTCAGCACAGAGGAAATCTCGAGGAACTCGTCCGTCCCACGCAGAAATTGGTTGTGAGACCAAGAAAAGTGGAATCTCAACAGCAAACAAGGGACCTTTTTCCCGTCCTTATCCAAAATAACGTTCCCCTCGTCGTCGGTGTCCACCCCCCAAAATTTACAAGAATTCACTACACGCTCAGGAATTGGTTCGACCAGATATAAACAATCTTTAAAGTCTTTAATCGATTCACAGTAGGCCTTTAAGATCTTCTTCTTCTGCTTCAAGGAGACCCAGCCAAATTTCCCTTGTACCACTTGTCGTTGGAGGTGAAAAAAGTGGGGAAAAAATAGAGGGAGCGTCGCCCCTATATTCAGGTAACCACCTTTCATCTCGAAGGCCCGGATGAAGGCGAATAAGTTTGGATGAAGTTGAGAAGGGGCGAGTTCCAAGTGTACGAAGACGGGCTGCTGAAAATCTGAGAAGGGGAGTCTGAAGTTGAACTCCTTGAATAAGATATCATACATAGGAAACCTGTTGGACCCGTATGGCCAGCAGATACTGTCGCTCCCAACAAATGAGGCTAACTCAAATGAGGTACAGACGCAAACGGTCGGTGAAAGGATGAAATGAGAACACACAGGAGTGATCTCAAGAGAAATGAAAGAGTCGCCAGCTAGGCATTTTTATCCCGAAGGAAAGGTAATGCTGCATAAACCTAGAAAGATATGGATAAGACGGTTGCGAACCAGAGAGACTGAGAAAGGGGGTTGGTTACAATCTGGGAAGGTATTAGCACCCAGATTATCCGTCGTACTCGACGGGATCCACGCTTAAAAGATTTGTGTTTTAAAGGGGTAGTGTCAGTGCGATTTGTGTATAAAAGAGCTGGAAAAGGATGTACAGGTGTCAGTGTAAAAGAAATGTAAAATGGAGTATGTGAAGTGTCAGTGTAAGAAATGAATGGAATGCTCAAGAATATGAGGCTAAAAGAATGATACTAGAAAGAGGGGGAATATACAGAGACTTTTGTTCGATAACAATTAAGTTATGCCTACGTATCCTCTTGTGCATTGAGGAAGTCAGAACACCGTAGTTCGACCCAAAGAGACTGAAAGATAAATTGACTTGTGAACTGCTTACTTATCTATGCTCAAGTGTATGACCTGTCTGGCTCAGGTGCAAACTGTCTTGCATTAGACGGAAGAAGCAAGTTCTCGTTTATGAGTGAATGAGGTGAGAAAAGAATCCCGGAGGAGACGATTATTGTTTGTTTTTGTATTTTCAGTCTTTTATTGCTTTTGAAAGTTTGCCATAAGTTAATGAGCTTAAGTCTAAATCAATGGATTAGTAAACTCATCACATCTTCCCTCTGATTAGGGGTAATGAGAGTACCTTAAGTGTGAAGTCAGCTTCTCACACTTAATCACCATGATGTAGGATTAAGATCATTAACCTACTTGTGATTATTTAGATGTTTTTGGTGTTTTTGTTTAGTGTTAAGTAATGAGATTAAGCCATAATCAGGGATTAAACAGACTCATTACACCATCCTAATAGAAGGATAATAGATGAGAATGTTTAAGCTGAGGAAAGCTCCTCAACTTAATCCATGATTAGGGATTAAACTCATGACAAAACAAAGCCTTTGTTAAGTGGATTTTAGTTAATGATAAGATGAAGAAATGATTTTTATGATTTGTAAGACAACTTGAGGAGGACTTGTCCATTAACACTAGGGTTAGTCCTTCTTAACCAATTAAGGAAGAATTAGAACCCTAATGCAAGGCCCAAGTTACAAGCTTGATGTCTTGATGATTATTAGATGGATTGATTAAAGGAGTTAAACACATAAAGGGTTTAACACTTAGGATTAAAGTTATACACTCCATCCTAATAGAAGGATGCAGGCATAAGCTTAATCACAAAGCCTTAAAGCCTTTAGGGTTTAGTCCCTGATTGTGAGATGAGAAGAGAAGACTCAATGAGACACAAAGGTAAAAACTAAGAGGGGGACTAATCAAAACCCTAATTATTGTCATGCTTGGTTGTTCCTAAGGTTTGTGAGGTTTAACAAGAAAGATCTTCAGAGAAACCACCAGGAAGCAGATGAAAGGAACAAAGAGAAGCAAAGTAACTTGCTTCATTCAAGAAGACAAGTCACTTGAAGAAAGAAAGTAAGATGAAGAAGAAAGAGCAAGCTCAATCTCAAGCACAAGACAAAATTCAGCAATGATGCATAAGAGAGATGAAAAGATATTGTGAGAAGTGAAGGCAAATTCACATCTCAAAGTAACTTACCACCTGAAAAGTTAGTGAAAGAAAATGCAATGCAATGCAAAAATGAAATGAAATGGCATGATGCAAACCAAAACCAGAAGCATGAGTATGATGTTAATGATGCTAAGAGATGATGCAAACATGAGGCAAGTCATGAGGATGATCATACAAACATATGGATGCAAGAGAAGCATGCTTAGAAACATGAATGTACATGAAAAGTTATGAAATGCAAATGACATACAACATGGCAAATGAAAGATGCAATGATCAAACATGATTCTAACATGTCCTAAGATGTATTATGAATCAAATGGATGTACAAAATGTCAAGGCAAGTCATGGTATGCAAGCAAATGGAAGATGGATGCAAATGAAAGCCCAAATTAGGGTTTATGATCAATGCACAAAACAAAAATCAAAACTAGAGGCAAACATCATGATAAAAAATTGAAAATGCATTCAAAGGAACCCTAAACCTATACAAACTCACTGCCCAAAGGAGGGGTTCTAACTCTTAACCTAATGAGGGTTATGAATTTCTTAAGATTGTTAGGGTTTTAAGGTACCTTGTCAAGAAAAATGTCAAACAAATAGGAAATGCAAGATCAATTCATGCCCATTTAATCCTCTAAACTACATGCTATACAAGATGCAATGCAAGAAGAATCAAGGTCCAACTCTTAAAGGCTAGGCAGAAATGAATTTTTGAAGATTGGATCAAAATAATGCCTTGAAATGAAATTAATTCCATTGAAAATTGTCAAAAGACATCAAGATCAAAAAAGAAATTTGGTTTGAGAGTTGGACAATGTTTCTAAATGATTTTAAATGTTTCATGAATTTTTTTGTGATTTTTAAATACCTAAAAGCATTTTTAATTAATTAATTCTCATTAATTAATTAAAAATAAACTTTTAAATGATTTAAAAATAATTTTTAATGCAAAAAATAAAAATAAAAATGTTTTTGGTTTCTGAAAAATTAATAAAAGCTTGAATAAAAATTTTCAGAATTTTTCAATGGTTTTTACTATTTTTAATAAAATGAACAAAACAAATGAGATTAAATGAAAATAAAAATGAATTTAATGAGAAGTATGTTGATCCAGTGGCCAGGATTCAAATGCTACGCGCGGGAGTTGACTGGCGCCAGATCTAAGGGCTAGAATTCAAACTGTTCAGATTAATATAAACTGGATTAATTAATTTAATTAAAAATGATTAGGGTTTTAATGAGAGATCCTGTCCACTCAAATGCGCGCGGGTCAGCCCTAGTCAACTCATCCTACGCTCCAGATTCAAACTTGCATTAATGACTCTGATTAGCCCTAAACAGATTCAGGTGGCCGGAGAAGACTTCCGGTCGTCTTCTCCGGCGAGACCTTCATCCAAACTCTCTCAAATCTTCACTAAATCATGCCAAACTCTCCAGATCAACTCAACTAGACACCCTAAACAACAATCCAGCAACAAATTCCATTTATTTCTACTCAAGATCAAGATACGAATCAAAACATCAAAAACTGCAGAAATTTCAGGAACACGATACAAGCTCATTTCTCAATCTTTTTCAAAAGTAAAAGGCTCAGTGAACTCAGGGAAGCATGCTTTATCATTTAGAAACAAGAAATAAAGGTTCTGGAAAAATGAATTTCCATGGCTACCTGAATCGAAGCTTTCAAATCAGGGACTTTCTGGCCAGTTTCTTGCTTCCAATCAACTCCAATGGACCTCCTGAGAAGCTTTCAATGCTTGTTTGAAGTTTATAATGGTTGGTTTGAAAGATTGCTGAAGTTCTGCTCAAAGAGGGGCAGAAATCGTATTTTGCTTTCAGTGAGTTTCAGGCTATGGTGATGGATGGTTTGTGATCAGTGAAGCATGTTGAGATTGTTTGTGAAGTTTGTTTGTGTGTTTGCAGCTTGTGTGATGAGTTTAGAAGAGTTTTGCAAATGGAGTGAAAACTTGGAACTAGGGCTTTTTTTGTGTTTCAGCCTCAAGTGTTATGTGCTTTGGCTTGCTTTTGATTTGTATAAACAAGTGTGATAGGTCAGAGAGTGGGTGTTGGCCTATTGTGATTGGTATGGGTCTTTGGCCAAAATGTCAACTTGATTTGTACTTGAGGTATGGGCAATGGTACAACTTGCTTTTTTGCTTGCTTTGGCTCAGTTGAGTTTAGGGAGAGCCATGGAATTGTTTATGAGATGATTCAGCAAGTTGATCAAGGTTTGTGTAGTGTTTTGCAAATTTCACAAAGTTTGATCCTTTTGGAAATTCTTGAGTTTCAAGGCATCAAAATGCAAAGTTCTTTGGCCCATTCTGAATTTTAGAGGTCATATGATCATGTTGTGAAGAATTGGTACACATTTGAGGCCTTTAGAACACTTGATCATAGCATTTTGCAAAATGCCTCTTTGGTAGAAAACTTCAAATTATGTGATTTTAGCCAACTTTGACAAGCCATAACTTTTGATCCAAAATGAATTAGGTCAAGTTCTTGTACTTTTTGAAAAGGGAATGATCCATTCTATAACTTTCATGACCAAAGTTTTTCCATTTGAAGCATTTTTGAATCAAAAAGCAAGAGTTGAAAAAGTTTCCTAAAATGGCAATTTTCAATATAAGTCAACTTTCCCAAAAAGTCAACTTTGCAAATGACTTGAAATTATTCAAATTTGTGAACTTCCAACATCTTCTATGATCAAATAAAGATCATACACAATCAAAATGATGATGAACACCGTTTGGTTGGGTCATTGGGGGCCTCAGATGCCCTGATTTTACACTGACTTGCTCAAGAAGTCAACTCTTGATCAGATGACTTCCCCATGGAATTTCCTCATGAAAATTGATATGCATGATCCCTATACCATATAGAGACCAATAGAAACAAGAATGGCCAAAAAATTTGGAGTTATGGCCTCTGAAACCAAAACCCTAATTCTAGGTCATCTGTGCAGTCAAACCTGGCTCTGCTTCCATGCCATTCTCAGTTCTTGTGATTCCTTGACATTCTTGACTTTGAGGGGATATAATATGATGCTTGAACATACATGGACCCCTTTGAAGTGATTGATGACCTTTGGGGTGGCTCAAGAAGCTCTTGGATTGCTCAGATCACAAACCCTAGATGCAGATGACTTTGAACCAATGCAATGAATCAAAAATGTGGTATGAGATGCTTTGTTTGTATTTATGCATATGAAATGATCACAAGCCATGGTGTGAATGGGTGAGGGAAAATTTGGGGTGTTTACAGCTGCCCCTATTCAAACATGAGTTAGCTGTGCGGGATGTAAGCGACGGCTTATCAGGCAAACAAGATAACTTGTGGTTGAATACCAATGACAGTCCAAAATTTGCACTCATAGAATGAAGAAGAAAAGGGATATAGATTGTAAAAGGAAAATAAAGTATAATATAAAGTGTGGGCGGTAGAGGACGACCATCGAGCAGAGGACGACTGCTGGGGAGAGAGCAATGACGGGGACGGCCGACATGCTGGAAAAAAGTGGGAAGTAAAGCAATGACGGGGACGGCCGACATGCTGGGGATATAAGAGATTATGATGGGGACGGCCATCAGGACTCTCTGGGGAATTATAGGTAAAAATAAATGATGAGGTGTGGTCATCGGGTTCATAAATTAATGCAAACAACGATGGGGACGGCCATCGGGCTAAACTGATGAAGGACGATCATCAGGAAAAGGAAAAGGGACCACGACGGGGACGGCCATCGGGTTAAAGAATAAATGAAATAACGATGAGGGACGGTCATCAAAGGTGAAGGACGATCACCTAGCAGGGGACGGCTGCTCTGTTGGGGATAAGATGAGGGACGATCATCTAAGGTGAAGGACGATCACCTGGCAGGGTACGGCTGCCGAAAGTATCGCGACATAGGACGAATGTCGGATAAAAGGTCAACGATGGGGACGGCCATCAGATGGGCATGATGAAAGACGATCATCAAGAGGTGAAGGACGATCACCTAGCAGGGGACGGCTGCTCTCAAGGTTTATCATGACATAGGACGAATGTCAGATAAAAAAGATCAACGATGGGGACGGCCATCGGATAAAAATGATGAAGGACGATCATCAAGAGGTGAAGGACGATCACCTAGCAGGGGACGGCTGCCAAATATCACGATATAGGACGAATGTCGGATAGAAAAGATCAACGATGGGGACGACCATCGGATGAGCATGATGAAGGACGATCATCGAGAGGTGAAGGACAATCACCTAGCAGGGTACGGCTGCTCTCAGGGTTTATCATGACATAGGACGAATGTCAGATAGAAAAGAAATTTTGCTTCGCTGGCGACCTACTGGGGAATAGTAAACACAGACGAGTGTTTATATCCAAGAAATAAAAGGTATAAGTGTTTTGACGTTGTGTATAGATTAAAGATGCGGACGAGCATCCCTAAGACTACGATACGGACGAGTATCGGGAAGAAACAAATACTGACACGTGTTCAGAGATGATGATACGGACGAGTATCAACTGGTTAATAAGGAACACGGACGAGTGTTGATTCTGAGGAGACTCTTCTGGGGAGAAGTAGACACAGACGAGTGTCTAAATTCAAGAAGACACGAGTGTTTGACACGATGTATGGATTAAAGATGCGGGCGAGTATCAGGTAGAAACAAACGCTTGACGCATGTTCTGGGATGATGGTACGGACGAGTACCAACTGGTTAACAAAGAACACAGACGAGTGTCGAATCTGAGGAATAATAAGTGATATATACAAGATACAAATGAGTATCTGTATGAGTGAGACAAGAGTAATAAGTATGGATGGTGTATAGACGGGTGTCTAACCTGCTGGGGAGAGTGACACGGATGAGTGTCAAAAGAGAAAAGTATAGTATAAACAAGTATCCGATATACAAAGCGTTTAGGTTACTGTGCTGGGGAAAGTGACACGGACGAATGTCGAGGAATTGTGTATGTATGTATCTGTGAGTGCAAAGAGGACGCTTTGGCTTTCTACTGGGGATATGATGACACGGACGGGTGCCACAAGGAGTATGTATTGTTATTTGTGAGCGCAAGGCAACTGTTTTAGCTCTCCGCTGGGGAAACTGGGGAGCATCTTGTATATTCTTTGATGGATTGTCATTATTCACAAGTGTTTGATTCAGAATATGGCTTATGATTATGCAATATGTTTGATTTTTGCCGTAATGCTCCGCTTTAGGCGGAATGCTACGCTTTATGGGGTGATCATGATGCGAATGCTATGATCATGCAAAAGATAACGATCCGGGATTCGGATCCCTGTTACTACGAAGATCTCTGGCTGATCTTGCTTGAAATGGACATCCCAGCTGGGGTTGAGATCATTGGTAGATCCGTCATGTATGACTCTGCTTGGGGATATAGGTCACTGATAGACCTGTCTTGGTAATGAAGGACCCAGCTGGGGTTTGTAGAAGCTTTCTTCACTCTGTTGTGATTCCTTTGCGCGTTGCTCTTCTGGATAGAGGCTGAAACTCTGTGGGGAGATGGTTTCCCGGCCTTTGCACTTGGCTGCGGAGGAATAGTGGATGGCAACTCGGCTGGGGAAGGAAAAAGACCATGGGAAGGTCTTCCTGGAGATTTCTGTAGGTGTTCTGTTGAAGATGATACTTGACAACTCAGCTGGGGAAAAAGCATCTCCGGTGCTAAGACTGAGTAGATAAAGATTTCCCAACTTGCTGGGGGCGAAGCTTTCATGCCCCATGTCGTGCTTTGTGTGCCTGCAATCCTGTAAAGATAGAGAAACGCACAAGTAATCCCGAGGTATCCCTTACCGGATTCCGTCGTAGGAGTTTAGACACTCCCGGGAGTAAGTATATTTCCTGCAAGCACGTATTCTTTGGAAAGAAAACATCCGTATTTATGCAATCAGTATCTCAAAGACATCGGACATTTTGCAAATAAAAATAAAATGTACGAGACATGACTAAAATCTGATTTTATTAATTCGTATGCCCTGAATTGGCAAGATACAGTCAAAGAAACAAATCCCCTAAAATGAGGAGATTGTTACAAATTGAGAAACGAAATGTTGGCAATGTTGATGACGCTCCCAGGAGCTTCCCCTTTGCTATGACTCGTATGGCATCTGACGTTCTTCTCGTCTTGCTTTCTGAAGAAGGCTGATTCTGAAAGAAGCTTGATCCTTTCGAAGCTTACCAAGTTGTAAGTGATACAGATGAATTCAGAATGCAGTTGTTCGCTTATTCCCTTATTTTTGCATGGATCGCCCTTTCGAGTTTTCAATCCATCGGGATACCCATTTTTGCCTGAGTTGTCCAATGCGGCTTTTCAACTCAGCGAGTGTACATTTTTTTGTTTATTTTCCCTTACTTTTGCCCGAGTCTTTTATTCTGTTTTTGACTCGCCGGGATGCCCTATTTTTGCCTGGACTTACATTCTGTTTTTATGTCCAGCGGGTCATTTTTATGCGAAGTATTTTTTAACTGCATCTGAATTCACAGGGGACGGGAAGTCTTCACCATCCATAGTGCTGAGCATGAGTGCTCCATCGGAGAAAACTTTCTTTACTACGAATGGTCCTTCATAGTTCGTAGTCCACTTGCCCATGTGGTCTGTGTGAGGAGGGAGGAGTCTTTTCAGCACAAGATCTCCTACTTGGTACTCTCGGAGCCTGACTTTCTGATCGAAGGCTTTCTTCATTCTCTTCTGATATAGCTGTCCATGACAGATTGCAGCCAATCTTTTCTCTTCAATCAGACTCAGTTGTTCGTATCGGGATCGAACCCACTCTGCTTCGTTCAGCTTAACATCCATCAGTACTCGTAGGGAGGGTAATTTAACTTCAACTGGTAGGACTGCTTCCATACCATACACAAGCTGATACGGTGTTCCCCAGTAGATGTTCTGATTGATGTGCGGTACCCATGCAAGGCAAATGGTAGCATCTCATGCCAGTCTTTATAAGTGACTACCATCTTCTGCACAATCTTCTTGATATTCTTATTAGCTGCCTCAACAGCGCCATTCATCTTTGGCCTGTAAGGAGAAGAATTGTGGTGTTGGATCTTGAAGTCCCGGCACAGCTCTGTCATCATTTTGTTGTTTAAGTTGGAACCATTATCAATAATGATCCGCTCCGGCACTCCATACCGACAGATGATGTCTCTCTTCAGAAATCGGGCTACCACTTGCCTTGTAACATTTGCATAGGAAGCTGCTTCAACCCACTTGGTAAAATAGTCAATGGCTACCAAGATGAATCTGTGGCCATTCGAAGCAGTTGGTTCAATCCTGCCAATTATGTCAATGCCCCACATAGCAAAGGGCCAAGGTGAAGGCATCACATTCAAAGGATTGGGAGGCACATGCACCTTATCCGCATAAATCTGGCATTTATGGCATTTTCTGGCGTAGGCACAACAGTCGGCGTCCATTGTGATCCAGTAATAACCTGATCTTAGCAACTTTTTAGCCATTGCATGTCCTCCAGCATGGGTACCAAAGGATCCTTCGTGCACCTCGTGCATCAACAAGTCTGCTACTGTTCTATCAACGCATCTGAGGAGTATCATATCAAAGTTTCTTTTGTACAGGGAACCATCAGTATTCAGGAAGAAACTACCAGCTAGTCTTCTCAAAGTCTTCTTATCATTGGGAGATGCCCCTGGTGGGTATGTTTGATCCTCCAAGAAGCACTTAATGTCATGGAACCACGGCTTATCATTTTTGACAATATCTGCTGAGAATACATATGCTGGTCTGTCGAGTCTGGACACCGAAATCCGAGGCACAAAGTTGGCAGCTTGAACTTTGATCATGGATGAAATGGTAGCCAGAGCATCTTCAAACTGATTCTCGTCTCGGGGAATATACTCAAGCTTGACTGTTGTAAGGAAAGTTAACAACCTCCTTGTATAATCCCTGTAAGGTATCAGATGATCCTGGTGGGTGTACCATTTGCCGTTGGTTTGATTAACTACCAGAGCTGAATCTCCGAATACAGTCAAAGTCTTGATCCTGAGGTCAATGGCTTCCTCAAGACCCATAATGCAAGCTTCGTATTCAGCTTCGTTGTTAGTACAGTTAAAGGTGATTTTTGTCGAGAAAGGCATGTGAACTCCCTTAGGTGTAATGAGTACTGCACCAACACCACGACCATTCATATTAGCATCCCCATCAAACATCATAGTCCATTCTTCTTCCGGGTCAGGCCCTTCAGTGTGAACAGGCTCTTCATGATCTTTTGCTTTTATGAACATGATGTCTTCATCAGGGAAGTCAAATCTCATAGGCTGGTAATCATCAATAGGTTGCTCAGCAAGATAATCAGACAATACACTGCCCTTGATGGCTTTCTGAGATGTGTACTGGATGTCATATTCTGTGAGGATCATCTGCCATCTTGCAACCCGTCCGGTAAGTGCTGGCTTCTCAAAAATGTACTTAACTGGGTCCATCTTCGAGATCAATAAAGTAGTGTGGGTCAACATATACTGTCTCAGTCGGCGAGAAGCCCACGCTAAAGCACAACAAGTTTTCTCGAGTAGTGAATAACGTTGTTCACAGTCGGTAAACTTTTTGCTCAGGTAGTATATTGCATACTCTTTTCGACCAGACTCGTCATGCTGGCCCAGCACACACCCCATTGATTCTTCTAATACTGTTAAGTACATTATCAGAGGTCTTCCTTCAACTGGAGGCATAAGTATTGGAGGTTCTTGCAAGTACTCTTTGATCTTGTCAAAAGCCCTCTGGCAGTCTTCGTTCCACCTGACCGTCTGTTCTTTTCTTAACAGCTTGAACAAAGGTTCACAGGTTGCTGTAAGGTGAGATATGAACCTTGAAATGTAGTTCAATCTACCTAGAAACCCTCGAACTTCTTTCTCAGTTTTCGGTGCAGGCATTTCTTGAATGGCCTTGACTTTATCAGGGTTAACCTCAATCCCTTTCTCGCTTACAATAAATCCCAACAGCTTACCAGATCGCACCCCGAATGTGCACTTGTTGGGGTTCAATTTCAGTTGGTACTTCCTTAGACGCTTGAATAATTTCAGCAGATTTACCAGGTGGTCTTCTTCTGTGAGGGACTTGGCAATCATGTCATCCACATAACATTCAATTTCTTTATGGATCATGTCGTGGAATAATGTTACCATAGCCCGTTGATAGGTTGCACCAGCATTCTTCAGTCCGAATGGCATCACCTTGTAACAAAATGTGCCCCAGGGTGTGATGAAAGTTGTCTTCTCCATGTCTTCAGGTGACATTTTGATCTGATTGTATCCTGAAAATCCGTCCATGAAGGAGAACACCGAGAACTGAGCCGTATTATCAACCAATACATCAATGTGAGGTAATGGGAAATCATCTTTCGGGCTGGCTCTGTTCAGATCCCGGTAGTCAACACACATTCTCACTTTTCCGTCTTTCTTAGGCACAGGTACTATGTTAGCAACCCACGGTGGATAGCTAGTTACAGCAAGGAACCCGGCGTCCCATTGCTTTTGCACCTCTTCCTTTATCTTCATTGCCATATCCGAGCGAGTACGGCGCAGCTTCTGTTTTACTGGCGGGCAGTCTTCTCTCAAAGGCAGCTTGTGCATAACGATATCGGTGTCCAACCCTGGCATATCCTGGTAAGACCAAGCAAACACATCCACATACTCCCGAAGCATATCAATCAGTTGCTCTTTCAATGAATCTTGTAGGCAGGCCCCGATCTTAACCTCTTTCACGTCTTCTTCCGTACCAAGATTAACCGTTTCAATCTCCTCCTGATGAGGAGTGATAACCTTCTCCTCTTGCCTTAAAAACCTGGCTAGCTCTTCAGGAAGCTCATATTCTTCTTCAACCCCTTCATCTGCTTGATTGATTGGATTGTCAAAGTCATACGAAGTCATAGCCGTGCTGTTGTCGGTGCAGTCTGAAAGGCACTCTCTGCAAGGGTTTAGATTGTTCATTTTAGTGATTGATTTTAATCTTTGTTTAGAAAAAAGTGAAATAAAGTCATCATTTTGAAAACATTGCCATTTTATTTTTGTACAAAAAGAAAAATGAAAAACAGTGAGCAGAAAAGAAGAAAGACTCATTTGCAAAAGACGTCCGATATTCATTGATTGATCTATTTGCACAAAATTACAAGATGGCCCGATTACAAAATGAGTCTTGTCATCTTGGGCAAGATGCAAGACTTGATGCATGCTTAAAAAATACAGGAAATAATAATTACTCTGCAGGAGTAACCCTTATAATTTCCTGGGAAGACCAGTTTGAGATACGGCTCCCCGGGATCCTTGGACGTATCCAGCTCTCCAGGTTGCGCTCATCTTCCGACTCATCTTCCAAGTTGTTTACTGCATCATGGGTGAGCATCCCTCCACTAACAAAACTGGGCTTCTTAGCAGCCTCTAATTGATCTTGTTGAGTTGGTTTGTAACCCAACCCAAATCTGTCCTCTTTCTTCTCCACGGGCAGCAACTTGCCCCAGCCTTGGGCAGTCCCCTCTTCAACAACCTTCCTGGCTTGCTGATAAGATGTTATGGAAGTTCCAAGTACAGCAGATGCTTCATTAATGTTCAGGGCTTCAAATCCCTGGCTCATGGTTTCATGGATCTCTCCATCCATCTCAATATATTTGTATGTAGCCAGATGGCTAACAAAAATATCTTCTTCACCACAGATAGTGATGATCTGGCCCTCCCACTCGAATTTCAACTTCTGGTGAAGGGTAGACGTAACTGCGCCAGCGGCATGGATCCAAGGTCTACCCAACAAACAGCTGTAGGCCGGCTGAATGTCCATCACATAGAAGGTAATTTTAAAAGTCGGCGGGCCAATCATCACAGGCAGATCAATCTCTCCTAGCACTGATCTCTTAGAGCCATCAAATGCTCTCACCACCAAGTTACTTGGACGCAATGCCAAGCCATCATACTCCAGCTTCACCAAGGCTTTCTTTGGTAAGACATTGAGTGAAGACCCAGTGTCTACCAGTACATGTGATAGAACAGCACCCTTGCATTCAAGAGTGATGTGTAAAGCCTTGTTGTGGTTACACCCCTCAGTTGTTAAATCAGCATTGGTAAAACCCAATCCATGGCTGGTATTGACATTTGCTACCACGGTCTCCAGCTGATTAACGGTGATCTCCTCTGGCACATACGCTGCGTGCAAGACTTTTAGTAATGCATTCCGGTGAGCTTCGGAACACATCAGCAGGGATAGAATGGAGATTTTTGAGGGAGTTTGGTGAAGCTGATCCACCACCTTGTAGTCACTTCTCTTTATAATCCTCATAAACTCGTCCACATCTTGCTCGAAAGACGTCTTTTGAGTTTCCTTGAGGATGGGCTCTTCAGATATTACACTCTTTCCCTTTGCTTTGGCAGCAGCTTCTGCTTCGGCATTAGGTCTTTGTGATTGCGAGGCAAAAAGGCGTCCGCTTCTGGTGAAGCCTCCGCCTCCCCCAACATTGTCAATCTGTGGAGAGGAAGTTGAAGAGTCAAGAGTGATTTTCTCCCCCATTGTAGTAAAGGTCAGAGCCATAATGCCAAGGGATGGCATTACTGCTTTCATATGGAACTGGTCCAGGTACCGTGATGGTAACCGGACTGACTACAGCAGAGGAGGGTGTTGGAATAGTGTGTGGATCATAGTAGATGGTTACTGGTGACCTGGCGGGAGATGCCACTGTTTGTTGTTGAAAATTGTTGTTAGGAGAAACATAGGACGGATCATAATAAATGGTGACTGCTGAGATGTCTGTTGGCGTTGTAGAAGATTCTGAATAAAGGGGTGATGATGTTGTAGAAGAGATGGTGGTAGATATCTGGTTTGTTGAAGTGATAGATGAAGCATTTGTTGATGAAATTGAAGAATTGTTTGGAGTGATTGTTGTTGCAGTTGTAGGAGATTCAGGAATTGTTGTCAGAGAGATTGCTGGATTTGAAGGTGTTGATGTTGTGATTTGAAGTAGGCCACTCTGGATAAGACCATCTATACCGCTTCTCAAGTTATCACACCCATTTACCGAAATGTTGCAATAACCACACCCGAGCTCACACCCGGGGAATATCTGGCATTCTAAGAGTTGAGCTTTAATCTCTACCAGGGGTGTCCGAATCTGCCCAACATTGGTTATTAAGAAAGACAGCTTATCTTCCTCAATAGCATTAATTCTAGGTCCTCCGTGGTGGGGCATGGGGTTCTTGTTGACATTTGGCGGGGGTGCGAAGTTTAGAGCTTTAGAGTCTACCAAGTCTTGTACCTTCATTTGTAGGGCTCTGCATTTCTCTGTACTGTGGCCAGGTGCACTGGAGTGAAAAGCACATCTGGCGTTGGCGTCGTAATTTCTTGGCATACTGGAAGGATCTGGTGGTGCCAACGTCCTTAACTCAACCAATTTGAGCTTCAGGAGCTGTGGCAATAAAGCGGCATAAGGCATAGGGATTGGATCAATCACCCTATTGGCCTGAGATGGTCTCTGCTGAAAAGGTCTTTGTTGATTATTGTTGTTGTTGTTGTTGTAGTTTCTCTGAGGCGGATATTGAACTTGTTGCTGGTAGTGGGGTTGTTGTTGTGGTTGATATGCTGGTTGCTGAGGAATTGGAGCGGGAATAGTGACAGCTGCCACTGACCTATGATCATACTGGGGCCTGCCCCTGTTGGTATGAATAGCATTAGTCTCACCGGTTCTTCTCGGGCCCACAAAAGGCTTTCTGGGGTTGCTGGACGAGCTCGCACCATTGTCAGAAATCTTGTCCATCTTTAATAGGCTTTCAATCCTTTCTCCAGCTATGACTACGTCAGCGAAGCTGGTGGAAGAAAAGGCAGCTAGCCTGTCAATATATGTCCCTTGGAGGGTGTTCATAAACATGTCGGCCATTTCCCTTTCCGACATGGGTGGCTGGACAGCAGCAGCAAGCTGTCTCCACCTTTGGGCGTATTCCCGGAAGCTTTCCCTGGATGATTGAGACATTCCCATCAGGAGGGTCCTATTAGGAGCCATATCCAAGTTGTATTGGTACTGTCTGATGAAGGCCTCAGCTAGGTCCTTCCAGCATCTGATGGTTGCTCTGGTCAAATGAGAGTACCACTCCCTTGAGGCTCCAGTTAAACTGTTTTCGAAATAAAACACCCACAGCTTTTCATTCATGGTGTATGCTTTCAGCCTCCCCAGAAAGGATTGTAAGTGGGTTCGTGGACAGGAAGTTCCGTTGTACTTCTCGAAGCACGGAGGTTTAAACTTGTGGGGAATCCTTACCCCATCCACTAATCCCATGTCCATGACATCAAAGCCCAGGGAATTCTGAGACTCCAGAGATCTCAATTTCTCAGCAATTTCATCCAGCCTTCTGTCATAGGCTTCATCCCCAGCTCCCATTACAGTGAATTGATCCTCTTGGGGGTCTTCTTGTAATACTCTGCCCGCAGTAGCATTCCCTTGCACATTAGCAGGGATGTTGATCTCTGGATGAAGGTGGGGCCCATACACAGGTGGATTAACATGAGGCTGAACCCTCTCATTGTTGCTTGTTCCTCCAGTCCCTAAATGGGGTTCCTCTTGGGTCTGCCTTTCTACCAATGCCCTTAATCTTTCTTGGCTTTGAGCCAGGCCATTCATCACCTCCATGAACTGAGTCATCTGATTTCTCATCTCCAATCTCTCATTGGCCATTTGAGTCCTGACCTCTGTAAGGTCCTGCTGTACTTGGTCCATTTGTATACCCGGAAGGTTGTTGCGAGTAGGATATCTGTGTGGACGGTTGAGTGGGAACACCCGTCGGCGAGCAATAGTTCCTGAATCACAACAGAGTTAGTAACAAACAAAACAAAACCTACAAAACAAAACAAAAGTTAGTATGCAATGCAGTATGCTTATTTGTTTCCAAGGTATCCGGCTTGGCATTTGGTTTTGACCTTTCCAGACCCTGAGGAAGATGTTTTGATGTTGCTTGGGAGAAAAGAAATCCAGATGAAGTAAACTAATGAATATATTACAAAATGGTGAATCATACATAGTTTGTTTTTTTACAATACATGCCCCTGAAGGGTCAAAACACAACATAAAAAAGAAAAGTACATGAAACGAAAGCAACAACAAGCAAAAGTCAGGCACTAAGACCAAATTCATCCTCTTTAACTTCCTTCAGAAGTGCTTCAGTTACCGGATCAGCTGGATGCTCTGTGAGGTTCCTGATAAGAAGATTCCTGGTGGTGATAGCAGTGGTTAGATTCTTGTGTCTGCTTTGGTCCTTTGACCTCTTCACACCAGCCCTAAGCTTCAATTCTGAGATTTCCCTCTGGGCTGCTAGCAGAGCCTACTGTTGCTCCTTTGCACTGGCCTCCAACTGCTCAATCTTGTCCTAAGTTCTCTTATCTTCCTGAGTGCGAGCTTCAGTGATTCTGACCCACCTAGCTTGACTTTCTTTCAGATAGAGATCAGTCCTAGCCTTCTGGAACTGGGCCTCTTTACAGGCATTCTTCAAAATTTGCTCTCCAGCCCTTGACTTCTTGATGTAGTCCTCTGACTTCTCAATCCTGGCTAGATGCTCCACCTTAAGCTTTTCTAACCTTTCAATGTCCAGACGACCATCACTCCTCTCCCAGAGGGTTCTCTTCAGGGCCTGAGACAGATTCTCATTCCTCTCTTTTAGCTTCTCAAACTCTTCCAGGCTGACAGTGGCTGGAGGTGGTGCTGTGGATGGTCCAGGTGCATCCTCAATGGTGAAGGGCATCCCAGAAATTTGAGCCCTAGCATGAGACCACTCATGATACTGAGCTGAGGCCACATTGTTGCATCTCCCAAGAATGGTCATCCCTTTGGTCTGGACATTGTCCCAAGCCCAGGATGCTTGCCTGACAATAGCCAGATTAGGCTTAATCTCACAAATAAAGGGTCTCAGCTAGATCTTGCACCCTAGGAGGGTGGATTAATGCATAGCCCAATTGTCTTTTGAATAGCAGAGGGTTGTAGTTGATGCAACCCTTCACTCCTATCAGAGGTACATTGGGGAACTGCCCACAACTAGTAATGATGTCCCTGCCCTTGGTGCTCTGGGCGCACCACCTGATGTCATCTGAGGTCAAAGCAACAAGCCTTCTAGCCCAATTCTTCTGTTGGTGAGGATTCAAGAATGCATCAGTCTTGGGCAAGTGTTTGAGCAGCCAGGTATGGAACAGGGGAGCACAGCATCTCACCAGCCTTCCTCTTTGCTTTTCATTCCTTTGGTGAACAGAGTAGTAGAAATCTCCCAGTAAGGTGGGCACTGGGTTCCTCAGAATGAAAAGATGAATGGCATTCTTGCTAATAAACTTAGGCTCATCTGCAAATAATATAACCCCATATATGCTGAGGGCCAACAATTCACAGACTATCTTCCATTCTCCCAAGGAGGTCTTCAGGATAGCCTGAGAAGTCAAGAAATCCAAGTGTAGACCAGAGATTCCAGCCTTTGCTGTCATGTTCTGCTCAATCAGTATAGGTTCCAGATAAAGTGCTTTTGCCACTTCTTCATTACTGGGAAAAGCCATCTCAGGGTTGAAGGGGACACCACCCCTGACAGGTACACCAATCAGTGATGAATACTCTTCCAACAAGGGCCCCAACTGAAAATTTTGGAAGGTGAAGCATCTCAAAGGAGGATCATAGAACTGTAGACAAGTGTGAATCAAGCTCCTCTGAGAAGGGTCCAAATCCATAACCACATCAAGGATGCCTCCATAATGTTCTCTGAATAGTGGTATATGGTCTGGAGTAATAAGGGCCTGGACCTTCCTGATGGCAGTCAGCTCAGGCTCAAAGAAATGATAGGAGATGTTGCTCTTCTTGGGTGCCATGTCTGCTGATGAAGAGCTGAAACAAATACTGATGATGGAGACTATCACTGGAGATGAGCCACTGATAGGCTGATACTGGTGATGCAGGTGACTGAAGCAGGTAGCTGATGAAGGTAGCTGAAGCAAATGACTGGTGAGCAAGGGCCTATGCAGATGAAGGGGTCAAAACCAATCCAAATGTAATATGGATACCCTGAAAAACAAATAAACACATGTCAAATGATGCAATGATGATGTATGCAAATGATATGCAAGGGTTTGTGATCAAGTTGGATCTGATTACTGCCTTGGTATAAGTCCATGTATGTCTAAGAAGTCCAGATGGAGGTTCATAAGTCCAGTAACCAAGGTGGGGGACTCAAATAAAGAGTCACATATCCAGGGTTAAATCACAAGAACTGTCCAAAGTGAAGCATTCTCAAACACAATAAGTATCAGGGTATGCTGAGGTCAAGGGTACCTGCAAACCTGTAAACAGCCCAACCCCCTCACAGGTGGTGTTCTAAAGCAAGGATCCTCAGATTTGGATCAGTTATGAGAAGTGTAAACACTTCTAACCCGGAGGTACAGTGTTTACAATAACCATAAAAGACCCTCCTCTAATTCACCCCAGTTTCTGAAGGTCATAATAAAGGTCATCCAGACTTAGCAGGCTTCCCAGATAGCCCTAGCACTACAGGAGATCTGTAGCACAGAGTTCTCAAGAAGAAACCCATATCTGAACCGTGTTTCATATTCCCGCACCAGACCGAAATGGAATGGGAAAGAACATGAACCACTCTAGCCTAGGTGTCACTCAGGTCCCAGGTATAGGACCTTAAACTCTCAATAGAACACCCACCCACCAAAACAGAAAACAGATCCAGCCAGATAGCAGTATGACAGTATGATGTATATAAAGCTGTAAAGAAAGCAATAAATAACTGTACAATAAAGCAGTAAATAAAGCAAATATACAAACACAAATAGCACATAACACCCCAGTAAACACAAATCAAACAAGCGCTAGGAGGAACCCACAAAAAGAACCAGAAGCCCTGGTTACAGTATAAGGGTCCCCAGCAGAGTCGCCAAGCTGTCGCTCCCAACAAATGAGGCTAACTCAAATGAGGTACAGACGCGAACGGTCGGCGAAAGGATGAAATGAGAACACACAGGAGTGAACTCAAGAGAAATGAAAGAGTCGCCAGCTAGGCATTTTTATCCCGAAGGAAAGGTAATACTGCATAAACCTAGAAAGATATGGATAAGACGGTTGCGAACCAGAGAGACTGAGAAAGGGGGTTGGTTACAACCTGGGAAGGTATTAGCACCCAGATTGTCCGTCGTACTCGACGGGATCCACGCTTAAAAGATTTGTGTTTTAAAGGGGTAGTGTCAGTGCGATTTGTGTATAAAAGAGCTGGAAAAGGATGTACAGGTGTCAGTGTAAAAGAAATGTAAAATGGAGTATGTGAAGTGTCAGTGTAAGAAATGAATGGAATGCTCAAGAATATAAGGCTAAAAGAATGATACTAGAAAGAGGGGGAATATACAGAGACTTTTGTTCGATAACAATTAAGTTATGCCTACGTATCCTCTTGTGCAATGAGGAAGTCAGAACACCGTAGTTCGACCCAAAGAGACTGAAAGATAAATTGACTTGTGAACTGCTTACTTATCTATGCTCAAGTGTATGACCTGTCTGGCTCAGGTGCAAACTGTCTTGCATTAGACGGAAGAAGCAAGTTCTCGTTTATGAGTGAATGAGGTGAGAAAAGAATCCCGGAGGAGACGATTATTGTTTGTTTTTGTATTTTCAGTCTTTTATTGCTTTTGAAAGTTTGCCATAAGTTAATGAGCTTAAGTCTAAATCAATGGATTAGTAAACTCATCACATCTTCCCTCTGATTAGGGGTAATGAGAGTACCTTAAGTGTGAAGTCAGCTTCTCACACTTAATCACCATGATGTAGGATTAAGATCATTAACCTACTTGTGATTATTTAGATGTTTTTGGTGTTTTTGTTTAGTGTTAAGTAATGAGATTAAGCCATAATCAGGGATTAAACAGACTCATTACACCATCCTAATAGAAGGATAATATATGAGAATGTTTAAGCCGAGGAAAGCTCCTCAACTTAATCCATGATTAGGGATTAAACTCATGACAAATCAAAGCCTTTGTTAAGTGGATTTTAGTTAATGATAAGATGAAGAAATGATTTTTATGATTTGTAAGACAACTTGAGGAGGACTTGTCCATTAACACTAGGGTTAGTCCTTCTTAACCAATTAAGGAAGAATTAGAACCCTAATGCAAGGCCCAAGTTACAAGCTTGATGTCTTGATGATTATTAGATGGATTGATTAAAGGAGTTAAACACATAAAGGGTTTAACACTTAGGATTAAAGTTATACACTCCATCCTAATAGAAGGATGCAGGCATAAGCTTAATCACAAAGCCTTAAAGCCTTTAGGGTTTAGTCCCTGATTGTGAGATGAAAAGAGAAGACTCAATGAGACACAAAGGTAAAAACTAAGAGGGGGACTAATCAAAACCCTAATTATTGTCATGCTTGGTTGTTCCTAAGGTTTGTGAGGTTTAACAAGAAAGATCTTCAGAGAAACCACCAGGAAGCAGATGAAAGGAACAAAGAGAAGCAAAGTAACTTGCTTCATTCAAGAAGACAAGTCACTTGAAGAAAGAAAGTAAGATGAAGAAGAAAGAGCAAGCTCAATCTCAAGCACAAGACAAAATGCAGCAATGATGCATAAGAGAGATGAAAAGAGATTGTAAGAAGTGAAGGCAAATTCACTTCTCAAAGTAACTTACCACCTGAAAAGTTAGTGAAAGAAAATGCAATGCAATGCAAAAATGAAATGAAATGGCATGATGCAAACCAAAACCAGAAGCATGAGTATGATGTTAATGATGCTAAGAGATGATGCAAACATGAGGCAAGTCATGAGGATGATCATACAAACATATGGATGCAAGAGAAGCATGCTTAGAAACATGTATGTACATGAAAAGTTATGAAATGCAAATGACATACAACATGGCAAATGAAAGATGCAATGATCAAACATGATTCTAACATGTCCTAAGATGTATTATGAATCAAATGGATGTACAAAATGTCAAGGCAAGTCATGGTATGCAAGCAAATGGAAGATGGATGCAAATGAAAGCCCAAATTAGGGTTTATGATCAATGCACAAAACAAAAATCAAAACTAGAGGCAAACATCATGATAAAAAATTGAAAATGCATTCAAAGGAACCCTAAACCTATACAAACTCACTTCCCAAAGGAGGGGTTCTAACTCTTAACCTAATGAGGGTTATGAATTTCTTAAGATTGCTAGGGTTTTAAGGTACCTTGTCAAGAAAAATGTCAAACAAATAGGAAATGCAAGATCAATTCATGCCCATTTAATCCTCTAAACTACATGCTATACAAGATGCAATGCAAGAAGAATCAAGGTCCAACTCTTAAAGGCTAGGCAGAAATGAATTTTTGAAGATTGGATCAAAATAATGCCTTGAAATGAAATTAATTCCATTGAAAATTGTCAAAAGACATCAAGATCAAAAAAGAAATTTGGTTTGAGAGTTGGACAATGTTTCTAAATGATTTTAAATGTTTCATGAATTTTTTTGTGATTTTTAAATACCTAAAAGCATTTTTAATTAATTAATTCTCATTAATTAATTAAAAATAAACTTTTAAATGATTTAAAAATAATTTTTAATGCAAAAAATAAAAATAAAAATGTTTTTGGTTTCTGAAAATTAATAAAAGCTTGAATAAAAATTTTCAGAATTTTTCAATGGTTTTTACTATTTTTAATAAAATGAACAAAACAAATGAGATTAAATGAAAATAAAAATGAATTTAATGAGAAGTATGTTGATCCAGTGGCCAGGATTCAAATGCTACGCGCGGGAGTTGACTGGCGCCAGATTTAAGGGCTAGAATTCAAACTGTTCAGATTAATATAAACTGGATTAATTAATTTAATTAAAAATGATTAGGGTTTTAATGAGAGATCCTGTCCACTCAAATGCGCGCGGGTCAGCCCTAGTCAACTCATCCTACGCTCCAGATTCAAACTTGCATTAATGACTCTGATTAGCCCTAAACAGATTCAGGTGGACGGAGAAGACTTCTGGTCGTCTTCTCCGGCGAGACCTTCATCCAAACTCTCTCAAATCTTCACTAAATCATGCCAAACTCTCCAGATCAACTCAACTAGACACCCTAAACAACAATCCAGCAACAAAATCCATTTATTTCTACTCAAGATCAAGATACGAATCAAAACATCAAAAACTGCAGAAATTTCAGGAACACGATACAAGCTCATTTCTCAATCTTTTTCAAAAGTAAAAGGCTCAGTGAACTCAGGGAAGCATGCTTTATCATTTAGAAACAAGAAATAAAGGTTCTGGAAAAATGAATTTCCATGGCTACCTGAATCGAAGCTTTCAAATCAGGGACTTTCTGGCCAGTTTCTTGCTTCCAATCAACTCCAATGGACCTCCTGAGAAGCTTTCAATGCTTATTTGAAGTTTATAATGGTTGGTTTGAAAGATTGCTGAAGTTCTGCTCAAAGAGGGGCAGAAATCGTATTTTGCTTTCAGTGAGTTTCAGGCTATGGTGATGGATGGTTTGTGATCAGTGAAGCATGTTGAGATTGTTTGTGAAGTTTGTTTGTGTGTTTGCAGCTTGTGTGATGAGTTTAGAAGAGTTTTGCAAATGGAGTGAAAACTTGGAACTAGGGCTTTTTTTGTGTTTTAGCCTCAAGTGTTATGTGCTTTGGCTTGCTTTTGATTTGTATAAACAAGTGTGATAGGTCAGAGAGTGGGTGCTGGCCTATTGTGATTGGTATGGGTCTTTGGCCAAAATGTCAACTTGATTTGTACTTGAGGTATGGGCAATGGTACAACTTGCTTTTTTGCTTGCTTTGGCTCAGCTGAGTTTAGGGAGAGCCATGTAATTGTTTATGAGATGATTCAGCAAGTTGATCAAGGTTTGTGTAGTGTTTTGCAAATTTCACAAAGTTTGATCCTTTTGGAAATTCTTGAGTTTCAAGGCATCAAAATGCAAAGTTCTTTGGCCCATTCTGAATTTTAGAGGTCATGTGATCATGTTGTGAAGAATTGGTACACATTTGAGGCCTTTAGAACACTTGATCATAGCATTTTGCAAAATGCCTCTTTGGTAGAAAACTTCAAATTATGTGATTTTAGCCAATTTTGACAAGCCATAACTTTTGATCCAAAATGAATTAGGTCAAGTTCTTGTACTTTTTGAAAAGGGAATGATCCATTCTATAACTTTCATGACCAAAGTTTTTCCATTTGAAGCATTTTTGAATCAAAAAGCAAGGGTTGAAAAAGTTTCCTAAAATGGCAATTTTCAATATAAGTCAACTTTCCCAAAAAGTCAACTTTGCAAATGACTTGAAATTCTTCAAATTTGTGAACTTCCAACATATTCTATGATCAAATAAAGATCATACACAATCAAAATGATGATGAACACCCTTTGGTTGGGTCATTGGGGGCCTCAGATGCCCTGATTTTACACTGACTTGCTCAAGAAGTCAACTCTTGATCAGATGACTTCCCCATGGAATTTCCTCATGAAAATTGATATGCATGATCCCTATACCATATAGAGACCAATAGAAACAAGAATGACCAAAAAATTTGGAGTTATGGCCTCTGAAACCAAAACCCTAATTCTAGGTCATCTGTGTAGTCAAACCTGGCTCTGCTTCCATGCCATTCTCAGTTCTTGTGATTCCTTGACATTCTTGACTTTGAGGGGATATAATATGATTCTTGAACATACATGGACCCCTTTGAAGTGATTGATGACCTTTGGGGTGGCTCAAGAAGCTCTTGGATTGCTCAGATCACAAACCCTAGATGCAGATGACTTTGAACCAATGCAATGAATCAAAAATGTGGTATGAGATGCTTTGCTTTGGTATGAGATGCTACAGTCCAGAACTCCGGTTGAAATTCAACCGGAGCCACCAGACGACAACGCGACGAACGATAAACCTAAAATCGTAAATGTCGTCGCAGTCGCATAAACCACCGTACAAAGGCAGAAACACCGTACCAAAATCCTAAACATTTGAGACATATGTCATATTGGTTCCAAACTTCATCCTAACCGCATGCAACTACTTTGTTTACTAGAATCAAAAGCATAATCAAACAGAAAATGAAAAAACTTACAGGTTTAAGAAAAGTTCTTGTGTGCCTGGATGGTCTCCTCGGAAGGTGCGGTGGTTGACGACTGAATTCGAGCACTTGATTATAGCGAGCAGCGAAGCGAAGAGCGAAAAGTGTGAAGCTGAAGCCCAGTGTCATATTTATAGCTTCCACTAGAAAATGCAGGATCCCATGAGACCTACTGCCTATAAACGATGCACTCATTACCCAGGGACAGTCGTAGAGTAGCCATCATTACACATTAAATGCACACACATCCCTAGGTGCAGGCGTGACACAACGTTTCAGCATAACGATTGGGCTCCTCGTACAAACGAATACGTTGTAACGACCAAACAAACACGAGCTCAATCGCTCTAAGTCGGAAGATGACAACATCTTTAGTTTCAACCTCACCCCGATCACATCCAACCACCCTTAAGTCGTCACTTCTACGGCCAGAAGCAATGACTTGGGGGCTCCTGTTCCGGAATGGGCCAAGGACTAGGCGTGTGTAACACGGTGGGAGAACTGACTTTAGTTAAATGTTGCGGATAGCAAGAGTCACTACCGACTTTTATTTTATCCAAAAGGAAAGGACATAAAAGAACAGGAAAAACCTTAAAAAGATTTTGAGTTCGGGGGGTAGGTTATACAAAAGGAAGGTGTTAGCACCCTTTATATCCATGGTTATCCATGGGCTCTTAGTTACTTAGCTCACTTTAAATTGTTTTGAGAAAGGTGTAGTGTGTGATTAAAAATTTTCTAAGTACTTTATAATGATCCTCGTATGGATGTATATAAAGACTTTGTTTTGAAAATTTGTTTAAAATGTAAAGTGTAAAATGTATTTTGAAAAGGTGAGCAAGTAATTAAGAGAAACCTACCCTATATTAAGTCTTTACTGTTCTTATTTTCTTTCAATGGTAAGACTATCCCTATTATTAAGGAATAGGTAGTCATTACCTTGGATGTGAGAAGGGACATGTATAAGGACAATCTGAATGTAGGCAACTGTAAGGTGTCTTTAGCAATTCGTAGGGACTTATCATCTTTTATTCGAAGGGACAAGATCATTTATCGTAGGCAACCTCAAAGGGACTTGATCTTATAAACTGAAGGGACTTGATGATATTTATGAAGGGACTTTGCTTAAGACACCTTACTTAACCTTAGAAATAGGCAACATGAGAGGTAACCTTAGAAAGTGCAAGATGGCGATCAAAGATCGACTTACGTGTGTTAGTGTTCATATTCCAATATTTATCTTTTTAAATTAGTTATTCTAAGTTAATTTTAATCACAAACATGTTATGCACACCCTAGAATTACTAACCATACAGTTAATATATTTACAATAAAAATAAAGCAAAAATATAAACCTAAACTATTACAAAGCTTTGGGATAGTTACAATATAATCGAAAAAATAATAATAACGATAAAATAGAAAATAAATAAGCAATAATTTAAATGGTTAGTAATAATGAAATAATAATAATAATAAAAGGGTTAGTAAGAATAAAAATAAAAATTTAATAGAAAATATTATTTTTAAGTTGAATAAACATTTAGAAATTTTTTAGAAGAAATTATAACAATTATAATAATAAACAAATAATAATTACTTATAACAAAAAATGATTAATTATTTAATTATAATTTAGAACAAAAATTAATTAAGTTAAATGTTAAAGTTAATAAAAATTAGGGTTAATAAAAAATTAGGGTTTTGAAAAAAATTAGGGTTTATGTTTTAGGTTTAAATAGTTAATTAAAACTTAAATAAATTATTTACAAATTATAAATAATAAAATTATATACAAAATTATTTATTAAAACATATTATGATATTTATAAAAATATAAATTTGATTAATATTTAAAATAGAGTTTTTTAATTTTAATATAAAACAAATTAAATAATTAGATAATATATAATTAAAATAATTAAGAAAATAGCAAAACAAAGTTTTAAAAAAAATGGGGGAGGCCTGGATTTGAACCCAGGACCTCCCCATTACCAGTTTGATGGGGTTCCACTGGGCTGCACAAGCTTAGTTGATATGGAATGAACTCAAGCCCTTATATCATAAACCTGAAAAACAAGAAAATCAATGAATAAAAAAGAAAAAACCTGGGGATCGAACTCAGGTCCTGAAGTCCATATGCGTACACCAAAAGCCATTGGGCCACCTGCGCGTTTGTGATATAATACACACACAATTGATAAAATATTAAAACTAAAATTTGAAATCAGAATTTCGCGCTTCTTTAGTCATCTTCTTCTTTGAATTCGCAGATTTACCTGCGAATTTTCCTACGAATTCTCTTACGAATTTTCATGCGCGTCACAACCTGAGAAACTCAATCTATACGAAATACGTGAAATTTCATCCAATTGGTTAGATCAACATGATCCTTACAGCACACACAATTCAATCATGTTCTTATTATTCATTTATATTAAGTGAATTAGGAAGCCCTAATCTAGAGGTATAAACCCTAATAATGGCAGAACGGTATTCCGGCCAGGGAGCTTCACGAAAACTATCCAAAAAGCATCTATGGATCATAACAAACATAAATCAGGCATTAAATTCAAACAATAGTGGTTAATTATACGAAAACGAAAAAATGAAAAAGAAGGAGAAAATGTGATTCGGTTTGTGCTTTTCATGGCACTATGAATGATGATGATGGTTGCTACATGATCAATGAATCATCAGGAAGCTATTGCAATCTTTAAATTGTCCTGAAAGTACCTCTAGCTTTGAAACCGAATCAAGCTTTTGTATGAATTTTTTGAAGTTGTATTTGATGTTCTTGACTGCCAAAATTCGTGTCCCCTCTGTTTGTTTATGTTGTACATATATAATAGGACCTAATTAGGTCAAAAAATCAAATCCCACTTTGGACTTTTGGATAACTTGAGATTGAAGAAAGATATGCTTCAAAATATTGAAAAAATTTGATATCTTCTTACTATTTTTGGTTGATCTGATCTTATATAATCTCAATCATCTCTAAATGGTGTTTATGACTTTCTAGAATCACAATCTCATCTAAATATTTGATTTATATATTTTATTTTGATTTAATTTGCATTTTAATGAATAAAATTCAAATAAATACTAAATAAAAAATAAAAAATCAGAAAATGCTTGGATTGGATCGTGCTTGATGATATTATGAAGATTGGGTGGCAATTTGGTAGGCCCATTTGGCAAAAATTGGTTTTAAGGCCCCATTTGCTTCATATACCTCCCAAAAATTTCCCAACTTTGCAAAGGCACAAATCCCTCAATTTTAAAGCTATGGAGGTGTTCTTGGACATTTTGGAAAGCTTAAAGAGTCCTCTAACCAACATCTTTGGTCTCATTTCCATATCCTTTACCATTCTCAAGTTATGCCCTTTGGAAGATGTTGACTTTTTGTTGACTTTTAAAATGACCTATAATGTCTTAGCTCATACCTTCCAAATGAAGCATTTTTGGGCTTGGCTTGTAAGACACAAAGTTGTAGAGAATTAAATTTCCTTCAAAATGAGCTTTGGATGGGAAATTTTTGATGAAGCATGTGAAAGTTATGGCTGGTCAAAGTTCAGTTGACTTTTCCTGTGAAAACCCTAATTTAGAAACTCCTGATTCTTGATGATCTGAAACTTCCGTGATAAATCATGATCAACCCTTGATCAAATGATGAATTTTACTTCATAAACTTGATGTTGGCAAAAAAATCATGAAATTTGACTTTGGTTTGACCACAGTTGACCTCAGTTTGACTTTTTAACTGCTTTGACTGATTTTTGCATATCTGATCATCTGACTGAACAAACCTTTTGGGAAAGCCTTGAAACTTGACATAGGGATTCTTGAAGACATATAGGATTCTATGAAGCTCACTTGAAGCCTTAGAAGTCCATTTAGCCTGATGAAATCCAAAACCCTAGTTTAAGATGCATTGCTTAGGAGGATGCATTGTCTGAGGGGATTGTCAAACTTTCTGACTAATTGTGAACCTTGTGAACCTTTTGAGATACCTTGTGAATCTTGTGAATCTTGTGAACCTCTTTGGACACCTTAGTACACAATGTCTTGTCTAGGTGAGGGCAAATTTTGGGGTGCAACAGCGTGATCCAATCCTCTCATGCTCATGAAATTAACCAATAGCCCAAACATCAAAGGGACCCACCAGATGCATGCCCGCTGACCGGCCGAGACTCGTCGGCCACATCTGATCACGATCGGTTCCCTCTTCTCGCTCTTCACCTCTGCTCGACATAGGCAGAGATCACCCAGATTCGGCCAGGACGCCTCCCGCTCGGATACTGATATGCTCGACATATCTTCATCGCGACTAGGGTTGCTCGTCCAACGATCAAGTTCTGGCAGTCACCTATTTTTTTGGGATCCGCGATCCAGACTAAAAAATAGGAACCGTTGGCCACGCGTTGATGGTTCTCTATATAAACCCTGTCACTTGAGGGGGTCGGGTATCGAATATCATTTCATATACACTTTCACTTTCACTTGCTAACTCATTTGCCCGTTCTGACTTTGGCATCGGAGTACCTTGCAGGTATTTCCCCGTTCTCCTCAGCATCTGAGCAGACTTCAAGATCCACGTCAGCGGCCATTTGAGTTTCTGATCATTGTTACGATCAAAAGATAATCACATCAATATAATATTAGTATAGAATAATGTGATATTCTAATATATAAAAAAACTAGTTTTATTATGTTAGGTAACAAATGTTACAATGTTACGGTTGGATCCAACGATTTCGATAAGAAAAAATTGAAGCAAAATCACGATCCGATTATACAGATTAATAGAATTAACATTCAAATTTTAAAAAAAAATTTGATCACTAACCCTATAATTCAATCCAGCTTTTTATAAAAATTGAAATTAATCGGCTCTGATACCATTTGTTAGAATTATATTTAATCAAAATTAATCGAAACATACATGCTCAATAAATTATAATATATAATTTAGGTGCGGAATTCATTGCATAAAATTAAAAGGATCGATAAATTGAATTTAGGAATACCTGGATCCATTGAGAAAAAATATTTTTGAAGGTAATCCTAAACCCTGAGAAGTTGATGACTTTTGTGGTTCTTCCTCTTTGTATGTCTTGAAATAAAAGTGTCTTGTATTTCAAGACAATTTATTTGATAAAAATAGCTTCCTCAACGGATTCTTCCTCAACGGATACACATATTTTAAATAAAAAGTAATATAAGAAGTATTTTTAACATATTGTTCCCGATGCAATTTTTTTTATAAAATTAACACACCACATTTTATTATTAAATTGAATTAAAGAACATAGTATTATTAGTGAGTTTTATATAAATATTAGAGTTTATGCTTCATTTAATAAAAAAGAGTTTATAGCTATACTTTATAAGAGGTATGTCATTTAGATACTTCTCATAATTTTAAATTAGTAGGAACTATTGTTAACAATGATAAATTCATACATGTTAACAAAGTGAAACAGAAAAATTGAAGTATTTTCAAGAGTGTCGAAGCATCGTGGTCGTAAAAGATGAGGAAGAAAGGCCTCACTCACTCACATTTATCATGAGAGAAAAACTCAATTCATTTTAAACTTGTCCCAAATGAAATTACAAATGCATACTTATAGCAAGAATTTCCTAAACTTAAATGGGTCATAAATAACACCACTTTATAGGCTCGTATTAGGTTACATCATATTTTTCTCTCTAATGAATGCAAAGAAACAAACTTTAACTAATTATAAATTAAAGATAATAAATTTCAACTTAAAACTAAATAAAGTATTACAACCAAAATTAAAATAAACTATTTAATCTTTTTCTTCATGCTCTTGATTAGTCCCAACATTTCATCCTTCTTCAAGAAATTCGACCACGAATTTAAGCTCCCTTATGCTCTTCATGAAGAAAGAATTCAAATTAACTACAAGTCCAAAATATCCACTAGGGTCAAATGAAAATTGTGGAAAAACTCTAAACATTATTTCACCCTTTTCATTCAATAATTAACATATTCATTTGCAAGATAAGAAATCTTAAAGGTAGGAAAAATGTATAGTTCAATTTAACAAGAGATGCATCAACTAACATAGTAGAAGGATGAAAGTTGTTAGAGTTCAAACCATCTACTTTTTTTTGTAAAAATCTTTTTAAGGAACCATTGACCAATCATCTTTAAGAATAACTTTGCTTCATTCACATATTCAAAATTCACACTTACGCCTAAAATATGTATAAATCAAATGTCCACATTGCAGTCATTAACTTAATTTTGATATCATATTAAATATGCTAGGATCTCAACCCCAAAAATGGCTCAAAAGGTGAGGTTCTCATCATATATTAATATGTTTAACAATATGAGAAGCTAATTAAGGTGAGACTTAAAATGAACTCCAACAACACAAATACATATTTAACATCCACCATCGTACCTAGTGTGATCTTAGTCAAATGCTCACATTCAAGTCCTTAACCCGACTCTAATGTCATGTTAAATAGGAATGACAAAGTATCATAATACAAAGTATCACAATAGAAAAATATAAATACTAAATATTAAAATACTAAAGTACCCTTAATATAATATACTCTCTCCATTCTCTTTTATAAGAAAATTTTGACTTTTTAGATTCATTGAATAAATGATGTATTTAGACTATAAATAGACCAAATACATCAACTATTTAATAAATGTAAAAATTTAAAATTTACTTATAAAAGAGAATGGATGGACTATTATTTAAGGTTCCCCCTTAAACTCATGATGCATTAACAGGAAGCACCTAGAGTTTGTCAATAAAAAAAACTAAAATGTTTAGTGAAATGTGTTTTCGTGAACAAGTCAACAATATTCAATGACGAAGAAACAAACATAAAAGTAATAGTTCCATACTAAAAATGATTGTGAGTGAGGTAACAATCAATCTCAATGTGCTTGGTATGTTCATGAAAGACCATGTTATGAGAAATTTGAACATAACTCTTGTTATCACAATGCATATGAATGGATTTAGAGATAGAGACATACATATCAGTAAGAAGCTAATGTGACCATATTATCTCTAGAGTGGTAGTTTCCATAATATGATACTCAGATTCTGTTGAAGAATGAGATAATATGTCTTGCTTATTGCACTTCCAAGAAACAAGAAAATCTCTTAAAAAAATATAAAGTTTGTAGTACACTTGCGATCACAAGGATCACCAACCTAATATCCATTAAAGTAAGCATGTAACTCAAAGGAAGGACTCTAAGTTTTTCTTTTGCAAAGTAGCAAATTCTTCTATCATATCATGATGGCAACTAGAATCAATAATAGCTTCTTTATAGGAAGAGGACTCTAATTTCAACTCATCAACATCATCACTTTTAATAATCAGATCATCAACAAATGTAGATAGTAGAATACGACCATGAGAATTAGTCTTGAGAAATAATGTTGAATCATGATCACTAGAGCGGAAGCCAAGAGGAGTAATCATAGTGGATAACTTCTTAAACCAATCTTATGAAGCTTGTTTTATGCCATATAGGGATTTCTTCAACTTACACATTTCTCCATGACTATGATAAATACATGGTAGAGGTACCATATAAACTTCCTCCTAAATATCACCATTTAGAAATGCATTTTTAACATCCATTTGAGAAATATTCCATTAGCAAACTTATGCAGCATCAATAGTATGAAAAATAGTTATCTTGGATACGAGAGCAAATATTTCTTCGTATTTCATGCCATAGTATTAAAAGAATCCCTTGGAAATAAAATGAGCTTTGTATCATTCAACTAATTCATCAGACTTTGTTTTGATCTTGTATACCCAGCAAAACGTAATAGTGTGTTTTATTGTATAAGAGGTTCTGAGTCCCAAGTATATGTCTTATGCAAAGCAACAAGTTCCTTTACCATATCATGTTACCAAATATGATCAAGAATAAATTCTTTATAGGAAATGGACTCCTACAAATTATGAATAGATGTTATATATGAGGAAATATAAGGGGAATAAATGGCTTAAACAAGTTCAGACAATTAGTACACTTATGATCACGGGAAGGAAAACATGTCATACAGACCAAGTGGGTTTTTAGAAACAAGCACAATAAGCAAGGAGAAGTGGTAAGAAACAATGCTAGACTTGTTTAACAAGGTTATACTCGATAAGAAGGAATTGACTATACTGAGGCTTTTTTACTAGTTGCCAGGTTAGAATTTATTCGTCTTTTAATTTCATTTTCTATTAGTCATAGTATTATCATATGTCAAATGGATGTTAAAAACGCATTTCTGAATGGTTTCACCACGGTTGCTACGTTTGATCGTTGTGGCATTTCCAGTAAATACCAAAAAAAAATATGCGCCCCAAAATAAATTATTACTACAGTTAACATTGTGGCTGTTGTAAAATAGATGTTACAAAATGTGTATTTCGTAGTAATGAATGCACGATTACATATAATTAATTGATGAAGAAAAACTAAAAGGGATCAAAATATTTGTCGTTAGATAAATATATAAGTATGAGTGGTTACCTATTTGGCTTTTGTTGTTTTGATCCTCTTTCAATGTTGCTCAATTTGGTGAACTCTTGTATCCTTTCCACAAAACGGCCCGACCAAGTCTCGACTTTTATTGTTGAATGAGTTGTCCACTCCATTGATGTAAGTGGTATAACGCATCCTAATTTAATAAACTTGAACAATGTGTTGTAATTTTGAAAGCAACCCAATACATATAATACGATCATTTAGATTTTAAGGTGGGGCGGTACGCAGTGGAAAAAATATTTCCAAAAAACTGTATCTTCGAAGATCAATACACATTATATCATACGCACTTGCTATAAGATGACCCATTTCATGGAAACACATTCATTTGTCCTTCAATCCCAATCCACTAATGCAAGGAGTAAGAGATTCATAAATTGCATCAAATTTTTCCCCATATAGTCGTATGTATGATTTTTTATGGGCTCTCAACTTTTGGATAAATTCATGGCAAAAAAATGTGTGATCATCGTATCCTTTACTGAGCAAATAAAAAATAACTCAAATTCGCAGTTACCGTGACCCTTAGATTTGACAATCCATTCTATGTATTTGTGCATAAAAACTGGCATCTCATCAATGAATGGAATTTTTTGTGGAGGTGGTGAGGGAGGTGGGTTGCTAATGCGAGCTCATTTGAAAACGTTTTTTTATAGATTTTGGAGATGGAGACCGCGCTGCTGAATTTTCACTTGGTGTAGGTTTGACCTTCTTAAGAGCACCTTTTTATTTTTACCGGTTAAGAGAGTGATTTCAAGTCAGTGGTTTCCGGATAAGCAATATTCATCAATTGTTCTTTGATGTGGAATTTCATATTGTTATTGACTTTCAAATATCTATCTTATATCGCTTTCCATTCTATCAAGATATATATATTTGGTTTACCGTCTTTCATGATACCATCATCATCAAACCTAAGCCTTTTCTAGTGAGTTCAAACTTCATCTATTTTCAACAGGCTATCAATTTTCACCTTCTTAGATATAAGACAGACACGTGGGAAGCCATAGGTTTTCATAATTGTGTAACCATACTTAGAGTTATTTAAGCCCACATTATCACCTCATTTGGATTCATGGAAAATATAATTCAGACCTGCTCAAGATATAATACCGACCAACTGAGAATAAAGATTGTTGTCTTTGAATCTGTGTTCCAACACTGTGATGCTACGAACAAATGGTGTTTATACCCCATTATGCTGATTTTGGATCATTTGGTTCACAAAGTTTCAATCTCTACACAAATTTCTCTTACTACTCCCCAACCAATTCTTAAGTGTAGCATCGGAAGACTCAAATCGGTTTCTTATTGTATTTCTAAGGTGTCTAACCTGATCGGTCCGTGCACATACAATTTTATACTTCACTTGGTCCAAAATTGTGCTTTCAATATATTTCAACAAATATGGATATTTCTCACACACCTTCCTGAAATGTATAACAACATCGACATATAACTCTTTTGTATAAGAATTTATTATAACATTCCATGCATCCATTATTTTTCCACCACCACGTCCTCCTTGACTAATTTTCCATCTTCGACCTTTATTTGGTTCGTCCTTACCGCATGTTTAACCTGGCTTCTCACATTCTTTGTTATGTGATACCTACAAAGTAATGCATAATAAGTATGAAATACCTTTGCAATCAAATTCATCAAAGTGGTATCGTAGTAGGTAATAATTACTTTTGACATGTGTTATTGATCCTTCAACATTTTCTGACACACATCTAAAGCCCAAGTAACATTGTCCTCTTTTTCGCTCTTTAGAAATGAAAACCCGATAAAATAAGTTTTTTCAATAGATGTAAGACCAACAATTTCCAATAATGGAAGTTTGTACTTGTTGGTCTTATATGTTGAATAAATGATGAGCACAATAGGAAACATATTGAACAACTTGATGGAATCAGAATGAGTCCATGATATATCTCTAACAGTTACTTCATTGTCGCACATTCGGTACCTAGAAACATTATCATCCAAATGTTTCAATAGTTGTTGTATTTCAGTTATATCCCTCATTAGCGCCTTGTTAATTTGGTACCAAATATTGTACATTTGCTTGATATTTGAGATATTTTCAGGTCTTTTACGTTTCAAAGTTACAAGTATGTTTTACGGTTGCACCAAATTCAATGTCATGTCTGAAACACATTCATTCTCTTCCGAAATGAGGCGACATACAATTGGATGACCGACTAACTTTTCACACAAGTCATGATTATGTAAGCCACATATCACATTAAATTTTCATTTGTTATTTGCTAACATATAACCATACCATTTAAAGGGACACTCACATTTTCGTGAACCAGTGTCATCTTGTTTAAAATTTCGTATTGGAGGTCTATATTTCCAACTTCTTTCGCATGTCATTGTCACAAATATACCTTTTCTATCCAAACCATTATCGGACCTTCCAATTACAACACAAAACCCCAATTTGAATGTCTTCATACGAATCCAATAAATCACGTGATCACAAAATTAAAACTTTTGCTCGTTTTTAAATTGGTTGCCAACATCCACCTCCTTCACAACAACACATTTGACATCCGAATACACAATATGTTTAGGGGAAAACATTGGGGTGTGCCGTATCTAATGAAAACAATAACATAAAAAACTAAAAATAGGTAGCTGGAACATGAAAATAGATAATCTACGAAGATGCATATCCAGATGAATTCATATAGGATCCGAATATGCATCTTTGGATTAAACAAAAAAAATTCAGATACAAAACAAGCTTAATGTGAACAATGAGGCTTGAAATAAATTATTTTTACCTGGAATTTCAATTTAACTTCTTTTACTCCTTTTGATGTGATGAAATACAAGAATGAAGATTTGGAGTGAAAATATTGATTGAGAATGGAAGGATTTTTGGAAATGGTTTGGAGTAAAAATGGGATATGGGTTTAATCATGCAAGTACGTATCAAAAACACGTTTGATAATTCCGAAAATGCATTTTCAGAAATATCTAATATACAAAAGTGACATGTTCTCAAATTCTCCCTCCCCTCAAAAACTACGGAAACGCATTTCTGGAAATTTAATTGGGCTGCTTGGTATCAATAAATTGAATGATGAAAATGTTCGGAGATATATCTCCGGATTAAAATTTTGTTTTAGTATGGAGTGACACTCATTTAATGTGTTCTATAATAATACAAATAATACGTCCTGAAATACATCTCCAAAATTTCAGGGATATTTTTGAAAGAGATTTTTTTTAATTTTATATTTCCACTACGAAATAAAAAATTCCCAAAATAAATATTTATAATTTTATTCTTTGAGAGATATGTTATTTGATATTTTTGTGTGGGCCCTATGGTTTTTCAAAGTTTATTGCTTTCCCATCAATTGCCATTATAAGATCCGACAATAAACTATTAAAAATTCTTCCCAAGATATGCACATTTCTCTCCACAATCTATCATACATATACATTGAAAGCCTTTTGTTTGTTGGCCATATAACCTTCCAACATTGTCACGATGAATATTGAAGAGACACCTTTAAAAATGACACACACACATACACCTTTCTCTATATACAATTCTTAACATTACAATCTCAATTGTTGAAGAGACATCAAAATTTTGACATCATGACTTAAATTGCAATCTCAAGCCTAAACATGATTAAAATGTCAACAATAGAGTAACTAGAACTAAAAAAACATTAATTGAAAAAAGTGAACAATCTTGTAAGGCCCATATGTTTCACCTTTTGAATTGTTCATGTTGTATACTAAGTCCTTTTCATGATAAGTATAACACAATGATGAAAGAGGTTCCAAAGAATAAAGAACAAGTCTAAAGTGAGCATGCTTCATTTCTATAGGATAATGACATTGACAACACCACCACCACCACAGTGGTAATTACCAAAGTGCACTCAGCAATTTATTGCCTTAATTATGTGAAGTGATTGCGGTCCAAATTGCTAATCATGAAGTGGGTTGTTTGCATTTTTAAGCAACTCATAGATCATTGATTAATTTAGACTTTTTCAACCAAGCAAGGTAAACTAAAGGATATTAATTATATCTCAAACCATGTAGTTTAAACCGGACATAATTCAGATTTCTGATCTAATCGATTGAATTTATCGATCCGATTCAGTTTTATTTTTATATTTATATTTAAGACTAATGTATGTATATTTTTCTTATAGAATTGAGGCAATATCGAAGTGGGGAAAGTATAATAAAAAAGTTAGTCAAATATATCTTTACTCTTTTTGTGAAGCATCAAATACTCCTTTAGCATGCATGCAATGCAATGAAAATGACCTATAATATAATAGGAGGAGACAAGGAAAAAGAAGAAAGTAAAATACCAAGACATTGTCATCTTGGACTAATAGTACCACCATCCAATTTGCTTGCAAATTGCAATAGGAAAAAAAAATACTATTCTTGGTTCAAAAAGCAATGTCATATAAAAGTATATAAGATATATAAAACATTGTGTGCAAATATAATAAAAATATGAAACGTGAGGTGAAGAGAACGTTGGTTGCACTTTGCATCCCCCAAATTTGCGGTTCCATGTGCTTAGAGGACGTTTCTTGCTTATATGTTCATCCCCTTTTATAACTTGCAACTTGTTTTATGTGGATATAGTATATTCTTGGAGTGATCATTAAGAATGTAGCCCCATTAAAATCCTTTTAAGAGAGAATTTGATAACTTATTGTGTGTTTAGATGGTGAAAAAAATAGAATGACTTAAAATTAAGGGTGGTAAATGGGTTTGTCTGATATATTAGGTTCGTCCCAAAAAAAACAGTATGGATAGGATAGTCATAATTGAGGATGAATGTTTAAAACTTAGATTTGTCCCGTAAAAAATGAGGATGAGACGAGAAAAATCCACAGACACTGTATCTTTTAAATATAAAAATATAAAGGTTTATATAAATACATGTGTATGTAAAAATCCACGAAAAAAACATGACGGTACGGATATTTTAGAGGATGAGTGACTAAAATCTAGACTCATCATACACTAAAATACGGATAAAACAGATATACTCAACGACCACTCCTGTTTTATCACCCTACTCAAAATTGTTTCATGGAAGAAAAAAAAACATGTAAATGGAGAAAATAAATAAAAGCATGCTTAAAATGTTTTTAAATATGAGGACTATTATGTCCTTGAAATGTTTTTTAATACGAGGACAAAGAAACACTTGTGTGGTTTGAAATCAAGACCTTTTGAGTGAAGCTAAGGTTAGGAGATTTAAACCAACATGTTTTTGATTTACAATAGAATGAACTATTTGATCTTTCAATTATCACACTTTCTTTCTCCAATTTGATATTTATATAATTGGGGGACAAATTGAATAGATGATGATAGTTTATAGATCAAATTAAGGGTTTTTTTTCTCTCTAATTTCTCTCTCACGTAATCTTAAAATGGACTTTTTCTTCTTCTTCTTTTTAACACTTTATTTGATTATTGAGTAAAAAAAACACTTTATTTGATTATAAATAAGTCCATTTAAAAAAATTTCATTTAAATTTTCTCTCACATTTTTATTTTCTTTTAAATTTTAATTTCTCTTTTACAATTTCATCACTTTATCCTTAATTTTAAATTTTTTCTCACATTATTTTATTTTATTATATTTTATCCAAATTTTTATCTTTTTACTTCAAAATTAATATGGAATTTAAGTTTAATTTGATTGATTTATTATTTTTATTTTATATTAATATTTATTTAAATAAGTTAAATTAATATTTTAAGTCAAAATAAAATTTAGTATAAATAAAATATTAATATATAGATAAATTTGTGATATCTATTATGAATTTTTTAAAATTACATCATTAAAATTAAATGAATTGTTTCAAGATGACGAGGTTCAATTGATCTCATAGAAAAATTTAAAAATAGGTTGTAGAAATGCTGTAAGGACTAGAATATGATATATTGAGTGATTAAGATTTACGCGTAATAAGTATTGAGATTTAACATTTTTTAAAGATTGAGACGCAAGTTTAAATTTTATAGAATGTTTCAATAAAGCTCATTTTTCAAGTTTAAATTTTATAGAATGTTTCAATAAAGCTCATTTTTCAAGAATATTGTTTCTATCAATTTGAAATATGATTTGGTATAAAAGAGAAATTATGCAAAAGTAAAATAAAATTAGAGAATTAAAGAAAAGAAGACATCGGTTGAATTGTTAGATTGATTTAAAGATGAAATACAAAACCTTGTTAAATACAAGACTTTGTGTTAGGGAGTTCGAGGAGTGAGTTTCGAAAGTATCAATGAGTTAAACGTTCGGGATCAAAGAAATCATGACATCATATATTCATCCAAAACCTTAAGACAATAGGAGTATGGGTTATCTCACTTATAAATCCAACATTTCATCATTCCTAATCGATGTGGGACTTTAGCACTTTCACACATGAAACCCAACAATCTTTCCCACAAGTGTGAGTAATTTACATCATTAGTCTTGATCTACACTAGGAGCGAGCCCCGAAAGTTTCAATGAATCAAACGTTCGGGGTTCAAGAGACTTTGACGCCACATATTCACCAAAAATCTTAAGACAATGGTGGTATGACATCTCTTATAAATACAACTTTTATGTGTTGTCCAAAGACCCGGGACCCACTGTTTCGCGCCAGGCAAATACCCAATAGCATGAGACTCATTATCTTGCATACTCCACTATAAATACCTTTGTAAATGGTTCTAAGGTACACAATCTCTAATATCCACTACTACCAACTATTTTGAATCCTTAAATGACTTAGGCATTAAAGTGCTAACCATGCACATACCCCCTTAAGTCCATTGTATCGGAGATCGCAAACACCGATTAATGGAAGCATAATAAGTCTCAAACCTCTGGTTCAAGAAGCATTGTGATTGCAACCTTTGTTTCACTGTTTCATATCTACGTAAGTGAGGCCACCTGGCTCTCCATTGACTAGTTAGGTTTATAACACCCCGACTTTGTTCCCAAAGAAAAACTAGGAGAGTCTGTGGGGTAAGAGTCAGAGAGGTGGGTGGTCAACACCCTGTGGAGAAGATCAGGGGGGGATTACCCGGGAGATTCTACATGACACAAGCCGTGTGAGCATCAGAAACATGTTGTCCTCAACAAATGACAATCAGAATCCCCTCGGCATCCGACTAGACAATAGCCCTTCCAAAGAGGATTGAGACCAAGAAAACCAGATCAATTCAACCTCAAAAAAGAAGACTTGGAATCACACAGTAGAGGTCGGACACATCCCAAGTCAAGGTTCGACCCTCTAGAGCCAACCGAGCATCAAGCCACATGGATACTACATTCGAGACAAACGCTTGGTTACACTTTGGCCAACTGCAAGATTTAATTAATGTACTTATATATATATATATATATATATATATATATATATATATATATATATATATATATATATATATATATACACACTTTGTTCAACTTGGACTTCTTTCTTCTCCTTAGCATGAACTTATTCCTTCTCTTCAACTTGGATTTCTTCTCTAACATGGACTTTATCTATGTCCCCAACATGGTCTTCATCCATTTTCTCAACTTGGATTTCATCATCTGAGTCAATATTTATTGTTTTTTATTCAGCTTCAACATTTTCCCTTACTTCATCTTCTATTATAACAATAGGTTCGTCTACTATATGCTCAACATAAATGTCAGCATAACCATAACTTTTTATCTCTTCCCCGAATTTCAAAACATTTGTATCATTATTAATAGGTCTAAGCCCACGCTCAAATAAAACCTTCAAATCATGATACCACATACATATGATTCTTACATAGCCCAGTGAGTTGATTACTTTGAATATCTCCATATATCACATAAAATCCAAATCCCATTTTCAATTCATTTCATATCCTTTTCTATCTATATATAGCTTGCAAGGATGATTAAGTAAAGTTCCCCATCATTAATTTTATATTTAACTGCATTTGTCTTATTCGGCCTACACAACACCAAAATAAAAATATATAACCATCATAATCATTATTTGATTTAGAAAATTATTCAATTCATAGTCAAAATCAATTCAAAACATACAACAACAATGTAAAATCATTTTAGAGCATACAACAAAGAAGAACAATAATAAACCACAATAGAAAATCAGTTCATAACAACACAACTAAAAAAAAAAAAAAAACAACAAAATGCAATAAAAATAAGTACAAAATTATACAACTACAAACAACAACAACATACAACGATACAAAATCAATTCATAACATACAACAACAACAACAAAAATAAACACTAAACAATAATTTTGTTCAGAGTCAAAAATCAACACACATTAAACAAAATTTGGGATTTTTTTTCGTTCAAGATGAGGGTGTATGGTAAGAGTACGACATTTCACTGTTTGCTTAACATTGAAATTGGAGTTAGGGTTTCAATTTGGGATGTTCTTCGGCCTTAGAAAAATAATTGATTTGAGATATTATCTTGAAAAGATACATTGAAACAATTTGTTGCAACGATTTCACAACTTCATCTTCTGCAATGGTGCTTCTGTGTCGAGTTCGCCTTTTAAGCTTCATTGAGATCTCCTTCTTTGTTTTATCTCGTCTCAAAATACGACTTTTGGATTTCACTTCACTAATCTTCGTTTAAAAATAATTTATAGTTTATTTTGTATTTTATTTTATTACTTTTATTTTAGTTAAATAATAAAAATATCCATTAACAAATAAAAGATTCATCTGACTCGTGTCAGGTCATCAAAATTATAGCACACGTATAAAAAATAACAATTGAGTATTTTTTGAACGAAAATTGGGGATGGAAGACCAAAAATACATGAAAACAAAACAGGAGAGTTGATTTTGTTCATATAGATTAGATATATCTGATACTTAATAAATTTAAAAAGTTAAAAAGTTAGTAAATTAGTGTCTGAAATTTACCTAGTTGAATAAGTGAGATGTCATGTCGTAGATTCGAACCTACCAATTTACCTAGTTGAATAAGTGAGATGTCATGTCGTAGATTCGAACCTACCACCCTGCATTTGATGTCCTTAAACAACTATCAAAATGAGATTGAAACCTACGACCCTGTATTTGATGTCCTTACACAACTACCAAATCGAATCAGGACCATTATTTGTCATAACTCTAAATAGACTAAAAGAGGTTATAATTTATTTTACTATTTAACATGATATTTTAGAAAATTTGTCATTGATATCATATTTTATTTTTAGTGTAACAATACATTTAAATTGCAGCAAACATTGTATGATTTGCTGAGTAATGAACACTACTCAGCCTTTCGCATGAAGCATTTCAATTGAAAATGGAAGATGAGGGGGAGGGTATGTTACTTCACATTAATGGGAAATTTATAAACCAAAACAAGAACTTCACATTGCACGCTTTCTTCACTTTATCATCCTCTTATTGCTACAAACTACAAAGACCTCCACTCTACAGTGTTAACTATAACTGAGACATGGCAGATTCAGTACTAGTTATGTGTGATCTATTACACAAACTCCTTATTGCAAAAATAAATATCCAACACACAACATGTAGATTAACTGGCTTAGCTTTGGGATCTACAGCTTTGATGCTGCACCTTGGTCTAAGAACCATTTCAACTCCCCTTCAGGTGAAACCAATGCAGCAGGAAGCTTATCAGCTGTTTCAGATCCACGCAGCGCAGAGTGAACTGCATCTGCTTTACCGCTACCAGTTACCACAAGTGCGATGTATGCAGAAGCGTTGATCACAGGAAAGGTAAATGTTATTCTCTCTGGTGGTGGTTTTGGGGAGTCGGTAATGGAGGTAACCCATTTCTTATTCTCCTGCACAAGAGGGTGCCCTGGGAACAAAGAAGCAACGTGCCCATCAGGGCCCATGCCAAGTAACATGAGATCAAATTTTGGAAATCCACTGGTTGATGATGACGCTATCACGTTGCTATTGACCAAGTGCTTGACACATGTCTCGTAATCATCAGCTGCTCCTTCTGCTGAAAGGGCATCATTGATTGCATAAACATTGCCGGCTGGAATGGGCACCTGCCAAGAGAATTGGGATGAGAGTACCAACAAGTTAGAAAGACATAAAATTATTTTAATAGAAGACTATTTCAGGGAGAAAGAATACTCCGGTCATGCATGTAGCTACTATAAAGATTATAAATATAGAAAAATAAAAATATTAGCATATAACTTGATACTGACAGCAATTAATTCCCTCTAGCCTCATTTTATAGGAATGAGCAACATACTCAACACTTGTCAATTTAAAATCATCTTATCTTACAAAGGGGTTCATTTGCCTGATCATCTATACACAATACTGTCTCCCTGAAATGCTTGTCCATTCACTTCACCATTAAATTAATGTTAATTTTTGGTTTGCAATAGTATTCTAACACTAAACCCTTCCGGTTTGATATTGATCTCTCGGAATACGAGTAATAGTTGCGCCACCCCCACCCATAGAGTTTCTCATAGCTCAAACCTTTGTCCTCTGAAGGGCATGCCACTGCCCCCCAACATCTAGTGGGCCACTTTAATGAGAACATGCCCATATAACACAATCTGTCCAATTCCAAAATAGGGTTCTGATTGATAATGTTAGAGTAAAATATCCATTCGCTCTTTTCTCAATTTTTCCTAACAAATGCTTCAGTGTTAGTTTTATGGCTTTTTGATGAAATACAAGGTTGGCAACAAATTTTGGCCGGAAAGCTAGTTCTTCAGCAGCATTCACAGAACAAACTTTAGATTCCATTACGTATACCCAATGCGTTAGGAACACGAGAATTGGATTCCAACAAAAATAACAATTTATTATTCTATATCCTAACACATCCTTTAGGTTCTCGTAACTATTATAATATATATTATTCTATATCCTAACACGGGTACTTAAGCCTTACGCATTGGGAAGCAAATGCTTGACCACCGGCTGCAAAAAATGATATTTGCTTTGCAGTGCCCCGTGCAAGAGCATCACTGGTAAAATCTCACCAATTGTACTAGTGGCTTTAAATAGAAGAATGAAAGGAGCTGAAAGTACACTTTGCATATACGGGGCACTTGAAGTACGGGTTAGGATCTTGTCTATCCTCAAAATGGAGAGGATCCCAACTCCTAAAGTACAACTTCTGAGCTTGAATAAGGAAACTTGAAGGCTCAACCTATGACTCATCATCAATGGACTTCCTCACTTCATCTTTTTCTATTTTCATTTCTTTGTCATGATTTTCAATTCCAATTAAATCTCTTGTTAGAGTGTTGTAGTTCACTTTGGATTATGTAATGAATGCTTCATTTTTTAATCTATCCCATTGTCTTAAGATTTGAGAAGTGATATTCTTGCTTAATGCTTATTTAGTGTAGCTAGCCATGAATTGATTCTGGATTTATAGTAGAGTTGGAAAAAATTACTATAATCCAAATCTAAGAGGTTCATGTCTATTGATGATATGATATCTAAAAATATATTTAGTAATTTGAGTTGGTTTTGCTGAAGTCCTATTGCTTGACCATTCCTTTTTATCATTAAAAAGAACTAAAGAATTGGTGAGTTCATTTAGTTAAAAGATGATCAATTAACCAAGGAATTGGATGTCTGTTTGGTTGGAGGGAATGGAAGGGAGGGAGGGGGAGGAGAGGGATTACTATCAGTTTTAGTAGTTTGGTTCAATTTTTATGGAGAGAAGGGGGGGAGGGAGGAGATTAAAATCCCCTCCAAAGTCAATTTTGGCTCCCGTCCAAAATGGGGGATTTGGAGGAGAGGGAATAATCATATGTGTTTAGACTTAAATAGCCTTATAATTAATGTGATCTTAAATATTTAAAGGGTAAAAAATGTAATTTAATACAATCCCTCCCCTCTCGTCGAACCAAAAACAGTTCTTTAAAATCTCTCTCCTTCCCCTCCCTTCCATAAAAATCCCTCCCCTCCACTTCGTTGAACCAAAATAAGGTGGGATTAAAAGAAGTGTCATAGGCTGATGAAACAATCTCAAACTGGTTGATACCTTTGCACACCACAACTCTAAACTTTCGGTGAGGAAAAGCATGAAATAAGCTTGGTAGAAGTAAACAATGCATGAAAGTCTGTCAGAAAGTATCCATTCAGCAATGAAAGATTTTGAAGATTCAACCTTCAAATCTGAAGCTAGAGATTAAATCAGAATTGATCTAGGGTACATAGCAAGGTCTGGATGAAGTCCTAGCAATTTTTTTGTGAAATCTTTAAAAAAAAAAACTCAAACTATTAATCTATTTTAGCTTGTACTGTTTTTATTGTCAGTGGCTCAAGTGCAGTTTAATTTTCTTTTAGATTTAATTCTAAAAAAGTTCCTTCAATTCATGGTTGTCAAACTCCAGACCCCACCTAAGATTGTTTGGGTATAGAAAAAATCGTGACATCGTAAAACAGATTGTGAGAAGCCAATCATGTGAAACAAGTCCTAAAATTGAAACCCTTTTTCTAAACCCTAAGACTCAAACTTCATCTTCTCCAAAAGGCATGCAGCTTCTTCTTCCGCTGCCTCCCAACTGTATCTGCTGCACCTCTGCACTTTCTTCATCCATTACCTCTTCTCTTCAAGTGAGGGTGGTGGCTGGTAAATAGGGTGATAAATTTTTTCCTGGGAACTGGATCAAATGGGTTCTTGAAGGACGCTGATCCTACATGTTTGTTCACCATGCCGCTCACACCACCTCATCAAGAAATTTCAGCACATCACTCCATGACCACAGTGAAAGGAGGATGTCAAGTGAGATCTTACGATCTGTCTCATGCGGCCAACAACCAGGCTTCAAACCACACTCCGCAACTAGTATCATCCACCTTATCTTAAATTAGGGAACTAGTGATTTGTAGCTTCATTCTACTGATAACACTAGTCATCCATCCCTTTCAACACTCTTATGACTTGGTATTATACTTGCCAAAGTCTGTAATGGATCCTCACATACAGATTGTTTTTACCTAAGCACCACTCACACTTCAGATTGAATACTTGTTTGACCTCTACCACGTATTGGTGTTAGACAATGACAGAATACCGATCTCCGTGGTTACATTCTATCAGTTCTAGGTTCTCAAATCACTAGTAATATCTATCTTTATTCTTAAACCTTCATAGATTTTTAGTATAAATTTCATGACACGGTACCTAAAAATAATGAAAATACCTTGGAGAGAAAGCCATCAAAAGCAAGCTTATAGTTACTATCTTCATGATCCTTTGGTACAACTCTCTCATCCACCCAAAACACATGCCATTTACCCCATTCAATAGAATCAACATACGGAGTCTCCAACAATTTCCTAAAATCACATTTCCACCACAAAATCACAATAAATACAAGATTAACCTAATTCAATTAATCATCATCAATAATCAATAACAAGAACGAGTGATACAAAAAAGCGAAAGAAAATACTGACTGAAGATAATTGATCAAAGAACCACCAGACAAGCAAACAGTAAAAGCCCCTCTCTGTTGAGTAAAGTTATTAGAAAGATCGGCGACGTATTTAGCGAGAGAAACAGCTAGTGCCTCTTTCTCGAATACCTCGATTTGAACCGCCATTGAAGATTTCACAGCCTCGCAGATAAATCTCTTGTTGGATTTGGCGCAGAGCCCTTTGAATCTGAGGGGTTTATAAGAGAATCGAGTGGAAGATGGATGTGAGTTTGGGTTTGAAATGGATACCGATGGGGTTTGCGGAGTGTTGAGACGCAAGGTGGAGTGGGTGTAACTGTAGGCCATGTTTTGTGTGTATCTTTCTGTTATAAGTGGGAGTCAAATCAGAAGAGTGTTGTGTTGGTGCATTTTCCTTCGTTTTTCTTCTTTCTTGCTTTTTTTATTCTATTGCTTTCCGATACACCCAACCAAAGGGTGCTTTCAATCATCATTAAAAACAGGTGTTTTCTAACAAAGACCAAAATAAAATTTGTTCTTATTAAGATGTGTCACTCTTCTCATTTTTATTTAGAAATTGAGAGGTACAACTGTGGATTTAGATATTAATATACAAATTTAGTGCATCTACATAATTTCTTCTTTTTCCTCATACATGTTTTACAAAAATAATTCAATCTACACCGGAAAACTTTTACAAGAAACACAAAATATAATCCAATTACAAAATGTTTTTTAAAATAATAACTAAACAAGAATAACATTGTTCTGACATTCAAAACACGTATCAGAGCCGACTCCTAAAAATGTGAAGTACATCGACTTCACGACCGCCACTCTACTTATCCTGATCACCCGCACGTTACCAACATAATGGTAACATTCAAACAGAAAGGGTGAGATACTTACATCACAAAAGAGGAAAATAATAAGAATAAAGCAAGTATCGATAATTAGATCACCACTTCTCAACAACAACAAATAAACAAACACATCACGACACATATCAACATCATACACATCAACAACAACTTATGCAATGAGACTCTATTGACTCTATGCATGCGATACCATAATTCGATCTCTATTTCAAGATCCAGTTCTCGTCGGAACTCTCGACCCCTCTTTCATGGTCCAGTATGATTTTTATTTCATGACCACACCTTCGACCCTTATTTCATGGTCACGTATGATCCATATTTCATGATCGTACCAACATCACAATGATCCCCACTGGGACCCAAATGGACATACCCTACCTTGGTATACCATTATCAACCATGCACGTGTCATGCGACATCAATGACAATCATGCATGTCTAAAACAACTACTTCATCCAATCACCATAAACACTAGCATACAACAACTTACCACCATACTGATTATCATCCACATCATGCATATTTGCGTACAATAACATTTATCATCATCAAGTATATACACATCAACACAACATACATTAACGTGTTACATTCACATATATCAACAACAATGTCATGTAACTACAACAACACAATATCACATAGCAACAACAACAACTAATAAAGATGTCAACTCATGTTCATTTTCAAGTTATACTAATTATCCCTCTAATTAAGTGTATAACTCATCTCTAACTACTTCTAACAACATCATTTCAATTCTCATCCATTACTATATTAATTAAATAATTTTAAGGAATTTTTCAGAATTAAATCACTTTATTTTTTACTTCAGGTCTCGCTAAGCGAGGAGCTTACTCGCTGAGCGAGCAACTCTCTGTATTTCATTCTCCAAAATTTCCACCTGCTCGTTAAGCGAGCTCTGCGATTTCTACAGTTCTCCCTCTGCGATCAGTCTACAACCCTCCACGAAATACTGCTCAAATATACCAATTTACAGCCAGACAAATGCAGAATTATCATTATTAACCTCTAATTCACATAATTTTCACACAAACATTAACTCCTAACGATCTATCACAATTATTCATCCAAAATTGTTCAACCCCAAAACCTCTAATCAACAATACTATACCTAATTCTTATTATTGAACCCTTAAGAAACGAAAGAATCCCACCATTACCTCGATTTTGATGAGAAATCCTTTTTCTCTGTGAGTTCTTCCTCAAGCCCTTGACCTTTCTCCTTCCTTCTTCTCTCTTTTCACGATCTCTTAGTTTTTTTTCCCTTATTTCCAACTTAACCCTTTAGGCCCAATCTATGGCCTTCCTCATTTACCCGTACTAACCATCACCAATTTACCATTCTACCCCTAACTCCTTAATTTCCAAATATTTAATTATTCCATATAATATTATTCATATAAATACATATTATATTAAATAATATTTTCTTCATTCAACACACAATATACAATAATTCCAAATAATTAATTAAATAAAAATCGGGGCGTTATATAAATAACGCCGACCACACCATATATAATTGCAACATGGATTATGCTCACGTATGGGTCCTCCAAATAGTATAGAAAGTTGTTTCAACCTTGTCTTAGAAAAAGATGTCGGGTTTAAAATCAAGGCATCCTTATGTTTCTATTGAAATAGTGACTCCAAACACAATATGGGATGAATTGTGGTATTTAAAATCCGGAATTAATTTAATTAATTTCTTACTTTAAAAGTTGTGTTAGTATTCACAAATCATGGAGAAAAACAACATAAAGAAATAAAGTAGTAGAGTAAATGAGAGAATTTTAAGAGATGTGGTTAGAGATATGTCACTGAGGTTTATACATGCTTGGGCAGATGTTGACCTAGTCTTGTTCTAAGATATTTTCTCGAGAGTTCACTATAATCTTGAGCTTTTACTAATTATATCCACGAACCTTTGATACAAGTGAATCAGGATATTTTACACATGTTTATCCCCTAACCAAAAGTGAGTTTTTCCACAGGATGAACTCACGAACCAAGTAAAAAAATTACAGGTTAATCTCAATAACCAGATAGAACTTTTGTAAGTTGATTTATATAACCAAATCGAGATTTTTCAATGGTTAATATGAATAAACAAACTTTAACCTTAAATAACATCACACTCTTGAAATAAAACAACAGTATGAAATCAATACAACACTTTCCTCGCAAGTAGTTTTCACTCACAAGGCACTAGGACAACTTTAGTGAAAAAAAAATATTTACAAAGAGGAAATGTGGCTCAAAAAGGAAAAAATTCATAGGTCAAATTAATGGGATAATCAATTATGCCAATCGATTAGGAACCCCAAATTACCGATTGTTAAGGCGACAAATAGAAGATTTTGATATATGATTATTATAAATCATTAAGAGATCGTCCCTATCAATTTTAGACTCAACCAAGCATGATCTAATTGATTAGTTTTATGGTCTAATCGATTATTTTGTTGAAAAAAGTCTTCCAATCAATCAGACACTTTCTTAATATGTTGGATAGGCCCCCAAAAACTTTTTTAGGTGATTTTGTTAAGTAAGGAGATGCCTTAAAATTATTTTAGGTGTGAATGTGTGTTGCCTTAGGATTTATTATCCTACTCTCACAAGACTCTGGCCACTTAGACAGATACAACTATACGAGCTTTCACACTTTCTCTCTTTAACAACTCTTAAGCTTTCAAGTTTCTTTGTCGGATATACTAGTCATATAAGAATTTCACTGGAACCTCGAATGTACTACTTGATAAGGCTTGGGATATCTTCAAGTTAATCACCATCATCAAATAGTTAGAAAGATAACCATCAATTTAAATAATCATCAATATTGTCATCATAAAAACACAAAGAAGGTTACCAACATCAAGATCATCAACTTCATACCTACAAGCATATAGCTCCATAGTTTTAAGTTCACCACCATTTTTTCCATGTAGAATATGAAGCCTCCATCATTGATCTCATGTTGGTATATGACATGGCATACATATGAAAGAAAATGTGATGGAAAATTTGTCATGTAGCTGATTCTTTGCAATGGAAGAAAATTGAGTTGTTCTTTCCGGAATTTGGACGTGACCCAAGAAACCTTAGGCTTTGACTTGGCATGTATGGAATGAACTACTTTGATAATCTAATTACTAACCATACTTTGTGGCTTATTCTTATCACTATTTACAACCTAACTCATTGGTTGTGCATGAAACACAAATATATGTTGTTATCTATGGTGATTTGGGGGCCAAAATAACCTATAAATGACATAGATATTTTTCTAAGTCCATTAATTAAAGATTTAAGAGTCCGTGAGAGGGAGGTATTGACGTTGATGATGCATATTCAGATGAAAATTTTAAGATGTGTGTAATGTTATTTTACACAATTAACAACTTTACTACATATGGTAATTTAGTTGGATACAATGTTAATGGACACAAAGCATGTTTTATATGTGAGTCTAATTGTTTCCACCAAATTGAGTTTGGAAAAAAGACCTTTTCCTTGGGCATAAGAAATTTCTAAATCTAATCATCCATATCGTAAATTGTGGAAGACTTTTAACGGAAAGCAGGAATTTGATATCGCTTATAACCCTTTAACCCCAAATAAAGTTTCTAAACAACAATAACACATTAATGTTCTCTTTGAAAATAATGAAAAGGGGTTTGTTGAGAAAATATTTAGAAAAAGATGTTAGTGTTCTTTGATCTTCCATATTGGTTTAACCTCAATATAATACATTATCGTGATGTGATGCATGTTGAGAAAAATGTGTGTGATAGTTTGATTTGAACACTTATAAACAGCTTAAAATGGGTATACGAGAATATTTGGCTCCATAAGAATTAGGAAAAAGAAGGCAAAATTACACCAGAGGTCCTTTTAAGTTTTTTTTGTAACAACTTGGTCTTTTGAGTTATCAAACATGTGCATTGTTACCCTTTTTTTTAACAAAGCAAAGATATTAATTGTGGATGCAATTATTTTGAGTGGTATGAAAATGATGAAGTCAAACAAAAAATACAACAGTCACACATTTCTAGATGTTTAAAATGTGAGAAAAAAGGATGTAGAAATCACCATAAAGGACCAAGTTGCTGCAAAAAAAAAAAAATAGGACCAACCTGTTACAAATATAAAGGTAGATGTACTTAAGGTTTAAATGCTAAGTCAATGGCTCATGATATAGTTCTTCAAGCACATTTGTATATATTGAATAATGTTGACGAACTTTCATAATATACCTCCTAAGCACAAACACACAATTATCATTGGTAAGCTCACATACAAAATATCATGAAACGAAATAGTTTTCATATATGATGTCTTATTTATAATATGAAGAAATGTACTCTTACGACTCATTTTTATATCATATGCATGTGATAACATAACAATATGGTATCCCCGTTAAAATCCACACCCTACATGCACATTTCTTTTGTAGTAAATTATCAACATGCGTGTCAACACCATTTGACACCCCAAAATTGCAAAGTCATTGTCAAAATTCCATGTTGCGTTCCATCATTCATTTGCATTATTAGCCTTTTCTAGGAGTTGTTGGATTTTAGGACTTGTGATTCTTTTGCATTTACCTAGAGTATCTTTTTGAGCTTTAATCCTCAATGTTTATATAATGTTTGATTACTTCCAGCAATGTAAAGATTGGTTTGTCTCTATACTCAAAGATTGCTCTATTAAAGACATCACACATGTTACTAACTTGTATTTAGCTTAAAATGATATCTACTCCTACATGCACCAGACACATCCACCATTTCTTTCTAAGCACTAACATTAATCTCTTTCATATGATTTATTGCTCTCTCCCATATAAGTATTATTGTCGTCCTAACTGTCATCCATACAACTTCATTTATCTTTATCTAGGGCGGTCAATGAACCAAACCAACTCGAAAAAGTTTGAAACTCGGTTCGACAATTAATTCGTTGAACTTGGTTCATGAACCTAATGAGCTGAATATGAGCAAAAACTAAGTTTGTTAACTGAATGAGTTGAACTTGAACTATACATAGTTCAACTCGTTAGGTTCATGAGCCAACTCGATTATATATGAGAAATATTATATTATTTTCTGGTGTAGGTTAAAAGATTTAATATGAATTTCAACCTTATATTTTATTTTAATCTAACTATTTTAATTGATAATTTATATTCTAAAGTGAGCAAAATATTTCTAAAAATAATTATACAAATAAAATTAGCATCATATAAATTAATTAATTTTTGAATTAGTAGATTTTTGAGACAGTTAAATTTAAATCTAATAACTTTTATTTTATTTCAATACTTTATTTTTAAAATATATTAATTTAAGTTCGTGAAGCAAGCGAGTTTGAACTTAAAAAAGTTTTGTGTCGAACTCGAACTGATATTTGAACTGAACCAATTTTTATCGAGTCGAGCTAAATTGAGGCGATTTCGACTCGATTCGACTCATTTCCAATCCTATCCCATGATATTTCTTGCTCCAATTATCATAATAATATTTAACACAATCTATGTTCAACATATTGTCTTGTCTGTAGAATAGGCAATACCAAACCTTAAATAAATGTAACATTAAATAACATAATGGGAGAACATATATTAAGATAACATAACATAAAGCAATGACATCAACTACATTATGGAAGAACATAAAGTAAGGTAATACCCTTATTTGATAATTATTTATTTATTTTTTGTAATGATATTATATAAAGAGTGTAACTATTTTAAATGAATTGATAAAGATATGAACAACCATGCAAACTATATGATTAGACATTTGAATGAAAAAAATGACGAACTTATGCATTTAACCAAGAAGACAAGGAGAAACAAAAAATAGTTGAAGATGAAGATTAAATTTTTGGATTGTTTCATGAGTTTGTCATTAATGTTATATCCTTAAAAAAAAGAAGACAAAAATCGGTTTTTAAAATTAAAAAAAATCTAAAGTTGCAATAAATTTTATATATATTTAATAAATGATTTGATCATAGATTAAATCATTTTAACCCATTAAGGCTCTGTGTGATAAATCTAGCTGATATCTAATAAATTAGTTGATAGCTAGTAGCTGATGACCGATAACTGATAATTTATAGTTGATGACTGATAGTTTATAATCATGATTTATACCCAATAAGTTAATTTGAGTGTTTGGTAAATTAGCGGTTATAATAGCTGATAAATAGAAAATGAATAAAATGACATTCTTAATTAAAAAATTAGTTGTCATATTTATTAAATTTATTTTTATTTATAAAAAAAAACGTATTAGTAATCAAATGCAAATTTTAAATATAAATATAAAATTAAATATAACACAAAATATATTAAACATTACATATAAATTTTGTAATGAAATTTAAATATTTAAAATAACAATTTCAATTTGATCTTATATTTCAATAAAGTGCATACTTCTATTCCCCTTTCAAAATTCATGATATGACTACTAATAAACAAATATATTAAATCATTGAGTATCATATTTATAAAAAAATACATTAATAATAAAAACTCAAGTAATAAATAATTAAAATAATAATTTAAAAGTAATAAAAACAATTCATTGTAATGAATCAAAATATTTTATTAATAACAAAGCGGAAGATAAATTGCATCATGAATTTGTTCCATAAAAATAATGAATCTTTTTTATTCCCTCAACTAAAGCACAATTATTTTAATTTTAATTTAAATATATTAATATAATAAAATTGAGTTTTTGATAAAATAATGAGTATATAAATGAAAAAAAAGTCATAAGTTAAAAGCTATTTAAGTGTGTGTTTGGATTGACTTTTAGAAGACTCAAAATCAATTATATAGGTGTAAAATTGATCATGGGTGAGTTTGAAGTGTTTGTTTTGTCAAAACTAGAATCGAGTCTACGTTTAGAATTGATTCTACTTGAAGTTAGAATTAGTAACTTCTAACTCCAGAATTAATTATGAGTGATTTTTACACTGAGATTTTATTGTTTAACTTTTATTTTAATGTATAAAAACATAAATAAATTTTGCTAAACTCAATTATGTTAAAATCAATTCTATCAAACTCAATTATGCTAGAATCAATTTTGCTCACCGCCAATCCAAACACACCCTAAATAACTTTTGAATAAAAAACTAAAAACTAATAAAAAAATTATAAATTAAAGCTAAAAAATAATTATTAAACATAATTTTTTCATTAATAAAAACTGAAAAACTAAAAACTAAAAACTATTTATTTTTATATCTTAAAAAAATAACTTAAATTCTTGCCAATTTGAGCTCAAGTCCCATTTTAAAAATATTGTGTGAGTATGTGACACTAATTTTTAATTTCATTATTTTCATTATGTTTCATTTTATTTAAAACATTCTTTAATATTACATGTCAAAGAAATAAATACATATTAAAGAATTAAGTAAAAAAAATAATGCATAAAAAATTGTGTATTCAATTATAAAGAAATTAAATTAATTTTCAAACTAATAATACTCATAATAAGGCCCTAATAATAATAATAATAGTAAAAAAAAACAAAACAAAACTTGGGCTAAGAAACACACCTCAAAAACCCTAATTTGTTATCACCTCATATAAATACCTCCATTAGAACCACATCGATAACTTTGACAGCAGCTTGGAAAGAGTATCAGGCGGAAGAAGATGCAGATCTTTGTGAAAACCCTTACCGGCAAGACTATCACCCTCGAGGTGGAGTCAAGCGACACCATTGATAATGTCAAAGCTAAGATTCAGGACAAGGAAGGTTCGGTGTAACTCTAAAACCAGATCCATTTCTTATCATTTTCGCTTATTCCTTATTGATTGATTCATATTGTTTTTTAATTGTTTAGGAATTCCTCCCGACCAGCAGAGGTTGATCTTCGCCGGAAAGCAGTTGGAGGATGGCCGCACCCTCGCCGACTATAACATCCAGAAAGGTTCGGATTTTTTTAATTCCAATTAATGACTGAACCCTAAATTTCATGTTTTTTTTGTTTAAGGACTGAACCCTAAATTTTGATTAGATTGAACATTTGGTGACTGAACCCTAAATTTCAGTTTTTTTTGTTGAATGTCTCTTGTTTAACTGGTGAGGCTTATAAGATCTGTTTTTGATTTTGCAGAGTCAACATTGCATCTTGTTTTGAGGCTTCGTGGTGGTATTATTGAGCCATCTTTGATGGCATTAGCCAGGAAATACAACCAGGATAAGACTATCTGCCGCAAGTAAGTTTATACAATCTGAGCTTTATGTTATTAGTATTGTAAATTGGAGTGTAAGTTGTATTTTGTTAATTTCAGAATAAGTAGTTGCAAGAGTAATTGCCATGTTTAGGATGGATGGCTTGTATGATTATTGGGGTTTTAAAGGATGCATAGAGTTTAGTCAAACATGTTAGTGAAACACTTAAATTGCTGACAAGTAGAAGAGTATACAACTTTAATGTGGATGCATAGGTGGTATGTTAAGGTGTCAAATAGTCCAATTGAGGGATTGTATTTGGCAGTATGTTAAACTTCCTCAAATATGTTTATATTGCATTTAATGATTTCTTATGCGTGAACTTCAGAAACATATACTGTTTTACAAAGTACTAATGAATAGTAGTAATTGCCATGGCCGTGCATATTGGACGATAAATATTAGAAACCCTGCATCCTATTTGATACTATAGGTCTACATAGTTACTTTGTATTATTTGAAGTGTGACCCTGCATCTTATTTCATATACTATAGGTCTTCATAGTTACTTTGTATTATTTGAAGTGCGAGAGGTTTACATTGATGTATACACTATCAACCTGTGCGCTTACTGATTATTGTGCTGTGCAGGTGTTATGCACGTCTGCACCCTCGTGCTGTCAACTGCAGGAAAAAGAAGTGTGGACACAGCAACCAGGTAGAGTAATCTTTCTGTGTTATTGCTTGTATGTATTATTGAATGTAATTCACATGTTGTTTTATTTTTATTATTATTATTTAGTCTTCATTGATTATATTTTTGTATTGCAGTTGAGGCCCAAGAAGAAGATCAAGTAGACTGTTCTGATCGCAGGGGGGATTTTTTTTTATGTCTTGGATTACTGGAGAATGTCTTTCGATGATTATCTTTTGTAGTATTGTAGGAAGTATGTTGGAAGTCAAACTGACAGTTTTTGTCCATGATTATGTTTTTGTTTGAGACAGATCCTTATCAATTATGCTACTTTTGTTATGTGATGATATAATTTTGTTTTTTCAATTGTGAAACTTAGATGCAAGTTTTGATACTCTGTTTTTACTTTTTATTGACAATTCAGTGTTCTTTGATAAAAATTATTTTTCTCTATAATCAATTACTATTTAGGACAAGCATTATGTATACATCAGCCGTTTACAACCATTGAGTTTGATGTCATCACTGTCACATTAATTATATTACTACAAGAATTGTGTTTTTAAATGTTTTTAGTTGCTATTTTTTACTCGTTTTTACATTGGAGGATTAGCAATTAAATTTGCTATCACAGAAGTTTGAAATTCATCAACAATTAAATCTTTAAATTTTGCTCATAAAACAAGCGTTAAGTTTGAACTAAAATTTTGGTAACTAAACGAGTACTTGGTGTTAAATCTGTAGTTTTGAGTTCGAATAAAAACTTTATTTATTCAATGCAATTTAAACAAAGAGTCTGGTAGTAGAGTAAAAATAAATCTAAAACAGTTTAATTGAATTAATTTTTATATTTTCTAACTCATTTTCAGCTCTAGGATCTGAGTTTTATGTTATTTTTCTCACTGAGTATGGCTGTTTCAAAAAGATTTTTTAAGCACTTGTACTAGTAAAGTATTTCTAAGTAAAGTGTTATAAAGCTTTTAAAAAAAAATTCTGAATATATAACTATGATTGTCCAATAGTATGTTGGATGAACGCAATTCATGTTTTGAAATTACAAACACATCTCAACAAGCACGCAATTGTATTGCCTTAGTTAGGAGTGCTTGATTTGGCTTATGTCTTCTGGGCCAGTACTAGTGAAATTGTTCAACAATGTCCTGTTTTTCACATTCTAAGTCTGCAAATTGTGCTGCTGAGGCTTGCTGCTATTATCTGATATATGAAAAGAGACAGTCGTGTGAAACGCCAATATTTATAAATTTTATTAACCTTTCATTATCTGAGACGATAATTGTTAAACTGAATAGCATGTATACCTGGTTTGGAAAATGTTTTGGATCATCCTACGAGGTGATTCCTGTGCTGCATACTCCAACTGAAGTATCTCGTCTGAGGAGAGGCGCCAACCCAGAGCACCCAAGTTTTCCTCTGCCTGTGTTATTGACTTCACTCCAGGAATAGGAATTGTACCTTTGCTTATACACCAATTTATTGCAACCTGACATGACAATGCAATACATTAGACAATGATTTTATTAAACCGGGCAAGGTTGGTCTGAGTAAGTGTTCAACATTGATATTTGTAATGCACCTAGGACAAGGACAATCATGTGGGTTGGCTGGTATTTCTTTAAAGTGAAGTTTAAAACCTTTAAAAAAGTAAGCTGTCTTGGCAAACACGGCATTAAAAACGAGAATGAATTGGCATTAAAGATTTGTCTTTTTTGGTGGTTGATCCTGATAATGAAGAGTCAAGTAGGAATAGTTCTGATGTTGTTGTGGACAAGTTAAAAAAGCAGCTTTACTTTTTGACAACAGGCATCAATGATGTATGATATCATATAATCCTTTAATTGAGTAATCTTATACTTTTCTGTTGATAGAATTTTTAGTATTGTCATTTAGAGCTCAGAACAAGGCAAGGAGTAGTATTGTACAAGAAAGATCGGATCAAGAGACCGAAGTGAGATGTTTATAGTCTGAACATGACTGCCAAATTGGATATAGTTATGTTTCCAGAAGATGGGCCAAGCCTGCGGGGCCTAGCTTTGTTTGCAAAAGTAGATGGAACTGTATGTAAGCATGCGCCTTATTAATGTGAAAACTGCATAACTTGTTTGTTGAAATGCCCTTGTCAATTAAATGTGAGAAAAAGAAAATCTACAGGATGGAAAGAGCATTTATAGCACTATCTGTTCATTGACCTCATTCAGTAGCGCTACTGCTGGAATTCAAGTGATTGATATAGTTCCACAATAAGTGTGGATGAGTGTTGTAAGCTTCAGAGTAACGAGTTTGATTCCTACTTTTAAAATAAGAGCCCTAAACCACTAATGCATGATATGCTACGGCATAATGCATGGTACACCTTCAGGCTTCAAACATATTTAGTTGCATCAAACTAATAAACAGTTAAAAGAAATCAATGAGAATTTTAGTACTACCTCTGGGCAAAGTGATATTCATACGCAAAATGTAAATAGGGCGTAGTGGGAAAAATAGGAAAAAGATTACCTGTGACATGGTTTTGCGTCTTTTATTTGCAATTTCTCTCAAGGAACTCAATAAAGGATCCAGTCCTGGAAGTATTTGCTTAAATAGCAATCCCCTGTGATTTGCAATTAATAACAATGGTACAGCGAAAAAAAGCTAATAATGTATTAAGCTATAATGTTAAGTGCTAAATAGCGGTCTAAAATGTTTGCCTAACTGTCAACACACCTTGGCCCAGTTGGAAGTTTGGATGACGAGTATTTCCCTGTAAGCATTCCAAGTCCGAGAGGACTATAAGCGATTACCCGAATACCCAGAGAATCACATATACTTTTGATCTCTAGTTGTTCTTCCCCCATGCTTAGCAAAGAAAATTGCACCTGAAATGTTGAAATTACTTTAAAGAATATTAATCAAAGAATAACCAGAAGAGTATTACAATTCTGAATGGTTATAGCCTACTGATAGCATAATTTACAGGAATCAGAATCATTACTGCTTGGAGTTATCCTGGGAACTCATGTTCATTTAACTGTTATCTCATCCAGAAACTCAATAAGGTATGATACTATATTTTGTGTCATGTTTGACAGTTAGACCATGCTTATTTGTCACTACTGAGATTAAAATTCATTTCTCAAAAACAATTTGAATGTTAAACGTTATTGCATTACTAATACGCGTAATATTATACCTGGGCTGAGCATAAGGGAACTCCACGTTCTTTCAAGTAATCATGTATCTTTAAAAGCTGCTTCGGTCCATAATTACTAACTCCAACAGCTTGAACTAAACCCTAAATGGCAATAAATATGAAGATAATATCTTGATTATTGAAGAAATCAAAATTAATGTTTTTCTTCTAGTAAGAACGGTTAAACAAATTGTTTATGCTCTTCTGGTATGTGAAAATATGAAAATTGCAAGTAAATAAATTATCTATAGCACCCAGAATGTCTTTATCCACACATTGCATTGAAAACTTCAATTATGATACTTTATACAGGAAAAGAACATTTGTAAGTAAGCCTCCAAGTCAAAATTTTAAAGAATGGTTCACTTTAGGTCTTTATTGTGATTCTAGTATTAACCATGAATTATTGTAACCTTGTCATACATTGCCACTAAACCATCCCAAAGTGCTAATTCCTGGAAAGGAGCATAATTTGCAGTTGACCAATGTAGTTGTCCTATCCCAATTTGCTCAATCTGCATTCTATCTAGTGATGCCCTGAAAATTTGTTTTATTCGAGTTCAACAGCAAAAGCAAATATTTCCAGTGAAAAGGTTGAATATGAAGTTTAAGAAAAACTTGATAATAGGATCGGGTACATTAGTTCAGTAATATCATTCATGCAAAAAAGGAACATATACCAATACAAAAAGACTACCTGCAAGCATTCACAAACTGCCCTGGTGTAAGACGCCATGGATAAGCAGCAAATTTTGTAGCAATCACAATTTCGTTCCTGCTCCCCTTTTTCTCTAAGGAAGTGAGCACACAATTTGATGAACAAGAAAAGGAAGTCAAAGAATTGAATACAGTGTGTATTATGTTTTTCCATTAAGGTTCTTTAGATTAGTTTATTCGAGCTTTTCTAATGGTATAAAAACACTTGTAAAAGTGTTTGGCAGAGCTTATGGAAACAATTTATGACATCCATAAGTTATTATCAGAAATCTCTAAGATAGCTCAGTAGAACGACTTATAGTTTAATAAAAGCAGTTTGATTTTCGATATAGAAAGCTTATACATAAGCAATTATATGATAAGCGTTTATACTCTAGGCGCATAATTAAATTATTCATCCAAACATGGCCTAAGACATGTTTCATGATATCTATTCTCCTACTCACATTTATTTACACAGGCAGGCTATTCAGAAAAGCAAAGGCATAGTATACATGTAGTGGAAGATGAATGAACCTCGAAAATCTCGAATGAACTTCCCAAGGAGTTTCTCGCTCTGGCCATTAAACCTTCCAGTACCATAAGAATCAGCAGTATCAAAAAGATTAACACCATTGTCAACAGCCATGTTGAAGACTTGTTGAAGGTCATCATCCATAGATTCCTTATACCCCCAAAGAATCTGATTTCCCCATGCCCATGTTCCAAACCCCATTGGAGAAACATTCAGAGGCCCCATCTTCACCTAAAAAAACATGCTGGTTAGCACAGTCAATACAACAAACACCATACGTGCATAATTAAATTCAATTTGAAAAGGAGAATAGAGAACAGAGAATACCGTAAGTACCTTTTGTGTGGATGGCCATAAGGAAGGGAATTTGAAAGGAAAAGATGGTAAGGGGTTAGTGTTTGATGAAGCAATAGTGCAGCAAGAAACTGAGAGTGCCATTGCAATGATGAAAGCAACAACACCAGTTTTGGATAACAATTTAATTGAAAAAAAAGAAAAAAATATGAAATGACAGCTGTGGGATTTGAACCCACGCCCTTTCGGACCAGAGCCTAAATCTGGCGCCTTAGACCACTCGGCCAAACTGTCTTGTTGTAAGACTTGTCTGGGATTATTTATATGTTACAGAAAACAATGGTGGCAACTGTAGGGTGATGCTGTTACTTTCAAACTGTTGTGAATGAAAATGAGGTTGATGGAATATGTTTGCTGGTAGATAAGAACTTATATTAATTTTATATTTTGTTGGGTTAATTGGAAATGTCTAACTTACATGAAGATAAGAAAATGGATATGGTTGCGAGGTGGAGTTCATTAAAAGCAAAACACAAGAAGGATATTCCATTGGATTGTTGGCTTTACTAAGTTAACTATGCATCCATCAATTATCGTTCAGTCACCTTTGATTCTCTACTGATATTAAATAGATAATGTATTTAGTTTATATATTGTATCGACCAAACAATATCATTAATATTTGAATTTTTATTATTTTTTTCTCTATATATTTTATAATTTTTCCACTAGTTCTAATGATTTACCGTCTATTTGATCTAAAATTTAGGTAAAATATTCAAATTGGTCCCTTAATTTTATCTCGGGGTTCAATTTGGTCACTTAATTCTAAAAAGTGTTAAAATGGTCCCTTAAGTTTTTAAATTGTGTCAAATTGGGTTTTTCCGTCAACTACCCTAAAAAGACGTTTAGTTCTGCACATGTAGCAACTGACATGACATATTTCATCTTCTTCGTTAACATTATAATTCACGACATAGGGTTTGTGCAAATAAAGCTTCACCTCAAATTGATTCACGACATAGTCTATGGTTTGTGCAAATCGAACTTCAACCATGAAATTGAGTGGTTCGTCTCTAATGATGAAACAAAAATGCGTTTATGGTGGGTGTTATTCGAAGGAAGGGTCGAATGTCAACACAAGCATAAGTTGGAAACTGTTTTATCATTGTGGGAATTTAGTTGTTCTTCGAATGACAACAACAGTTAAGAACTATGAAAAATATTTATGGGGTTGTCCTAATTTTAAGGTATGTTTAATGTAAATCTCATGAAATTTTGCAGGGATCAATGCATGCTGGTTATAGGTACTTTGAATGGTATTATGAAGATGTTGGAAATGAGAAGACACAAAGTAAATACCCTACAACAATCTAAATTTTCCAATTCTTCGTTGATCTCTTGGTTGATGTAGATCTTCTTCTTGTTGGCCCTACAACAATCTTTGTTGCACTCATCCTTGTGGTTGAACCTAGTGGTATAAAGGACTTAGTTGGCCTTCTCATTGACAACTTTTTGGGTCTTCCTTGTGATCCTGATGCAGGAGGTTGTTGGTTGTCTTTTCCTGAGATTTATGGGTTGCTTGTGATCCTGATGCAGAAGGTTGTTTCTTGTCATTTCCTTGAGATTTCTGCTGTGATGCTTGTTGAGATTACTGATATCCTTGTGAAGCTTGTGTTGATGGATGCTGTGATGCCTGTTGAGATTGCTAATGTCTTATTAAGATTTGTATAAAAAAATGCCAATTTCAAAAACTAATCAAAAAATCATAAAACAAAGAAAAACCCTAAAACGTAACATATTTGCATTGAAAAACCCTAAGGCGTACCTGATTAACTTTGATTTCAACAATTATAAAGAAATTTGCTTCACGGCAATGGCAGAATCAGCTTCAACATTCAACCATGACTGCGCTAGGGTTCAAGGTATCCACTTCGTATTTCTTCTGGATTTTGTGACAATAACACTTAGAGTTTTTTTTAAGTTTTAAAATCCAACATGGACGCTCCACATGGCAGATGAATCATCACATATCAACACAACATATACAAATCCTTTGACTTTGACTAACAGTGTTAACGATAAGGACTAACGTGAAACCTTTTAAAAACTTAAGAGATCATTTTGACAGTTTTTAGAATTAAGGGATCAAATTGGACCCCGAGGTAGAGTTAAAGGATCAATTTGAATATTTTACCTAAAATTTATAGATATTCTTTTTGCAAATTGTTTAAATCAAATTCTATCAATTTTTTTTTCTTCGAATTCTATCTTTAATGTTTTTTTAATCTTATTTTATTTAGTTTTATTATACCTCCAATCCAATGCAAAATTCTCATTCATATATATATATATATATATATATATATATATATATATATATATATATATATATATATATATATATATATATATATATATATATATATATATATATATATATATTATAGGTGTTTTACCATTCATTATTGTATTCCATACAGTGTCGTTAATTGTTTAATAAATTTTTACTTTTGTTTAACAACTTTTCTATCCCATAAATCACTTGAGAATTTCTTCCCATATTAAACAATTTAAATGTGACGATTTACATCTCTTAAAGTTGTACTATGTACCTAAAATATTTAAATTGTATAATTTAATGAATGAGATGTTATCTAACTTTTTTTTCTTTCTAATAATCTAAGTTAAAATTTCACTTTTAAAGGTAAATAAATAGAATATCACGTGTTATAATGTCACATGTTTTGAACCCGCATTACATTTAGATATTTTTCTTTTATAACTATCGACTTAACTTCCTTAATGAGACATCTAACTTTTATTTCTAAACAAGAGATGCCATGTCTTTTGCTAAGATTACATTTCATATACTACCTGTTTATTGTTTATTGCCTCTACGCAAAAGTCATCCGTTTTTCATGTGTATTTTCCGGTTTTAAAACTTCCATTTTTTCCCTCCAATTAGACATAATCCCTTGAGTATGTGATCATATCTATGACTTATTATATATATTTGATTGTGTTTTATTTGTATTCAACAAGTCATTTATTAGTCCAATATTACTAATTGTTAAAATGGAATATTGCCATTACGGTTAGCTTGACTCTTAGATCGTGATTACCAAGATATCATTGTCTATATTTGTACATCGCCGTCTGATAAAACATACAATTCATTTATACATATCATATACTTTCTAACTCGAAATATGATCAATAATTTTTTAGTTGGTTGAAGAAATCCATAACGGTAGAAATAGTAACAGAACAGTTCCACAGTAAAAAGTAGAAACAACTTTAGGAGGAGGCTCAAAGTCTAGTTAGTGCACATAAAAGGTCTCAAGTAACCTCATTAAAATCTAAATTCCATAGTATCAGGTACGAATAAATGAAGATGCAAGACTATTTGATCAAGAAAATCCTTGTTGACAAACTTAAACTTGCAGGAAATTCAATCTTTACCACAAATCTAATCATTCAAACCTTAAATAGTTTAGACTTTGAGCATAACCATGTCGTGGTTAACCTTTATAATCAAATATCTCTCAGTTGGATTGAATTACAATCTCAACTATTGAGTTTTGAATCTAGAATTGAACATCTCTGTTGTGAATCAGATACCTTAGAAACAAAGTATAATAGGTTTTTTAGTGATCAAGAAATCCACAAGGGTTAGGGTTTAGGGTAACCAAAGATAACAACAAGGATGAATTATAAATTGTTATTCTTTCCTTTCTCTTGAAACAAGATTACAAGTATACAAGAATAACAAATAACCTCTCTCACTTTTGAATTAGGGTTTTATCTTCCTATTTTCCCTTTTCCAAAAGATGAGAGACTAGTATGCTATTTATAAGAAAACTAATATACTAACCTAATGGGCTTTTTAATAATTACCCATTACAATCTAACTTAGGGTACAAGCTAACTTAAACAATTGGATCCATAACACAAGGCCCAATTTGACAATAGCATGTGAGCGGACTTTGACGACATGCTAAACCTAGAGTTCGTTCTAATATCTCACAATCTCAATAACTTCAATAAGTTCACTCTCAATGCCCTAAAAAATGTAACTAAGAAAAAAAATCACCAAGATAATTAAAGAAGCAACAAATCTAGATTAAATGGATACCAAAGAAGTTCCAACATCAAAGGTTGACGAGATAACCGGGGAAAAGGTATAACTAGGCCAACATGTTAGGTTTGCTACAAAGTTAGGCTTGCTGCTCCAGTACAGGGTAGGCCTTGGTGTAATCATAATCATGTGACACATTAATCTGATAAATTTCAAGACTTAGACGAACATCATGGTAAAAGTTCATTAGTTGTTGAAAATGGTGAGAATCTAAAAATTGTTGCCAGATGTTCTTCAAAACTTAAGTCACTCAACTTACATGATGTATCACATATCCTTAACATTACCAAAAACCTATTAAGTGTGTCTAAACTTGCTGACAAGAATAAAGTTATTGTTGAGTTTGATGACAATTTTTTCTTTGTGAAGGATAAGTTGACAGAAAAGACAATACTAAGAGGGACACTTAAAAATGACTTGTATTAAATCTCAAGGATTAAAGTACTTATGTTTATGTCAAAGAAAGATGGTATTGAAAACTTGATACCCAAATAATAAAATCCTATGCACAGTCTTAAAAAGAAATGTGAAATTATCATCGAATGATCATTTTAGCTTTTGTGATACTTGTAAATATAAACAAAATGAATTTTCTACTCTTTAAAACCTATTCTTCTTATGCTAATGATACCATAGAGTTAATTCCCTATGATGTATGAGGCTCTGAACAAATAATGTCATCTCGTGGTTTTAAATACTATGAACATTTTACTGATGATTTTAGTAAATTTAGATGGATTTCCTATGGAACAAAAACTTGAAAATGTAGAAGCCTTCATCCAATTTAAAAACTTGATAGAAAATTAATTTAATAAGAAAATTAAGACAATCCACTGTGATACTGGTTGTGGTACAAACCTATACATAAATTGCAGTAGATCCATGCATACAATTTACAATGCCATGTCCCTAAACATCTTAGCAAAATGGCAAGGCTGAGAGAATGCACAAACACATTAATGAATTTGGATTATACTTACTTGCTCAAACTTAAATGCCTTTCCACTATTGGTATAATGTTTTTTCAAATGCATTATACCTTATAATCATGGTACCTACATCAACCACTCAAAATGAGAGTCCTTAATCTCTAATATATCACATGTTTAACATAGTCTTTTTATAAACAAACTCAGTTAGTACACGAGTTCACCTATTGTTGATCACTGCAAGGGATAACAAAGATTCTAAGGTATGTTTGGATTGATGGAATGGAATGGGATGGAATGTAATGATATACACTTAAGTTTCATTGTTTGGATTGATTAAAAAAAGATGAAATGAAGCGGAACCAAATGGAATGCATTTCATACCATTCCATCACTTTCCATCATTTTTGCACCCTCCGATTTGGATGGAATGACAAAATCTCTATATTCCGTCATGAAATACCCAAACAATGAAATAACAACTTTATTCCATTCTGCTCCGCTCTGTTCATTTTATAATATGCAAACATAGCCTAGGAATTATCAAGCATTTCCTGCACATTGAGCCATTCACCGACCTGGACTTAGTTGGTTCCTCATATGCGAATAGGGCCACTATTGTTGATGACAAAAAAATCTATGACTGAGTAATGTGTCTTTCTCGGTGAAACACTAGTTTCTTGGTCTTTAAGAAAATAAAAATTGCTTGATCGCCTTGGCTGATTTAACTGTTGAAATAATATGGCCTCAATCAATACTCATTAAGCTCAAATTTCCATTGCTTAGAAAACCTATTCAATAGTATGATAACTTAAGTGCCAAAGATTTATCCTTTAACCCAATCACACACACACACACACACACACACACACACACACACACACACACACACACACACACACACATCCAAAGCACATTGGAATCAACGTCCACTACATTAGAGACCAAGTATACAAACTAAAATTGTTTAATCATATGTTACCAAAACAAATCAGATTGTTGATTGCCTCACTAAAGCATTGAGCCAAACATGATTCAACCAACTCAGAGATAAATTTGAGGTGATTCCCTCACCATCATTTTCGAGGGGAGAGGGGGGGGGGGGGAGCGCAATTCTTTGATCATGGAATCATATCATTGACTATAATTGATTGTATTTGATTTGTAATTAAAGTCATTTGCTAGGCTAGTATTACTTTTTTTTATACAATTTATAGTTGTTACAAACAAATACACATTATGTACAAGAAGTATCCAATGAGAACAAAAGCTACACAATTTGAAAAATAGACTCAATCAAAGAGACAACGAGTTAATCAACAAAAATAGCATAGAAAAACATGGTAATCCCCCGACAACGAAGAAACACCAGCTAGATCCCAACAACAAGATTAAAAAACTCTCCCAGAAGAATCCTCCAAGAATAATGATGATACATGCCGCTATTGGCTCAAATACAATATAGGGTTCTCCAACAAACTTGAAAAAGAACATGAGTAGTTTAAAGACTTCTAGAGATACCATTTCTAGGATATATCAATGCCTATATCCTCCAAGTTCTTTTTCGTCTATAATTATGCCTGAAAAAATCAAATTGTTTTGCGATTTTCAAAATAGACCACACCAATAAAGTGTCAACCATAATCAACATACCTCTAATTTTAGGAGAAAGATCTAAAAAAACTAAAATATTAAAAAGAGACACATCATTCTCCGGAATGACTAAAGATCAACCTAATCACCTAAAGATCTTATAACACAAGTATAAGACGACCTCACAAGTGACAACTAAATATGAATCAGATTCAATGGATGCCTCCCAAAAACACCACAAACGAATACACATTATTTACAATAAGTACCTAACAATAACAAAAACTACAAAAAATTCGAAAACATCACATAAACAAAATAAAGACAATCAAAGAGACACAAGTTAATCAACAAAAAAGCATAGAAAAACATGGTCAGCCCCGACGACAAAGAAACACCAGCTAGATCCCAACAACAAGACTAAAAAACTCCCAAAAGAATCATCTAATAAGAAAGATGATACAAGTCACTATTGGCTTAGACACAAGATATAATTCTCCAACCAACTAGAGAAAGGGCATGAGTAGTTCAAAGACTTCCCGAGATACCATTTCTAGGGTAGAACAATGCCTATATTCTCCAAGTGCTTTGCGTTTATAAGTGTGCCTTAAAATCAAATTGTCTAGAAACATCAATAAAAATCTTAAAAAGAGATACATCGTTCTCTAGAAAGACTAAATACCAACTTAGTCACCTAAAGATACCACAAATGCAAGCCGACCTCACAAGTGACCAATAAATATCAACCAAACTCAATGGATGCCCCGAAAACAACCGCAAATCCCAAATATATCCAAAATACCCCCACATTGAGATCCAAAATACCCCATATCTTTGTAAATTTTTTCTATAGAAAAACTTATTAAGAAGGAGCTATATTAAAGTATGGCCATTATGGTCATCATGTAATAAAATATACTTTCAATTTATACATATATATGAGTACTTTGTAACTCTCCTAACTCTCCAAGTAACTATATTCCCTTAAAAAACATGTATTTTAGTGCTGGTTGTTGAATATGTTCAGCTAGTATAGCCAAAACTAAAATAAAAGATACTCTTACTAATAGAGTTTATTCTTAGTGCAATAAATGTTGCATGATCTAGTTTTAGCATGTTATAGGACAAAATTGAAATACTGTCAAACAAAGTTGATTATTTATCAGCTGCATTTATTCAAAACTCAATGTAAAAGGCAATTGATCATTACTATAAGCTAAGAAGTTAAAATATCCATTATCAATTTCTTCATAATTTCACAATATATACTTGAAACCTATGTCATATGTGTGTCCAAGTCATATGTTACAATGATCATACAAATTAACAAGGTGATATCTAAAGTCATAAAAAAAAGGCAAATCTAAGATTAGAAAACCAGAAAATAAAAACACACAGTCACAGTCACAATGACACAAGCAAATGGTTGGAAAAGACATGCAAGCATGTGCATTGCACAAAAACAGAGAATTTTTACATTATTTCTTCATCATCTTCTTCATCTTCCAAATCTCTAAACAAATGAAAATTGCATGAGGCTATTATAATTCTCTTCCTATCAAATCAAGCCTACAAAACTTGTTCATTTTTAAGATTTGAGACATTCTTCTTGAACATGCATGTTTTTTTGAACCATTCTGTGTTCCTTCTTCTAGAAAACACCAAACACTGCAACATAGAAGAACATGGTGCAATGCAATTTTCTAAGTCCAAAAATCCAACCATTGAGAACTACTGCATGATTGGTCTAAGATAACACTTGGATCAACATTGTACCATTTTTCAAGTGCTGTCAATGGAATTTCTTCATGTTCTTCATTTCTCAAAACCTGATTTTCTCTGTCATCAACTTTCTCAGTCCTTGTTAAGGTTAAGCCTCTTTCATTTTGATCATCTGAATAAATTACCATTCTGTCCTCCAAACCCTCATTTGAAAACCTTTCCTTTGTTTCAGTTTCACCCATACAATTTCTATATCCATTCCCTGATCCACCATCTTCTGTGCTGTTTTCCTTAGCTTCCCTTCCACCATCATGACATGTTTCCACCATATAACTTAGCTTCTGAACCTGCTTAAAAAAAAATCAAATTATCAACTTAATGTCAATCTGATAAAGCTCAAACTCAGCTCGTTTATCACAGTTCGACCGAATAGTTAATACTATTACAATTACAATAACAAGACCAAAACTAACATATACCTCTGATTGCAAAGACTCTTTCTCTTCCTTTAGAGACTGAAACTTAGAAGCTAAATTATCATATTCAACTTTAAGTTTTCTATACTCTTGTTCAATCCTCTTCGATTTCCACCTCGCTCTTCTGTTCTGAAACCATATAGCAACTTGTCTAGGCTGCAAACCAAGATCTCTCGCAAGCTGCATCTTCTTCCTCGGCTCCAACTTGGATTCTGACTCAAATATACATTCCAACGACCTTATCTGTTCATCACTAAACCTTCTTTTACTCTCCACCTTCTTGTTTTTCTTCCTCGAAGTCAAACAAGTTTCAACACCCTGATGAATATTCTCTTTCTCCTCCATAATAATATAAAAAAATTGGTGAAACTGAAATGGCAGCAGAATATATATTTATATAGGTATAAAAAAACTATGCGAAGGTTAATTGTTTCACGTTATAGGAACTTGTGAAGGAAGAATCATAGTGATGACTTGTGATACTAGAAAACGTGTGGTGTTTTGTTTACTATGTTTTTCTTTTTGGTTCTAATGGTCCTATATATTTCATTTGTAGAAGGAACTCTTAACTTGTTATGAGTTGTCATATTCAAGTTACACGTCTCTGTTGCTTTCAATTCTCAATTAGTACATTTTATCTTTATATGATTAATCAAGATTATGAATGTGTATTGGTGAGAATTTGTTCTAATTTCATATTTTTGGCATTTCATTAGTACCTAATGGTTAGGATTCTTGACCAGATGCTCTTGTTGCTATAAATATTGGTAACATTATTTTTCTTGTGTGAAGTGATCATTTATAATACTATGTCTATAAATGATGTTTTAGACTTTCAAGAAATGTTAATTAAGATGTCACATGATTATAAGAATGGGTCAATATTAATAATAATGATGAAGGAATAGACATAAACAAAGTTTAAGGATGAAGATGTGATTTTAATTATCATAAGTGTTAGAAAATTAGAGGTTACTTTGTTACGCAAGGACTTGTGTTTCTGTCAACAATGTTAACTTATGTCATTGTTGTTATAAGTTATTTTCTTAGGTTAATTAGGTGTCAAAATATAATTAGGACAAGAAGCAACATGTACACACATACCTTAACATATAGTTGAAGCAAACAGAAAACAAGATAAGGGTCAATAAATATCGCCTAATAGAAACAAAATATTGTGACAGAAACCAAGTTTTTACATTTATTACCAATAATCACACTAGCACTGTACTTGATTCCTATTTTGTTTTATTGCTATGTCATACTATTGGATGTCTTAATCATGTTTTGGTTTCGCTTTATACATGAATAATCTTCGTCTACGGTTAATCACATTTGATAATTGGTTGGTTTATGTTGGTGTTTGGTCAAGTGTCACTTGCGCATGTACAAACAAAACAATAAACTTATAGGTGTAGAACCTATGATGCCCCTATACTTAGGATCATTATTGCATACCTCGTGAGAGTAATTGTGAGTTGTTGGCTTTGTAACATTTTGAGAAATAAACCTATGCACTATTCTCAAAAGTTCTAGTTGAATGTTAAGCGGTGAGAGTTGAACGATCAACCTCCATTAATAATACAAAAGAGTTGAAAATGATGATGATACAAAAGAGACACATAAATTTTATAATAATTTCTCAAATGCTAGATTATGTTACAAATGCAGCTAATATTTGGTTTTATACATTAATTTAATGAAATTTAAATCAAATGTAAACTTAAATATAAATAAAATACAAATGAATCAACTGAATTTGAATTCATATTCAAATTTAAAAATCTACAATATTAATTTCATTCTTCAAATTAATAATATGTTCAGTTTTGATTGTATTGATCAACACATGTGCATGTTTCTAAGTGCTGATATGAACAAACTCAAATACTTCATTATGAACTTGATTGTACAGAAAATGGTACTTGATATCTATGTGTTTGCTTCTTCCATGCAACACTGGATTCTTAACAAGACTTATGACAATTTTGTTGTCAATCATCAACTTGACGAGTTTGCTAACCTTAAACTTCAGTTCCTACAATAAATTCATCAGTCAAATAACCTGATAAGTTGACAAAGCACCGACTATGTATTCAACTTCATAGGTTGACAATGCAACCGCCAGTTGCTTCAAGGAGCACTAAGAAATTAGGGTTTTCAGATAGATAAACATGTATTTTGTAGTGTTTCTTATGTCTACTCTGTCTCCACACCGTTAGAGTCTAAGTAACATATCAGCTCAACATCACTCGATACTCCAGAAGAAAACAAATTTCATGCCTTAGAGTCCCTTTTACATACCTCAATATCCTCACTACAACTTAATAGTGTGACCACTTTGGTTTACTCATAAACCTACTGACCATTCCAACTACATATCATATGTCAGACATGGTGTTACACATATATCTTAGACAACCAACCAACAGTTTGAAGGTTGTAGCATCTACATCCTCACCATCATAATCAAAGTTCATCTTATGATTTGTCTCAGTATGTCTAATTGCTGACTTACAATTCATCAGCTCAAATCTCTTCAGCAGCTCAAGTTCATACTTCAGTTAGTGCACAATAAGTCACTTATCAGAATGCAAAATCACCATCCCTAGAAAATATACCATATCTCCAAGATCAGTCATATTAAATGCATTCATCAACACCTTCTTGAACTTGTTTATCTCATAAGTACAACTTCATGTCAGAAGTATGTCATCCACATAAAGACATGCTAGAATCACATTGCTATTAGAAGTATGATGCACATACACACCATATTCCATTTCACATTTCTCTAATCCCAGATGCTTGAAAAATGAATTAATTTTTAGATTCCAAGCCCTTGAAGCTTGTTTCATCTCGTACAAGACTTTATGTAACTTGTACACCATCCATTCTCTGTTCTCTCTCACAAATCTAAGAGTTTGTAACACATAAACTTCTTCTTGCAATGGACTATTCAGAAAAATTGACTTTACATCTAAGTGTATCAGAGGATAATTCATATTTGCAGTTATAACAATCACATACCTTATGGTTTCATGTCTAGTTATAGGTGCAAACACTTCAAAATAGTCTAAACTAGACTTTTGTAGGAATCCTCTAACTACTAAGCTTGCTTTATGCTTAGAAAATGAACCATCCAACTTCAACATTATCTTGAAAACTCATCTAACACAAATTGATTTCTTGTTATGAGGTAGAATAATCAATTCCCATGTCTTGTTTCTTTCAATAGACTCAAGCTCTTCTTTCATGGCTTTCACACACACCTTTTTCTTGAGATCCTAATTGATACTGTCAGGTTCAGAGTCCAACATCATGGCACTCTATATGACTTCTCCTTAAGAATCAATCTCAGTATCTTGAAGCAACTTAAAATCTGCAAGTCTCCTTAGTATCTGTCAACTCTCTATGGCCTATGGAAACCTTTAAAATTAGAACACCTTTATAAGCTCCACCTTTAAAAGTTACACCTTTAGAGGATGAACCACCTTCAAAGGCTGGATCACCTTCAGAATCACATCCACCATCAAAGTCAGACTCACCTTCAGAGTCAAAGTCATATCAGAGCCATACTCACTTTCAGAGTCAAATTCATCTTAAGATTTAGACTTTCCTTCAGAGGAAAAATCTCCTTAAGAGGAAGAATTAGACTCTAGTATTGACACTACATTTAAGTTGGATTGAGACTTGCTCTGGCCATTAAACCTTCCAGTACCATAAGAATCAGCAGTATCAAAAAGATTAACACCATTGTCAACAACCATGTTGAAGACTTGTTGAAGGTCAGCATCCATAGATTCCTTATACCCCCAAAGAATCTGATTTCCCCATGCCCATGTTCCAAACCCCATTGGAGAAACATTCAGAGGCCCCATCTTCACCTAAAAAAGACATGCTGGTTAGCACAGTCAATACAACAAACACCATACGTGCATAATTGAATTCAATTTGAAAAGGAGAATAGAGAATAGAGAATACAGTAAGTACCTTTTGTGTGGATGGCCATAAGGAAGGGAATTTGAAAGGAAAAGATGGTAAGGGGTTAGTGTTTGATGAAGCAATAGTGCAACAAGAAACTGAGAGTGCCATTGCTATGATGAAAGTAACAACACCAGTTTTGGATAACAATTTAATGGAAAAAAAAGAAAAAACAATGAAATGACAGCTGTGGGATTTGAACCCACGCCCTTTCGGACCAGAGCCTAAATCTGGCGCCTTAGACCACTCGGCCAAACTGTCTTGTTGTAACATCTGTCTGGGATGATTTATATGTTACAGAAAATAAAGGTGGCATCTGTAGGGTGATGCTGTTACTTTCAAACTGTTGTGAATGAAAATGAGGTTTATGGAATATGTTTGCTGGTAGATAAGAACTTATATTAATTTTATATTTTGGTGGGTTAATTGGAAATGTCTAACTTACATGAAGATAAGAAAATGGATATGGTTGCGAGGTGGAGTTCATTAAAAGCAAAACACAAGAAGGATATTCCATTGGACTATTGGCTTTACTAAGTTAACTATGCATCCATCAATTATCATTCATATTTAGTTTATATATTGTATCGACCAAATAATATCATTAATATTTGAATTTTTATTATTTTTTTCTCTATATATTTTATAATTTTTCTACTATCTCTAATGATTTACAGTCTATTCGATCTAAAATTTAGACAAAATATTCAAATTGATCCCTTAATTCTATTTCGGGATTCAATTTGGTCACTTAATTCTAAAAAGTGTCAAAATTGTCCCTTAAGTTTTTAAATTGTGTCAAATTGGTTTTTTCCGTCAACTACCCTAAAAAGACATTTAGTTCTGCACATGTGACAATTGACATGACATATTTCATCTTCTTCGTTAACATTATAATTCACGACATAGGGTTTGTGCAAATAAAGCTTCACCCCAAATTGATTCAGGACATAGTCTATGGTTTGTGCAAATCGAGCTTCAACCATGAAATTGAGTGGTTCGTCTCCAATGATGAAACAAAAATGCGTTTATGGTGGGTGTTATTCGAAAGAAGAGTCGAATGTCAACACAAGCACAAGTTGAAAACCGTTTTGTCATTGTGGGAATTTAGTTGTTCTTCGAATGACAACAACAGTTAAGAACTATGGAAAATATTTCTGGGGTTGTCCTAATTTTAAGGTATGTTTAATGTAAATCTCATGAAATTTTGCAGGGATCAAAGCATGCTGGTTATGAGTACTTTGGATTATGAAGATGTTGGAAATGAGAAGACACCGAGTAAATGCCCTACAACAATCTAAATTTTCCAATTTTTCGTTGATCTCTTGGTTGATGTAGATCTCCTTGTTGTTGGCCCTACAACAGTCTTTGTTGCACTCATCCTTGTGGTTGGACCTGGTGGTATAAAAGGCTTAGTTGACCTTCTGATTGACAACTTTTTGGGCCTTCCTTGTGATCCTGATGCATGAGGTTGTTGGTTGACTCTTCCCTGAGATTTATGGGTTGCTTGTGATCCTAATGCAGAAGGTTGTTTCTTATCCTTTCTTTGAGATTTCTGCTGTGATGCCTGTTGAGATTGCTGATATCCTTTTGAAGCTTGTGTTGATGGCTGCTGTGACGCCTGTTGAGATTGTTGATGCCTTATTAAGATTCGTATAAAAATGCCAATTTCAGAAACTAATCGAAAAACCCTAAAACAAAGTAAAACCCTAAAACGTAACATATTTGCATTTAAAAACCCTAAGGCGTACTTGGTTAACTTTGATTTCAACAAGAATAAAGAAATTTGCTTCACGATAATGGCAGCATCAGCTTCAACATTTAACCATGACTGCGCTAGGGTTCAAGGTATCCATTTCGTATTCCTTCTGGATTTTGTGACAATAGCACTTAGAGTTTTTTTTTAAGTTTTAAAATCTAACATGGACGCTCTACATGACAGATGAATCATCACAGATCAACACCACATATACAAATCCTTTGACTTTGACTAACGGTGTTGACGACAAAGACTAACATGAAACCTTTTAAAAACTTAAGAGATCATTTTGACAGTTTTTAGAATTAAGGGACCAAATTGGATCCGAGGTAAAGTTTAGGGATTAATTTGGATATTTTACCTAAAATTTATAGATATTCTTTTTGCAAATTGTTTAAATCAAATTCTATCAATTTTTTTCATCGAATTCTCTCTTTAATGTTTTTTTTTTAAATCTTATTTTATTTAATTTTATTATACCTCCAATCCAATGCAAAATTCTCATATATATATATATATATATATATATATATATATATATATATATATATATATATATATATATATATATATATATATATATATATATATATATATATATATATTAGGTGTTTTACCATTCAATATTGTATTCCATACAGTGTCGTTAATTGTTTAATAAATTTTTACTTTTGTTTAACAACTTTTCTATCCCATAAATCACTTGAGAATTTCTTCCCATATTAAACAATTTAAATGTGACGATTTACATCTCTTAAAGTTGTACTATGTACCTAAAATATTTAAATGGTATAATTTAATGAATGAGATGTTATCTAACTTTATTTTTTTTGTCTAATAATCTAAAAGTTAAAATTTCACTTTTAAAGATGAATAAATAGAATATCACGTGTTATAATGTCACGTGTTTGAACTCGCATTATATATATATATATATATATATATATATATATATATATATATATATATATATATATATATATATATATATATATATATTATAACTATCGACTTAACTTCCTTAACGAGACATCTACTTTTATTTCTAAACAAGAGATGCCATGTCTTTTGCTAAGATTATATTTCATATACTACCTGTTTATTGTTTATTGCCTCTACGCAAAAGTCATCCGCTTTTCATGTGTATTTTCCGATTTTAAAACTTCCATTTTTTTCCAATTAGACATAATCCCTTGAGTATGTGATCATATCTATGACTTATTATATATATTTGATTGTGTTTTATTTGTAATCAACAAGTCATTTACTAGTCCAATATTACTAATTGCTAAAATGGAATATTGCCATTACGGTTAGCATGACTTTTAGATCGTGATTACCAAGATATCATTGTCTATATTTGTACATTGTCGTCTGATAAAACATACAATTCATTTATACATTTCATATACTTTCTAACTCGAAATATGATCAATATTTTTTTAGTTGGTTGAAGAACTCCATAACGGTAGAAATAGTAACACAACAGTTCCACAGTAAAAAGTAGAAACAACTTTTGGAGGAGGCTCAAAGTCTAGTTAGTGCACATAAAAGGTCTAAAGTAACCTCATTAAAATCTAAATTCCATAGTATCAGGTAAGAATAAAGGAATTGCAAGACTATTTGATTAAGAAAATTCTTGTTGACAAACTTAAACTTGCAGGAAATCCAATCTTTACCACAAATCTAATCATTCAAACCTTAAATAGTTTAGACTTTGAGCATAACCATGTCGTGGTTAACCTTTACAATCAAATATCTCTCAGTTGGATTGACTAACAATCTCAACTATTAAGTTGTGAATCTAGAATTGAACATCTCTGTTGTGAATCAGATACCTTAGAAACAAAGTATAATAAGTTTCTTGGTGATCAAGAAACCCACAAAGGTTAGGGTAACCAAAGATAACAACAAGGATTAATTATAAACTGTTAATCTTTCCTTTCTCTTGAAACAAGATTACGAGTATACAAGAATAACAAATAACCTCTCTCACTTTTGAATTAGAGTTTTATCTTCCTATTTTCCCTTTTCCAAAAGATGAGAGACTAGTATGCTATTTATAAGAAAACTAACATACTAACCTAATGAGCTTTTTAATAATTACCCATTACAATCTAACTTAGGGTACAAGCTAACTTAAGCAATTGGATCCAAAACACAAGGCCCAATTTGACAATAACATGTGAGCGAACTTCAACGACATGCTAAACCTAGAGTTCGTTCTAATATCTCACAATCTCAATAACTTCAATAAGTTCACTCTCAATGCCCTAACAAATGTAACTAAGAAAACAAATCACCAAGATAATTAAAGAGGCAACAAATCTAGATTAAATGGATACCAGAGAAGTTCCAACATCAAAGGTTGACGAGATAACCGAGGAAAAGGTATAACTAGGCCAACATGTTAGGTTTGCTACAAAGTTAGGATTGCTGCTCCAGTACAGGGTGGACCTTGGTGTAATCATAATCATGTGACACATCAATCTGATAAATTTCAAGACTTAGACGAACATCATGGTAAAAGTTCATTAGTTGTTGAAAATGGTGAGAATCTAAAAATTGTTGCCAGATGTTCTTCAAAACTTAAGTCACTCAACTTACACGATGTATCACATATCCTTAACATTACCAAAAACCTATTAAGTGTGTCTAAACTTGATGACAAGAATAAAGTTATTGTTGAGTTTGATGACAATTTTTTCTTTGTGAAGGATAAGTTGACAGAAAAGACAATACTAAGAGGGACACTTAAAAATGATTTGTATTAACTCTCAAGGATTAAAGTACTTATGTTTATGCCAAAGAAAGCTGGTATTGAAAACTTGATACCCAAATAATAAAATCCTATGCACAGTCTTAAAAAGAAATGTGAAACTATCATCAAGTGATCATTTTAGCTTTTGTGAGACTTGTAAATATGAACAAAATGCATTTTCTACTCTTTAAAATCTATTATTCTTATGCTAATGATACCATAGAGTTAATTCCCTATGATGTATGAGGCTTTGAACAAATAATGTCATCTTGTGGTTTTAAATACTATGCGCATTTTACTGATGATTTTAGTAAATTTAGATGGATTTCCTATGGAACAAAAACTTGAAAATGTAGAAGCCTTCATCTAATTTAAAAACTTGGTAGAAAATTAATTTAATAAGAAAATTAAGACAATCCATTATGATATTGGCTGTGGTACAAACCTATACATAAATTGTAGTAGATCCATGCATACAATTTACAATGCCATGTCCCTAAACATCTTAGCAAAATGGCAAGGCTGAGAGAATGCACAAACACATTAATGAATTTGGATTATCCTTACTTGCTCAAACTTAAATGCCTTTCCACTATTGGTATAATGCTTTTTCAAATGCATTACACCTTATAATCATGGTACCTACATCAACCAATCAAAATAAGAGTCCTTACTCTATAATATATCACAGGTTTAACATAGTCTTTTTATAAACAAACTCAGTTAGTACACGAGTTCACCTATTGTTGATCAATGCAAGGGATAACAAAGATTCTAAGGTATGTTTGGATTTATGGAATGGAATGGGATGGAATGTAATGGTATACACTTAAGTTTCATTGTTTGAATTGATTAAAAAAGGATGAAATGAAGCGGAACCAGATGGAATGCATTCCATACCATTCCATCACTTTCCATCATTTTTGCACCCTCCGATTTGGACGGAACGACAAAATCTTTATATTCCGTCATGAAATACCCAAATAATGAAACAACAACTTTATTCCATTCTGCTCCGCTCCGTTCCATTCATTTTATAATATGCAAACATAGCCTAGGAATTATCAAGCATTTCTTGCACATTGAGCCATTCACCGACCTAGACTTAGTAGGTTACTCATATGCGAATAGGGCCACTACTGTTGATGACATAAAAATCTATGACTGAGTAATGTGTCTTTCTCGGTGAAACACTAGTTTCTTGGTCTTTAAGAAAATAAAAATTGGTTGATTGCCTTGGCTGATTTAACTGTTGAAATAACATGGCCTCAATCAATACTCATTTAGCTCAAATTTCCATTGCTTAGAAAACCTATTCAATAGTATGGTAACTTAAGTGCCAAAGATTTATCCTTTAACCCAATTATCACACACACACACACACACATACATACACACACATACATCCAAAGCACATTGGAATCAATGTCCACTACATTAGAGACCAAGTATACAAACTAAAATTGTTTGATCATATGTTACCAAAACAAATCAGATTGTTGACTGCCTCACTATACCATTGAGCCATACATGATTCAACCAACTCAGAGATAAATTTGAGACGATTCTCTCACCATCATTTTCGAGGGGAGAGGGGGGGGGATTCTTTGATCATGGAATCATATCATTGACTATAATTAATTGTATTTGATTTGTATTAAAGGCATTTGCTAGACTAGTATTACTTTTTTTTATACAATTTATAGTTGTTACAAACAAATACACATTATGTACAAGAAGTATCCAATGAGAACAAAAGCTACAAAATTCGAAAAATAGACTCAATTAAAGAGACAACGAGTTGATCAACAAAAAAAGCATAGAAAAACATGGTAATCCCCCGATGGCGAAGAAACACCAGTTAGATCCCAACAACAAGATTAAAAAACTCTCCCAGAAGAATCCTCCAAGAATAATGATGATACATGCCGCTATTGGCTCAAATACAATATAGGGTTCTCCAACAAACTTGAGAAAGGACATGAGTAGTTTAAAGACTTATAGAGATACCATTTCTAGGATATATCAATGCCTATATCCTCCAAGTGCTTTGCGTCTATAGTTGTGCCTTAAAAAATCAAATTGTTTTGCGATTTTCAAATAGACCACACCAATAAGTGTCAACCATAATCAACCTACCTCTAATCTTAGGAGAAAGATCTAAAAAAACTAAAATATTAAAAAGAGACACATCATTCTCTGGAATGACTAAAGATCAACCTAATCACCTAAATATCTTATAACACAAATATAATACGACCTCACAAGTGACAACTAAATATGAATCAGATTCAATGGATGCCTCCCAAAAATACCGCAAACGAATACACATTATTTACAATAAGTACCTAACAATAACAAAAGCTACAAAAAATTCGAAAGCATCACATAAACAAAATAGACACAATCAAAGAGACACAAGTTAATCAACAAAAAAACATAGAAAAACACGGTCAGCCCCGACGACAAAGAAACACCAGATAGATCCCAACAACAAGACTAAAAAACTCCCAAAAGAATCATCTAAGAAGAAAGATGATACAAGTCGCTATTGGCTTAGACACAAGATATAATTCTCCAACCAACTAGAGAAAGGACATGAGTAGTTCAAAGACTTCCCGCGATACCATTTCTAGGGTAGAGCAATGCCTATATTCTCCAAGTGCTTTGCGTCTATAAGTGTGCCTTAAAATCAAATTGTCTAGAAACATCAACAAAAATCTTAAAAAGAGATACATCGTTCTCTAGAAAGACTAAATACCAACTTAGTCACCTAAAGATACCACAAATGCAAGCCGACCTCACAAGTGACCAATAAATATCAACCAAACTCAATGGACGCCCCGAAAAACAACCGCAAATCCCAAATAGATCCAAAATACCCCCACATCGAGATCCAAAATACCCCATACCTTTGTAAATTTTCTCTATAGAAAAACTTATTAAGAAGGAGCTATATTAAAGTATGGCCATTATGGTCATCATGTAATAAAATATACTTTCAATTTATACATATATATGAGTACTTTGTAACTCTCCTAACTCTCCAAGTAACTATATTCCCTTAAAAAACATGTATTTTAGTGCTGGTTGTTGAATATGTTCAGCTAGTATAGCCAAAACTAAAATAAAAGATACTCTTACTAATAAAGTTTATTCTTAGTGCAATAAATGTTGCATGATCTAGTTTTAGCATGTTATAGGACAAAATTGAAATACTGTCAAACAAAGTTGATTATTTATCAGCTGCATTTATTCAAAACTCAATGTAAAAGGCAATTGATCATTACTATAAGCTAAGAAGTTAAAATATCCATTATCAATTTCTTCATAATTTCACAATATATACTTGAAACCTATGTCATATGTGTGTCCAAGTCATATGTTACAATGATCATACAAATTAACAAGGTGATATCTAAAGTCATAAAAAAAAGGAAAATCTAAGATTAGAAAACCAGAAAATAAAAACACACAGTCACAGTCACAATGACACAAGCAAATGGTTGGAAAAGACATGCAAGCATGTGCATTGCACAAAAACAAAGAATTTTTACATTATTTCTTCATCATCTTCTTCATCTTCCAAATCTCTAAACAAATGAAAATTGCATGAGGCTATTATAATTCTCTTCCTATCAAATACACATTATTTACAATAAGTCACTTATCAGAATGCAAAATCACCATCCCTAGAAAATATACATATCTCCAAGATCAGTCATATTAAATGCATTCATCAACACCTTCTTGAACTTGTTTATCTCATAAGTACAATTTCATGTCAAAAGTATGTCATCCACATAAAGACATGCTAGAATCATATTGCTATTAGAAGTATGATGCACATACACACCATATTCCATTTCACATTTCTCTAATCCCAGATGCTTGAAAAATGAATTAATTTTTCAGATTCCAAGCCCTTGGAGCTTGTTTCATCTCGTACAAGACTTTATGTAACTTGTACATTGTTGCACCCCAAAATTTGCCCTCACCTAAACAAAAAATTATGTAATAAGGTGTCCCAAGAGGTTCACAAGGTTTACAAGGTATCTCAAGAGGTTCACAAGGTTCACAATTAGTCAGAAAGTTTGATAATTCCCTCAAACAAAGCATCCTCCTAAGCAATGCATCCTAAACTAGGGTTTTGAGTTTCATCAGGTTAAATGGATTTACAAGGACTCAAGTGAACTTCATAGCATCTTATATGTATTAAAGAATCCCTATGTCAAGTTTCAAGGCTTTCCCAAAAGGTTTGCTCAGTCAGATGATCAGATAGGCTAAAATCAATCAAAGTAGTCAAAAAGTCAAACTGAGGTCAACTGTGGTCAAACCAAAGTCAAACTTCATGATATTTTGCAAACATCAATTATATGAAGTAAAATTCATCATTTGATCAAGGGTTGATCATGATTCATCAAGGATATTTCAGATCATCAAGAATCAGGAGTTTCTAAATTAGGGTTTTCACAGGAAAAGTCAACTGAACTTTGACCAGCCATAACTTTCACATTCTTCATCAGAAATTTTCCATCCAAAGCTCATTTGGAAGGAAATTGAATTCTCTACAACTTTGTGTCTCACAAGCCAAGCCCAAAAATGCTTCATTTGGAAGGTATGAGCTAAGACATTATAGGTCATTTCAAAAGTCAACAAAAAGTCAACATCTTCCAAAGGGTATAACTTGAAAATGGTAAAAGATATGGACATGAGACCAAAGAGGTTTGTTAGAGGACTCTTTAATCTTTCCAAAATGTCTAAAAACACCTTCATAGACTTAAAATTGAGGGATTTGTGTCTTTGCAAAGTTGGGAAATTTTTGAGGGGTTTATTGAGCAAATAGGGTCTTAGAACCAATTCTTTCCACATGGGCTTGCATTTTTATGACCCAATCACTACCATGACATCATGCACGAACCAAAAATAATTTATTCAGATTTTTATTAATTTTATTTATTTTGATTTTATACATTAAAAATCATTTTAAATCAAAATAAAATATGAAAGGCTCAATATTTGATATGATTTTCATTCTAGAAATTCATAAACATGATTTAAAGTTGATTGGGAGATTTAAATTCGTACTAGACTAAAGAGGAAAGGATTTATATGATTTTTTGACCAAAATAGCAAGTTGAATCTTCATGATCAAGTAATCCTTACAAGGCCCATAAACCTACAATTTTCTGACCTAATTTGATTCCAATATATACATACAAGTAATCACAAGCAAGGGGACGAATTTTGGCAGCCTCCAAGAACACTTTTGACATTAAAAAATTTCATTGAAATTTCAATTTTCGGATTCTTATTTGCAGGTTGAATTAAGGTAATCCAAGGACATAGACATGATCCTTGAACATCATTGATACGATCTCAATGCTTTACATCATCAAAATCATCCCTGAATGCATAAACCGAACCTCTTTTGCTCTTGATTTTGAAATTTTCGATTCCATTTATTTAGCTAACATAAACTAATTTTGTTGTTTGATTTGTGTTAGTCATGACCTATAGATGATTTATGGACATTTTCTTGAAGAAGCATAGCCTAGAACATGAACTGCCATTGTTAGGGTTTCGGGTACCAAATTAGGGGTTCCTAAAAAACCAAATAAATGGATTCACAGAACATGGATAGACTGTATGAATCATAAGGAATTCATTGGCATAATTAATTTGATGAAATTGTACCATTTGATTGATTTTTGAGTTTCGCAAGTTATGAACATGGAAGAACTCGCAAGAAAAATTGCAGTTAAAATCGTATGAATTTTCGCAGGTATTCTGAAGAAGATGAAGTTCAGTGGCGCCAAAATCATAATTCAAAAAGCTTGTTTAAAATATAATGTTTTGTTGTTGATTCTATGCTGAACGCGCCCCATGTGGCTCAGCTGGTTTGTGTGTTTGCTTGTGAATGTGATGATCCTGGGTTCGATTCCCCCCAAGCCATTTTGTTTTGTTGTATTTTATTTGATTTTCACAGGATTATAACAAAATGATTGTTACCCATGATGTTAACACCAAGACGCGCTTGGCCTGGTGGTGTTGTTGTTGGTCTAGAGTGAGGAGAGCCTAGGGCCTGGGTTCGAATCCCAGCCCTAGGTATGTTCTTTTTCTCAATTTTTTTCATTTATTTTGTTTTTGTTTATATTATATTTATTTAATCTAATTAATCTCATAAAAAATAATTTCTAAAATAAAATGTTTATATTATTTTCTTATATAAAAAACCTATATTTTAAAAATTCATAATTTATTTTCTCAAAAATCAAATTGTTTATATGTATTTTATTATATTTATATTCATTATTAATATTGTATATATTTTGTAAATAAATTGATTATATTTAAATTAATAATTAAAAACCCTAATTCTAACCCTAACCCTAATTGTTATAACCCTTACCCTAACCCTAGTTTTTGTTCTTAACTTTAAAATTTAACCTGATATTTTTATAAATTATAATTAATCATTAATCATTTGTTAAATATGTGAATAATTTATTATTTATTTATTATTATTAAAACCTATTTTCTTTATTAAATATTTAAAATCTTTTCTAATATTAATTTGTTTTGCTAATTTCTTATTTTCTCTTATTTTTATTTTTCTAATCTTTTATCTTAATTCTTATTATTACTAATTATTGCTTATTTATTATTATTTATCTTTATTATATTTCTCGATTATATTGTAATTATCCCGAAGCTTTGTAATAGTTTAGATTTATATTTTTGCTTTATTTTTATTATGAATATATTTATTGCGTGGTTAGTAATTCTAGGGTGTGAATAACATACTTGTAATTAAAATTGACTTAAAATAATTAATTTAAAAAGATAAATATTTGAATATGAACACGCACACACGTAAGTCGATCTTTGATCGCCATCTTGCACTTTCTAGGGTTACCTCTCATGTTGCCTATTTCAAAAGGTCAAGTAAGGTGTCTTAAGCAAAGTCCCTTCACAAATATCATCAAGTCCATTCACTCTATAAGATCAAGTCCCTTCGAGGTTGCCTACGATAAATGATCTTGTCCCTTCGAATAAAAGATGATAAGTCCCTACGAATTGCTAAAGACACCTTGCAGTTGCCTATATTCAGATGTCCCTACACATGTCCCTTATCACATCCAAGGTAATGACTACCTATTCCTTAATAATAGGGATAGTCTTACCATTGAAAGAACATAAGAACAGTAAAGACTTAATATATGGTAGGTTCCTCTTAATTACTTACTTGCTCACACATTTCAAAATACTTTTTACACCTCACTTTTCAAACAAATTTTCAAAAACAAGTTTTTGTATACATCCATACGAGGATCATTACAAAGTACTTAGAAAATTTATAATCACACACTACACTTTTCAAAAACAATTAAAGTGAGCTAAGTAACTAAGAGCCCATGGATAACCATGGATATAAAGGGTGCTAACACCTTCCCTTTGTATAACCTACCCCCCGAACTCAAAATCTTTTTAAGGTCTTTCCTGTTCTTTTATGTCCTTTCCTTTTTGGATAAAATAAAAGTCGGTGGCGACTCTTGCTATCCGCAACATTTATAGAAAGTCAGTTCTCCAACCGTGTTACAGAACTGGCGACTCTGCTGAGGATTTAATAAAAGAGGGGTACCCTTAGGAATTAGATCACTAAATTGTTTGTCTTGTTTGCTTTACTTTTCTGTTGGGCTTTTTGTGTGAAAGATTCTAACCCGAATCTAGTGTACCCTAGGTAAATGGCAATAGACCAAGGAAACTGTACGGCGTATACCGATATGGTTGATCTGGTGGCCATAGTTAGTGTGACTTCTTGGTTGGTGCTTATGTTCCTTAAGTAAATTGAGGATAATATGAGGCTGCCATATGTTGTCAATACACTAACTGACTTTTAGAACCCTAGTCATCCCATCTTGGCCTTTAGAAAGTAGTGAGATAGCCGGTTTTGGTGAAGACTGATCCACCATCTTGATCACATAATTCCTCAAACAAGTCTTTATTTGGAGTCATGTACCAAGTGCAACCTGAATCCATAATCCACTCTTTTCTTGAGTCGCCGCTCGAAACCACAAAAATATAAGATGAGTCGAAATCATCTTGAACAATGGCAGCATTGCCATTATTATTACCTCCATGATCTTTCAGGCGTTCAGGGCACACCTTTCGAATGTGACCCTCATTCTTACAATGATAACATCGAACACCAGATGTTTCACCACTATAAGACTTCTGCTGACTTTTGCTCTTCTTCTTGTCGAACTTCCCATCCTTTCGCGAGAATTTCGCCTTAACGGCCAAACCTTCACCAACCATCGAAGGTTTATGCTCCTTCCGTTCGTTCAAGTCCTTAGAGTACAAGGCAGATTGAACATCTTCAAAGGTCAGAGACTCTCTTCCATACAAGAGGATTTCTTTGAAGTGAACATGTGTTCTGGGCAAAGCGCATAACAACAACATCGCTTGATCTTCATCATCGATCTTCACATCAATATTTTCAAGATAAAAAATCAGCTTGTTGAACATATCCAAATACTCAACCAACATTTTGTATTCACTCATCTTGAATGAATACAAGGCTTGCTTCAGGTAGAGTCGATTTACCAACAATTTGGTCATGTACAAACCTTCAAGTTTCAACCATAACCCTGACGCCGTCGTCTCCTTTGATACTTGTCGAAGAACCTTATCACCAAGGCTCAACAATATTGCGTTGTGAGCTTTCTTAATCATGACCGTCTTTTCAGCTGCCGTCAACGCAACATTCATGGTTGTCTCTCCCTTCAACGCTTCCAAACAACCCTGCTGAACAAGTAGGGCTTTCATCTTCACGCGCCACAGACCGAAATCGTTCACTCCGGTGAACTTTTCAATCTCATACTTTGTTGAAGGCATCTTCTCCACGCTCATCGCACCAATTTGTTGTGAATTGGACACCTTACAAAACAAAGTATAATAGGTTTCTCAAGAAATCCACAAGGATTGTGGTTTAGGGTTACCAAAGAAAAACAACAAGGATTGGTTATAAAGTGCAATTTTTTCCTTTCTCTTAAAACAAGATTACAAGTATACAAGAATAACAAATAACCTCTCTCACACTTTGTATTAGGGTTTTATCTTCCTATTTTCCCTTATTCAAAATATGAGAGACTAGTATGCTATTTATAATAAAACTAACATACTAACCTAATGAGATTTTTTTAACAATTACCCATTACAAGCTAACTTAGGGTACAAGCTAACTTAAACAATTGAATCCATAACACAAGACCCAATTAAACAATAACATGTGAACAAGCTTCAACGACATTCTATTCGTACTAGGATTTGTTCCAATATTCCTCACTCACATATATAAAATTACTCTAATTATAAGAGATTTTTTACTTTACATCACCTATCCACATTCAACACTTGTATACTCAACTCCCTTTTTGTGTCACAACTCATCTCACCATCAAAAACCCTAACTTGCTGCAAATTCACAATCTTTTTCTAAACTATAACAAACATTTAAAAAATATAATATTAAACATCGAATTAAAGAGAACCACCCCAAGACGCACATATCTATATTTTTAAGAATTAAATCTCCTTTCCAACAAAACAATGAAAGATTCCATGTAAATTCAAGATGAAGTTTAACAGAATGACTAAACATGCAGAGTGCAATATTGTAAGCAAAGTCCAAGAAAATAAAATGGGCAAAGGTAGGACACAAGTTGACGAGTCTTGTCCAAGTCCAGGAAGCTGGGGCAGGACCAAACCCTAAAATCTACTCCCTTTCTTTTTCATCTTTTCAAAGCTAGAAACAACGTGGGGGATATATAGTAGCTAGATGCATTCACCATCCATCCATCCATCCATGCCAACTTTTTATCTATGAAAATGACAGCAATTTTGTCTTGAAACGGCCATGATTAACCTTGCTTTCCGTTTGGGCAAGTATATGACGAATTCATCTCACAATCAAGCTATTAAAACTTTACGGCCATGAGGGGTCCTCTTGCTTTTTAAGATAGGATAGGTGTCTACCAAATGGATGGATGCCACTTAAACCAATTAGGTGTATTAGGTGACTCAAAGTCCAACATGAACTGATTGCTCTTCCAATCATCACTTGCTTCTGTTACTCTTAGATTCTTTTAATCATTGTAGAGAAAGAATCATAGATAGTGGAGGAGAAAACAAAACAAAACATTGGCATAAGGATCAAGAATCATATGTGATATCACCAACAAAACTTTAAATATATCTAGTCATAATCTATTGTTTTGTATTTTTCAGTTAGTTTCATTTACTGAAAATTATTATAAATATATTTTATTATAAGAGTTTTAGCCAATGCACGATAAATAAAAAATGTTATTATATTAAACACTTGATTTGATCTTATAAAGAAGTTTGAAGCCAAAAAATTGATGTATGACTCTTTATCTTTGATAAAACTCAATTTATTAAGAATATTTAATATCTTGATTTTTATGTAAAATTTAGTATTATTCATTAAATATATTGCATTAGACATCACAACAAAAGAACACCACATATTTTCAATGTCACTAGAAGTTTATTATTTCATGCTAACCTTTCAAAAATATTTGTCTCTTTGGTGTCCAACATACAATTCATTTGATTAATAGGTTACTATCAAATTCCATTATAATTTAACTCCTTATGAGTTGTTATATCAAACTGGACCTAATTTTACTAAAGGTTTTTGATGATTCTCATTATTTTGTTTCCACATTTCAATGAAATAAAACCAACTTAGATCCTAGTTAAAAAACGTATATTTTATTATTATTATTATAAATTCAAAACATTAACGCAACGTTTCATATATGATCACAAAATAGAAAATCATTTTGATTATATGCAAATAGGACAAGTTTAAGATTTTCTCCTTGATATTTTTATTGATGGACATACCAATACATGTTACTGGTAGAGTACAATATTATTCTTATATATATTATATTATTTTGACTCTATAATAAGTAAGAAAATCGTTGCTAAAAAAAACCACTGCTTAAGCCTTTTGCAGCAAACAACAACACCTTGGAGATAACTATTGTTTTAGTTAAAAGAATGGTTCTCAACAAAAAAAAAAACTTTACTTCGTTCCCATATTAAAACTGTGCGATTGATATATTTTAGGAAACTGTTTGATTTGGGGATACAATAACGGTTTGTAGGTATTGTTCAGTTTCAAACTGTATGGTATACTAGAGAACATATCCCAACAACAACACTGGTACTCCGTTCCCTTCTTAAAACCGTTGATATCGATAAATTTCAAGAAACAATTTACTTGGGGATATAACAATGGTTTGTAGCCGTTGCTCATTTTAAAACCGTTATAGTAAACTCATATCTTGAATCTCACAATCCACAACTTCTTGCTCACAATATAACGAAAAACACTTTTCATATCTGCCATCCTTTTAAAACTTTGGGAATAACGGTATCCTGGTCAGTAGAGCTATCAAAATGAAATATTAAATACGTTCCAAGGGGAAACATCAAGTCACAAGCACTCGCCGATTTAGTAGTCGAGCTCAGTTCGGCCGTTGAAGAGGAGCTACCGTCGGAATTGACATTATCTATGGATGAAGCCTCTAACGTAAAAGGAGCCGACGCATGAATAATGCTTGAGGGACTAAGAAATATAGTTATTGTGCAAGCATTAAAGTTCGAGTTAACTGTCAACCACAACCAAGCCGAATATGAAACCTTCATTGTCGGTATGATCCTCACCTTGGAAATGGGATCTACTAGATTAAAAGCCAAAAGTGACTCTCAATTGGTAACCAACCAGGTCTCGGGATAATACTAGGCCAATGAGCCTATGTTAATAAAATGTTTGCAGAAGGTATGGCATCAATCCTCAGGTTTCTTTTCTTTCGAAGTAGACCATGTTCCCTGCGAAAAAACCCTCACAAGAAACCTCTTGTCAAAGATGGCCATCTCAAAGATTGAGGGTTTCAATAGGAAAGTCATATAGGAAAATGTGGCTTCCCTAACATCAAGGTAGGTGAAACATACTCCATAGAAAACGTTCCAAAGTCCAGGTGGATGTCACCCATAATGCGTTAGTTGCAGTCTGGCGAACACTTACCTGATGAGGGAAGAGCCAGACATATCAGAAAGAAAGCCAAAAAGTACACCCTGATCTCAGGAAAACTCTACATGTTGAGATGCCTATTGTCGTAGTTTTCGCGGAAATTAATAAGGGAGCTAACAAAAGCCACATCGGCGGGAACACACTCGTCCGTAAGCTATAAAGACAACATCGCCTTTGTCAAGAAGTGTGATCAATGTCAAAGACATGATGACCTTCACCACGCCCTGGAAGAGTTCCTCTGATTGATGAGCTTGCCCTGTCCCTTCTACCAGTGGAAAATGGATATCCTGGGCCCATTCCCTCTAGTGCCAGGACAACTAAAATTATTGATAGTAGGAATGAACTATTTAACTAAATGGATATAGTCAGAGGCAGATGATTATGTGTTAGTATGACATTCATCACGCCATTGTCACTAACAATGGAACCCAATTTGCCAACACCGTGGGCATGTAGACAAAGTTCGTGTCTGTTGTACATCCTTAAGCAAATGGGCAAGCCAAAACATCGAACAAACCCCAAAGGACTCAAGAAGAAGTTGGACGATTCCAAAGGTCTATGGGCCGAATTGCTCCATGAGATATTATGGTTGTACCACACCACACCACACCACGGTTCACCACCAAGAAAACCTCATTTTCAATGGTGTATGGGGTGAACCTGAAGCTTCTCGTAGAAATCGAGATGCCTTCATGACGACATTCCCATTTCAATGGAAAAGAAAGTGAGATAGGATTGTAATATGCAGTGGATCTGATCGACGACCTACGAGAATCTGCCCACGTCCAAACGTTTGCTGCCAAACATAGAGCCTCAAAGAGATATAAATCCAATGTAAAACTAAGAGATGTGGGAGGGCGAACTGGTATTAAAGGAAATAGTCATACCTGTAGAGCTGGGGGAGCTACAACCTAACTAGGTAGGATAATATCACATATACAAAAAACTACCTCACAGAGTATGCAAACTACAAGAGTTTGAAGGACTGCTCATACCCTGAACTTGGAGTGTACTCCACCTCGAACATTACTATTGTTAAAATTATTTGTAAATTTCAAGTAAATGTTATGCCAGTGTAATTTTGAACAATCACTCAAATGCTTTATTTCACTAGGGACTCCCTTATTTAAAAAATAAATTATATGTTAGACTTCCACGTGAAGATCCTTGTTGCCTCTCATAGAAATATGAATATGTTGGACTTCCACGTGGAGATCCTTTCCGCGTATCATGGCAACATGAATATGCTGGACCATCATGAAAGGATCCTTTTTGCCTCTCATGGAAACATGAATATGTTGAACCCCCATTAAAGGATCCTTGTCGTCCCTCGAGGTAATTATGTGTTGGATCTTCATGGAAGGATCCTTGACACCTCTCATGGAAATATGGATATGTTGGACTTCCATGTGAAGATCCTAGTCGCCTCTCACGATAACATGAATATGTTGGACCTTCATTAAAAGATCTTTGTCGCCCATCGAGACAATTATATGCTAGACCTTCATGGAAGGACCCTTGCCTCCTCTCATGGAAATATGAATACGTTGGGCTTCCACATGATATCCTTGCCACCTTTCATGGAAACATGAATATACTGGACCTTTATGAGAATATCCTTTTCGCCCTCAAGGCAATTATATGTTGGACCTTCAAGTAAGGATGCTTGTCGCCTCTCATGGCAATATGAATAAAATAGAATTCCATGTGAAGATCTTTGCCGCCCCTTGAGGCAATGATGCGACTGAACTTACACAAGGAAATTCCGGCCGCCTTCCTGGGTTATATCCAACTGGCCAAAATAAAGCTCTCGCTTGAGGGAATTGCCATCTCCTCGGGTGAGATCACTCCCAAAAAATCACGCATAAGGAGCACAACTTATATCAAGCCCTAGAGACTTAGTGTCAACTCTTGTTAAAGGGCTCAATAAAAGTCCCGCTTGAAAGGTGAAAAAGTCCTTCCTGAGGGACTCATCGTCTCTCCAATCGGGCTACATGATACAACCACTGAGGTACATACAATTGAAGGAAAATTGCGATCTAAACGCAGCGGAAAACAAAAATTTTCCTTTAGTGATCCTTACGAATGAGCATGGTCAGTGATAGAATCGTTACCTCTTTGTGGCGATTCAGATCTTTGATGCAGCGATCACAAGCGTTGATGAAGTGCAACGCCTCTACTCAGTCCACACGAACAGCTTCCGGTCACAGTGCTAGCTGCTTACGAACGGAATTATTTGAGTGAGAATCAAAAACGAAATTGCATCAAATAAAAGCTTCATCACAAGGGTTCCTTTTATAGACTCTCTTGTGGGCTGCGGGCTAAAAGCCCAATTCACATGATCCATAATAATATTATATATTATTATAATAACTATTATTATAATAAATATATTTATTTTATTATTATTTTATAACCATTATAAAATAACAATAATTATTATTATATTATCCGAATTTCTATTTTTCACTTAAGTGCACCGTACCTTACGGTGTTCCTTTGATTTCTCTATCTCTCATCAAACTGTCCTTATGTGTGTGACCCTGTAGGATTTCGTAACGTTGGTAATTATATTAAATTATACATTTAACATAATAAACAGTGAGCGGTATCTAGCAACACATCATTGCTACCCAAGTCACGAAAATGTCATGTGATCTGACAAAACCTTTTTCGTGATAATATATGTTTGTACAATTACCCTTTTGCCCCTATGTCTATATTGAACACAAGGCATACACTGTGTCATCCTTGTCCAGTTCAATATTGGGCCCTTAGACATTTCTCCTGTTATGCAGGATTGGCAAATTCCATCTAGGACACTCATGTCCCTCAGCATGCTTCGTGGAGTGCCCATCAACTGTCTTTATGATCATCCAGTTACGGATAATGTTTGATCAGCAATAAAGCACCCGACTCTACATCTAGGGTCCATAGTGGTTTCAGGTCGAAGGGTGGTAATACACCATTATCACCATGAGAATAACTTATGACACTTTGCATAACATACTATGTAGTATTCTCATAGCGGGTCAATCCGGTATAAATATTACTCCTAATATTTATACCTATGTCAAGACTTGATAACTCTTTATCCATGATCCATGAGATGTGATCATCAGTCTATCTTCATAATAGTCTCAATGCTTTAATGTTATCCCACTTTGCAATAAAGCTTGACTACGGATATTTTAAGAATAATGTATTTATGTTTAATGGGATCTCATGATTAAGTCACACTTAACATTTCATTAAACAGACTAACTATTCTAGGGACTTTATTATTCTGAAAGACAAACATAATAAAGAAATGCCTTTTATTATTAAACGAATAATCCGATACAAGTACCAAAAAGTATTGGCCTCTAGGGCTTACACCAACAATCTCCCACTAGCACTAGAGCCAATTAGGCATACCCTTAATACCCATAGATCTAGTATGACCATCATGCTTCTGTTGCGCAAGAGGTTTTGTTAATGGGTCAGCGATATTGTCAAGTGTAGGTACTCTGCATATCTTCACATCTCCCCGATCGATTATCTCTCGAATGAGGTGATAACGCCTAAGTATGTGTTTGGATCGTTGGTGAGATCTAGGCTCCTTAGCTTGTGCGATAGCACCATTGTTATCACAATATAAACCAATGGGATCCACAATGCTAGGGACTATGCCAAGTTCACTAATGAACTTCTTGATCCAAACAGCTTCCTTTGCTGCATTTGATGCAGCAATATACTCGGCCTCAGTTGTAGAATCAGCAACTGTTTCCTGCTTTGAACTTTTCCAGCTCACAGCGCCACCATTGAGACAGAACACATAACCAGATTGTGATCTAAAATCATCCTTATCTGTCTGGAAGCTAGCATCAGTGTAACCAATTACATCAAGCTCTTCCTGACCTCCATATATCAAGAATGAATCCTTAGTCCTTCTCAAGTACTTAAGGATATTCTTGACAGCTACCCAGTGAGCATCACCGGGATCAGATTGGTACCTACTCGTTGCACTTAATGCATACGAGACATCTGGTCGAGTACATAACATGGCATACATGATAGATCCTATTGCAGATGCATATGGAATCTTATTCATGCGATCCCTTTCTTCCTTAGTTGAAGGGGATTGTGTTTTTGATAAACACAGACCATGTTGCATAGGTATGAATCCTTTCTTGGAATCATGCATATTAAAGCGTATCAACACTTTATCTATGTATGTACTCTGACTTAGGCCAAGCAGTTTTTGTGATCTATCTCTATAGATCCTAATTCCTAATATATAGGCTGCTTCACCTAGGTCTTTCATAGAAAAACAATTCCCTAACCAAGTCTTCACTTGTTGCAAGGTAGGGACATCGTTTCCAATGAGTAATATGTCATCTACATATAATACCAGAAACACGATCATGCTCCCACTAACCTTCTTGTAGACACAAGGTTCATCTTCATTTTTGATGAATCCATATTGTTTTACGGTTTCATCAAAACGAAGATTCCAGCTTCTGGAAGCTTGCTTCAATCCATAGATTGATCGCTGTAACTTGCATATCTTTTGGGCATCTTGTGGTATGTCAAATCCTTCAGGTTGTGTCATGTACACATCCTCAAGAAGATTCCCATTAAGGAAATCAGTTTTGACATCCATCTGCCATATTTCATAATCATGATATGCAGCGATGGCAAGTAAAATCCGAACAGATTTAAGCATTGCAATTGGTGAAAAGGTTTCATCATAGTCAACCCCATGAATTTGTTTATAGCCTTTTGCAACCAGTCTTGCTTTATAGGTATGTACCTTACCATCCATGTCAGTCTTCTTCTTGAAGACCCACTTGCATCCTATAGGGTTAACTCCTATAGGAGGTTCTACCAAGGTCCAAACCTGGTTTGTGTACATGGAATCCATTTCAGATTTCATGGCTTCTAGCCACTTCTCAGACTCAGGACCAGTTATGGCCTCTTTGTAGGTCACAGGCTCATCTTGATCCATGAGTAATACATCACCCTGATCACTTATGAGATATCCATATCTCTCAGGTTGGTGACGTGTCCTGCTTGACCTACGCTGGTCTTGTTCTACTTGAGCAGGTTGCTCTTCCACAACTACTTGTGTTTCCTGCTCTAGTTCCTCCATAGGTGTTTCAATGTTTTGTGATTCTTGAATTTCTTCAAGCTCTATTTTCCTCCCACTGTTTCCTTTGGAAATAAAATCCCTTTCCAGAAAGACTCCAGTTCGACCGACAAACACTTTGCCCTCAGAAGGATTGTAGAAGTAATATCCTCTTGTTTCTTTAGGATATCCCACAAATAAGCATTTGTCAGATTTGGGCTCAAGCTTGGTTGAAATTTGTCGTTTGACGTAAACTTCGCAACCCCAAATCTTCATGTAAGACATATGTGGTTTCTTACCACTCCATATCTCATATGGTGTCTTATCAACCTTTTTGGATGGAACACGGTTGAGTGTGTAAGCTGCTGTTAATAATGCATGTCCCCAAAAGGAGTTTGGAAGATCGGCGTGACTCATCATGGATCGGACCATGTCTAACAAGGTTCGATTTCTTCTCTCAGATACACCATTCCATTGTGGTGTTCCAGGAGGAGTAAGTTGGGATAGAATCCCATACTCTTTTAGATGGTCATCAAATTCTAGGCTTAAATATTCACCGCCTCGATCTGATCGAAGAACTTTAATATTCTTCCCTAGTTGGTTTTGTACTTCATTCTTGAATTCCTTGAACTTTTCAAAGGACTCAGATTTGTGTTTCATTAAATACACATATCCGTATCTACTGAAGTCATCAGTGAAAGTGATGAAGTACTGAAAACCTCCTCTGGCTGGTATGTTCAGTGGTCCACATACATCAGTATGTATGAGTGCCAAAAGATCATTAGCCCTTTCACCTTTTCCTGTGAATGGGGACTTTGTCATCTTTCCAATTAAACAAGATCTGCATGTCTCATATGATTCATAATCAAAAGAGTCCAAGAGTCCATCTTTATGGAGTTTGGAAATGCGTTTCTCATTTATGTGGCCTAATCGACAGTGCCAAAGGTAAGTTGGATTCAACTCATTAGGTTTCAACCTTTTAGTATTAATGTTATAAATTGGCATTTCAAGATCAAGGACATATAGTCCATTATTCATTTTTGCAGTAGCATAGAATATATCATTCAAATAAATGGAGCAACAATTGTTCTTTATTATGAATGAAAAACCAAACTTGTCCAAACAAGAAACGGAAATAATATTCCTGCTAATTGCAGGTACATAATAACAGTTCTCTAACTGAATTATTAAACCACTAGGTAAAGTTAAAACATAAGTTCCTACAGCTAAAGCAGCAACCTTTGCTCCATTGCCAACTCGTAGGTCAACTTCACCTTTTGCCAAATCTCTACTCCTTTTTAGCCCCTGCACATTAGTACAAATGTGAGAACCGCATCCAGTATCTAATACCCATGATGCAGAAGTAGATAAATTAATTTCAATAACAAAAATACCTGAATTTGAAGTCTCTACTCCATTTTTCTTATCTTCCAGGTACTTTGGGCAATTTCTCTTCCAATGTCCGGTCTTACCGCAATGGAAGCAAGTGCCCTCCTTTTCTATTCCTCCACTAGGCTTCAAAACAGGAGGAGTGGGTTTGGGTTTGGCAACTTCCTTGCCTTTCCCTCTACCACCCTGTTTGATGGGCCTCTTGTTCTGTTTCTTTCCATTACTGACCATCAGAATGGATTTCCCTTTTGTCTTCATATTCTGCTCAGCAGTTCTCAACATGCCTAGCAGTTCTGGAAGACTTTTGTCCAAGTCATTCATATTGAAATTCAGGACAAACTGACTGAAGCTCTCTGGCAACGATTGCAAGATCAGATCAATCGCAAGTTCTTTTCCAAGGGGAAACCCTAATCTGTCAAGGTTCTCCACATACCCAATCATCTTGAGTACATGGGGACTTACAGGGGCTCCCTCAGCTAACTTGCTGTTAAAAAGGGACTTTGAAACCTGAAACCTCTCATTTCTTGCTTGCTCTTGATAAAGCATTTTCAGATGTCCGATCATATCGAACGCAGACATGTTCTCGTGTTGCTTTTGCAACTCAGAGTTCATGGTAGCAAGCATGAGGCAAGCAGTTTCATTGGCATCATCGAAATGCTTCTTATAAGCATCTCTTTCTGCCTTTGGTGCAGAACTAGGAGGTTCCTCCTCAGGAACTGGTGTCTCCAAGACATACAGCTTCTTATCGTGCTTGAGGACAATCCTCAGATTACGGTGCCAATCCAGGAAATTTGTCCCAGACAATTTTTCCTTATCTAGGATGGATCGCAAAATATTGTTCGATGTGTTTGTTGTCATGGTAATCTACAAGAGAAATATGAAAATATAAGTATCATTAAAACAACATATTTAATTAGGCCTTTAATCAAATATGCTCCCACTATTTTATTCAAAACAAATGACCCTCATCATTTGATTCGGAAAATCCCGTTGGAAGACTTTCTAGTGGGTCGAGATCCATGTTTCACTTTGTTTTAAGTCAGCGTTAGGCTGATTACACAAAACTAAGTTATTTAGGTAGGAACTCCTTCCAATTGTATCTCATACAACTCTCGAATATTTTCAATTGGGTGAATAACTCCTTATTCTGATCCATCACATGAATCATTCCCAATTCTTGCTTCTAAACATGTATAATCTTATTATAATTTGTTTAGTTAAGTTTGACCCATTGTTTTAGCAATTGGATATTACAATTATCCCATCACACCTTACTAATATAGAACATGCACCTCGCGTAGGCGAAACCTACAATGCTCGATACTAGTCTTGATGAGTGCTAAAAATTGGAAAGCATAAACTTAATATTTAATTTTGAGGGAATTTGTTATTAGTTTGATCTCACCGGCTTAACATGCAAAACGTCTCTCACATGCATCAACATACAATTACATGCATCAACATACATATAAAAAGATACAATTATGGCCCCTAACGCAATTGTTCTCTCAAGCCAATGAGAGAACCTAAGCTAACCTAATAACGATCTAAGCTTCTCCAAGCATGATCTCCAAGGTTATCCTCCTTTAATATTGAATACTTCCTTTTTCTTCATAACATAATATTACATTACATATAAGAAAACTCGTTTTACATACGAGGGAGTGAGATGAGAAAAGAAGTTACATAAAGAGATTGAGAGAGAGGCACGACTCGCAGGCCGTATTTAAAAATCCCAAAACAATAATAAAGGATAAACTAAGGCCATAACTGATCACCACAAATTAATAATAATAAACACACTTTTATTATTAGTTTAAAATTCCGATAATTAAATAAACTAAATTAAATTTCGGCTGATTGATCACACTTTGCAGACTTAGTCGGGGGTTCCTGCACAACTTTTGTGCATTTACAACCCCAACCGGAAAAGTCTGCGGCAATACAACACTTGTACTGCCATTAATCCTAATGCAACAATTTCATGCCGTCAAACACAACTCGATTGATAACTCAATATGATAGATCAACATGTCATTGCTTCACCATACTAACGTCGGATTCCGAAGCGAATGAAAATGATGATCTTTCAAAAGAATTACAATCCTTATGTGATTGAATGGATGAAATCAAAACAGTATATCCCATATACCATCTTTGCATCAGAATTTCTTATATCTTATATAAAAGTGATCGATCTAATTGTGTAACCTGTGGATGATCAATGTATCGCACAACTTCACCATACTAATGTCGGTTTCTGAAGCATAATCAACATCAATCATCCAAATCGTACACAACAGATGCCAAATTTAATTAATCGTTTATTGTTAAATTCGTTCTGTGTTTTAATCGAATCAAATACAGAAAAAAAAAACGGAAATTTAACAGCTATCAGATCCATGGTTTCGTAAGTGGCTCTGATACCACTGAAGGAAAATTGCGATCTAAACGCAGCGGAAAACAAAAATTTTCCTTTAGTGATCCTTACGAATGAGCATGGTCAGTGATAGAATCGTTACCTCTTTGTGGCGATTCAGATCTTTGATGCAGCGATCACAAGCGTTGATGAAGTGCAACGCCTCTACTCAGTCCACACGAACAGCTTCCGGTCACAGTGCTAGCTGCTTACGAACGGAATTATTTGAGTGAGAATCAAAAACGAAATTGCATCAAATAAAAGCTTCATCACAAGGGTTCCTTTTATAGACTCTCTTGTGGGCTGCGGGCTAAAAGCCCAATTCACATGATCCATAATAATATTATATATTATTATAATAACTATTATTATAATAAATATATTTATTTTATTATTATTTTATAACCATTATAAAATAACAATAATTATTATTATATTATCCGAATTTCTATTTTTCACTTAAGTGCACCGTACCTTACGGTGTTCCTTTGATTTCTCTATCTCTCATCAAACTGTCCTTATGTGTGTGACCCTGTAGGATTTCGTAACGTTGGTAATTATATTAAATTATACATTTAACATAATAAACAGTGAGCGGTATCTAGCAACACATCACTGCTACCCAAGTCACGAAAATGTCATGTGATCTGACAAAACCTTTTTCGTGATAATATATGTTTGTACAATTACCCTTTTGCCCCTATGTCTATATTGAACACAAGGCATACACTGTGTCATCCTTGTCCAGTTCAATATTGGGCCCTTAGACATTTCTCCTGTTATGCAGGATTGGCAAATTCCATCTAGGACACTCATGTCCCTCAGCATGCTTTGTGGAGTGCCCATCAACTGTCTTTATGATCATCCAGTTACGGATAATGTTTGATCAGCAATAAAGCACCCGACTCTACATCTAGGGTCCATAGTGGTTTCAGGTCGAAGGGTGGTAATACACCATTATCACCATGAGAATAACTTATGACACTTTGCATAACATACTATGTAGTATTCTCATAGCGGGTCAATCCGGTATAAATATTACTCCTAATATTTATACCTATGTCAAGACTTGATAACTCTTTATCCATGATCCATGAGATGTGATCATCAGTCTATCTTCATAATAGTCTCAATGATTTAATGTTATCCCACTTTGCAATAAAGCTTGACTACGGATATTTTAAGAATAATGTCTTTATGTTTAATGGGATCTCATGATTAAGTCACACTTAACATTTCATTAAACAGACTAACTATTCTAGGGACTTTATTATTCTGAAAGACAAACATAATAAAGAAATGCCTTTTATTATTAAACGAATAATCCGATACAAGTACCAAAAAGTATTGGCCTCTAGGGCTTACACCAACAACAATCCCCATAGTTGATAAAGCTCCCGCATGAGGGACCCAATATATCCTCGAGCGAGATCTTTCCCAAAATAACACGTCTAAGGCGCACTACCTTTATAAAGCCCTAAAGAGTTGATGTCAAGTCTTTCTAGAGGGCTCGATCGAAGTACCGCCTAAGAGAGATACATCCTTTATGATTGACTTAGCACCTCGCCGGCCAAACTGCATGGTAGTAGATATGTAAAGGCCTGGATTCCTAAAGGTTAACTAGAACCTCATAAAGGAAAATATTAGTCCTCAAGATACTCCCATCAGCCTTAAGTAAAAGACATTTCACCCTCTACCAAAGAACTCGTGCCCGAGAGATTGTGTAGTATTATATTTGCAAATAACCTTGCATAGTCATTCAAGTTTATTTCTTAGTTTAATGCTATACTTCGAGACAAATAGGCAAAATGGTGTTATGATTTTTATGGATTATATAAGTTTGAAACATTTGAAAATTTTGAGCATCAATGGTCAGAAGTTGTTTCTAAGTATAACATGCAGACAAATAAACATGTGAAAGGATTGTACGAGATTAGAAATTATTGGGCACTCACTTATCTTCGTGAATATTTCTTTGGTGGAATGACAACCACGGAAAGATCAAAGAGTATTAATTCATTCATTAAAAGATTAATCAATTCTCACACAAATTTAACTGACTTTGCAAAACAGACATGACATATTTTCAACTATATTAATACTTATTATTTCTAAATTTTTGTATTAAAGAATTTAAATTAGTTTCCGATTGATATATGGATTGATGATATTAGGCAAAAACAAGAGCTTAATATAATGTTAGAAAAGTGCAAAAGGATTGCGACAATGAAGTTGATTCACAATAAATTGTTCGTTGTATAATTTTCAAAACAAAAGATCGTCCCGAACGAAGACACGTTAAAGGTGGAAAACAATTATCTCATAATATAAATGCTTGTAGATTATGCAAAGGTCAAGGACATAATCTTGTTACATGTCTCCTAAAAGAAATGTCTCCTAAAAGAAAAAAAAGAAGACAAGCAAGAAAAAAAATTGTGCTGATGCAAATTTAAATCCAATTCTTCTTTCAAAAGTTTAGTACACATTTAATTTTTAAAATCATAAATTTCTAATTTTATTAATATTATATATATATATATATATATATATATATATATATATATATATATATATATATATATATATATATAATTTTTACTTATTTATTGTAACAAAAATATGCTCCTGGTATATTATGGATTGGTAGAAATTGAAGTTGGTGATATAAGCACTAAGATTAAATCATATTTTATTTAAGTTTTTTATTTTATTTATCAAAATATTTGAATATTTTTATTTGATATTTAAATTGAATATGAATTTTTATTTGAATATTTTAATTATTATTTTATTTTTGTAAAATTTATTGTTAGTTTATTATGAGTTTTCTTATTTTTTATAGTTTATTTGAACTCCAAAAATGAGTGTATGAATTGTGTATAAATTTTATATTATCAGAGAAAAAGTGAGTGAATAAGTTGATTTAAGTCAACTAAATAATTACATATATTAATTATCATTTTTTCAAAAAAATAAAATTTGATTAAAGATCATTTAATACTTCTTATCCAATGTCCAGAGAGTACTGGTTATTGGAAAAAATCCAAGTCACTTGTTAGCAGCATCCTTATAAATTTTGTTGATTAATTATTTTATGTAGGAATCAAAATCATAGGCTATTTAATTATTATTAATGGCATGTTTATCAATAGCAACAAAAATGGAAGAACAAAGAGTTCTGAAAACATTTTGGAAATTTATTTTTGAAATAAATTAAGTTATAAAATTGGAGTGTAGCTAAAAAAAACGAATGAGTTGTGTATATATATGCATCCGGAGATAAATCTAAGAGATATTTTTAAATTTTTACTTGATGTCCTAATAATATATATAGGGTGCAATAAAAAATCCCTTTAATTTCATAAAGTGTGTTATTGGGCCTCTTTAAATATGTAGTTTTGACCCTTTTATATGTTAGGAGGATTTAATTTGCCACATCTCAATTATGCCTGACACCCCTACATAGATATTGCTATTACTTATATCTTTCTTTCTTTTTTTCCGTAGAATTTTCTTTTGCGTTTATTTAGAAATTTCGAAAAAAATACTAGAATTTCCCAATAAGAAGCCAATGATTTCTGGAGCAAATCTGAAACAATATTAGAATTTTCAAAATTTTCAATTTTGTTTAACACTATTATACATTTTGAAATTTCTGATAATTACCACGTTTTTCAAAATTTTCAATAAATTTCTGCACTTTCAAATTTTTTTATAGTGTTATAGTTTTTTTCTTATTAAATATGAATTATCAAAATTTTAAAAAATCCGAAAAAATAAGACAAATATCAAATTTATTAAAAATATCTAGTATTTTAATTTTTTTTGGTGTAAAAAATTGATAAAAATTAATATCAACAATTTAAAAATTATCTATCGGAAATTTAAAATAAACTATCGAAAATTTTATTCAGATTTTCTATTCAAATTTGTCTATAAACAATTCAAAAATTATAAAAATATATGGGAGTAATAGGTTAAGTGCTCATTATTTAAGATCCATTTTACATTTATAGTTATATAATCACGATGTTAAATATTTTAGTCTAATATCACATAAATTCGATTTTACTAAAAAGATAGACTTGTTTATTAGATATTAAAAAACTATTGTTACTTAAAATCAATAAATAAATAAACAATATTTATTTTCTTCTAAAATTGAATTAAAGCACCAGTTTATTGTACCACGGCATACCATATAAAATTAATTATATATAAATTTATTAGAACATATACAGTTGTTCTAAATAACTTTGACATCACAATTTTGTATTACCTTTTCTTAGGTACCACACAACTTTTTCGTAATAGAAAAGTTTGAAAACTTCCCCCGAATCAATCTTAGAAGTGACAGAGGCAATCGAAGTTTTGAATAGCTCAGATCAATAAGTAGCAAAGACAATTATTATTCTGGTTAGTGATCAAATTGAAGCTAGAACCGAGGCACAAAAGTAGGTTTGACATATATTGAATCTCAGGGAATCTATTCTTAGACAGAAATCTAGATGTAGGTGTTTGAGAGAATATGACCAAAATTCCAAATACTTCCAATGGATTATGAAAGCTAGATATTTATAGGCGTAATGGAATAGTGGCGCTTAAATCACGAGATTCCTTAATACAAGATGTTGACAACATCAATTGCTTGACTTTAAATCACTTCAAGGAGAGATTTCAAGAGCCAACTTGGCGTTCTAGATTGGATTGGGTGGATTTTAAGAGGCTAACAATTGAAGATGGTGATAGTATTTAAGTCCGTTTTTCTCTTCAAGACATCAAAGAGGCTGTGTGGACATCTGAAGGAGATAAATGCCCAGATCTCGATGGCTTTTCAATAGAATTCTTTAAATTGTGTTGGAACATCCATAGTCAATACCTCCTTGAGTGTGTAACCAAATTTTTCTTGAAGGCTCGCCTCCCTAAGGCTTTTTATGCTGGTTTTATTGCATTTATTTAAAAGTCCCACAACCATCAACTAATTAATGATTATCGTCTTATCTGTCTCATATAGATTATGTACAAAATAATATCTAAGCACTTAGTGGGAAGGTTGAAGAACATTATTGGAAAATTAGTATCCACCAATATGTGTTTATCCTAATAGAAGCATCTTGGACGAAGTTCTTGTGGTCAACAAAGTGGTGGATTACGCTCGTAGAAATAAGAAAGGATTTTTTGTCTTCAAAGTCGATTTCGAGAAAACCTTTGATACAATCTCATGGGATTATCTTTTGTATGTGCTCAAGCGCATGGATTTTGGAAGTAGATGGTTAAATTGGATACATGTCTGTGTATTTTCTTGCGTCAAGGAGACCCATTTTCATTTTTCTTTTCCATCTTAGCAGCTGAAGGTATTGTTAGCCTATTGAATAATGATCGCGATAGTTTGGGATCCAAACCATTTAAAGTGTCATATGAGTTGGAGTTTGACTTGTTGGAGTTTGCGAACGACAAAATACTTTTGGGTCAGACATCGTGGGATAACATCATGTCCATAAAAGTTATCTTGCATGAATTTGAAATAGCATCTGGTTTAAGTGTGAACTTTCACAAGTTATGGGATTTAATGTTGACTCTGATTTTTTGCTAGTTGCTTATGACTTTCTCTATTGTGCGATGAACCTTTTTCCATTACTTTCCTTGGACTCCCAATTGGAGTTAACCCTCGCAGGCGTGCTTCTTAGAATTCGATTCTCTCTGAGCTTCGTAGCAGTTTGGCTTCATGGAAAGGAAATAAAGTTTCTTTAGGAGGTTTTGTGCGCTCCTTAATTCAATTTTATATTTTATCCCACAATTCTACTTCTCATTCTATTAGGCTCCAAAGTCAGTTATTCAGTAAATTGTTAGTATTCAGTGGGATTTTCTTTGGAAAGATGAAGAAAAGTGCAGGAGAATAATTTGGGTGTCTTTGTCCACCATTTGCAAACTAAAGTTGGAAGGAGGCTTAGGTGTCAAAGACTAAAGTTGGACAATTCTCTCTTCAAGTTATTTTAACTAGTTCTCTCTTTTATCTCTCAAATACGGGGACATTAAGGGTTTAGTGATCGATTCTTCTTGGTTCGTTAACATAAAAAAATTCATCTATTTGCTGGGGGACTTGAGGATTTTGTTGGACAAAAGAGGAACTGGTTTAGGAAAAGCATATTGTGTAAAGTAGGAAGCGGCTCAAGAATCGATTTATGGTGGAATAATTGAATTGTTATGGAATCACTGAACTTGAAATTTCCTAATATTTTTGATGTTTTACGGGTTAAGAGAGTGAAAGTGGCTAGCTTGGGTCTTTGGTGTAACGATGTTTGGAGTTGGAAGCTTGAATTTATCGTTGGTCCTCTCACTGATGCAGCGACCACTACTAGAAAAACAACATTTAGCATCGGCCATTTTTCAATTCTATAAGAAAACAATGATGCTAAATCGAGATTAGCATTAGTGTCAGGGGAATTTTAAAACGCTGGAAGCTAACATATTATCTTCGGCTAAAAAAGTCGTGTCTAGGATATCCTCGACCCAACCACGTCTATGTCGAGTCTAAATTAACGTCAACGTTAAAAAATCATATCCCAAAAGTCAACAAAAAATGTGAGGGTGGGTTTGACTAAGGTAAATTCATACTCTAAAAGTCAAATAAATTCTTAGCATCGGCTTGACCGAGGCTAAAGTCAAACTTCATAAAAGAGGGAAGTGGGAAGTTTTATTTGGAAACAATTCAAATTTTTTAATATATTATAATTAACATATCCAAAAATGATAAGACAAACATATAGCACGAGTGTTTTGTGCTTTATGATTTATGAAAAGGTCCAATTTAGAATCGCATACAACAAACAAAAATAGTTTAGAACATTAGTCTTAACTAGATTGTGTATAATAAAACAAATAAACCAATACAATTAAAAGATTAGTGTCGGTAAAAGTCAACACTAAAATTTAATAAGTAAATATAAAAAAAAGAAATAAATTAATAAATATTTAGTCTTGGTCTAAACCGAAACTAACATTAAAATAAATAAATGAATAAAAGTTAAAAAATGGGCGCCAAACGGAAAAAAAGAAGAAGAGGGTAATGAAATATTTTTTGCACCAATTAAATTTTGGGATGAATAACACAACGTTGGTTTCAACCGATGCTAACATCTTGATAAATAAATAAATAAATCAATAAATATGTAACTTCGGCTATTGTCAATGCTATTTTATTTTACAAATAAATAAATATATGATTACAAACATTTTATGACTTGTGAAATAGTAAAAAAAAATTAATAAAAAAGTGAAAATAAGTAGCCTTAGTTGGCCTGTGTCTAATTAATCAATAAGATTAATATATAAAAAATTGTAGTGTGGAAGGCGAGACCACTGCTATTTAAGCTACTAACACCCACACTAAATCTAGGCAGCTAAAATACAATTTTCTAGTAGTCAATTGTTGAGTGGGAGGTGTTGAAAAATATTTTTAAAAATATTACTCCCTTCCCGCTGGGTCTAATAGTTATGTTTGGTGGCGCAATGTTAGCAGTTTTTGTGTGTGTTAAATTTGTCTATTCTTGTCTAATTTCCAAGTACTTTACAAGTTCTTGTATTTATCAAGACATGGCTATTGCTTTGAAGTTTGTATGGAAAGCTAATGTTTCATTGATAACACATTTTTAAACCGATTATTTAGCTTGGTTCCCGTTAATTATGTTATCGTTTTTTCATAATTCACAAGTTATTTCACAACTTGTTCAAGTGTTTTGCAGTTATTCCAATAAATAGGGCTTGTAGAAGAAATGAACTAATAAGTAGAAGAAAAGAGGAAGAAATGAAGCAGATAGCAGAAAATTAGGCATTCTGCAATTCAAGTCCATGACGCTCGTAACAAGTGCAAGACGACCGTCACACACTTGATAAGCGGGACAACCGTTAGGCACAAGTGACGCCCGTCACAAGTCAAAAATAGGAAAATTAAATACTCCCCTCAATCAAAGCAGAAGGAGCCGTTGCACATTCTTCTCCATTCTTCCTAGAATTTCTCAACAAAACCCAGTCTCAGTCAAACATGGATTTCTCAGGCCCAACAACATTTTCTCTGTTATTTTCTACTTCACTGTTAGTGATCAAGTACTATAAATAGGAACCGAAGCAAAAGCAAAAAGGGAGCCTACATTAAGTTTTATTCTTCTGTTTCCTGTTAAGAGCTTTTCCTTTTAATTTTTCAGCATTGTTTTCCTTCCCATTTCTATTTACCTTTACCGAATTAGTAATAACTTCCCACATCGGGGAGCTATTGCACTTTAAATTGTTTTAGCCACTGCCTTCGAATTTTATTTTCCTCAAGCCCACCGACCTGTGGAGGTTTGCTATACCAAGATTTTACTAATGTACATGTTTATTAATATAAGTGCTTCATTTTATTTTCCATGTCTTATGCCATGATTTACTGTCTTTATCTCTTTATGCTTGTTCTAAATAACATGTCCGACTAAAGCACTTAATCAGCATGTATTAATTACCGAAATGGATTCGATAAGTCTAGGCTAAAATTATAAACAAACTTATTTTCTGGTTTCAATTTCTTAATATAAAATCAACTTTTATTACGAGAGTAAAAAGGTAACGATGGTTACGATTAAGACCACAGGAGTGTGAGATTTTAACCAGATAGCTGAAATCGAACATTAATTTTAAATACAACGGAAACTCTTTAAAGTTAATTAGAACTTATAAGTTTTCAAAAAGTACTTTTAACTCAATTTGATACAGCGAGAGCGCTCAATCTGACTTAGGAGTATAGTTAGAGGCAAGACCACGAGAGTGTGAGTTGACGATTTTTAAACTGATATTTTCTACAGAAAGATATTTTGACTCATCTTTATAAGCCAATGATTTATTGAATCCACGATGGCATACTAATTATGTACCGATATTCTATCATAATCAATTTTAATTTTAATTTCTAATTTCCTTTTAGTTCCCCGTTTCTCTTAAACTAAAATATTATTTGCCTTAGCTAAACATAGTAATACCCTGATTGCATTAGTTTGATTATCAAGTCTCTGTTGGATATATATCTTTATTACTATGCGGTTAAGCTGTATACTTGCAGTTAATACCCGTAAGACTCAGAAACTTGGGATCATCCATTTAACATCTAAGTCTTCACTTGGAGGCATCTTCTTAGTAGACTCTGAATGAGAGATGAGTTGGAGAAACATGGAATCATTGTGGGTTCCCACAATCTTGTTTGTCCTTTTTTCATTGGCCTTGAAGAATCTCATCACCATATCTTCATTTATTGTCCCAAGTCAGTCCTAGTGTGGCATGAGGTATTGGGATGAATTGGTCTTAGAGGCTTACAGTCTTGCGACAAAATTGTGGACTACATATTGTTGTTTGAATTGAAGCTGACACTACTACCAAATATACTTTTGTTAACACCATATTACTATGGCAGCTTTAATAACCTTAGTAATAACTCATTTTCATGCGCCTGAATTTTTTTATTAAAATACATTTCATCAAGGGGCAAAATGACAACCGTGATGATAAATGTAATGTTACTTGCTTCGAATCCTAACACCAACAATTTTTTATTTTTTTGTTACAAAAAAGACTTATAAGGACACTCTTATAAATATATTAAAATTAAAATATCGGTTACCACAGTTAGTACCAGAAATCGCTATGAATAATACTTCTATATCCCCATGTAATGTTAGCGAATTCTAATTTTAGCCCCTGGTAAAGTTTTTTTAATCACCCCTCATCTTATTTAGATTCCCTCAGAAAACCCCCTAGATGCCAAATGGCATTGAAGAGTCACTTATTATTTCATATTTTTTCCACGTGGTCTAATGAATTACACATATGGCATTTTTGTTTATTTCTTGTAAGCTTACTGGGTATACTCTTTAGAAATACCCCATTGCAATAGTTAGGGTTTGTCTCCCCCCTTTATTTTTTCATTCGATTCACAATGATTAGCATCCCCAAACCTCCGACTTCATCTGCGAACGTCTGTCTGCATTTTCCAACCTTAACCGTCATTTGAAACATGGTGGAAGCAAGTCTTCACCAGGGAGAAATTTTAGAAAGGGTTTGCCAAGATGTGGTTGCAACAATACGATGAAGATGTGGGTATCAAACACCATTGATAATCCAAGTAGAAAATTATGGAAATGTCAAAATTCCTTGGGTGAGTTTATTTTCAGCTTGTAATCATATTAGTTTTCCAGATTATGTGTTAATGTTTGTTAAATTTGCAGAATGGTTGTAGGTTGTTCGTGTGAGACGATTTGGTTAGTGAGCTTAAATCGAACGACATGAATCAATCAAGATGTTGTGACTGACAAATCACAAAGGTTTATTTGAGAGAATTCACGAAAGAGATTGCTAAGGAAATTTATAGCACAGTAGGGAAGAAATATGGTGCAGAAGGAAACATTAACAAAACAGAAAAATTGAAAAGAAAGCTCCAAGTGGAAACGAGGACAAATTTATGGATGATGATTGTATTTGGTCTATCATGGTTAGTGTTTGCAGTCTTGTTTAAGTTAATGTAATTTATGCAGTCTTGTTAAGGTTGTTTGGGATTAATTTTTAAGGTTGTTTGGGTGCAACAGGTTAAGATTGTTTGGAATTAGTTGTTAAGGTTGTTTGGCATTAGTGTTAAGGTTTGATGTAAGTTGTAATTTGTATTCAATCAGTTTCATATCAATGAAAGCACTTGTTATGTTTTACATTTCATTGTCAGTTTCTTACCAATAAAAAGGAATTGACATTAACATGGACAAAACATTGACATTAAAATTGACAAATCATATGTTTGTTACAAGCACACTTGGTGCATAGGTCTATTACAAGACTGCATATTTCCAATATTTATTTAATATTATTTAAATTATTCAAATTCATATAATATAAAATATAATTCTTCCTTCCACACACTACTAACTTCACAAGTCACACAACTCACAAAAATTTCAATTATTTAAATTAAATAACTAAATAAATAACTGGGCGTTACATGTGTGGGTATCTTTGAGTGTTTTTATAGCAAAAGTGTGCTTGTGGCCCACCTTAGAGCATAATACTAAAAACCCACATTTAGTCTTACACTCTACCCTTACCCTATAGCTCTCATTTTTCACAAAAGATATTTCCCTCTCATTGAGCACTGACCACTCACGAATAGCATCCCTAAAGTCAGCAAGTGAATTAAATTCGATACCCACTTAAATTTATAGTCCTTGTTGAGTTACTCTTTCTTAAATCTTTCATACTTGGGCCTTTCATCATCACATGAAGCATCTGGGTCAGAACTATTGAATTCATCACTATATTAATCATCTCGGTCCATTTTCTTATTGGGCCTATAAATAAGCCCACTAATACTTGCATCAACATTGTTGGGCAATGTTACATCAATTCATTCAAAGACATTAACTAGAGTAGTAGCTTTGTCATCTTCACTATCATCTAACCTTTCAACACATTCATATTCTAACCCATTCATTTCCTTCATATCATTAACACACTTAGGTTCAATATCATCAGAATCCATTATTTCCAGAGAATGTTTCACAAATATATCCCCATCAACTGCCACTACACTGAAGTATGAAGCAAATTTGTATGCATCATCATATTTTCTAATAATAATAAATCCATCTTGAATTTCTAATATTTTTGTCCATAACCTAAAACAACCCTCCTTATACCCCCACCTACTCACCAGCTTGCCAATGTTATTCATTGTCCAGTTCGCAACATGTAACCCAGTTACAGTTGAATAACCCCCCCCCCCATCTGTAAATAATTTCATTCAGATTAACCCTAATAAATTCACCCCCATGGTGAAAAGTAACATTAAAAGGTTTAAATTCATGTGAAGAAAGCATAACCAGTTATAAAAAACCCTAATAATTTCATTTAGATTTCACAAACAACATACTGACTACCCTAATGCTAACATTTAACTATGAAGAAGTTTACAAATTAACATATCTGAGGCATTACAAGCTCCGATTAACTGTTTGTATTCGTCTTTGCCTTCGGTTATGACCTCGTGAACAACCGTCTTCGTCTTCTTCGCAGGTGAACCGCCTTCGCTGATGAGCTTCTTTGTATGAACCCTAACTATTGCAAGGGATATTTCAAAATTACATACCCAATAAGCTTACAAGAAATAAACAAAAATTCCATATGTATTATTCATTAGACCACGTGGAAAAAAATGAAATAATAAGTGAATCTTCAATGCCACCTGGCATCTGGGGATTGTCCGAGGGAATCTAAATAAGATGAGGGGGTGTTAAAAAAAACTTTTACATGGGCTAAAATGAGAACTCGCTAACATTAAAGGGGGGAGGGGGGTTTCTATTTAACCATATATTTTATCACGATATTTGTAAGCAACTGTGGTGATAATATATATATATATATATATATATATATATATATATATATATATATATATATATATATATATATATATATATATATATATATATATATATATATATATATATATATATATATCACCACAATTGCTTACAAAAATCATGATAAAATATAGGGTTAAATAGACAAACCCCCCCCCCCCCCCCCTTGAATGTTAGCGAGTTCTCATTTTAGCCCTTGTAATATATATATATATATATATATATATATATATATATATATATATATATATATATATATATATATATATATATATATATATATATATATATATATATATATATATATATATATATATATATAAGCAAAGTTCTCAAGTTTCAGCACACAATAACAAGCTTGGAAGAAACCTAAAAAATACCCTGCAAAAAATTCATATCCCAAATTTCACAAAAAAAGGAAAAACAAAAGTTCAATAATAAACTTCATTTGCTTCACACTCATACCAATAAGCACAGAGACCCATACAAATCCTCCACCCCTTCGTAAACTTCAAACTACCACCATAAACACAAATCCATAAAAAAATATATAATAAAAAAAAAGATGAACATAGTCTGAGCACCGAAACACCTTCACCAAGTGTGGTTCACAAATTATTTGTGTTGCTATGAAGAAACAAATACAAGGAGGACAAAGCTAATGTGAAAGCTGCAAACTTGTGTGAAAGACCCAGATCATGAGATACAAGTTTGCCGCTCTCACTTCATCTTCATCCTCCTTTCATTGTGGATGTCATTATGAGATAAGTGGATCATTTCTTCGTCTTTATTTTCCACCAATCTTTCAATAAAAGGTACGTTTATGTAACATTTTATGAGTTGATATGTTGTTTCCAAATTAGGTTAACATGTTGTTTGTAGGATTACAATGTCATCCTAGTTTATGTTTCCAAATCAGGTTAACATGTTGTTTGTAGTATCTAATTGACTTCTACCTTGAAAATATGAACACGAGTCAATTCATCTTACTCGGTTTAAGCCAATTCGATAGGGGCAGCTGTCATACCCCAAATTTGTCCCACCTGTATATCATTTTACTTTCGTCTAACCTTTATTCAGAAAAATACAAAAAATTATGTCATTTTCCAAGTTCAGGGTTTTGTGCGAAAAAATCAGGTTTTCAATTGAGATTGTTAGTATGTGTGTGCAGTGTTTCAGAGTCGAGTGCAGTTCTAAAAATCAGCGTGTTGCGTGGAGGCATTTCATCCGTTTATCACCATCATTTTTATTTATTTTTATTTTATTTTATTTTTTAACTATTTTTTTTCCAAACAATTACATTTTTTTAGCCCATTACTTTTTGAAGACCATTTTACAAATTACAAAACTTAAAAAAAAATTGTCATCACTTATTATTTTTCTTTTTCTTTTTATTATTATCATTACTATTATTATTATTACTATTATTTTTATTATTATTATTACTAATATTTTCCTTTACTTTTATTATTATTATTATTATAAGCCAAAATATCTCATTTTCAGCAAGTTTTTTTTACTATACAATAACCATTTGACCCCACCTTGCATTTCGACATCACGTTTTTAGCCACTCACTCATCAATCCAGCACCACAATTCACAGACCCACTCAATGCAACCTTATTATTCTTTCATCAAGCTGCATTTGTTATTCAAATCTAACGCACAATACAAGACAACAATAAATATCACACACAACCAACAAACTGAAAAACGATTTCTGCTACCACTCACGCACAACAATCTGCAACATTGTTAATCCTTATCCTCAAATTTTTCACACCAATTATCCTTTTTACCCTCTTCATATCCTCTATAAAATCAACCCTCTCACTCTTCAATAACAAGCTTGGAAGAAACCTAAAAAATACCCTGCAAAAAATTCATATCCCAAATTTCACAAAAAAAAAGGAAAAACAAAAGTTCAATAATAAACTTCATCTGCTTCACACTCATACCAATAAGCACATAGACCCATACAAATCCTCCACCCTTCGTAAACTTCAAACTACCACCTTAAACACAAATCCATAAAAAATATATTAAGAAAAAAGATGAACAGAGTCTGAGCACCGAAACACCTTCACCGGGTGTGGTTCACAAATTATTTGTGTTGCTATGAAGAAAAAAATACAATAGGAGGACAAAGCTAATGCGAAAGCTGCAAACTTGTATGAAAGACCCAGATCATGAGATACAAGTTTGCCGCTCTCACTTCATCTTCATCCTCCTTTCATTGTGGATGCCATTCTGAGACAAGTGGATCATTTCTTCGTCTTCATTTTTCACCAATCTTTCAATAAAAGGTATGTTTATGTAACATTTTATGAGTTGATATGTTGTTTCCAAATTAGGTTAACATGTTGTTTGTAGGATTACAATGTCATCCTAGTTTATGTTTCCAAATCAGGTTAACATGTTGTTTGTAGGATTACAATGTCATAATAGTTTATGTTTTTAAACTAGGTTAACATGCTAATATACATTTTGACTGTAGGTGTTGTTCACAAATTGTGTATGTTTTGATGAAGAAAAAATACAAGGAGAACAAACCTAATGTGAAAGCTGCAAACTTCTGTGAAAGACTCAAATCATGAGACCCAAGTTTGCTGCTCTCACTTCAGTTTCATCCTCTTTTCATTGTGGAGGGCATTTTGAGACAAGTGGATCATTTCTTTGTCATAATTCTTCACGAATCTTTTCAATAAAAGATACACTTGGGAAACATTTTATGAGTTGATATGTTGTTGTTGTTCAAAATGTTTTCTTTGTGTTTTAATTCAAGTTGAATTTATTATATTGTATGTAAATTGATTGTTTCACTAACCCCTCAGTGAACATACATTCATTTAAATTGATTTCAAAATGATAATATGAAAATTAAGTTATATTTGATTCAAATCAATATTTTTCGAATTACATGCATCTTGTAATTCATCTCCCGTTCTTTAACGTATAGAATTTGGTGTAATAAGTTCTTTACAACAATGGTTCGTTCTCTTATATTATATATTGCTAAACATAAAATTTGTTGAGAAATTTTAAATCATCTTCAACATTGTCATTATAATAATCATTGTCATTATAATAATGATTATGATAACCGTTGTGATAGGTGGCATGTTACCTAGATTATCACAACGATCAGATATCCATGGTGAAAAATATTATACTTACAACCACACCTACCTCACAAGGGTTGATCAATCAAATAATATCTATTTTCTAACCGTTGTAACACGAGTTTCTGTTGTAATGTGAAATATAATTTCAAAGAAGAAATTTCGTCGTCTTTAATGGTTTGCTATAGTTTTGTCAATTTGGCTTATTATGAATGATATTCTCTATAATGGTTATCACAAAAGGGTGATTGAGATTGTTTCTCTAACAAAATCTTTATCTTGAAAATGAGTAGGTGCAAGGTCTAAGGAGTTGATAGTTTATGATAGGAGTTGATGATTCATTAATCCTTTATTGTGTTTTCGTTAAGTCCGCTTGACTCCTTTCTTCTTGGACTTCCTTTGTATTTGAGTAGAATACTCTTTGTTTATAAAAAAAATTAAGCAATCTCAAAACAACTAAATAATTTTTTTTTAATATATCAAGTGTCTTACAAACAGAAGTAAATTAATATATAAAAAATAATAAAAAAATTTATATTTTAAAATTTGTGTTGAAAAATAAGTAACAAATTTTAAACTTGAAAATAATATAAATACACAATTTATAGTATCTTTTAGCCTTTTAGTGAATTTGGTAAGCTTTTTCTTTTTATAAATATAAGAAAAATGCAGCTTTAAGTCTCACCCAACAAGTAGTACAGCTGTGTTCCAGAAATATCCACGACCGCCAGACCCCATTCCTTTTTAATTCTCTCTCTGAGTGAGTGAGGAGTAGCTTTTACTTTTACTTTTCTATTAAAACCAAAATAATGATTATCTTCATCATTGCAATATTTCCTTATTATACCCAAAATCATTCTTCAAAGGAATTCAATCAAACCTAGAGAATCAGATATGGAAGTTCTGATATTTTGTGGGGAATGCTGCCTGGTCCAAGGACCTTCATTTCATTCAAAAACTTCATTCACTGATATATCATATGGTTTGAGTTTGTTACCATCTCTTTCTCGGACCAGGCTTCATTCCCCTCAACTACACCTTCCTTCTTCATTGGTTAATTTACATCTATTTTTGGATCTGAAATTCACATCATTGATTAATTTATTATGCATGAGTTTGAGTGATCATGTTTCTGTATATCTATCTATATATTTATAAGATCTGCTAACTAGCTTGTGAAGTTTTGATCCTATCATATTCTTTTTCCTAGGGTTTCATAATTCATTCCCAACTCCTTATACTCTAAGGTACGTAAATATATATGTTTGAGATTTCACCTTCTATACAAATCAATTATTTATTTATATAGTATAGTTCAATTGTTTTTGTTTTTCCATAAATTTGTTTAAGGGTGTAGGTAGATTTAACATGTTCCTGATATCCTGCACATGTGTCTCAGCTTTGGTTCACTTTCAGTAATTAATAGATAAGTTTCTTTGAGTGGAATACATTCATTGATGGAGGAGGATAGGATAGTAGTTGAAGCATATAATTCTGTAGAATTAGATTCTATTTTCTTTTTTTTCTTTCTTTATAAAAGAAAATAAAACATCTTTCTGCTTTCTTTTCAGTATTTCTTTTAATTCCTTCTTTATGAATTCTATATATTCCCGTTCTTTTTACTAATTCATAAGTTTATTACACAGTTAACTCCAAAGAGCTTTCATGTGAAGAATGTGATTGAGTAAGTTGGATCCTTAGATGAAACAATCCTTGATCAAGATCAAACTTTATTAATAGTACAAAATCTTCTCTAAAATCTGATATGAGTTTATTTAATTACATTCATTGTGTGTAAACTAGTAAGTTATTGCAAAAATTTTAAATGCACATTGGTGTAACTTGTTAATTTAGAGAACTAAAAAATGGGTGGGTGGTGGAAGTTAGCATTTGCAGTCCTATATTTTATTACAATTGGCACTGTGCTAGGTGGAAGACCATGAATATTTGCAGGTTGTCGCAGGCCAGATTCAATAATAGTCAAATACTTGTAATAAAAGGGACGTGAAATTGGCTAGCTAGACTATAACCTGCTCTATTTTGCAGAATGAAGGTAATATAATTCAATTTTGCTCAATGAGGTGTTATGGTTGGGTGGCCATCATGTGCCTTAATTTAAGATGCCTTAATTGTGGGATGAGTTAAAATATACATGATGAAGGTAGTTATGCATTGTTTAATTTTGTAAAAGAATAAACTCTTCAAGATAATATACAAGATTCAAGTTTTTCGTAACAAAATATACCAGTCACTTTAATTTGTATTTGATTTTTTATATTTTCTCTTATACTGTTTTGAGAAGTAGTTGAATATTTATTTTAGAGAATGTGAGTGTATTAGGGTCTTGCGTGATTAAGAGTAGTTTATGTGTTGTAATAATTTAAACACAGTGTAATTCTCTGGTTAACGATTGTGTTTTTTCTTTGATTTCGAAGTTTTAACATTAAATTCTTGTGTTGTTATTGTATTCCTCTTTTCTCTATGCATTTATTTTTTCAAACAATTGGTATCAAGAGTCTTTGTTTGGTGGGGTGTAAATTTATTATTGTGCTATGTGTTTGCAGTTCTGTCTGATTTTCCACATCAAAAAAGAAATTTTACACTCTGTGTTGGTTAGGAAAAAAAATTGTTGCAGGAAAGGTTTTTGCTGCAGTGTCAAGTTTTTCAAATACAATAAAGATTTACTTATAGACAAATTTGATGGAAGAATCAATTTCGCCTGGTAGAAAATTCAAGTCAAAGATGTTTTTATATAATTAAGATTACAAAAGGTATTGAAAGGAAACATTTCTAGTATTGACAACAAGAAGTGGGAGGAATTAGATTTGAGAGCTTAATTTATGGTGCGTTCAAGTAAAAACAATGTGATCACGAATGATAAGTTCTATGTGCTTAATCAATTCACTACAAATATGAGATTTCATTTCGATTGCAATAAGGTTTTTACCTCGGTTGAGAGGACGAAGTAACATAGTGTGTCCTAGAAAGCAACTACTTTTTCCCCTTGAACCACTAACAACTTAAGTAAGACATTTTTTTGGTCATGATTTTGATTCCGAACAATAGCATTTTCAAAATGGCGCATGTTATTTTTCCCCTCGGTTGGGAATTACAATAGAGGGGAAATGTAGTGCCCCATTTTGCCCTCAGTTAGAATTTTAAACGAGTGGATATGTGTTGTGACTCAAAATTTTCCCTCCCACAATCAAAGCAATGTGTCCCAAGAGTTCTCACAAGGTTCACAAGATTCACAAGGTCCCCAATTGGTCAAAGAGTTTGAGGGTTTCATCAGACAAAGTCTCCTCCTAAACAATGGATCTAGAACTAGGGTTTTCAATTTCTCCAAGCTAAATAGACTTCCAAGGCCTCAAGTTAGCTTCATAACATCCCACATATCTTCAAGAATCCCCATGTCAAGTTTCAGAGGTTTCCCAATAAGTTTGACCAGTCAGATGATCAGATATTCAAAAATCAGTCAAGTTGGTTAAAAAGTTAAACTAAGGTCAATTGTGGTCAAATTAAAGTAAAACTTCAAGATTTTTTGCCAACATCAAGTTTATGAAGTAAAATTCTTCATTTGATCAAGGGTTGATCACGATTCATCAAGTAAATTTCAGAGCATCAAGAATCAGGAGTTTCTAAATTAGGGTTTTCATAGGAAAAGTCAACTGAACTTTGACCAGCCATAACTTTCACATGCTTCATCAAAAATTTCCCAACCAAAGATAATTTTTAAGGAAATTGAATTCTCTACAACTTTGTGTCTCACAAGCCAAACCTAAAAATGCTTCATTTGGAAGGTATGAGCTAAGACATTATAGATCATTTCAAAAGTCAACAAAAAGTCAACTTTTTCCAAAGAGTATAATTTTAAAATGGTAAAAGATATGGACATTATACCAAAGATTTTTGTTAGAGGACTCTCTAAGATTTCTAAAAAGTCCAAGATCACTCTCATAACCTTAAAATTGAGGGAGTTGTGCCTTGTCAAAGTTGGGAAAATTTCAAGGGGTGTATGAAGCAAATAACGCCTAAACTTCAAAATTTTCCAAATGGGCCCATCAAATTGCAACCCAATATCAAAGTTAAGACCATGCACGACCCAATAATCAATCCTTCTGATTTTTATAATTTATTTTTTATTTATTTGGATTTTATTTGTTAAAATTCAATTTAAATAAAAATAAAATATAAAAAGCCAATATTTAGATCAAATATTTGTTCTAGAAGCAAATATATTGCATTTAAACTGATTGAAGATTGTCCAAATTCGTACAAGGCTTGATTGGTAAGAAAATATTTGATTTTTTGACAAAATTAGAAGTGAGATTTCTTCATTATCAAGCAATCCAAACTCATGAACAAAAAGCCCAACTCTTGACCTAATTTGACCCCTCACATATATACAAACATAAACCTACACAAAGGACACGAATTCCAGCAGCCAAGAACAACCTTCAAACTTTCAAATTTTACAAAAAAAAAGTCAAATTCGGATTTCAATCTTGGGGCTTCTTACAAGCGATTTTAAGGTTGCAAATGAACCTCTGATGCTTCCATAACATGTCTCCATCATCATTATCATCTATCTCATACCTTATGATCATAACCGAATGCGTTTTCCTTTAACTTTATTTTTTTCGATTCTCATATATTCGCTTGTCATCACCTAAAATTAATGATTGATTGTATTTGTTACACTGTAAGGATGATTTCTGGGTGGTTACTTGGAAGTTTCATGGCCAAATGAGAAATCCACCATTTTTAGGGTTTCGACTCCATGATTAGAGCTTTACGTTTTAAGTTGTTAATGGACCATTTGAGAACATGGTTATGTTGTATAAACCATGAGCAATTGAACGACGTTCCTAATTTGATGTATCATTGTGATTTTCATGATGTTTCAAAAAACGCAGGTTTACATACGAAAACAAATCGCAGGAAAGTTCATAGCAAATTTCGCAGGAAATTTGGCAGGAACGAAGGTTGAAGACGACTGGATTTTGGCGCGATCTGGAAATTCAAATTTTGTTTTATTATTTTATTAATTAGTTTCTAACTAATATCAGAACGCGTATGATCGCCTGGTGGAAGAAGCGCTTATATGGGAAGCATGAGGCATGGTGTAATACCTCAAAATTTTGCCCTCTCATGTTCATAGTATTTAGCATATCATTTTGCATATGTAGCATTGCACCTCTACATAGAAAACTGAAGCATAACAAAAACATAGGGCATGACAGTGATGTCATTTCGGATGTGGTCGTTCAGTACGATCCGGTTCAGATGGATGTTTAACCTAATCTCGGTCAAACTACTAGGAGTTCACTTCAACTGCAAGCTATTGGTGCCTCTGGTCGTGCGTATTCAAAGTTCGAGTGGTATTTGGTGAAAAAAGTCCTCTGGTTTGTCAAAAAGGGACCAGTTTGTCTTGATTGAATGTTCGCCAGTCCATTAATAGTTCACATGTGGATTCATTTCCTCATCACATATTCAAATAAATCAAGATTGACTTCGGGCTAAGATTAGGTTTTCCTATCCATGATCCATGATCCATCATCATGCCCGTATTTTCATTTCTTTTCCCTTCCAACCATAATCCATTTTTATCTTAAACCAAATTAATCCACGTTCACATCCATTTTGGCCGATTATCTTTACATTTCAATCACCCATTTTTTGTCCAAAATTTTATGTGAAACTATCCCTCCAAATTATCCATTAAATCATGTTTATCCTTTTTTGGTTCATTATTTCTAAATTCACTTTTCTTATCCATATCAATTTTTAAAATTCTACACCAAAGTCTATTCCACATAAGCCCATTACAAATTCATTTCAATGATATGTTGCTACCACAAAATTCATAAGAACGAATTCCAAGTCCATTTACATCTATGTCATTATCATTTACTATCCATCACCATTTTTATTTGTTAGTAATTAGTATTATCATTTAGCCCATGTTATCTTCTAGTGCAAAGCCCAATACATTAAGAATTGCAACAAAAAATGAAAAGGGGAAAAATATATATGAATAACATATTATTTTTTTTCATGGAAAAAAATTGAGAAAAAAAACTCAATAGAGTTCAGTTACAATAATAACCGATTTCAGTTACAACTTTCACAACAGAAAATTCAGTTAGAAGATAACTGATATAACAGAGTTTACAGGAGAAAAAGAAAAAAAAACATAACTGGAAAAATCTTCATCAATCTCAAAAACTCTCTGCAACCTTCATCAAAAAATTTCCAGAAACTTTTCAATCTAAATTTCATCTCCACCACCTTTAATCCCCTTCACTCGTCTCCAATCGATTCACTCTTCATCCTCAATCTCCAATCAGTTACATAAATAACTCTCTGAAATTCTTCACAATCCACCATTATCTTGATTAAATCTCCATCACCGAAACATAGTTTCTTCTTCAAGGCTCCAACTGTCACTTTCATTCCCTATTCTGAAACTCCTCGCCATCTTCAAATAGTCTTCATCCTCATCAATCACACCGGCAGAAATTTAGAATAAACAACGTCAACGAACTCATTTGCATCACTCTGCATCAAATCAGAAGAAAGAAGCGATTCAACAACAGTAGTCCACATCAAGGATTTATATCAGCATCAGCAATGAACCGCAGACCCGCTCAAGAAGATTAACATCAACAATAATTCAGAAGGAGCAATTTCAGAATGAAAAGATAAGAGCATTTACCTCAAAATGTTGAATCATCATTATCATCTTCAACAAAGCTTCAAGGTAGAACTTCACCAAAAAAACTGAAATCTTCATTTGAACCATCATCAATCTCTAATCCCTTTCAATTCCTGTATCTACATCCAACTCTGCATACGTCATCATCCACAAATCCTTCATCACCATCCTCAACGTCCTTCATCAAGAACCTGCATCAGAGTCAGATTAGTACATCGAAGACGATTCAAAAACAGGAAGAAGGAAAGGTGAATACCATTCGGTTCGCGGAGAAACTCACGGTGTTGTCATCTTCTTTATCAGGTAGAGTGACTACAGCTCAAAGATTCACCAAGAACTGCGTCATCAACACCAAGAAAAACATCAATCCGGCTATACTGTTTCTGCAAGATCGACATTTGCGAGTCAATCAGCACGACAATTTCAAAGGCAACCGTAACGTAAATCAGAATGCAGAATCGCAAGAATTAAGAAGAAAATCAGCAAGAAGCTCAACACCACCTTCAACAACTCATTGTACGAAACCCTGAGACGTTTACATCAATGCACAAATCACACTTTGAGACAACGATCTTCGTACAATCAATTTCACGAATCTGCATCAATAAGGAGCTTCATACATCAGTCTTCAATATTTATTCACCTGCACAATATCATGTTCAACACGACTCACACATCAAGAATAATCAACCTTCGGTCAACATCGCATCCACTTCGTCTTCGTTCTTCGCCTTCATCCATCACTCCTCTTCAACCTTCCCCTTCCTATTCACCGATCTTCAATCGAACGAACTAGCGTCTTCATCATCAAAAACCGATAATGACCATGCATCGCATCACATCTGAGGGGAAAAGAAGAGGAATGACGACCGTCTTCTGTCAAATAAGCTGCGACGATAAGGGATACGAGAGCAGATTTAGCGATGAGCTTGTTGAGGTGATGATGAAGGACGAATTATGATCGGTGTCATTGAGAGGATGAGCTTTTGGTTTCGGGAATGCGTCATCAGAGGTATTGGCGGAGGAGTCAGCGAAGGAGGTGACGGCGGCAACAATGTGAAGCAAAGGCGACCGAAGATGTTGGGAGACACATCGCAGTGGTGATCGGGGGCCGACGACGCCGTGAACGGAAAAAGGGTGAAGAACACTGATGCGTCGCGTTTGGGAAGATGAAGAGTGAACAATGTGTTGCGATTCTCATCACTTGGTTTCAGTCTTTTTTTTAGGGTTTCAGAAACAAGGCTTGGGTTGGGCTCAATTGGTTCAAGGCCATAGATTCACTCTCAACACACCCCAAATTCGCTATCATACACCCTCTATCTGCACATGGTATGTATCGTTGGGCTTCATACCGCTATGGGCCTTTTGTTCACACCTCCAGCTTGCTATTACACCCCTCCCAGCGGTAACTTTGTGGATTAGGCCCAGACATCATCAGATTGCTATTTGCATCGCTAGTTTTCTTATTTACACCCCCCTGCGCTATGGTAGAGGAAGACTGGGCCTTGGGCCAGTTTCTTTCTATTGGCACCATTGTTTTCAGTTTTGCAACCCTTGTTCTATTTTTTTATAGTTTTTTTTTTGTAATTTAAATTTCTTGTTAGAATTGTTAATCAATTTCTTTGTTAATTAATTTCTGTGGATTGATATTTTAATCCATCTATTGACATTTTTTTAATTAGAATTTTTTGTGAGAATTTTAATTAGTGTTTAGTACTAATTATGGATTAAAATGTTTATGAGTTTTTTTTGATCGATTTGTATCGGTTTCGATTATGGAAAAGCTTCACAAAATGATTATGGAAGATAAGCATTTATTTTGCTTATGGGGATTACAAGACCTTGCTTGAGGTTTTTTCGGATTTCTTTTGCTTGAAGAATCGACACTTCGATCAAGTAAGTAATTTTAATTCTCCACTTTTAAGCATCATTATAGTTGTATGCGGCTTAGGACCATATAACTTAAGATGCATATTGTGCCCTCCCACCTGAGGCACTGGATTTATTTGTGATTTTTGATGATATGTATCGATTTCGGAACTTAGGGATTAGGTTACGAACCATTAGGATCGTTTCCTTTCACTTCCCCTTAAAATCCACTTTTTTTTCCCGTTTCGTCGCAATTATTAAAAATAGTTTTAGGTGGGATAAAATTCAAGAAAAATTCATGAGTATCCTCATCCTCTTAATTAATTTTTTAAATTTTTTGATTCCAGATTTGAGTGGTTTTAATAATTAATTTGAATTTTAGATCACAAGCTGTCCCAAAACGGAGGATTTTGACATAAGGGACCGAAAACAATTTCCCCCCCATAGGTGTGAGACCTATTTTTTGTGTGTGATTAACCACTGGAATTTGTGACCTTATGATGCTCATTAAGCATTTTTTTCATAATTTTAGATGCCCTTTTTGATCCACTTTGTGGAGGTGTTTTTCAGCGATCATGCCTTGTTATACCAATCGTTAAGTAATTGTTTTGGCACTTTGGTGCATAATTTTGTAAAATCCTTTTAGACAATGTAAGATAATGGCTATATCATTCCATGGATTTAATTTCATAATTTTTAAAGCCTTTTTTCTATTTTTCCATGTCACCTAGATCATAGGTTGATTCATGTGTCTATTTGCTCCATAACTTAAATGATAGGAAGGCATTCATGCCATTTGCTTGGAATACTTTTTGGTAACTTTTAGGAGTTAATTATAAGTCACTTTTAGGTCCTTAATTCCAGTTATAGGCCACTTTTTGAACCATACTCATTTGGTTTGTTTTAGTGTTTCAAAGTGCATCTTTACTTGAACTAATTTTGTCTTAAACTTGTTTCTCTTCTCCTCTAATTGTTAACATGAATTATGTGGGAATCATTAATGTCTATTCATGCATTCTAATTGCATATCATACATTGTATTCTACTGACGCATAATCATTTCATGCATATTCACATGTCATTCTTCCTTAACTTTCATCATTTGTGATCTTATGCGATGTTTGCTCCATTTCTTCTCACATCTTCTTCTCCTTACTCCATAGGGCTAAACCATTGCATCTATGATGATGTATTCATTCATCCACATTCATAAGCATTAACTACTTACTTTGATGCTCATTTCATGTATTAATCCATGCTTGTATGCCATATGCACTCATACTTCATCATTGAACTCTAACTTGCATTTAGGTGAACTTTTTGTACATAGTTTGACATAGTTTGAACTTGTGAGGTATCCTAGCATACTTAGGGACCTATATCATGTAGCTACTGACTTTAGAAGTCATTTAACCTTTAGTTACCTTCATATTTAGACTTAGGTCTCACTTTAAACCCTAGTTCCATTCTAGGACGTTTATGGTACTTAATCTCTTTTATGCTTTGATTTTACTTTCAATATGCATTGTCATACTAACTTTTGCTTTATATGGGGGAAGATTGAGGTAAGCCTCACTTCATTCCTATCTCTTATGCATTATAATTGTGTTTGCCTTAGCACCTTGTGCTTTGCTTTTAGGCTTTCCCTTTCTTTAAAGATAACTTAACTTCCTTAGGAAGTAAGTTAGTTTCTAACTCTCTTTTCTTCTTTTTCTTTTCTTTCTTAGGATTAGAAAACCTCACAAACCATTAGGATCTCCTTTTTGTATATAATATCTAACTTAGGGTTGTGTCTTAGTCCCCTTAGTTTGTCCTTTTTTCAACTTGAGTCATTCTTTCTCATCTCATAAAGAAAAACAATAAAACACTTAATAAAAACCGAACGTTCTTGTACGACACGAGACTTTGTTGCGGAGTGCTTATACGTGTCCTGTTTCGGGGCGAGGTATAAATAATCACCGCGATGGATAGGTCTTAGTATGATAATGTTCACAAACAAATGCAAAACATTTTTCATAAAAAACAAAAACAAACAATAAGCGACTATCCTGCGGGAACTTCTTTTCTCATCTCATTCACTCACAACGCGAACTCGCGACGACTTGTCTCACATGCAAGACGGTAAACACACTCGTATCAGACGAGCCTGCAACACCTGAGCATAGACATATGCAGTTCCAGCCATAAAAAATACAAACAAATAGTTTCCGCCTGGTTAGGCGAACTACGTCGATTCTGATCCTCATTATCCCGATGAGGTACGTAGGCAGCGGGGTAGGGCCCGTTCGAGCATATTCTTTATTTTCCCTAGATTTTCCCCCTGTTGTTCTTTCTATTTTCCAGTTCCATTTCACGTTCCAGTTCCAGTAGCAGTTCATTTGTTCAACAACACTTTTATTTCTCACCCTTTGAAACAAACAAACAAGTGTGGATCCTGTCGGGTACGGCGGACGGTCTGGGGTGCTAATACCTTCCCAGGTCGTAACCGACTCCCGAACCCAGATCTTTGGTTTGCAGGACCTCGTCCTTTCCTTCTTCCTCAGGTTTGTGCAACATTACCTTTCCCATTCTTTCGGGATAAAAATGTCTGGCTGGCGACTCCACCTTTTCCGCGCCACTTTCGCGTTTGTACCAGGATGAAAATCCCGGGAGCGACAGCTGGCGACTCTGCTGGGGACCGAACCCATAATCTCTGGTTTCCCTTGTAGAGTCAATCCTAGCGCCTGTTTGTTCTTGTTTCTTTGGGTGTTTGTATGTGTGTGCTGTTGTGTTTATTTACTGTTTTCGTTTACAGTTTACTTTACAACTTTATTTACTGTTTTCAGTATTTATTTTCACATGCATCATATACTGGACTGTGCTGGTTTTCATTTTTTCTGTGGGATGGGGTTACTGTGAGATGAGCTCGTAACCGGGGCTCGAGTGCACCCTAGGACTTAGAGTGGTTCCACTTTGGCTTCATGGCATCTTGCTATGTTGGTAGTAGTGAGTTCCACACCTTGACTTGCGACCTTCTCGGGAATGTATTGATACCGAAATCTTTCTGGGTTAACACGCTACCTTAATAGTTATGTGCAGTCAAGGGACCGATCATTGAGAACCTTTGTGGAAACATCCCTCTCCAGTGATGATAGTGGCAGACCACATTTGTTGGCAAACCCACTCGCATCCGAGGGCCCATTGGGAACTCGCATAGGATGGTCTGGTTCTCTCATAGGAATCCAGTCAAGGCAAAATGTTCGTATGACGACAGTATTGTACCCTTCGGGATGAATGTACTATTGTTTCTCGATTCAGTGCTTGTAGCTGAGGACTTATGAGGGATGCTTGTTTCCTTGGACTCAACTGAGGCCTCCCTGAGTAGTACATAATGCCAAACCGATTCCCTGATTTGGTCATGAGCCATTTCTCAGAAATGGTGAACGTATTATTGTTATTCGGCTTTGAGAGTCTGTGATGTTGACCCGAGTAGCACACCCGTGAGATTGGGAGGGGTTTATAGGTTTGCAGGAACCCTAAGCTTCAACATACCCACTTTGTCAGTATTGTTCAGTGTTCTTTGGTTCTTTGATTCTGAGATCCGGGATTTCTATTCAGAGAAATTGGTACTGTGATTACCATTATGACCTTGATATTGTGACTATTACTATGACTCTCCACAGACACTTGGCTCGTTGTTCAACTTCAACACCATCAGTGACTATTCTATTATGTGATCCAGTTCTACAGTTATTGGGTTCTCAGTTATGGGGTTCTATACAGAGATGGTACTGCTGTTGTGGTTCTAGACAGTTGGTTCGCTGCTCAACACCAACATCAGATTATTGATCACACGCCTGTTGCATACATGACACCATAGCATTTCTGCACACATGTTCAGTTATTTCCGAGGATCACATATCTGAATCATGCTGTTGGATTTTTCTGTATCAAAACTTGAATCAAAGCAGATAGATTCCTCAGAAATAATTGAACATGGCATTTGCATACATCCTTGCATTCTTGACAGGTGTTCAGAGAAAGATTCTTTTCCTGACTTGATTTCTCATCAGAATGGACAACTTGAATCACAGTCATCAAGGTATATATTTGAAGCAACTCCGGGCGGAGGTAACCGAAAGGAAGACCCAACTAGGGCAATTCAGGGCAGAGGTATAAGCTTTATTTCAGAACCAGAAACTGCTGAAATAGGAAGTCAACCAGATGAAGACTCAGATTAGCTTGGTTATGGAAATTCTGAACGAAGCTATTTTCATCCCTAGTGAGGGGAACTACGCTGCTCTGATTCTTCATTGGTCAATGGAGATACGTAGGCAGGAGATCGTGCAAGATCTTTCCGAGCAACCTTATATATTAACTTTATCAACCTCTTCCCCCCAGATGTCGTTTGTCAGCATCCAACCTCAGCTTCCCAAGAGAATCCTAGGGGCAGAGCATAAGGGTAAAGGCCAGAACAACTTGAGAAGAAGTTTGATCATATTTCGATGTCGTACGCGCAACGGGTTTCCTCATTTGCTCAGATTCAGGCTAGTTGAGCTAGTCACATCAGGATCATCTCCGACAAAGCTTCCTTTGGGGTTTCAATGCCAAGTATGACTATCATTATGTGGGGACCTAACCATCTAATTGAAGATTGCGAGTATTTCAGAGGCAAAGGTAAATACAAGGTCGCGAATTGATTGACTCCAAGACTATTGTGTTCACGCCAGGAAAAAGTGGAAATATGGCACCAAAACAATAATGGAATGAATATCCAGACTGCGGACTGCTGAAAGTCTTCGAGAGCAATAAATCCAGACGAAGTCAGGCCTCCTCAATAATGGAAACCACAAAGTGAATGCTAGATGTAAGTACCACTCAGGGGCATTTAGGCATACAATTGACAATTGTGATGTGTTCAACCATAAGGTTCAAATTTTGATCGACTCAAAGGTCATCATGCCAGAAAGTCTGTCCATATATTGAAGTCTCCTCATCAAGTTGGCATCCTAGTTTGCAAGGGCATCTTCAGAAGCAATAAGTCCAGATGGAGTCAAGTCTCCTCAATGACGGCAATGTTCAGTTTCTTTACTGCATTTTCATTTGTAGTTTATATTGTTTGTTTAAACATTTGTATGCATGCATGAAACTTATTTGTTTTTGAATGATAACCATAATAAAATGCACATGTTTTTCTTGAAGTAATCCATTCGTATTCACTCATGATTTTGTGTATGTGCATTGCAATACCAACTGTCGTGCTTAAACTCTATCAGGGAGGATGGCGAAATGAAAATGCAAAAACTCTAATTGTGTGCTTTTGAGAAAGACCCTGTTGACGATGTACATGCATTGTTTCAAATCCTAAACACCAAAGATATAAGGGAGATAGACCCTCGCCAACCCATTTGAGCCTTGAAGTAGGAGTTTCTTTTAGTATGAAAAAACCCTTTCATGTAACCCAGAGGCAGGGTAGGCGTCAGTTAGTTTGACCGGGCGTTCAAATTTCAAAAAGGAGTGCACATATGAGGATCCATTACCTTTCGTTGTACCAAATTAAGAGGTCCAATAACCGAAAACCACAATGGTTATCCCTCATCAACCAAGAAGTGAGATAGTCACGACCCTTTCAAAGCAATCAAGACAAACAGTGTCACACGATTTGTTCAAAAAAAAGAATTAAAAAAATGATGAGAAAACCCGCTAAGTCGAAACTTGAAAACAAGCGACTTAGGCAAAAATTAGGGCATCCCGCTGGACTTCACAATCAAAGATTCACAAGAATCCATCCAGGAAAAAGTTAGGGATAATAAAAATAATGCATAAGCGAAAGACGAAAAGGATTACACAAGAAAGATCCTTAAAACAAGGATAAAGTCGTGTGATACAGACACAAAAGACAAAAAAGGGGTGACTGACTCCAAATGACTGATTAGTACTTAAACTGTTAGTGTAATTGGTTCCTCAACCATCACAAAACCCTTTTTGAGAGGTGAGCGCTTGTGAAAGCTAGCTGAACATAGGAATGGAGAACATCACGAAGATGGGTGGGCACAAATAAATTTCGAGCTTGTATCCTTTGTTTTTATAATCGTGAACCAGGCCACGATACAACCCTCAAAAGTCCTAACTGAAACAAGGTTATTTCGAGAGCGTACTACCACGAAACCGCGTTCCTGACTCCTATGAGTTGTGCTAAAAGATATGGGTTGGTGTTTCATATGCATGCTTTCTTCTATCAAAAATCAATATCGTATTTTAACCAGTGATTCACTCACAAAGGTTTGCAACATCTTTTTACAGTAAAACTTCAAGATTAACATATGTTTTATATTAGAATTTTCATTCTCAAAATAAACATTTTCTGCTTACATACATTTGTTTGGCATCATGAAAATTCACATATGAAACTTCAGTCCAGAAGCTTAATCTTGCCAAGTTGAGAAGTCTGAAACTTCCGAAGGACCAACATATGAAGATATACTTTTCCAAGAAACTCCATTGAGTGGGGACTTTCCCAACAGTCGGGGTAAGATCCAGGCAATCTGGGGCAATCATGTCGAGCAATATCTTCAAATTTCAGCCAAATTGGGGCAATTACTTCGAGATCCAGTCTCTCAAAGAACAATTGGTATGGGTGTTTTCTTCAAAACACAGTCAGTCATAGGTGATCACTTCAAGGCTCGTTCTGGGGCAGGCCACCCCAAGAGCACTAGAAGTTACTTTCTCCTGAAGACGGTTAATCAGAATCACCTACCCAAGGTTCAAAATACTAGGACACACTATCTCATAGTGATATGAGGTTTTTCATGAATCCTCGCGAGGCAAATTCTTGCACAGATCATGCAGTCTGGGGCAGTTATTTCGAGATCCGATGAATCTCTCCAAGAGTTCGAAGACACTGAGGCATTTTGTATGTCATGTTTTCTATAAAATCCTCTTGAGACATTTTCTTCCGATGGACCTTAATCTGAGGCAAGTTGAAAATTTCAAAGAACCATTATTCAATCATGATTAGTTGGCAATCTATCAACCCAGAGGCTGGAAGTAAATCCATTGTCGACACAATACTTCAAGATTTATTTCATCAGCAGACTACATTGATCAGAATTCCTTAGCAAGTCTCATTAGACAATCCCTTCTCCAGCAGTGTAGCTAAGGGAAGGATACTTATTGAGCAGAAGGGTATCAGCGTCTCTCATCCCCAGCGAGGGGCAACTTAAACTCTTATCTTCAGCGGGAAGCTTTATCATTGACATCCTCCAGCATCCCCAGTAGAGTTGGAATTTGAAATCTCCCCCAGCAAGGCAGCAGAAGGTTGGTGCCATCCCCAAGTAGAAGTTTCCCTTCAGACAGGGGCAATTCCCAGCAGTATAAGGAGTGTCTTTCCTCCCCAGCAATTGCTTCCTCAGCAGTGTCATGCCTTTGGTTCCCAGCCAAGTCAGGAGGTCCTCACTTCCCCCATCAGAGTTCAAGAAGAGTTCATCTCCAGCAGGGTCTTACCTCTCTAATCTCAAAGCCCAATTTATTTTTGGCACTGGCGGCTGTTCAGAGCCGGTGTATCATTGACAGCATTCCCCGCAGATTTGTTTCCTCCTCACTAGGACTAACCAGATCAATGCAGTGATCATCAATTCTCCCCAGCCAAGCCACCTGGAATACTTGTAGTCTCCTTATCAGGAGATATCTTCGCATTTGCATATGCATAATTTCGCTCCCGGGATATTCATCCTAGTACAAACGCGAAAGTGGCGCGGAAAAGGTAGAGTCGCCAGCCAGACATTTTTATCCCGAAAGAATGGGAAAGGTAATGTTGCACAAACCTGAGGAAGAAGGAAAGGACAAGGTCCTGCGAACCAAAGATCTGGGTTCGGGAGTCGGTTACGACCTGGGAAGGTATTAGCACCCCAGATCGTCCGCCGTACCCGACGGGATCCACGCTTGCTTGTTTTGTTTCAAAGGGTGAGAAAATAAGATGCTGCTGAATAAAACTGCTGACTGGAATGGAAATGGAAATGAGAAAGGAATAAGAAAAGAGAATGGAAAGAAAGAGGGAAATGTAGGGAAAATAAAGAATGTGCTCGAACGGGCCCTACCCTGCTGCCTACGTACCTCATCGGGAAAATGAGGATCAGAGTCGACGTAGTTCGCCTAACTAAGGCGGGAACTTTTTATTTGTGTTTTTTATGCTGGAACTGCGTATGTCTATGCTCAGGTGTTGCAGGCTTGTCTGGTACGAGTGCGTTTATCGTCTTGCATGCGAGACAAGTCGTCGCGAGTTCGCGTTGTGAGTGAATGAGATGAGAAGAGAAGTTCCCGCAGGATAGTCGCTTGTTATTTGTCTTTGTCTTTTATGAGAAATATTTTGAATTTGTTTGTGAACATTCTCATACTAAAACTTATCCATCGCGGTGAGTATTTATACCTCGCCCCGAAACAGGACGCATATAAACACTCCGCAACAAAGTCTCGTGTCGTACAAGAAAGTTCGATTTTTATTAAGTGTTTTATTGCTTTTCTTTATGAGATGAGAAAGAAAGACTCAAGTTGCAAAAAGGACAAACTAAGGGGACTAAGACACACCCCTAATTTTATTTGTTTATCTACAAGAGAGGTCCTACGGTTAATGAGGTTTTCTAATCCTAATGAGAAAAAAGAAAAGAAGAAAAGAGAACTTAGAAATCAACTTACTTCCTAAGGAAGGTAAGTTGTTTCTAAAGAAAGGGAAAACCTATAAGCAAGCACCAAGTGCCAAGGCAAACACATTTTGAATGCACAAGAGATAGGAATGAAGTGAGGCTTACCTCAATCTTCCCCCTACAAAACAAAAGTTAGCATGCCAATGCATATTGAAAGTAAAATCAAAGCATAAAAGCGATTAAGTACCATAAACGTCCTAGAATGGAACTAGGGTTCAAAATAAGACCTAAGTCTAAAGGTGAAGGTACCTAAAGGTCACATGACTTCTAAAGTCAGTAGCTACATGATATAGGTCCCTAAGTATGCTAGGATACCTCACAAGATCAAACTATGTACAAAAAGTTCACCTAAGTTCACCTAAATGCAAGTTAGGGTTTATGGATGAAGTATGAATGCATATGGATTACAAGCATGAATTAATACATGAAATGAACATCAAAGTCAGTAGTGAATGCTTATGAAGATGGATTAATGAATATACAATCATGGATGCAATGGATTAGGCATATGGAGCAATGAGAAGAAGATATGAGAAGAAACGAACAAAAATCGCATAAGATCGCACATGATGAAAGTTAAGGAAGAATGGAATGTGAATATGCATGAAATGATTGAAATTCTGGGATCAGATATGAGATGTCGAATCAGATGTTTAGACACTGATATCCGAAACAAAAATTAATAAGCTAGTAAATTAAATAACACAGGAAGTTGTTAACCCAGTTCAGTGTATCTCCACACTTACATCTGGGGGCTACCAAGCCAGGAAGGAAATCCAATATAAGTAATATTAATTATGGAGTTAAACCAATCAGTTTAATCCTTCACTTAATATCTACCCAAGGCAATTTCTACCTAAGACTCTACTTAGATATGAGTACCTACTCACTCCCCCTCAATCACACAGTGATCTTTAACTTAGAATGATTAAAAAAATTGAAGTCACACTTCAGACACACTAGCTTGATCTTACTTAAAAGTTTCAATCAAGACACAATTCACTTTTTGCTTAAAAGCTTATAAAGTGATTAACAAACAATTAAAACCTGCTAGCTTCACAAACACCCTTGACAGTCTTCTTAAATTCGTGAGATTTTCTTGAGTGTTTCAGTTTCTTAAATAGATGCTTGGTTTATGGGATTTTTGCAAATTATCCAGACTTTGATAAATCCCACAGTCATCTCCTTGAATTAAGGTGAGTTAGTTTGTTATCTCCTTGAATCAAGGTGAGTTAGTTATTCTGTTTCCTTTACACTAGAACCAGATAACTAAGCTCCCTAAAGATGCGCCTTGGAGTGCTTATCCTTTTACAATTAATTCCAGATATTTTCTCCTGATTTTAATCACTTCTGTTACGCATCATTTAAGTCAGATAGCAGGTTTGCGATGTCACAACATCTGGTGTGACATCCTGATGTCTTGAACTAAGTTCATAACTTTTACTTTGTTTGACAATGTCACAACATCTGGTGTGACATCCTGATGTCCTGAACTAAGTTCATAACTTCTTGTTTGTCAAAAATTCTGCCAATTTCTAACATCTACAAACTCCCCCTTTGGCTAATTTTTGGCTAACATATTCTTCTGATTTTGTTAGAGAGCAATGGAGTTCCTTTCTGTTGGATCATGTGAGAGCTAATAATTTGCTCCCCCTCAAACATGTATGTATCATGACTTGGCACAACAGAATTTCATTTCACCCAGTGACACTTTGATATACCATTGAAAATTCAAATTCAACTTAGTTCAGCAGTCAGAAATTAACATCATTGTTTCTCCCCCTTGTTAGACAGAAATTTTGGGGCCAAACAAAACAATACAGAAACAGACAAAAACATTCAGAATTACAAAGAAAAACAGTCAATACATTTTCACCAACACACAGCTTCACTCAGACTTTGTATACTCTGTATCCTCAGACTCATCATCAGATCCATCAACATTCCCAGCAACCTCTTCCAGCTCCAGTCTTTGAATTATGTCCTCAAGCTTCTTCTTGTTTTCATCCAGCTCTTTGCAGGTTGTCCTGAGCTCTGCAATTAGGGATGCCTTTGATATATGAGTCTTGACAGCAGATGGCCCAGCAGATGTCCCACCTGGTGCTTCAACATCTGCAGCATGATGACCCAGAAACAGTTTGTAATGAAAGGACAGTGGACTCTCCCTTTTACAGACAGAATCCTTGTCAGTAAGGATTCCTGTGTATTGGTTGAGAATAACTCCACAAAGCAGTGATGGGAAGGCTATTGGAAGCTTGATGGCTGAGTTTCCTGCATGCTTGAGAGTCTGGTCAAAGATATATGCCCCATAATCAAGCTTGGTTTGGGTGCCTACAGCACAGATAAACCTCCCAAGCCCAGTAGCTATAGATGAGGTGTGGTTGGTTGGGACCCAGTTGACTGTTCCAATCCTGTGCAGCATGGCATACTTCCTGGTTAACAAGCTGACAGAGAGTTTGCCTTTGACTGGCCATGACTTGACCTGGTTAGCTGTGATTATTTTGCATACTTGATTGTCAGTCTTGCCAATCTTAGTTGGCCCATCTTCTTCTCTCCCCAGGTACTGATTTATCACCCTAGAAGAAAAATCAACACATCTTCCCCTGACATATACTTTCCTGAAATCCTCAGACTTCCCATCAGCACACCCTTCTTGTAAGTTAACTATAAACTATTTTACCAGTAGTTCTTAACAAGGAGAAAACTTAGAAACAGTCTTGAACAATCCAGCAGTGGAGATTAAATCAATTACCTCAGTGCATTCCAGGGCATTGCTCCCAGCTCTCGTTCCAGAGCAGCCCTTCTCTGATAAACATATTTCCATTTGCTTACACTGGAGACATGGTGGAAGGACACATTGTCCAGGGGTGCCTTAGGGACAGCAGTGGCAGTCCTAGGAGGTGCTGGCCTCTTTCTGGGTTGAGATGTTGAGACATCCTCCTCAACATCAGAATCAGATGGAGTTGTGGCCTTCCTCTTCTGTGTGCTGACCTTACTCCATTGCTTTGTAGGTCCAAAAGCAGTTTTGACCTTGTCCTTCTTGGGAGTTGACTGTCTTTTCTCAGGAGTTGCATGAGCAGCTGGCTTCTTATCCTTCCTAGCCCTAAGCCTCTTGGCTATGCTAGGATCAATAGATGATATGATCTCTGTGTCAGAATCATCATCCAGGTTTTCAACTGGTGGAGGTTGGGAAGCCTCATTCTCAGCAGCTTGATCCTCAGGAGCTTGATCATCAGTAGCTTTATCATCAGTAGCTTGATCATAATCATTTGAGGCTTTGTCCTGGCCATCAGTTGTTTCAACATTGCTTGGGACATCCTGTGGAGCAGGTATGTCCTCTTCAGCTTGGTTGCTTGGGTCATCTTGAGGAGCAGGCATACTGTTCAGGGGAACTGACACCCCAGGCACAACCCTTTGTTCTGCCAGGATCCTGGTTACAAGTTGTTTGATTGATGCGTCCACGTAAGCAGAAGCTTTGGGAGTGCTGGAAGATGAAGGGGTTCCCTTGCTTTTGCTGAAGACTGGCTTCTTGGGTTTTCTTGCATGGGGAGTCTTGGGCTTTTGAGCAATGGGAATGCTTCCTCTGATCACATTTATAGGTGTAGCATCCATTGGTACTACAATCAATGGAGTGGCGTTCACTACGTCTTCCTGAATGAAACCCTCATCAATGGAGTTAGGGTTCTGATGTTGAGACATTTTTTCGATTGTAGTGAAAATGTGTAAGGGTTTGAGAGATTTGGATGAGTTTAGAGTTTCAGCTGTAGCATGCAAGAGGTTCAGTGTTGCTAATGAGAATGTGAGAATCTGAAAGCACTTTTGTACATAAATAGAACCCGTTGCTATTGGAATTTTTAAAATTGGAATACAAACAGTTATTGGCCAGACTGGTGCTGCCATCTGGTGATCATGCCATACGATGTCATGAGACATGCTGGAACTTCTCCATAATTGCTATATGTCACATATGCAGATTCCCAATTTACCCCTTAGGTTTTCAAATTGGGTAGCATCCAAAGCCTTGGTAAATATATCAGCTAATTGCAGCTCTGTGGCTACATGCTCCAATGTGATCACCTTCTCCTCTACAAGGTCTCTGATGAAGTGATGTCTGATATCTATGTGCTTAGTCCTGCTGTGTTGGATAGGATTTTTGGAGATATTAATAGCACTTAAATTTTCACAGTACAATGTCATGACATCTTGTGTGACATTGTATTCTGTGAGCATTTGTTTCATCCAGACCAGCTGTGAACAACTACTACCAGCTGCAATATATTCAGCTTCAGCAGTGGATAAGGATACACAATTTTGTTTCTTACTGAACTAAGAAATTAAATTGTTCCCTAGAAAGAAGCATCCTCCTGATGTACTCTTTCTATTATCAGCACTTCCAGCCCAGTCAGCATCACAAAACCCAGTGAGGATTGGTTCACAACCATAAGAGTACATTATGCCATAGTCACAAGTACCATTTACATATTTCTATATCCTCTTAACCTGGTTTAGATGGCTCACTTTTGGTTCAGCTTGATACCTTGCACACACACCTACTGCAAAAGCTATATCTGGTCTGCTAGCTGTAAGATATAGTAGACTTCCAATCATGCTTCTGTACAAGCTTTGGTCCACACTCTCACCTTTGTCATCCTTTGTCAATTTTAAATGAGTGGGGGCAGGTGTTCTCTTGTGACTTGCATTGTCCATCCCAAACTTCTTGACAGTGTTCTTTGCATACTTGCTTTGGGATATGAACATGGAATCCTCCATCTGTTTGATTTGCAGTCCAAGGAAGTAAGTTAGTTCTCCCACTAGGCTCATTTCAAACTCAGACTCCATTTGAGTCACAAAATGTTTAACCATCCTGTCTGACATCCCACCAAACACTACGTCATCCACATATATCTGAGCAATCATAACCTTTCCCTCTTCATCCTTTACAAACAGGGTTTTGTCTATTCCTCCTTTCTTGTATCCATGTTTAATGAGAAAGGTGGTCAGTCTTTCATACCATGCTCTGGGAGCTTGCTTTAGACCATATAGAGCCTTCCTCAGCTTATATACATGGTCTGGACAGCTTGGATTGACAAATCCCTTTGGTTGCTCCACATATACTTCCTTATTAAGGTACCCATTTAGGAAGGCACTTTTAACATCCATCTGAAATAGTTTGAACTTTAGGATGCAAGCAATTCCTAGGAGTAGTCTGATGGATTCAAGTCTTGCTGTAACACGGTGGGAGAACTGACTTTAGTTAAATGTTGTGGATAGCAAGAGTCGCCACCGACTTTTATTTTATCCAAAAGGAAAGGGCATAAAAGAACAGGAAAGACCTTAAAAAGATTTTGGGTTCGGGGGGTAGGTTATGTAAAGGGAAGGTGTTAGCACCCTTTACATCCATGGTTATCCATGGGCTCTTAGTTACTTAGCTCACTTTAAATTGTTTCGAAGAAGTGTAGTGTGTGATTAAAAATTTTCTTAAGTACTTTATAATGATCCTTGTACGGATATATATAAAGCCTTTGTTTTGAAAATTGTTTGAAAATGTGAAGTGTAATGAAGTATTTTTGAATAAGTGAGCAAGTACTTAAGAGGAACCTACCCTAATTTGAATCTTTACTGTTCTTGAATGTTCTTTCAATGGTAAGACTATCCCTATTATTAAGGAATAGGTAGTCATTACCTTGGATGTTGTATGGGACATATGAAGGGTCATCTGTTATTAGGCAACTGTAAGGTATACTTAGCAATTCGAAGGGACTTATCATCTTTTATTCGAAAGGGACAAGATCATTTACGAAGGCAACCATGAAGGGACTTGATCTTATAATCTTTAAAGGGACAAGATGATATTAATAAGAGAAGGGACTTTGCTTTATACACCTTACTTGACCTTTTGTTTAGGCAACATGAGAGGTATCCTTAAGAAGTGAGATGACGATCAAAGATCGACTTACGTGTGTGCGTGTACAAATTCAAATTTTTATCTTATAATTAGTGATCTAAATTAATTTTTAAACACAAACATGTTTTCACTCCCTAACTTACTAACCATAGCAATTTAAATAAACAATAAAAATTCTACCACTATTACATAGCTTGTACAGTTACATTATAATAAGAACAATTTAAATAATAAGCATATAAATAAATAATAAAAGGATTAGTAATAATAAAAATAAATATAAGAGAAAAAGAGGTTAGCACAATAATATACAATATAGAAATCAAATTAAAATTTTAAATTTAGATAAATAAATTTTGTTAAGAATTTTAAGGTGAGAAATAAATAATAATAATAATTATATACTAATTTATTTACAAAAATAAACATGATTAATAATTCAATTATATATATATTAGAAATATTTATTAAGTATAATTAAACAAACATAATAGAAATAAGAAATTAAAATTTGTAAAAAGAAAATTAGGGTTTTGAATTATTAGAAAATAAATTAGGGTTTAGAAATAATTAGGGTTTTATATATAAAAATATTAGGGTTTTTTTAATTTAATATACAATATTAATTCAATTATTTACAAAAATAAGTTATATATAATAATAATATGGACATATAAATAAATTATAAAATAAAATATCAATTTAAAATATATACAATTTATTTTATGAAAACAATATTATCTTATTATTATTAATAGTTAATTAAAATTAAAGAACAAGAAAAGAAAAAGAAAATAAAAAGAAAATAATTAGGTTAGAAAAAAAATGGGGAGGCCTGGATTTGAACCCAGGACCTCCCTGTTACCAGTAAGAAGACACACCACTGGGCTGCGCATTGATTGCTGGTGAAGGAATGAGCCCAACGCAATATGTAAAGAACCTACAAAAATATGAAGAAAAACAATTGATCAAAAAAGGAAAACCTGGGAATCGAACCCAGGTTTCAAACATTACCAACGCGCATCACAACCACCAAACCAAACGTCATCAGTTAAAATATAATGAAATAAAATTCTAAAAATATTAAGATGATTTTTTGAAATTCCAGATGGCGCCAAAAGCCATCGTCTTCTACCTCTCACCCTACGAAATTTCCTGCGAAATTTCTTGGGCACTTTGCTGCGAATTTATCCGCAGGGAAACCTATGTTCTTGCTAACCTGCAAAACATGTAGAATTTGTCCAAATTGATTGTTTTAATAGCTTACCCAAGTCTCATACAGTCCAATTTTATCAATTAACATCATTTATATAGCCTAAATCGTAAATCCCTAAAATGGACCTTGAAACCCTAGTTATGGCGAAATACGATTACGGCCATGAAACTCAAAACAAACTATCCAGATTTCTTCTATGCTTCAAGACAAACAAGGATTGATGATTAGATTCAAGTTTTAACAATCAAATATATGAAAACGATAATAAAAAAAATATGAAGAGAAAGTGATTCGGTTAGCATGATATGTCATGATTTTGATGGTATGGAGGATTGGTTTCGACTCAGAGATCTTCAAGGAACCTGTAGCAACCTTTAAATTGCCTTGAAAGTGCTTCTAGCCAAGAATCCGAATTTGATATTTTGATGAATTTTGTGAAGTTTGAAATTGGTCTTTGAGGCTGCAAATTCGTGCTCTTTAGGTTGCTAAATGTTCTTTATATATGGATGAATGAATTAGGTCAAAAACATTGCTCAAGAATTTGGATTTTTTGGTAGTTTGAGATTGAAAAAGATTAGCTTTTAAAGTTTGAATATTCTTGATATGAACTTGCTATTTTAAGATAATCCTCATAATTTTTGTATCAATTAGATCCAAATAAACTTTATGACATTCTAGAAGACAAATCATTTTAAATCTTCACCATTTTATATTTTATTTGAATTTAAAATGATTTTTAATATAAAAAATCATAATAAATAAAAATAAAATTATGAAAATTATGAAAATATTAAATTAATTTCGTGCATGATGTCATGGAACCTATTGGATCACAAAAAAGTCAGCCCATTTGAAGAATTATGGTTTTAAGACCCCATTTACTTCATAAACCTCTCAAAAAATTCCCAACTTTGCAAGGGCACAAATCCTTTAATTTTAATGCTATGAAGGTGTTCTTGGACATTTTGGAAAGCTTAAAGAGTCCTCTAACCAACCTCTTTGGTCTCATGTCCATATCTTTTACCATTCTCAAGTTATGCTCTTTGGAAGTTGTTGACTTTTTGTTGACTTTTAAAAGGACCTATAATGTCTTAGCTCATACCTTCCAAATGAAGCATTTTTGGGCTTTGCTTGTGATACTCAAAGTTGTAGAGAATTCAATTTCCTTCAAAATGAGCTTTGGATGGAAAAAATTTGATGAAGCATGTGAAAGTTATGGCTGGTCAAAGTTCAGTTGACTTTTCTTGTGAAAACCCTAATTTAGAAACTCCTGATTCTTGATGATCTGAAATCTCCTTGATGAATCATGATCAACCCTTGATCAAATGATGAACTTTACTTCATATAATTTATGTTGGCAAAAAATCATGAAGTTTGACTTTGGTTTGACCCCAGTTGACCCCAGTTTGACTTTTTAACTGCTTTGACTGATTTTAACTTATCTGATCATCTGACTTAGCAAATCTTTTGGAAAAGTCTTGAAACTTGACATGGGAATTCTTGAACACATATAGGATGCTATGAATCTCACTTGAAGTCTTGGAAGTCCATTTAGCCTGATTAAAGTCAAAACCCTAGTTTAGGATGCAGTGCTTAGGAGGATGCATTGTCTGAGGGATTTGTCAAACTTGCTGACTAATTGTGAACTTTGTGAACCTTGTGAACCTCATGAGATGTCTTGTGAACCTCATGAGCCTTGTGAACCTCTTAGTACACAATGTCTTGTCTTGTGGAGGGCAAATTTTGGGGTGCAACAGCTGCCCCTGTTCAATTTTCTGAAACCTGAGGGGTTAGATTGGTATATGTGCCAGTCGTGACCTGGAAGGTTGAAGGGGATTGAACACAAAAGCCCAAAAATTTGCACTCACCAGTGCGTAGAGTAACACTGATGATTAGTTGTATATGCCTGAGTGGGCTTGAAGATGCCACTTTAAAGAATTGGAGATGGGCTTAGAGATGCCATCTGGAGATGGGCTTGCAGATGCCATCTAAAGTATCAGGATGTGATGATGTCTTTTATGTTGATACTGGATATCAGTACTAGGTCTTTGTATAGGCCGTCTCTGAATCGTTTATGCAACATGATTTGAATTGTTGAATGGACCAGTAGAAATAAATCTTCGTGGTGATTATCTCTTCTGGAAATATCTTGGATTAGGGAATGGATCTTTGTACAGACCGTTTGCCTACACTCCAAGGTCAAAAGAACGTCAGGATTAGTTCTTCTGAAAATTATCTTGAACCAGGGAATGGATCTTTTTACAGACCGTTTTCCTGCTATTCAAGGGCCAAAAGAACGTCAGGATTTGTTCTTCTGAAAAATATCTTGAACCAGGGAATGGATCTTTTTATAGACCGTTTTCCTGCTATTCAAGGGCCAAAAGAACGTCAGGATTTGTTCTTCTGAATAATATCTTGAACCAGGGAATGGATCTTTTTACAGACCGTTTGCCTGCTATTCAAGGGCCAAAAGAACGTCAGGATTTGTTCTTCTGAATAATATCTTGAACCAGGGAATGGATCTTTTTACATACCGTTTGCCTGTTATTCAAGGGCCAAAAGAACGTCAGGATTTGTTCTTCTGAATAATATCTTGAACCATGGAATGGATCTTTTTACAGACTGTTTGCCTGCTATTCAAGGGACAAAAGAACGTCAGGATTTGTTCTTCTGAATAATATCTTGAACCAGGGAATGGATCTTTTTACAGATCGTTTGCCTGCTATTCAAGGGCCAAAAGAACGTCAGGATTTGTTCTTCTGAATAATATCTTGAACCAGGGAATGGATATTTTTACAGACCGTTTGCCTGCTATTCAAGGCCAGATAGATGAAATCTTTTGGAAATATCCTGGATTAGGGAATGGATCTTCTTACAGACCGTTTGCCTACTCTCCGCGGACGTCTTGAGTAATGTATGGATCATTTCTGACATGTTGTGAATTGTTGATACTGTTTTATCTGCATATAACTTTCCTGCAAGGAGAATGTTAGTTTTATGCAATATGTGTGCATGCATAGTATGATGCACCTAAGTAAATGTATTATGCATTTATGGTATGTATGTTATGATATGATGTAAATGATGTATGTATGAATCATGCAATCTGAAGCGTTTGGATATCTTCGTATAACAACTGCTTGCTAGAGAAAATAAATCCCGATTCGTTGCTGAAGAATATGAGGAACTCGTTCCCGTCTTGTTTGATAGTATAGTATTTATAACTTCCCGTCTTCGTTCGTCGTACTTCTATTGAAGGAATAAGTTCCCGAGTATCCTGACTGAGGATAAAAGAGATGGACATAAATTCAAGGGGAGATGTAACTCGAAGTATTTATGGAGATGGATTTGCCCTACTGGGGATTTGTAGGTGTCTTGTGGGGATGAACCGGTGAAGCTTCGTTGAATTCCTTCCCTCGTTCGTCCTTAGTAAATACTATTACTGCATTTTTATGCATTTCTGGTAAACATCAATCATATTAAGAATTTTATGCATTTCTGGTAAACATCAATCATATTCAAAAGCATACATACATTCAAACACAACCAATGGACGTTTCGCTTATGTAAATAGGGTAAAAGTAAATCTGGATTCAAAAATGAAATTTTATTTATATCACAAAGTGACCTATACATAGGCAAGTTTGTACAAGGAGACAGAAATCCTAGTAAGAGGAATTCGTCGTAAAAAATTTTACAAAACAAAGAAAATCAGCTATGTGGGAAATAATCCTATTGAGTTTCAATTCTACTATTGCCATTATCTTCAAGTATCTCATCTTCTGCTGTCGAGACGGAAACAATTGGATTAATCTTTATCTATTTGAGCTCGAGTTAGGTAGCACAACTGGTTGGAGTTTACATGGGTGATCCAAACGAGACATAGTCATACGCTTTAATCCCTAACTTTTGCCTGGATTGCCCTTTCAGGTTTTCAATCCACCGGGATACCCTTTTTTGCCCAAGCCGCCTTTTCAGGTTTTTGACTTGCCGGGTGTACATTTTTTATATATATATCCCTAATTTTTGCCCGAACCCTTTTGGTTCGCCAGGATGCCCTTATTTTTGCCTAGGCCAGTCAACCTAGCGGGTCTCTTTTTATGCGTAGTATTTTTTAACTATGTCTGCGTTTACAGGCTGTGGGAAGTCTTCACCATCCATAGTAGTAAGCATCATGGCACCTCCTGAGAATACTGTTTTGACCACAAATGGCCCTTCATATGTAGGAGTCCACTTGCCCCTAGGATCACCCTGTGGTAGTATGATACGCTTGATTACCAAGTCACCAGCCTGGTATACCTTTGGCTTAACCTACTTATTAAAAGCTTTGATCATCCGTTTCTGGTACATCTGGCCATGACAAACAGCTGCCAACCTCTTTTCATCAATCAAATTTATCTGGTCCAGTCGAGTCTGAATCCACTCATCTTCATCCAAGCCTGCATCCTTCATGATTCTTAAGGAGGGAATCTGAACTTCAATGGGCAGAACTGCTTCCATACCGTAGACTAAGGAGAATGGGGTTGCCCCTGTTGAAGTATGTATTGTAGTACGATAGCCATGAAGAGCAAATGGTAACATCTCGTGCCAATCCTTGTAAGTAACAGTCATCTTCTGTAGAATCTTCTTAATGTTCTTATTAGCAGCTTCTACTGCCCCATTCATCTTTGGACGATATGAAGAAGAGTTGTGATGCTTAATCTTGAACTGCGTGCAGAGATCAGTAATCATAGTGTTGTTCAGATTAGAGCCATTGTCAGTAATAATCCTTTTAGGGATGCCATACCTACATATGAGATTATTCTTAATAAATCGAGCCACCACATTCTTAGTAACAGATGCAAATGAAGCTGCCTCCACCCACTTAGTAAAGTAATCAATAGCAACCAGGATGAAACGATGCCCATTAGAAGCAGTAGGCTTGATCTCACCAATCATATCAATGCCCCACATGGCAAAGGGCCAAGGAGCAGTCAACACATTCAATGGTGATGGAGGTATATGTACTTTATCAGCATAAATTTGACACTTGTGACATGTTCTGGAATGTTGATAGCAGTCAGCTTCCATGGTAGACCAATAGTAACCTGCTCTCAATATATTCTTCGCCATGGTATGACCACTAGAATGAGTGCCAAAGATCCCATCATGCATGTCTTCCATAATCTCAGTTGCTTCCTTCTTATCCACACAACGAAGTAAAGTTGAATCATGACTGCGCTTGTACAAAATTCCATTACTTAAGAAAAACTTAGCAGAAAACCTTCTCAGAAACTTCTTATCTTTGACAGATGCCCCTTCAGGGAACTCCTGAGCTTCAAGATATCTTTTTACTTCATAGAACCAAAGCTTCTCCCCTGCTTCTTCAGTGTCAATCTCATTGCAGTATGCAGGCTTCTCAAATCTATCAATAGTAATCTTGGGAGCTTCATTATCCCAGCTAATCTCAAACATAGATGCCATGGTGGCTAATGCATCTGCCAACTGATTTTCTCTTCGTGGAATATGTCCAAAGGTAATCTCTTTAAAAGACGGGATCAAAGACAACACATGCTCTCTGTAAGGAATGAGATTATCATGCTTGGTATCCCAATCTCCTTTGATCTGACTTACTACCAGGGCTGAATCTCCATACACGTCAAGGAACTGAATCTTCATATCAATGGCAGCTTTGATACCCAGGATACATGCCTCATACTCAGCCATGTTATTGGTACAATAGAAACAAAGTCTTGCAGTAATCGGGGTATGACAACCTTCAGGGGAACTGATCACAACACCAACACCATTACCAAGTGCATTAGAAGCTCCATCAAAAACCATAGTCCATCGGGATCCTTGTTCAGGTCCGTCATATTGTCCAGGTTCTTTGGTAATAATCATAATGTCTTCATCAGGGAACTCAAAACTCATTGACTGATAATCATCCACTGCTTGATGAGCCAAATGATCAGCTACAACACTTCCTTTAATGGCCTTCTGAGTAGTATACTGTATATCATATTCTGTCAAGATCATTTGCCATCTTGCTATTCGTCCGGAGAGAGCAGGTTTCTCGAATATGTACTTGATTGGATCCATCTTCGAAATCAATAAGGTAGTATGAGTCAACATATACTGTCTTAGTCGGCGAGCAGCCCATGCCAAAGCGCAGCAAGTTTTCTCGAGCAGTGAGTATCTTGTTTCACAGTCGGTAAACTTTTTGCTAAGGTAGTATATTGCTTGCTCTTTTCGACCAGACTCGTCATGTTTCCCCAACACACACCCCATTGAGTTGTCTAACATTGTTAAGTACATGATCAAGGGTATTCCATCAACTGGTGGCATCAAAATTGGAGGTTCTAGAAGATATTTCTTAATTTCATCAAAGGTTGTCTGGCACTCGTCATTCCATTCCATTACCTGATCTTTCTTCAGCAACTTGAAGATTGGCTCACAGGTAGCAGTTAATTGGGAAATAAATCTTGCAATGTAATTCAGTCGTCCCAAGAAACCTCTAACCTCCTTCTTAGTACAGGGAATTGGCATCACTTGTATAGCTTTCACTTTAGCAGGGTCTACTTCAATACCTTTTCCACTGACGATGAAACCCAGGAGTTTACCAGACCTTACTCCAAAAGTACATTTGTTTGGGTTCAACCTCAACTTGTATTTCTTCAATCTTTCAAACAGCTTATGCAGATGATCAAGATGTTGCTCTTCATTCTGGGACCTGGCTATCATATCATCCACATATACCTCTATCTCATGATGAATCATATCGTGAAACAAAGCCACCATCGCACGCTGATATGTTGCCCCGGCATTCTTCAAACCAAATGGCATCACTTTATAACAAAAAGTGCCCCATTGTGTAACAAATGTAGTCTTCTCCATATCTTCAAGTGCTATCTTGATCTGATTGTAACCAGAGAAACCATCAATGAAAGAGAATACTTTATGCTGAGTAGTGTTGTCTACCAGAACATCAATATGAGGAAGTTGAAAGTCATCTTTGGGGCTGGCCTTGTTCAAATCCCTGTAATCTACACACATACGTACCTTACCATCTTTCTTAGGTACCGGTACCACATTTGCAACCCATTGAGGATAAGAAGTCACAGCTAAGAACCCTGCATCAAACTGTTTCATCACCTCTGCCTTAATCTTCTCTGACATTTCAGGACACATGCGACGAACCTTCTGCTTCTTTGGACGACAATCTTCTTTTACTGGTAATCGATGAACCACAATGTCTGTATCCAACCCTGGCATATCTTCATAGGACCAAGCAAAGATCTCCACATAATCATGTAACATCTGAATCAACCTGTTCTTGACACCATCCTCTAATTCAGCCCCTATCTTGACCTCTTTCCTGTTTTTTTCAGTTCCCATATTCACAACTTCGACTGGCTCTTCATGTGGCTGTATAGCTTTTTCTTCTTGTTGTAACAACCTAGCAAGCTCTACAGGTACCTCACAATCGTCCTCATTTCCATCTTCATCTTGATAGATCGGATTCTCGAAATTATAATTGGCAATAGTAAAACTGTTATCAACAGGATCCAAAGTGGATGAGGATCTGCATTTTAGTGATGTGGGTGTGTGTAAGAACACATAGTTGATAAAAGAAGAATAAAATAAAAGAAAGACAAGGAACACAATATTTACGAAAACGAAACGTCCACTGATTTTTATTGAATGAAGTATGCAAATGAAATGACATCCCGAAACAAACATACCATTGTGCCCCGGGTAAGGCACAAGGCTTAAGAGTTCAATTGTTCAAAAATTACAAACTTAAAAGTAACAACACAGTAATAGTATTTACTCCTGACTAAAGGAGATAGGAATAACATCTTCAGCCTTCCAGTTATTGAGCCCATCACCCACAGTAGGAAAAATCCAAGCATCCAGGTTGTAGTCTTCATCATAGTCACCCACAGCATTGATCTGATCTTTCATAATCCCTTGATTGGTAATACGAACATCACGAGCTCGACGAACAGCCTTCTGGGACTCTGCAGTGAAACCTAAACCAAATTTGTCAGACTTGTAAGGAATGTCAGGAAGCTGACCCCAAATAGTACAATCACCTTCATCCACCACAGCTCTAGCATCCTTGAGGGAGGCCATTGTAGGAGGTACTCTGGTGACCACAGGAACTCTCTTGACAACAGGAGGAGCTTCACCATTAGGAACAACCCACAGAACTACTTCAAACGTCTGACAGGGAGTTTCAACATATTCCCCTTCCACTTCAAGGTATTTAAATGTGTTCACATGGCTAATCATATATCCTTCCTCTCCGTAAACAGTGACAACCTTTCCCTTTACTGGATATCTCAGCTTCTGATGTAAATTAGAAGTCACAACACCTGCCCCATGGATCCAGGGGCGCCCAAGCAAACAAGAATACGAAGGACGAATATCCATTACATAAAAGGTAGCATTGAAAACCTGAGAACCTACTTTGATTGGGAGATCTATTTCTCCGTGCACCACTCTTCTTGAACCATCAAAAGCCTTCACCACTATATTACTGGGCCTCAACACAGCATCTTCGGGATTAAGCTTATTCAGAACCTCTTTTGGCAGCACATTCAGTGAAGAACCATTGTCTATTAATACATGAGACAGGGTAGTGCCCCTACATTCAATAGAAATATGTAAAGCCCTGTTATGATCCCTCTTGGCAGGAGTCAAATCAGCATCGGAGAAACCTAACCCATTATCATAGGTCAAGTGTGCAACACAATTTTCAAACTGATCTACAGAAATCTCATTTGGTACGTGAGCAGTCTTTAAAAATTTAATCAATGCTTTAGCATGGGCCTCAGAACACAACAGTAAAGACAACATGGAAATCTTGGAGGGAGTATGCCCTAATTGATCAACAACATCATAATCACTCTTGCGAATAATCTTTAGTACTTCTTCCATCTGCTTAGAAAGATCGTCAACAGTTGGTGTCTCAACTTGCACAGGTTCAATAACAGGACCTTTGCCCCGAGCATCAGCAGTGGAGGGAGTAACTGTATTCTTGGAAGTAGCCGGAGGAGAGAAAATTCTTCCACTTCGTGTGATCTTACTAGATCCTGCAATATTATCAATATCAAGGTTTTCATCAGCAACGGGTGCATCAGCTAAGGGTTCCTGCTTAACACCATGGATATAAACATCGGAACCGTAATGCCAAGGTATAGCTTTATCAGAAGTATACGGAATAGGACCAGGAGTGGTAATGATCATAGGATCCACTCTAGCTTCAGCAACAATCTTCACAGGGCCTTCAGCAGTAATCTTAATTGGACCCTTATGAGTGATTTTGACAGGGCCCTTGGAAGTGATCCTTACTGGCACTTTATCAACCATATCCACCTCTTCAACCTTCGCACCTTGAGTTATATGTTCAACCATGCTCTCCATAGAAGGTGTCCTCTCAAACAATATGGTGTAATTGTCCATGAGTCATTGAATACCATCTTTCAATTTCCAGCAACTATCTGGTTTATAAGCACAATAGAAACAATCTTCATTACAACCTGGAAAGAACCCAGCTTGTACCAACTTCTTCTTGATAACAGATAATGGTGTAGTCACATCTGCAACTGAGGAAATATGTGAAATTTCATCAATAGCATTGACAGTCTTCTCATGATTTGGCATGGGAGCAGTAATCACATTTGAAGTACCCGGAGGGTCAAACTCAATCTCTCCAGCATCAATCATATCCTGAATCTTATTCTTCAATATCCAACAATTATTGGTATCATGTCCCTGACAATTAGAATGATATGCACATCGTGCATTAGGATTATACCTGGGAGAGGTAACATTGGGATTCTGAGGAGGGTCCTTCAAAGTGATGAGTTCACCCTTCAACAAGTGTTGCAAGGCTTGGGCCAGTGACATGTTGAACTTGGTGAACTGTCTTCTAGGCCTCTGCTGATTTCCCTGTGGTGGTTTCTAGTGTTGCAGGAGTAGGATTGGAGATATGAACTGCACTCACAGATTGGTGCCTCCTATTACGATCAGGTTGACCATAAACAACATTTGACTTTTTCTTCCCACTAGGGGGCTTCTTTGCAGTACTTGATGAAGAAGCACCAACTTGTATCTTGCCACTCCTTATACCACTTTCTACGCGCTCTCCCGTCATTATCAGCTCAGTGAAGCCAGATGATGAGCTTCGAATGAGATGACTATAAAAAGGACCATTCAATGTACACATGAACATATCCACTAACTCCCTGTCAGTTAGAGGAGGTTGTACTCTACCAGCCAAATCTTTCCACTTCTGGGCATACTCCTTGAAATTCTCCTTAGCACCCATAGACATGCTTTGTAGTTGCATGCGAGTTGGTGCTAGATCAGCATTGTATTGATATTGCCTATAAAAGACCTCAGCAAGATCATTCCAATCACGGATGTTGACACTCTCCAATTGATAGTACCATTCCAATTGAGCTCCAGACAAGCTCTCTTGGAAGAAATGGATCCACAACTTCTTATCAGCAGTATGGGGTTGGATCCTCCGGACATAAGACCTCAGATGCAACTTGGGACACGACACACCATCATATACTACAAAAGTAGGGACTTTGAAACCAATGGGTATAACCACTCCAGATATCAAACTCAGATCTTCAAAATCCAGCCCAGAAGACTTTTGCAATTCCATAACATCCATTCTATCCACCAGCATCTTGAACTTATCTTCATTAGGATCATGATAGTAATTAGCTTCAGAATCAGAATCCCCCATTGTATTATGGAGACTGCCTCCCTCTTTCTCAGACTCCTCAGACTCATAATCTTCAACTTGTTCCTTGGTCTTGACAGGACCTCTGAACCTTCTTCCCATATTGATAAAGCCTCCTGACCTTCTAGTCTTCTTAATCTTCTTGGCCAGCAGTGTCTTTAATTCATCCTGTCCCTTGGACAAGTTCAGGATCAGCTCCTGGAATTGTGCGTTCTGTGCCTGGAGATCTTTGACTGTTTGTTCAAGAGCCATTTCTGCTGAAATAAACAGCGAGAAGATAAGATACCTGTACATAAGAAACCTGTGATGCAATGATATGGTGTATAAATGCGTATGCAATGTTTTCAAGGACCGCAGGATTTAAATTTGTTTAAACAACCAAAAAGTAAACTTTTATCAGTAATAAATTTGTTTGCCCTTTGGGCTTACAATAAAAAATGAAATGAATACAAAAGATGGGGTTTTAAGTCTCCCATGGACGTTTCCTCTTTGTGTTGAGGTATGAGTTGAGATTCCGCTCCTCGTGAAGTTGCTTTGTTAGCTCCAGGATTCTTTCTTGACTTGCTTTGTAATGAGTCTCAAAAGTATCCCTTTGCTCCTTCAACTGGATCCAGGATCTCTGTAAGTCTTCCATGTCAGTGGGCATGTCTGGGTGAAGGATGGTATAAGAAGTATCTCCTTCAGCAACAGGCTCCATAGTAACTGGCAGGATGGCAGGATATGGCATCATAAGAGTCTGAGCATGAGCTCGTACCCATCTGAGATAAGCTTCCATAGGAATAGTGTACTTGGGCTCCAGAGTCTTACTGTCAACCTTATTCACTTTCCCCCATGCTCGTATAAACCTTTGACGATAACCTTGTAGATCGTTGTCGTAGTCAAACACAACACCCTGAATCAACATGTCATGAGGACCATCACTCCGAGCATAACCAAACTGACGTAGAGCTAAAGAAGGATTGTAGGTAATGCCCCCTCTTATGCCAAGGAGTGGCACATTAGGGAACTCCCCACAACGTTCAATGATAGTAACATTCTCCATAGATCGAGGGCACCAATGAATGTCTGAATGAGAAAGTGACATGATCCTTTTAGACCACCTGAACCCTTTTTCATTCTTCATCACTGATCGAGGAAGGTGAGAAATAAACCACCTAGACAATAGAGGTATACAACACATCAGAGTTCCACGTGCCTTCGTAGTACGGGTATGAAGAGAGTGCAAGACGTCTCCAAGTAATGTAGGCACTGGATTGTGACTCAGAAATATGTTGATGGCATGAACGTCTATGAACTGATCTGGATTGGGGAACAACACTAAGCCATAAATCAACAAGGCTAAGATCTCCTCAAAAGCATCATAGCTCATAGCCTTCAAGAACACTTGAGCCTTCTCTATCAACACCTTAGCAAGAATACCCTTAACTCCACTTCTCGTTTCTAGAACAATGTCTGATTTCTTCAGATGTAGGGCTACAGCAATGCCTTTAGGTTTAGGCTCTTTTTCCAAGCCTGTGAAAGGTCTCTGATCAAGGACAGGTATACCCAGAAGTTTGGAGAACTCTTCCATTGTAGGAACCAGCTGATAGTCGGGGAATGTGAAGCAATGATTTTTAGGATCAAAGAACTGAAACAGAACACTCATCATGTCTTCATTGAACCCTGAAGTGACTAAATCCAGTAGGTGACCATGCCTCTTGATGAACTGGGAGTTTTCATAAACTTGAGAGACCAATTCTTTAAGCTTAGGAGGTATCCCTACAAAGTTGATCCGGATAGTATTCCTACGAGTAGAAGCCATGACCTGCAACAAAGAAACAAAGATAAATCCTTTGGTCCTTGAAATGGTTAGTGAAAATGCTATGCTTATGATGCATGATGATGTCATGATGTTATGCTCAATCAAAAACATGTGGCACACACAAACAAGTCACACAATAGCCCTAGGTTTGAAGGCTTGCATGAGGTTTAAAGGTAAGTACCCTCCCCTGAAGTTTGGTTGGTTCATCCTGTCCTATAAAGTAACCAGGTTCTAAGGGATCTCAATATCATTGATTCTTCACAAGGGTGGTTGTTCAGTAGGCAACTTACTTGCCAACCAAAACCCTCCAAGTTTAAGATCTCAATGAGTGTAGTATCGAGTATCAACCAACTTCAGTCTTCACCAAAGCCGGTTATCTCACTACTTTCTAAAGGCCAAGATGGGATGAATAGGGGTCTAAAAGTCAGTTACTGTATTGACAACATATGACAGCCTCATATTATCCTTAACCTGACTTAAGGAACATAAGCACCAACCAAGAAGTCACACTAACTATGGCCACCAGATCAACCATATCGGTATACGCCGTATAGTTTCCTTGGTCTATTGCCATTTACCTAAGGTACACTAGATCCGGGTTAGGATCTTTCACACATAAGAGCCCAACAAGTAAGTATAAATCAAACAAGGCAAACAATTTTAAAGTGATCTAATTCCTAAGGGTACCCCTCTTTTATTAAATCCCCAGCAGAGTCGCCAGTTCTGTAACACGATGGGAGAACTGACTTTAGTTAAATGTTGCGGATAGTAAGAGTCGCCACCGACTTTTATTTTATCCAAAAGGAAAGGGCGTAAAAGAACAGGAAAGACCTTAAAAAGATTTTGGGTTTGGGGGGTAGGTTATGTAAAGGGAAGGTGTTAGCACCCTTTACATCCATGGTTATCCATGGGCTCTTAGTTACTTAGCTCACTTTATAATTGTTTCGAAGAAGTGTAGTGTGTAATTAAAAATTTTCTTAAGTACTTTATAATGATCCTTGTACGGATATATATAAAGCCTTTGTTTTGAAAATTGTTTGAAAATGTGAAGTGTAATGAAGTATTTTTGAATAAGTGAGCAAGTACTTAAGAGGAACCTACCCTAATTTGAATCTTTACTGTTCTTGAATGTTCTTTCAATGGTAAGACTATCCCTATTATTAAGGAATAGGTAGTCATTACCTTGGATGTTGTATGGGACATATGAAGGGTCATCTGTTATTAGGCAACTGTAAGGTATACTTAGCAATTCGAAGGGACTTATCATCTTTTATTCGAAAGGGACAAGATCATTTACGAAGGCAACCATGAAGGGACTTGATCTTATAATCTTTAAAGGGACAAGATGATATTAATAAGAGAAGGGACTTTGCTTTATACACCTTACTTGACCTTTTGTTTAGGCAACATAAGAGGTATCCTTAATGTCGCTCCCAAAGATTTGCATCCCGGTACAAGCGCGAACGGTCGGCGAAAGGAACGATGAGAACACACAGCCGTGAACTCACTGGAGATGAATAGAGTCGCCAAGCTAGGCATTTTTATCCCGGAGGAAAGGCAATGCTGCATAGACCTAGAGGAGATGGATAAGACGGTTGCGAACCAGAGAGACTGAGAAAGGGGGTTGGTTACAACCTGGGAAGGTATTAGCACCCAGATTGTCCGCCGTACTCGACGGGATCCACGCTTAAAAGATTTGTGTTTTAAAGGGGTAGTGTCAGTGCAATCTGTGTATAGAAGAGCTGGAAAAGGATGTACAGGTGTCAGTGTAAGAGAAGTGAAGTGTATAAGTGAAGTGTCAGTGTAAGGACAAAGATGAAATGCTCAAGATAATGAGGCTAAAAAGAATAATGCTGGAAGGAGGGGGGAATATACAGAGACTTTTGTTCGATAACTGTTAAGTTATGCCTACGTATCCTCTCGTGCAATGAGGAAGTCAGAACACCGTAGTTCGACCCAAAGAGACTGAAAGATGAATTGACTTGTGAACTGCTTACTTGTCTATGCTCAAGTGTATGACCTGTCTGGCTCAGGTGCAAACTGTCTTGCATTAGACGGAAGAAGCAAGTTCTCGCTTGTGAGTGAATAAGATGAGAAAAGAATCCCGAAGGAGACGATTATTGTTTGTTTTTTGTGTTTTCAGTCTTTTATTGTTTTTTGGATTTTTGTCATAAGTTAATGAGCTTAAGCCTAAACCAATGGATTTAGTAGACTCATCACATCTTCCCTCTGATTAGGGGTAATGAGAATACCTTAAGTGTGAAGTCAGATTCTCACACTTAATCACTTTTGATGCAGGATTAAGATCATTAACCTACTTGTGATTAATTAGATGTTTTTTGTTGTTTTTGTTTAGTGTTAAGTAATGAGGTTAAGCCATAATCAGGGATTTAACAGACTCATTACACCATCCTAATAGAAGGATAACAGATGAGAATGTTTAAGCTGAGGAAAACTCCTCAACTTAATCCATGATTAGGGATTAAACTCATGACAAAACAAGCCTTTATTAAGTGGATTTTATTTAATGATATGGTAATGAAGTGATTTTTAGGGTTTGTAAGGCAACTTGAGGGGGACTTGTCCATTAACACTAGGGTTAGTCCTTCTTAACCAATTAAGGAAGAATTAGAACCCTAATGCAAGGCCCAAGTTACAAGCTTGATGTCTTGATGATTATTAAATGAATTGATTAGAGGAGTTAAACACATTAAGGGTTTAACACTTAGGATTAAAGTTATACACTCCATCCTAAGAGAAGGATGCAGGCATAAGCTTAATCACAAAGCCTTAAAGCCTTTAGGGTTTAGTCCCTGATTATGAGATGAGAAGAGAAGACTCAAAAGAGAAACAAAGGTAAAACTAAGTGGGGAGACTAATCAAAACCCTAATCATTGTCATGCTTGGTTGTTCCTAAGGTTTGTGAGGTTTACAAGAGATATCTTCAAAGGAACCACCAGGAAGCAGATGAAAGGCAAAGCAACTTGCTTCATTCAAGAAGTCAAGTCACTTGAGGAAAGAGAGTGGGAAGAAGAAGAATGAGCAAGCTCAATCTCAAACACATACAAAAATGCAGCATGGATGCAAGAGAGAGATGAGAAGAAAGTTATGAGAAGTGAAGGCAAATTCACTTCTCAAAGTTACTTACCACCTGAAAGGTTAGGAAAGAAATGCAATGTAATGCAAAATGGGATGAGATGACATGATGAGAAACAAAACCAGAAGCATATACATGAGGATAATGATGTTATGAGATGCTACAAACATGAGGCAGCACATGGAAATGATCATACAAGTTCATGAATGCAAATGAAGCAAGTTAGGAACCATGAACATACATGAAAAGTTATGAAGTGCACATGACATACAACATGGCAAATACATGATGCAATGATCAAACATGCTTTCAATATGTCTTATGATGTCAAATGAATCAAATGGATGCTTGAAATGTCATGGCAAGTCATGTTGTGCAAGGGAAATGCAAGATGGATGCATATGGAAGCCCAAATTAGGGTTTATGATCAATGCAACAAACAAAAACCAAAACCAGAAGCAAACAACATTATAAAAAATTGAAAATGCACACAAAGGACCCCTAATCCTATACTAACTCACTGCCCAAAGGAGAGGTTTCGACTCCTAACCAAACTCAAGATATGATTTTCTTAAGATTCCTAGGGTTTTAGGGTTCCTAAACAAGAAAATTACCAAACAAATGGAAAATGAAAGATCAAATCATGGCCATTTAATCTCACAAACTACATGCTAAACACAATGCAATGCAAAAAGAATCAATGTCCAACTCTTCATGGATAGGCAGAAATGATTTTTGGAACTTTGGATCAAATTAATGCATAAAAATGATTTTAATTCAATGAAAAATTCTCAAAATGCATCAAGATCAAAAAATAAATTTGGTTTGAAGGTTGGACAATGTTTCTAAATGTCTTAGGACATTTCATGAATTTTTTGGTGATTTTTAAATACCTAAAAGTATTTTTAATAAATTAATTTTCATTAACCAATTAAAAATAATATTTTAATTATTTAAAAATACTTTTTTAATGCTAAAAATGAAAATGAAAATATTTTTGTGTTTTAAAAATTATTGAAACTCTTGACAAAAAGTTTCATAATTTTTAAAACAATTTTGCTATTTTAAATAAATTATGGACATTAAATACAAAGAAAATGAAAATAAAAGCAAATAAATGGAAAGTAATCTGATCTGATGGTGGAGATTTGAACTGGGTTTGAAATGTTTGACTGGCGCGCGAATCCAAGGGTTGTGGTTGGTCCTGATTAAATTAACTTAATTATGATTTATTTAATTAATGAAAGGGGATTAGGGCTAACTGAGTGAATCTGGGCCACTCAAGCACGCGGGAAGTCAATGGGGTCAACCAATCCAACGATCTAAATTCAAATGCCATTTAATTACAGAATTAGGGCTAAGCATTTTCAGGTGACCGGAGGGAAGCTCCGGTCATCTTCTCCGGCAGCATCCAAACCCTAAATCATGATTCAGGCCTCTAAACATCAAATTAAACACAGCCAAATGATCCTCTAACAACCTAGGTCACGAATCTACCTTCAAACATCATTTAAACATCAGGAATCAAGCAAATCGAAAGAAACAAATTTCACGGGTGAAATTTCAGAGTAACAATACAGACTCATTTCTCATCTATTTTCGATTCTAAAAGCATCTCCATGACCAGCAAGACATAAGCAACCAATTTATAACTCAAAATGCAAGCTCTGAGAAAAAATGTTCATAGCCATACCTGAGATGGAGATTCCTATTTCTGGGCTTTCAGAGCTATTCTTTGATGCAAGCTTACTCCACTGACTCCCCTGGTGCTAATGGAAGGCTTGGAATGAGCTTAAACAAGCTGTTTTGAGAGATTCGAATCTGATATATCAGAAAATGAAGTCTGTGTGTGAGTGGTTTCAAGCTCTGTTAATGGTTGGTTCTTGCTCTCTTGAGTGTGCTTGACTTGTTAGTGAAGAAAGTTTTGATGTTTTGTGGCTGTGGAAGGTGATTCGAAGGAAAGAAGCTTTGTGTCAGTTTTTTGGTATGCTCTCTTCTGGCCAGCTTCAAGGCTCAATGCTTTGCTATAACATCTCCAACTTGTGTGGATAGCCTGTGGGGCAGGTCAGTAGGGTGGCTGTTTACTGTGCCAAGAGTATGGGAGCTTTTTGCCAAAAAGTCAAATATGTGTCCTTGAGAGTATGGGCCATGGCAGCAACTGTGTGAGGTCATGTCTGGCTTCAGCTTGGGTTAGGGACAACCCTTGGATGGCTTGAAAGTAACTGCAACATATGGATCATGAATTGAGAGTGATCTTGCAACTTGACAACTTGTGCTTCCTCATGTTTTTATGCTAAGTACATGAAGCATTCATTGCTGAATTTTGTAGCATAACACTTCTTTTAGTCATGGCAATGTTTAGAAGTCAGCTAGTGGTCACATAACTTCCTAGAAGATGGTTTTGCCAAGAATCCCCTTTTGCACTCTCATGAAAAATGCTTTATGGAACTTTGAAAATCAAGGCAAGCAATGCAAAAATCCTTGGGCCAATTCTGTTTTTGGGGTCATATATGATCATGTGATGAAGCTTTGAAGTCAATTTGAAGTCACTAGAATGCTTGGTACATGAAATTGCAAGTTTTCCTTTTAGTGCATAACTTGAAAATTAGTGATTTTTGCCAACTTTAACACACCATAACTTTTGATCCAAAATGAATTAGATCATGCTCTTGTACTTTTTGAAAAGGGAAAGATCTAATCTACAACTTTCATGACCAAAGTTTTTCCATTTGAAGCATTTTTGGATCAAAAAGCAAGGCTTGAAAAGTGGCATAAAATGACATATTCTTTAAAAGTCAACCATGCCCTAAAAAGTCAACTTTGCAAAAACTTGTAATTCTTGAATTTTGTGAACTCCAACCTTCTTCCATGATCAAATAAAGATCAAATGCACTCAAAATGATGAAGATCACCCCTTGGTTGGGCCATTGGGGGCCTCAGATGCCCTGATTTTGCACTGACTTGTCTGGAAAGTCAACCCTTGATCAGATGACTTCCCCATGGAATTTCTTCATGAAAATTGATATGCATACTCCCTATACCATATAGAGACCAATGGAAACAAGAATGACCAAAAAAATTGGAGTTATGGCCTCTGAAACCAAAACCCTAATTTTAGGTCAACTGTGCAGTCAACCTTGGCTCTGCATCCATACCAAACCCAGTTCTTGTGATTCTTTGGCATTTTTGACTTTGAGAGGATGTAATATGATATAAGAACATACATGGATCCCTTTGAAGTGATTAGTGGCCTTTGGGGTGGCTCAAGAAGCTCCTGGATTGCTCAGATCACAAACCCTAGATGCAGATGACTTTGAAACAATGCAGTGACTCAAAAATGTGATATGAGATGATATGATTGAGTTTATGCATATGAAATGATCACAAGCCATGGTGTGAATGGGTGAGGGCAAATTTGGGGTGTTTACAGCTGCCCCTATTCAAACATGAGTTAGCTGTGCAGGGTGTAAGCAACGGCTTAGCAGGCAAACAAGATAACTTGTGGTTGAATACCAAAGACAGTCCAAAATTTGCACTCACAGAATGAAGAAGAAAAGGGATATAGATTGTAAAAGGAAATGAAGTATATAGTAAAGTGTGGGCGACGGAGGACGACCGTCAAGCAGAGGACAACTGCTGGGTAAAGAGCAATGACGGGGACGGCCGACATGCTGGGAAAAGTGCGGAAAATAAAGCAATGACGGGGACGGCCGACATGCTGGGGATAAAAGAATTATGATGGAGGCGGCCATTAAGTAAAGCTGTAAAAATCTCTGGGGATTAATGAAACATGACGGGGACGGCCATCAAGTTCATAAAGCAAAGTAACCAACGATGGGGACGGCCATCGGGCTAGAAAAGAAAAGGGACCACGACGGGGACGGCCATCGGGTTAAAGAATAAATGAAATAAACAGATGATGGGGTACGGCCATCAAAGGTGAAGGACGATCACCTAGCAGGGGACGGCTGCTCTGTTGGGGATATGAGGGAGGGTCATCTAAGGTGGAGGACGACCACCTGGCAGGGTACGGCTGCCGAAAATATCGCGGCATAGGACGAATGCCGGATAGGAAATCAACGATGGGGACGGCCATCGGATGAGCATGATGGAGGACGACCATCAAGAGGTGGAGGACGACCACCTAGCAGGGGACGGCTGCTCTCGGGGTTTATCATGACATAGGACGAATGTCAGATAACCAAAATCAACAATGGGGACGGCCATTGGATAAAATGATGAAGGACGATCATCAAGAGGTGGAGGACGACCACCTAGCAGGGGACGGCTGCTAAATATCAACGATGGGGACGGCCATCGGATGAGCATGATGGAGGACGACCATCAAGAGGTGGAGGACGACCACCTAGCAGGGTACGACTGCTCTCAGGGTTTATCATAACACAGGACGAGTGTCAGATAAAGAAGAAAATTTGCTTTGTTGGAAATCTACTGGGGAGTAGTAAACACGGACGAGTGTTTATATTCAAGAAACGAAAGGTATAAGTGTTTAGATGTTTTGTGTATAGACTAAAGATGCGGACGAGCATCCTTAAGACTACGATACAGACGAGTATCGAGTAGAAACAAATACTGACACGTGTTCAAAGATGATGATACGGACGAGTATCATCTGGTTAACAGAGAACACGGACGAGTGTTGAATCTGAGAGGACTCTTCTGGGGAATAAGTAGACACAGGCGAGTATCTATATTCAAGAAGACAAAAGTGTTTGACACAGTGTATGGATTAAAGATGCGGACGAGCATCCTTAAGACTATGATACGGACGAGTATCATGTAGAAACAAACTCTAGACGTATGTTCTGAGATGACGGTACAGACGAGTACCAACGAGTTAACAAAGAACAAGGACTATTGTTGAATCTGAGGGGATTTGAGTGATATGTACAAGGCACAGACTAGTATCTGTATAAGAGTGATTGGTATATAGATGAGTATTTAACTGCTGGGGAGAGCGACACGGACGAGTGTCAAAAGGAGGAGAGTGTAATATGACCAAGTATTTGATATACAAAGTGTAGGTGACTGTGCTGGGGATATGACACGGACGGGTGCCAAAGGATTGTGTATGTAAGTACATGTGAGTGCAAAGAGGATGTCTTTGGCTTTCTGCTGGGAGTATGACACGAACGGGTGTCAGGAAGTATCTGTAATACGGGTGGTGTTGTTTGCAAGGAGTGTTCAGGCGACTTTACTGGGGAAAGATGGCACGGACGGGTGCCAAAGAGGGTATATACTGGTGTTTGTGAATGTGAGGCAACTGCTTTGCTGGGGACTCCGGTGGGGATTTTGGGGAAAACATTCTGCATTCTGACGGATTGTCATTATTCACAAGTGTTGATTCAAAACATGGCTTATGATTATGCTATATGTTTGATTTTTTGCCGTAATGCTCCGTTTTTAGACGAAATGCTACGCTTTGTGGGTGAATATGATGCGAATGCTATGATTATGCAGAGATACCAAACCGGGATTTCGGATCCCGTTGCTGCGAAGATCTTCGGCCGATCTGCTTGAAATGGACATCCCAGCTGGGGGTGAGATCATTGGTAGATCTAATGAGATGATATTTGCTTGGGGAAATGGGTCAGTGATAGACCTATTCCAATAAATGAGAGACCCAGCTGGGGTTTGTAGAAGCTTCCGTCACTCTGTTGTGATTCCTTCGTGCGTTGCCCTCCTGGATAGAGGCTGGAGCTCTGTGGGGAGATGGCTCCCTGATTGTTGTACTCGGCTGAGGATGAAATGGCAACTCGGCTGGGAGCAGTAGCAAGTGGCAGCTTAGCTGGGGGAAGTCATGAGAGGCAACTCAGCTGGGGAGATAGCACTCCGGGTGCCAAGATTGAGTGTTGATTTGCCAGCTTACTGGGATGAAGCCTACATGCCCCATGTTGCGCTTCGGATTCCTGCAATCCTGCAAAGATAGAAACATACAAGTGATCCCGAGGCATCCCTTACTGGATTCCGTCATAGGGGTTTAGATACTCCTGAGAGTAAGTATATTTCCTGCAAGCATGCGTTTTTACTTGAAGATAAACATCTGTATTCTATGCAATCAGTTTTTTTTCTTTTAGACTTCAGACATTTTTTGCAAATAAAATGTACAAAACGAGACATGACTGAAAATCTGATTTTATTAATTCTTATGCCCTGAATTGGCGAGATACAGTCAAAGAAACACATCCCCTGAAATGAGGAGATTGTTACAAATTGAGAAACAAAATGCTGGCAGTGTTGATGATGCTTTAAGGAGCTTCCCCTTCCACTATGACTCGTATGACTTTTGACGTTCTTCTCATCTTGCTTTCTGAAGAATGTTGATTCTTATTGAAGCTTGATCCTTCCGAGGCTTACCAAGTTGTAAACGATACAGACGAATTCAGAATGCAGTTGTTTGCTTATTCCCTTATATTGCATGGATCGCCCTTTCGGGTTTTCAATCCATCGGGATACCCATTTTTGCCTGAGCTGTCCAATGCGGCTTTTCAACTCAGCGGGTGTACATTTTTTGTCTATTTTCCCTTACTTTTGCCCGAGTCTTTTATTTTGTTTTTGACTCGCCGGGATGCCCTATTTTTGCCTGGACTTACATTCTGTTTTTATGTCCAGCGGGTCATTTTATGCGAAGTATTTTTTAACTGCATCCGAATTCACAGGGGACGGGAAGTCTTCGCCATCCATGGTGCTGAGCATCAGTGCTCCACCAGAGAAAACTTTCTTTACCACGAATGGCCCTTCATAATTTGGAGTCCATTTTCCCCTGTGGTCTGTATGCGGAGGGAGGATTCTTTTCAGCACAAGATCTCCTACTTGGTACTCTCGGTGCCTGACTTTCTGATCGAAGGCTTTCTTCATTCTCTTCTGATATAACTGCCCATGACAGATTGCATCCAATCTTTTCTCTTCAATCAGACTCAGTTGTTCGTATCGGGCCCGAACCCATTCTGCTTCACTCAGTTTAACATCCATTAGTACCCGCAGAGAGGGTAATTCAACTTCAACAGGTAGGACTGCTTCCATACCATACACAAGCTGATACGGTGTTGCCCCGGTGGATGTTCTGATTGACGTGCGATACCCATGCAAGGCAAATGGCAGCATTTCATGCCAGTCTTTGTAGGTGACTACCATCTTCTGCACAATCTTCTTGATATTCTTATTAGCTTCCTCAACAGCGCCATTCATCTTTGGCCTGTAAGGAGAAGAATTGTGGTGTTGGATTTTGAAGTCCCGGCATAACTCAGCCATCATCTTGTTGTTTAGATTGGAACCATTATCAGTAATGATTCGCTCGGGAACTCCATATCGACAGATGATATCTCTCTTCAGAAATCTGGCCACCACTTGTCTTGTAACATTTGCATATGATGCTGCTTCAACCCATTTGGTGAAATAGTCAATGGCGACCAGGATGAATCTGTGGCCATTTGAAGCAGTTGGCTCGATCTTGCCAATCATATCAATGCCCCACATAGCAAAGGTCCAGGGTGAAGACATTACGTTCAAAGGATTGGGAGGCACATGCACCTTATCTGCATAGATCTGGCATTTATGGCATCTCCTAGCATAGGCACAACAGTCTGCATCCATTGTGATCCAGTAATAGCCTGATCTCAGCAACATTTTGGCCATGGCATGTCCTCCAGCATGGGTACCAAAGGATCCTTCGTGCACTTCATGCATCAACAAGTCCGCTTCTGTCTTATCAACACATCTGAGGAGTACCATATCAAAGTTCCTTTTGTATAAAGACCCATCAGTGTTCAGAAAGAAACTACCAGCAAGCCTTCTCAAAGTCTTCTTATCATTGGAAGATGCCCCAGGTGGGTATGTTTGATCCTCCAAGAAGCATTTAATGTCATGGAACCAAGGCTTATCATCTTTAACAACCTCTGCTGCGAACACATATGCTGGTCTGTCAAGTCTGGACACTGAAATCTGAGGTACAAAGTTGGCAGCCTGAACTTTGATCATGGACGAAATGGTAGCCAGGGCATCTGCAAACTGATTCTCGTCCCGAGGGATATACTCAAGCTTGACTGTTGTAAAGAAAGTCAACAACCTCCTTGTATAATCCCTGTAAGGTATCAGATGATCCTGGTGGGTGTACCATTTGCCATTGGTTTGATTGATTACCAAAGCTGAATCTCCGAATACGGTCAATGTCTTGATCCTAAGGTCAATGGCTTCCTCAAGACCCATAATGCAAGCTTCGTATTCAGCTTCGTTGTTAGTGCAGTTGAAAGTGAGTTTTGCCGAGAAAGGCATGTGAACTCCCTTAGGTGTAATGAGTACTGCACCAACACCACGACCATTCATGTTAACAGCCCCATCAAACATCATAGTCCATTCTTCTTCCGAGTCAGGCCCTTCAGTGTGAACAGGCTCTTCATGATCTTTTGCTTTTATGAACATGATGTCTTCATCAGGGAAGTCAAACCTCATAGGCTGGTAATCCTCAATAGGTTGCTCAGCAAGATATTCAGATAATACACTGCCCTTGATGGCTTTCTGAGACGTGTATTGGATGTCATATTCTGTAAGGATCATTTGCCATCTTGCAACCCGTTCGGTAAGAGCTGGCTTCTCAAATATGTACTTAACTGGGTCCATCTTTGAGATCAACAAGGTAGTATGGGTCAACATGTACTACCTCAGTCGGCGAGCAGCCCACGCTAAAGCACAACAAGTTTTCTCGAGCAGTGAATAACGTTGTTCACAGTCGGTAAACTTTTTGCTTAGGTAGTATATTGCATACTCTTTTCGACCAGACTCGTCATGCTGGCCCAACACACACCCCATCGACTCCTCTAATACTGTCAGGTACATTATCAGAGGTCTTCCTTCAACTGGAGGCATAAGGATTGGAGGTTCTTGTAAGTACTCCTTGATCTTGTCAAAAGCCTTCTGGCAGTCTTCGTTCCACCTGACCGTCTGCTCTTTTCTCAATAATTTGAACAAGGGCTCACAGGTTGCCGTAAGGTGAGATATGAACCTTGAGATGTAGTTCAATCTACCTAGAAACCCTCGAACTTCTTTCTCAGTTTTCGGTGCAGGCATTTCTTGAATGGATTTGACTTTATCAGGGTCAACTTCAATCCCTTTCTCACTTACAATAAATCCCAGCAGCTTACCGGATCGCACCCCGAATGTGCATTTGTTGGGGTTCAACTTTAATTGGTACCTCCTCAGACGCTTGAACAGCTTCAACAGGTTTACCAGGTGGTCTTCTTCAGTGAGGGACTTGGCAATCATATCATCCACATAACACTCGATTTCTTTATGGATCATATCGTGGAATAATGTTACCATAGCCCGTTGATATGTCGCGCCGGCATTCTTGAGCCCAAATGGCATTACCTTGTAGCAGAACGTGCCCCAGGGTGTGATGAAGGTTGTCTTCTCCATGTCTTCAGGTGACATCTTAATCTGGTTGTATCCTGAAAATCTGTCCATGAAGGAGAATACCGAGAACTGAGCCGTGTTATCCACCAATACGTCAATGTGAGGTAAAGGGAAGTCATCTTTCGGGCTAGCTCTATTCAAATCTCGGTAGTCAACACACATTCTTACTTTGCCGTCTTTCTTAGGCACAGGTACTATGTTAGCAACCCACGGCGGATAGCTAGTTACAGCAAGGAATCCGGCGTCCCATTGCTTTTGTACCTCTTCCTTGATCTTCATTGCCATGTCTGGGCGAGTGCGGCGCAATTTCTGTTTGACTGGTGGGCATTCTTCTCTTAAAGGCAGCTTGTGCACAACTATATCGATGTCCAACCCTGGCATATCTTGATACGACCAAGCAAACACATCCACATATTTTTGAAGCAGATCAATCAGTTGTCTCTTCACTGAGTCTTGTAAGCCGGCCCCGATTTTAACCTCTTTCACGTCTTCATCTGTACCAAGATTAATCACTTCAACCTCCTCCTGATGAGGAGTAATAACCTTTTCCTCTTGTCTTAACAACCTGGATAGCTCTTCAGGAAGCTCATATTCTTCTTCAACCCCTTCATCGGCTTGATTGATCGGATTGTCAAAGTCATACGAAGTCGTAGCCGTGCTGTTGTCGGTGCTGTCAGGAAGGCACTCTCTGCAAGGGTTCAGTTTGTTCATTTTAGTGATTTGATTTTAATCTTGTTTTAGAAAAGTGAAATAAAGTTGTCATTTTGAAAACATTGCCATTTATTTTTTGTACAAAAAGAAAAATGAAAAAACAGTGAGCGGAAAAGAAAAAAGACTCGTTTGCAAAAAGATGTCTGATATTTCATTGATTAATCTCGTTGCACAAAAAGTACAGATGGCCCGGTTACAAAATGAGTCTTGTCATCTTGGGCAAGATGCAAGACTTTGATGCATGCTATAAAAATACAGGAAATAATAATTACTCTGCATGAGTAACTCTTATAATTTCCTGGGAAGACCAGTTTGAGATACTGCTCCCCGGGATCTTTGGACGAATCCAGCTTTCCAGGTTGCGTTCTTCTTCCAGCTCGTCTTCCAAATTGTTGATAGCATCAGGGGTGAGCATCCCCCCACTCACAAAGTTGGGCTCTTTTGCAGCCTCTGCTTGATCTTGTTGAGTTGGTTTGTAACCCAACCCAAATCTATCCTCTTTCCTCTCCACAGGTAACAATTTGCCCCAGCCTTGGGCAGACCCTTCCTCAACAACCTTCCGGGCTTGTTGGTATGATGTCATTGAAGTTCCAGGTACAGCAGAAGTTTCATTCACGTTCAAGGCCTCGAACCCCTGACTCATTGTTTCATGGATCTCCCCATCCATCTCAATGTATTTATAGGTAGCCAGGTGGCTGACAAAAATGTCCTCCTCTCCACAGATTGTAACGACTTGACCCTCCCACTCGAATTTTAACTTTTGGTGAAGGGTTGAGGTCACGGCGCCAGCGGCGTGAATCCATGGCCTACCCAATAGACAGCTGTAGGCAGGCTGTATATCCATCACGTAGAAGGTCGTTTTGAAAGTTTGCGGGCCAATCGTTATGGGCAACTCAATCTCTCCCAGAACCGATCTCTTTGAACCATCAAAGGCTCTCACCACCAGGTTGCTGGGTCTTAACGCCAATCCGTCATATTCTAGCTTCACCAGGGCCTTTTTAGGTAAGACGTTGAGGGATGACCCCGTGTCTACCAGCACATGGGAAAGGACTGCACCTTTACATTCCATGGTTATGTGCAAGGCCTTGTTATGGTTGCGGCCTTCCGTGGTCAAATCAGTGTTGGTGAACCCTAGTCCGTGACTAGCATTAACATTTCCAACTACAGCTTCCAACTGATTGACAGTGATCTCTTCAGGCACATAAGCTGCGTGCAAGACTTTGAGTAGTGCGTTCCGATGGGCTTCGGAGCACATGAGCAATGATAGGATAGAGATCTTGGAAGGCGTGTGATGAAGCTGATCCACTATTTTGTAATCACTTTTCTTGATGATTCTCATGAACTCATCAACTTCTTGGTCAAAGGGTGTTTTCAAAGCTTCCTTGACAGTCTGCTCTTCCTGTACCAGGCATTTTCCTTTTGCCTTGGCAGCAGCTTCTGCTTCGGCAGTGGGTCTCTGAATTTGTGGAGCAAAGAGACGTCCGCTTCGAGTGAAGCCTCCGCCTCCTCCCACATTATCTACTTGTGGTGCAGGGGTTGATGATTCGAAAGTGATTCTTTGTCCTTCGCAGTACAGGTCAGAGCCGTAATGCCACGGGATGGCGTTACTGCTTTCATAAGGTACTGGTCCAGGCACTGTGACAGTGACTGGACTGATGGCAGCTGCAGAAGGGACTGTGATAGTTTGCGGATCATAATAAATTGTGACTGGTGCTCTGATGGGAGCAGCACCTTCTGAGTTGTAGGCAGAGTTGTTTTCAGGATCATAAAATATTGTGACAGTTGAGACGTCTTCATGATTTGTTGCTGATGTTGTGGGAGACTTTGTTGGAAGGATAGATGTCGTTGTTGCAGGAGTTTTAAAGTGGAGTGGTGCTGGAGTTGTAGAAGGAACATTTGTTGATATCTGGTCAGTTGAAATGACAGATGAAGTACTTGTTGATGAAGCCGAAGAATTGTCGGGAACAATGGTTGTTGCAGTTGTAGAAGCCACTGGAATTGTTACTGATGAGATTGCTGGATTTGTAGGAAATGATGTGGTGATTTGAAGCTGGCCACTCTGAATGAGACTATCTATGCCATTCCTCAGGTTATCGCACCCATTTACTGAGATATTGCAGTAAGCACACCCCAACTCACACCTCGGGAACATTTGACATTCGAGGAGTTGAGCCTTAATCTCCACCAAAGGTGTCCGAATCTGACCCACACTGGTTATTAAATAAGACGGCTTGTCTTCTTCAATAGCGTTAATTCTGGGACCACCGTGGTTTGGCATTGGGTTCTTATTAACATTGGGTGGTGGTGCGAAATTCAAGGCCTTAGAGTCTACCAGGTCTTGTACCTTCATGTGCAAGGCTCTGCACTTTTCTGTACTGTGGCCGGGTGCATTTGAATGAAAAGCACATCTGGGGTTGGAGTCATAATTCCTGGGTAGACTGTTGGGATCTGGAGGTGCCAGCGTCCTTAGTTCAACCAGGTTGAGTTTCAGGAGTTGTGGCAGCAATGTGGCATATGGCATAGGGATCGGATCGATCACCCTATTGGCTTGAGATGGCCTCTGCTGAAATGGCCTTTGCTGGTTGTTGTTGTTGGTGTTGTTGTTGTTGTAATTTCTCGGAGGATACTGAGCTTGTTGATGGTACTGAGGTTGTTGTTGATAGTTTTGCTGCGGAGGTTGATAAGCTGGTTGAGGATGAGCTGGAGCGGGAATGGTGACTGCCGCTACAGACCTGTGAACATATTGAGGTCTGCCCCTGTTGGTGTGGATGGCATTGGTCTCGCCAGTTCTTCTCGGGCCTGCAAAAGGCTTCCTCGTATTGCTGGACGAGCTGGCACCATTGTCAGAAATCTTACCCATCTTTAATAGGCTTTCAATTCTCTCCCCGGCTATGACTACATCTGCAAAGCTGGTAGACGAGAAGGCAGCCAGCCTGTCAATATATGTTCCCTGGAGGGTGTTCATAAACATATCTGCCATTTCCCTCTCAGACATAGGTGGCTGAACAGCAGCAGCCAATTGCCTCCATCTCTGGGCGTATTCTCGGAAACTTTCCCTTGACGACTGTGACATTCCCATTAGGAGAGTCCTGTTGGGTGCCATATCTAAGTTGTACTGATACTGTCTGATAAAGGCCTATGCCAGGTCCTTCCAACACCTGATGGTTGCTCTTGTCAGATGAGAGTACCATTCTCTTGAAGCTCCCGTCAAGCTATCCTCAAAATAGAACATCCAGAGCTTCTCATCCATAGTATAGGCCTTCAGCCTTCCCAGAAATGATTGTAGATGGGTTCGGGGACAGGAAGTCCCATTATACTTTTCAAAGCATGGTGGCTTAAACTTGTGGGGAATCCTGACCCCGTCTACCAAGCCCATATCCATAACATCAAAACCCAAAGAGTTTTGAGACTCTAAGGATCTTAATTTCTCAGCTATCTCATCCAACCTTCTATCATAAGCTTCTTCCCCAGCACCCATTACTGTGAACTGATCCTCTTGAGGGTCTTCTTGCAGTACCCTTCCTGCAGTGGCAGTCCCCTGAACATTCGCAGGAATATTGACCTCTGGATGAAGATGGGGGCCAAATACAGGGGGGTTAACATGAGGTTGAACCCTTTCATTGTTGCTGGTGCCGGCAGTCCCTATATGTGGATCCTCTTGATTTCTCCCTTCCACCAGTGCTCTGAGCCTCTCCTGGCTTTGAGCCATGTTGTTCATTACCTCCATAAACTGTGTCATTTGGTTCCTCATTTCCAACCTCTCGTTGGTCATTTGGTTCCTGACCTCTGTAAGGTCCTGCTGCATCTGATCCATCTGTATGCCCGGAAGGTTGTTACGGGTTAGATAACGGTGCAGACGGTTGAGAGGAAATACCCGGCGTCGAGCAATAGTTCCTGAACATCACAACAGAGTTAGCAACAATAAAACAAAAACCTACAAAACAAACAAAAGGGTTAGCATGCAATGCAGTATGCTTATTTGTTTTCAAGGTATCCGGCTTGGCATTCAGTTTTGACCCTTCCAGACCTTTGAAGATGCTGTTGATGTTGCTTTCGAAGTAAACTCGGATGGAACAAACTAATACATATATTACAAAAGGTAAAAATGGTACATAGTTTGTTTACAAAAACAAGCCCTCTGAAGGGGTCAAAATATATTACAAGAAAATAAAAGTACATGGAATGAAAGCAACAACAAGCAAATGGTCAAACACCAAGACCAAACTCGTCCTCCCGAACTTCCTTGAGAAGTACTTCGGTCACAGGATCAGCTGGACGCTCCGTGAGATTCCTGATGAGGAGATTCCGGGTGGTAACAGCTGCAGTTAGCTTCTTGTGCTGACTTTGATCCTTTGACCTCTTCACTCCAGCTTTGATCTTCAGCTCTGATATCTCCTTCTGGGCTGCTACCAGGGCTTCTTGCTGCTCTTTTGCACTGGCTTCCAGTTGCTCTATCTTATCTTGGACCCTCTTATCCTCCAGAGTACGAGCTTCGGTGATCCTGACCCACCTAGCCTGACTCTCCTTCAGATACAAGTCTGTCCTTGCTCTCTGGAACTGGGCTTCCTTGCAAGCATTCTTCAAAATTTGTTCTCCAGCCCTAGATTTCTTGATATAATCCCCAGACTTCTCAATTTTAGCCAGATGCTCTACTCTCAGCTTCTCTAACCTCTCAATATCCAACCTACCATCATTCCTCTCCCAGAGGGTCTTCTGCAAAGCCTGAGTCAACTTCTCATTCCTTTCCTTCAAGCTCTCAAACTCCTCTAAACTGACAGTGGCTGGGGGTGGTGCTGAGGATGATCCATGCATATCCTCCATGGTAAAGGGCATTCCAGAGAATTGAGCCCTGGCATGGGACCACTCATAATATTGTGCTGATGCCACATTGTTGCACTTCCCCAGAATGGTTACTCCCTTGGTTTGAACATTATCCCAGGCCCAGGCAGCCTGCCTAACAATAGCCAGATTAGGCTTGTTCTCACAATAAAGGGTCTCAACCAAGTCATGTGCCTTAGGAGTGTGGACCAGTGCATAGCCCAGTTGTCTTTTGAACAGCAGAGGGTTGTAATTGATGCTACCCTTAACTCCTATCAGGGGCACATTGGGAAAATGCCCACAGCTGGTGATGATGTTCCTGCCTTTGGTGTTTTGAGTGCACCACCTGATGTCAGCTGAAGTTAGAGCAGTGAGTCTCTTAGCCCAGTTTCTCTGCTGATGAGGATTCAAAAATGCATCTGTCTTGGGTAAATGCTTGAGAAGCCAAGTATGGAACAAAGGAGCACAACACCTCACTAATCATCCCATCTGCTTTTCATTCCTCTGATGCACTGAGTAATAGAGATCCCCCAATAAAGTAGGCACTGGGTTCTTCAGGATGAAAAGATGGACTGCATTCTTGCTAATGAATCGAGGCTCATCAGCAAATAATATGATCCCATATATGCTCAAGGCCAATAAAGCACAAACTACTTTCCACTCTCCCAAAGAAGCTTTCAGGGTAGCTTGAGAGATCAAGAAATCCAGATGCAGGCCAGGGATTCCAGCCTTAGAAGTCATATGCTGCTCAATCAGAACAGGTTCCAGATGCAAAGCCTTTGCTACCTCTTCATTACCAGGAAAGACCATCTCAGGGTTGAAAGGGACTCCACCCCTGATAGGTATACCAACCAATGATGAGTATTCTTCCAATAAAGGGCCCAGCTGAAAGTCCTGAAAAGTGAAACATCTCAGTGGGGGATCATAAAACTGAAGGCAGGTGTGAATCAGGCTTCTCTGTGAAGGGTCCAAATCCATAACCACATCAAGTATATCCCCGTAGTGTTCCCTGAACAGTGGTATATGATCTGGAGTGATCAGGGTCTGAATCCTCCTGATGTCAGATAGCTCTGGCTGGAAGAAGTGGTAGGTGATGTTACTCTTTTTAGGAGCCATGTTGCTGAAGATGAGTGGAGACAGGTGCTGATGATAACACTGAAGATTGGGCCACTGATTGGCTGGTGCAGGTGACTGAAGTAGATGATTGATAGCTGAAGCAGATGTTGATGAAGATGGGTCAATACTGAAGATGGGGTCAAAACCAAAACCAAATGAAGATGGATACCCTGAAACACAAATAAGCAAATGTCAATATGATGCAATGATTATGCATGCAAATGATATGCAAGGGTTTGTGACTGAGCTGGATCTGATCAAGTGCTCTGATATAAGTCCAAGTATGTGCAAGAATTCCATATGGGGGTCTATAAATCCAGTAACCAAGGTGTGGGGGCTCAAATAAAGAGCCACATGTCCAGGGTTTAGAATCACGAGAACTGTTCCAACATGGAGTATTCTTGATCAAATCAAAGTAACAGGGTATTCTGAGGCCAAGGTACCTGCAAACCTGTAAACAGCCCAACCCCCTCACAGGTGTGTTCGCGGTGGTTTCTGGCGAACAACCTCTGGTTAACCAATTTCTTCAGAAATTTGGGTTACTTGCAGGACCAACCAAACAAGTCCTGGGACACATGTGCACTGATTCTGTCGAACTGTTCTTAGTGTTTGTGATAAATTTATGGTTTGTTTTGTTAATACTGTCAAAGTGTTAAGAACTTTGATTTTACAAGTGAAGTAAAGTTTAAATTTAAAATGAAATAAAGTTGAAAGTTTTAAACAAAGATAAGAAGAAAATGTCGAAGGCTATAACTTGCAGAAAGCAGTAAATAAAGTTTAAAAATGACATAAACTTGATGAATAAACTGGTAATTTAAATAACTTTTAAAAGAAAGATGGTGTTCAAACGTACATGGTTCCAAATATCAAACTCATTTTTCTCTCACACTGGGTACTTAGAGTATTTACAGGAATTTTGTATCAGTTTTCACACACCTATTCTAAACACAAACTATCCTATTTATACATAAACAAAATAACTACTTAGAACGGAAAAACTATAACTAAACGACAAGTGTCAGCCTGCATGTAAATTCCTTCTCTGAAACCTCCATGTGTCCAACTGCCAAAGGTTACAACCTTTTGAATTTGAATCTCTTCCTTGGTAACGAAACCTTGTAACTCTTCAAACTGTCGAAACCCTTTTAAAGAAGAAACAAAATTCTTCAGCACTTGCCAAATATTTTCTTTTGTCAAATGTCCTCTTCTGTCGAAATCGTTGAAAGACTATCTTCTATCGAACCGTCGAAAGAGAACTTTCCTCTGCCAAATACTTAGTCACAAATAACTTCCCAACTTTATTCTGCCAGAACAACATTTACCTCTCTGTCGAAGTAATGGGGTTTTAAACCCTGTCAGCAATCCTTGAAACTTCTTCCTTTTATTATCTTTCGACAAAGATAATCTCAAAACCCTTAATTTCAGTCTTGTCGAAATTATGGGTTTACAAATTGCCCCCCAGCAAAGATGTTTTCGACTATCCTTGGAGAAATATCTTTTGCTGTCGAAATGACCTTTGACTTCCTGTCAGTTGCATTTATTGTAAAGTAATTTTGTTGAGTCCCAAGAAAACATCATGATTTCCACTTTACTAAAACGTCATGTCTAGCCCACGTTTTTACACAATCTCCCATAACCCTAGATTGTAGGTAAATCATGGCCTCCTACCAACTGCCATTTTCTAACTTCCACTAAGGGATCAAAAACACACGTTTCCACTTCCCAATTAAAAGAAATCTTTTCATTTTCCCTCTATTTAGTATTAAACATTTATTTCAAACTCTATAAATACCACTTTCAATAACATTTCACACTTTCCACCTTCTCAACTCTCCTCTTCCAAACGTAAGAACTCTATTTTAAGACCTTTCAAGCTTCTGATCCTTCAAACTCTTCATCAAATCAATGGCTCCTCCAAAGGCTACCACTGGACGCAGCGCAAAGAAGACCAAGAAGACCATGGATCTTCCTCCTGCTCACGTGTTATCAGGGCCTACACAAACACAACACCAACAATACTTTCCAGAACCCCCAAATGAAAGGGAAAAGGCAAGCATTTACAGGTCACAGGTAATGATTCCCATTTCTGTTTCTGGAGTTCATCATGCTATGTTAGGTCCTGTTTTTGATCCCACTATGGACCCTAATCGTTTAAAAGAATTTTACCCCTGTTATTCTGCTTCCAAACCCATAGCTGCTAACAAAAACCCTAAACCTGTCGAAGCCTCATCAAAAGAACCTGAAGTCCTTATGGCTTCGACAGAAATAGATCTGTCTTATCTAAACCAAAATAGGATTTTCAGAAGTCCCCCTTTGACGAAAGATCCCTCTGACTACCTAGCATGGCTTACTGTCGCTCCCGGGATTTTCATCCTAGTACAAACGCGAAAGTGGCGCGGAAAGGTAGAGTCGCCAGCCAGACATTTTTATCCCGAATGAATGGGAAAGGTAATGTTGCACAAACCTGAGGAAGAAGGAAAAGGACGAGGCCTTGCGAACCAAAGATCGGGGTTCGGGAGTCGGTTACGACCTGGGAAGGTATTAGCACCCCAGACCGTCCGCCGTACCCGACGGGATCCACGCTTGCTTGCTTGTTTCAAAGGGTGAGAAGAAAAACTGCTGCTGAATAAAACCGCTAACTGGAATGGAATGGAAATGAGAAAAAGAAACTGGAAAAAGAGAATGGACAAAAGGGGAAATGTAGGGAAAATAAAGAATGTGCTCGAACGGGCCCTACCCCGCTGCCTACGTACCTCATCGGGATAATGAGGATCAGAGTCGACGTAGTTCGCCTAACCTAGGCGGGAACTATTTGTTTGTGTTTTTTACAGCTGGAACTGCGTATGTCTATGCTCAGGTGTTGCAGGCTCGTCTGGTACGAGTGCGTTTACCGTCTTGCATGCGAGACAAGTCGCCGCGAGTTCGCGATGTGAGTGAATGAGATGAGAAGAGAAGTTCCCGCAGGATAGTCGGTTATTGTTTGTTTTTGGCTTTTTAAAAGAAGTGTTTTTGAATTTGTTTGTGAACTGTCTTGTACTAAGACCTATCTATCGCGGTGAGTATTTACACCTCGCCCCGAAACAGGACGCGTATAAACACTCCGCAACAAAGTCTCGTGTCGTACAAGATTGTTCGGTTTTTATTAAGTGTTTTATTGCTTTTCTTTTGAGATGAGAAAGAGAATGACTCAAGTTGATAAAAGGAAAAATCTAAGGGACTAAGACTCAATCCTAATGTATTATGTATTTACAAAGTGATCCTAGTGGTTAGTGAGGTTTTCTATTCCTAATGGAAAAAGGAAAAGAAAAAAAAGGAAAAAGGATGCAACTTACTTCCTAAGGAAGATAAGTTGGTCCTAGCAATGGGGAATCCTACCAATCACAAACATGGAAGGAAAAATGAATTAAAAAGCCTAAAAGAAATGCATAAAAAATAAAGGGTAAAGTGGAGTAAACTTACCTCAATCTTCCCCACTACAAAACAAGTGTTAATGCACATTTTTATTAAAAAGAATAAGGCAAACACACATTAATTAAATCCTAATTAAATCCTAAGGCACCTTAGACCTAAACTAGACTCTATTTTAATCCTAAAGGAACTAGAAAAAAGCTAACCAAAATACAACACCTATTACAGCCCCTTAATACACAAACAGCTATGAAACTAAGCCTAACACCCACCAGCTTTTTACAGCCAGCATGCAACATGAAAAAGTAGGTGTAGAAAGTCACACACATCATACTAATATAACAAACAAGTATTTTACAGCAGCTATATACAAAAACAGTTATGAAATGCAAAATCCAAATTTGATTATTTTTATTTATGCACAAACTCAATAAAACATGCATTAATTTCCACATGAACATGCATTTTAACATGGATCAACATACCTAAATGGAAGAACATGAACATTTTTTAGGATTATTCAAGAATGCATCATATGTGGATTATGCAACAAGTATGCAAAATGTGGCACATGAACATGGCATATGAACATGATGATTATTGATTATGAACATACAACATGATAGCTCAACAAACATGCTAAACTCAATGCAAAATTCAGAAGTGAATTGATATGGATGATGTGATCAAGTATGCAACAAAATGAAATCAAATACACATACATACATGATTATGCAAAATGCAACATACATTGATATAATGAAATGCACAATGATTTAATGCAATGCCAACATGTAAAAACAGAATGCAACATGATTATTATATGCCAAATTATGCACAAACATAGCAACAAAATGCAAGAACTTAAGCTATGCACAAAGAACACAAAAACGCATATCACGCAACATGAACGGAATCGTGTCGAAACGACTCGAAACGGGGGAATGAGCTACTGGAAATGGATCCAAAAATTCCCTAAAATCACTACCTAAACATGCATGAACATTAGAGGCACTAGGAAGCAAGATTGAGCAAGAAAATAGGCTAAAAATCCAAAAATGGACAGCGTTAACCGGTTAACCATATAGGTTAACCCGTTAACGGGCCTAAAAATACAGCATTCTGGCCAAAAACGCATGCGTTAACCGGTTAACCATATGCGTTAACCGGTTAACACTGAACGAAAAGTGAAAAATGCTTTTGAAAAAAGTGCTTTTGGCCACAATCTTCCTTCTAAACAATCCTAACCCCCACTTAATCATGCTAACACAAATTTCTACTCAATTGGAGCTTATTTACACATGGTAGAACCTATATCTATTAACACCTTAAATCCAAATTCAACCAAAATTACAAATCACAAGCAAACATAATCGAAACGGAATTGATTTTAAACAAAGCAAAAAGCACTTAAAGAATGCCGAAAGTGGCGAGATGAAGAGAATAACTTAAAGAAGAAGTGATTAAGATCACCAACCTACGAAGCGGAGGAGTGCTTCGGTAATTGTTGCAATAATCGGAGCTTGAATCGAAGAGAAAACCGAAAACCGAGAAACCGCAAAATAAATGCGTTCTTGATGCTTGAATCTTTACACACTTCCGATAAGCCGAAATCTTCAACAAAATCACTAGCTTCTTCTTCTACGATCCACAATTAATGGAGGTTGGAGGCTTAAGCTTCAAGATCTTCAAGTTTCAATGTGAAACTTGAAGAGCTTATTCAAAGAAGCTTTGGTGAAAGGAGGGAAAATGGAGGAAAAGTGAGAGAGAAAAAGTGATTATGGAAGAAGTGAAAAATTTGGAATTGTCGGAACCCCTCTCAAGGAAGTGATTAATGGTTATATAGAGATTAGGCTAGGAGCTAGGTTTGGGTTTGGGGCCCAAAAATTAGGTTTGGGATCCAAAATTAGGTTTGGAAGTTAGTTAGGGTTAGGGTTGGAAAAGGGAATATTCCTTGGAATATTCCTTGGAACACTCTAGAAGATGGTGGAAGGTGGTGGAAGTTTCCAAGGGAAATGGAGTGGAATTGAAGTGGAAAAATGAGGCGGAAAGAATGAAAGGAAGTGTGGAAAGAAAGTGGAAGGAAAGGTGGAGGGAAATGCAAAACCAACTACTTTTCAAATGATTTTTCTTTGGTTTTTTTATGATTCCTCCATCATTTCTTGACCAAGTTTGAACCATAGGATCATTGTAACCCTAATTTCACGATCTCGATCTTAAAAGTCCGGAGTCGACCCTTTTTACCTAGCCCGATTGCCTTTTCTCCAATTCCTCGATTTTCCGTCGTCCGGCCAGTCGAACCCCTTCCAAAATGAATTTGTGGACAAGATTTGAACCCTAGGCACTTGACATCATATATAAGTCAAAGAAATCCACTTCGACTCAAAAATTTATGTAGAAGCCCTGTAGAAATGAAACCCTAATTCGGCTCTTTTCCCTCAAGAAGTATTGCACTGCTTGCCTCCTTCAATCAAACCAAAACTTTCCATGACTTGTGGCTTCAAGTGAAGACTTGTGGGACATTGTGAACCCTTTGCACAAGGTTGAGAAGCTTTGTGGCCCTTCGGTAGCCTCTTCATAACTTTCGGTTGCTCCGATCATTGATCACATACCCACGCCTCGGCTATGCTATATATGATGCAATGTTTTTGGTTATTTTATGAATCCATATATGCAAAATGCTATGCAAAATGTTGAGGAAATGAGAGGGCAAATTTTGAGGTATTACAGCTGCCCCTATTCAATCATCTGCAGACCTGAACGGATAATTGCAACAGCTTTTAGACGTTCAAGGTATGGGGTGATTGAATACTCGAATAAAACCTGAAAATTTGCACACCGAGGGTAATGGAAATGCCATCTGCCCATTTATTTATTTGTATATTTTCTGATTTTGACCTCCGAATAAGTAGCGAAAATAGAACCAGGTGGAAATATGCTGGGAAGAATGCCATCCTCGAATGACCACTCACACGGGATCCTCGGATCCAGTACTAAAACCCTCCTTGAATAGAAACACAATGGTATACCGGCCACAGGCGATAACCATCAACAACAAAGACTGACCTCGGACAGACTTTGCAAAAGAGACAAACTGACCTCGATCAATAAGCTCAAAAAGTGAACTACTATCCTCGAATAATAGCCACACAAAACAAAAACAAGACCAACCGCAGAAGGACTTGAAGAAAAGAATGCCATCCTCGAATGACAATCCAAAAGATCCTCAGATCTAACACGAAACCATCCTCGAATGGAGACGCGAAGGTATACCAGCCTCGACTGATAACCAAACGCAAAGCTGACCTCAGACAGACTTTGCAAAAGAGACAAACTGACCTCGATCAATAAGCTCAAAAAGTGAACTACTATCCTCGAATAATAGCCACAACAACAAGACCAACCTCGGAAGGACTTGAATAAAAGAAATGCCATCCTCGAATGACAAATCAAAAGATCCTCGGATCTGACACGAAACCATCCTCGAATGGAGACGCGAAGGTATACCAGCCTCGACTGATAACCAAACACAAAGCTGACCTCAGACAGACTTTGCAAAAGAGACAAACTGACCTCGATCAATAAGCTCAAAAAGTGAACTACTATCCTCGAATAATAGCCACAACAACAAGACCAACCTCGGAAGGACTTGAATAAAAGAAATGCCATCCTCGAATGACAAATCAAAAGATCCTCGGATCTGACACGAAACCATCCTCGAATGGAGACGCGAAGGTATACCAGCCTCGACTGATAACCAAACACAAAGCTGACCTCAGACAGACTTTGCAAAAGAGACAAACTGACCTCGATCAATAAGCTCAAAAAGTGAACTACTATCCTCGAATAATAGCCACAAACACCAAGACCAACCTCGGAAGGACTTGAAGAAAAGAAATGCCATCCTCGAATGACAAATCAAAAGATCCTCGGATCTAACACGAAACCATCCTCGAATGGAGACGCAAAGGTATACCAGCCTCGACTGATAACCAAAACAACAAAGCTGACCTCAGACAGACTTTGCAAAAGAGACAAACTGACCTCGATCAATAAGCTCAAAAAGTGAACTACTATCCTCGAATAATAGTCACAACAACAAGACCAACCTCGGAAGGACTTGAAGAAAAGAAATGTCATCCTCGAATGACAAATCAAAAGATCCTCAGATCTAACACGAAACCATCCTCGAATGGAGACGCGAAGGTATACCAGCCTCGACTGATAACCAAACACAAAGCTGACCTCAGACAGACTTTGCAAAAGAGACAAACTGACCTCGATCAATAAGCTCAAAAAGTGAACTACTATCCTCGAATAATAGTCACAACAACAAGACCAACCTCGGAAGGACTTGAAGAATAGAAATGTCATCCTCGAATGACAAATCAAAAGATCCTCAGATCTAACACGAAACCATCCTCGAATGGAGACGCGAAGGTATACCAGCCTCGACTGATAACCAAACCAACAAAGCTGACCTCAGACAGACTTTGCAAAAGAGACAAACTGACCTCGATCAATAAGCTCATAAAGTGAACTACTATCCTCGAATAGTAGCCACAACAACAAGACCAACCTCGGAAGGACTTGAAGAAAAGAAATGCCATCCTCGAATGACAAATCAAAAGATCCTCGGATCTGACACGAAACCATCCTCGAATGGAGACGCGAAGGTATACCGGCCGCAGGCGGTAACCAAACAAAGAAAATAGGACAAGATGGAACGGGATCATTGTACATAAAAGAGAGCCCAAGCAAACAGGACCGTTGTACAAAACGAGAACCTGCGACGCGACTGTTGTACCAAACAAGACGCGGAGAAATGACGAACATTGACTTGAAAAAGACAAAGATGTATGAAGAATGATATTGGTACCCTCTGTGCGGAGTACTTCAGGTTGAGAAGATGCTATAAGTCGTACATAATATACCTCAAAACTGGCCCATGCTGGCATGCATATGTTTGAATTTATGGCGTAATGCTCCATGATGATGGAAATGCTACGCTTTGGAGGATGCAAATGTAATGATGATTACTATATGCAAATGCAAAGAGATCTTCTGACAAGAAGACTGCAGGCATCCCAAATGGCTTGATTGGGGAGGAATAATGATCACTGCATTGATCTGATTCATCCTGGTGAGGAGGAAACAACTCTGCGGGGAAAGCTGTTAATAATACACCGGCTCCGAACAGCCGCCACTGCCAAAAATAAATTGGACTTTGAGATTGGAGTGCCAAGACCCTGCTGGAGATGGACTCTTCTTGAACTCTGGTGAGGAAGTGAGGACCTCCTGACTTGGCGAAGAACCAAAGGCATGACACTGCTGAGGAAGCAACTGCTGGGGAGGCAAAATACTCTTTACGCTGTTAAGAATTGCCCCTGTCTGCACGGAGACTTCTGCTTGGGGATTGCACCCACTCTCTGCTGTCTAGCTGGGATAAATTTCAACTTGCACATGTCTGGGGATAGTTGGAAACACCCTGGGAGACATTTGTTTCTGCTCAAACAAATGGGAATGCCCATCCTGGATAGTGATCTTTTAGCTCTGTTAGCAACACCAGTACCTGTACCTGCATGAACACAATCGATAGTACCTGCAACATAGAGAATTAATTTGGGACCTGCTTGCCCCAGGCTCATAGCATGAATCATTGTCTAGGTATCTCAACACCCTTTTAGAGTTGAATTAAATGTTTCTATTCTCCTGCACGAGTTAGAAAAGCATTCAAATGTTCATAACACAATGCAAGTTACCATTTGATAGACGTTTTCACAAACAATCAATGCCAGATGAAAAAGTAAAAACAAAAAGCTAAAATGGTCAATTGACTGAAGTTGAATTTTTATTGATTTTGAAAGGTGGCCCTGAATAGGTAATACAAAGGAAGCGGTTCCCTGGAATGAGGGAACAACTAAAAGAAAAACAAACTACCCTATTGGCAATGTGAAAAATGAATCTCATCAAGTATCAACCCGGTTATGACTCGTATGTCTTCAAGACGCTCCGCTCTTCTGTCTCTTGAGAAAAAGTAAGTGAACTGATCTTCAACCCTTAGTATAGCCTCCACTGTAGGTATGTCATGGATCTCGCAGATCGCAGTCATTCGTGTTAATCCCTCTTTTGCGTGGATCGCCCTTTCAGGTTTTCAATCCACCGGGATACCCTTTTTTGCCTGAGTTGTCCGATGTGGCTTTTCAACTCAGCGGGTGTACATTTTTTCGATATTTCCCTAACTTTTGCCCGAGCCTTTTATTCTGTTTTTGGCTCGCCGGGATGCCCATTTTTGCCTGGATCTTAATTCTGTTTTTATCCAGCGGGTCCTTTTTACACGAAGTATTTTCTTACTGCGTCTGCGTTGACAGGGGATGGAAAGTCTTCTCCGTCCATGGTTGTCAGCATTAAGGCTCCGCCTGAGAAAACCTTTTTAACCACGAACGGGCCTTCATAGTTGGGTGTCCACTTGCCCCTGTGATCGTTGAGAGGAGGAAGAATCCTTTTCAGCACTAAATCTCCTGGCATGTACCTCTGTGGTCGCACCTTCTTGTCAAAAGCTTGCTTCATTCGTCGTTGATACAACTGTCCATGGCACACAGCTGCTAGACGCTTCTCTTCAATGAGGCTCAATTGATTATATCTGGATCGGAGCCATTCAGCTTCATCTAGCTTGATGTCCATCATCAGCCTCAATGAGGGAATTTCTACTTCAATTGGTAGGACTGCCTCCATACCGTACACCAATGAGAATGGAGTTGCCCCAGTTGAAGTGCGTACTGAGGTTCTGTACCCGTGCAACGCGAATGGCAACATCTCGTGCCAATCTTTGTATGTCACAACCATCTTCTGAACAATCTTTTTAATGTTTTTATTAGCCGCCTCGACGGCGCCATTCATCTTCGGACGATATGGAGAAGAGTTGTGGTGTTCTATTTTGAAGTCTCGACACAAGTCAGCCATCATCTTGTTGTTGAGATTAGAACCATTATCAGTAATGATCCTTTCAGGGACTCCATACCGGCAGATGATGTCCCGCTTAATAAACCGAGCAACCACTTGTTTGGTGACATTGGTGTAAGAAGCTGCTTCAACCCACTTCGTGAAATAATCAATAGCAACCAGGATGAAGCGATGTCCATTAGAAGCTGTTGGCTCAATCTTTCCAATCATATCGATGCCCCACATAGCGAATGGCCACGGTGAAGACATGACACTCAACGGATTCGGAGGCACATGGACCTTGTCGGCATAAATTTGACACTTATGGCATTTGCGGGAATATGTACAACAATCAGATTCCATGGTAATCCAATAGTATCCCGACCTCAATAATTTCTTGGCCATGGCATGACCTCCAGCATGGGTACCAAAGGAGCCTTCATGAACCTCCTGCATTAACAGGTCTGCCTCGTGTCTGTCTACACATCTAAGCAGCACCATGTCAAAGTTCCGTTTGTACAACACACCATCCTGATTCAAGAAGAAACCTCCCGCCAGTCTTCTAAGAGTTTTCTTATCTTTACTGGATGCCCCAGCCGGGTATTCTTGAGCTTTCAGGAATTGTTTGATGTCGTGGTACCAAGGCTTGTCATCTTCACCATTACCAACTGCGAAGACATAAGCCGGTCTTTCTAGACGAGAGATCGAAATTCGAGGCACGAAATTTTCTCGGCATACTTTAATCATGGATGATAGGGTTGCGAGAGCATCGGCAAACTGGTTTTCGTCCCTAGGAACATAGCTCAGCTTTACTTTGGTAAAGAAGGTTAACAGCCTCCTGACATAGTCTCGGTAAGGAATCAAACGAGCTTGATGAACTAGCCATTTGCCATTGACTTGATTTACTACCAAAGCAGAATCTCCGAAGATCTCAAGGTTCTTGACTCGCAAGTCTATTGCCTCTTCGATCCCCATGATGCAAGCTTCATACTCTGCTTCGTTGTTAGTACACTCGAAGGTCAACCGAGCAGCAAGAGGTGTGTGGACTCCTTCTGGCGAGATAATAACAGCACCCACTCCACTCCCATTCATGTTTACAGCTCCGTCAAACATCAACTTCCATCTGGATTCAGGGTCGGGCCCCTCCTCCGGAAGTGGTTCTTCATGGTCTTTCGACTTGAGGAACATGATGTCCTCATCTGGAAACTCAAACCTCATGGGTTGATAATCATCAATCGGCTGCTGGGCCAAGTATTCTGACAACACACTCCCCTTGATTGCTTTTTGTGAAGTGTATTGTATGTCATACTCCGTGAGTATCATCTGCCAACGGGCCACTCTCCCTGTCAAAGCCGGTTTCTCGAAGATGTATTTTACAGGATCCATCTTAGAAATTAGGAGAGTTGTATGTGTCAGCATGTACTGTCTTAGTCGGCGAGCAGCCCATGCCAAAGCGCAGCAAGTTTTCTCGAGTAGTGAGTATCGTGTCTCACAATCGATAAACTTTTTGCTAAGGTAATAAATGGCATGCTCTTTTCGACCAGACTCGTCCTGCTGACCCAGTACACATCCCATTGATCCTTCCAGCACAGTGAGATACATAATCAGAGGTCTCCCTGGCACTGGAGGCATAAGAATTGGTGGCTCCAACAAATATTCTTTAATTCGATCGAAGGCCCGCTGACAGTCTTCATTCCATTTAATGGCCTGATTCTTCCTCAGAAGCTTGAAGATGGGCTCGCACGTGGCCGTCAGGTGAGAAATAAACCGTGCAATGTAGTTTAGTCTCCCTAAGAAGCCACGCACTTGCTTTTCAGTCTTCGGCTCAGGCATTTCTTGGATTGCTTTCACTTTGGCCGGATCAACCTCAATTCCTCGTTCACTAACAATGAAGCCGAGCAACTTGCCAGAACGAACCCCGAAGGTGCACTTATTCGGATTTAACCTCAGTCTGAACTTTCGAAGCCTGTCAAATAATTTTACTAGATTGACCAAGTGTTCTTCTTCCGTCTGGGACTTTGCTATCATGTCATCAACATAAACCTCAATTTCATGATGGATCATGTCGTGAAACAACGTCACCATTGCCCGTTGGTAGGTAGCTCCTGCATTCTTTAAACCAAACGGCATGACCTTGTAACAAAAGGTGCCCCAAGGAGTGATGAAAGTTGTCTTTTCCATATCCTCGGGAGCCATCTTAATTTGATTATAGCCTGAGAATCCATCCATGAAGGAGAACACGGAAAACTGAGCAGTATTATCGACAAGTACATCTATGTGAGGTAGAGGGAAATCATCTTTGGGGCTAGCCTTATTCAAATCCCTGTAATCCACACACATTCTGACTTTGCCATCTTTTTTAGGAACCGGCACAATGTTAGCAACCCATGGAGGATAACTAGTCACGGCCAAGAAGCCAGCATCAAACTGTTTTTGCACTTCTTCTTTTATTTTGATTGCCATGTCTGGACGTGTGCGCCTCAACTTCTGCTTTACCGGAGGACAACCTTCTCTGAGAGGTAGCTTGTGTACCACAATATCAGTGTCTAAACCAGGCATATCTTGGTAGGACCATGCGAAGACGTCAACGTACTCTCGAAGCATAGCCATCAAACGAGTCTTGACAGATTCTTCTAATGCAGCTCCGATCTTGACTTCTTTCTTGTCCTCTTCAGTACCCAAGTTTATCACCTCAACATCTTCCTCATGCGGCTGAATCATCTTCTCTTCCTGTTTGAGCAGTCTGGCCAATTCTTCGGGTAAATCACAATCCTCTTCACCTTCCTCATCGGCTTGATAAATTGGATTGTCGAAGTCATACTTAGCCATAACAGGGTCGTCATTGATAAGATCCGGTGACGAGCACCTGCATGAATGATGATTCATGCAAGGCTTTAGCAACAACTTGAGAAACTGAGAAACATTGCCATTTTAAAAACATTTCTTTCTTTTTGAAAAACAAAAGTAAAAAACGAAAGACAGAGAACAACATGCAATGAATGTGAAACGTCAATTTTATTAATGATTGTGTTAATGAACAAATGAACCCTTACAAAGAGACACTATGCCCCGGGCAAGACATAGCGCTTTAATACAGGAAAACAAAAACAAAAACATTACTCTTCAAAAGATGTTACTGAAATGAGCCTTTCTGACGTCCAGTTGCTAAGTTGAGCTCCTGGGACGGCAGGCCTAATCCATTCATCCAAGTCACAGTCACTATCAACAGCTTCATCCTGCACTGCGCTGATATTTCCGTAGTTTATCACTCCTGCACTTGTGAAAGTGACCGGGCTCTGACAACCTTTTGCACTTGTTTCAGACGAAGATCCCCCAGGGTGATAACCAATCCCGAACATGTCTTTCTTCTCTGGCAACTCGACTGGGCTGCCCCAGCCTTCTCGCACTCCAGATTCTACTAATTCACGCGCTTGTTTATAAGAGGCTATAGACACCCCCTTCTTCGGCACCTCAGGAGAAGTTGCTACGGCGGATGCTTGTTCGGACTTAAAAGGCTCAAAAGCTTGACATGGAGTTTCGACTATTTCGCCATCCATCTCCACATATTTGAATGGGGCTAGATGACTGACGAAGATATCCTCTTCCCCGCTGACTGTCACAACTTGACCTTCCCAGACAAACTTTAATTTCTGATGAAGTGTAGAAGAAACCGCTCCTGCCGAGTGAATCCAGGGCCTTCCAAGTAAACAACTATATGCCGGCTGGATATCCATCACGTAAAACGTGGTATTGAAGACTTGTGGACCTACCTTGATAGGTAACTCCACCTCTCCGAATACCGATCTTCTTGATCCATCAAATGCTCGGACTACTAAATCACTGGGCTTTAGCACCACTCCATCATAGTCTAGCTTCATCAATGCCTTCTTAGGCAAGACATTCAGAGATGAACCAGTATCCACCAGCACATGGGAGAGCACTGCACCCTTGCATTCCAGAGAAATATGCAATGCCCGATTGTGAGCACGCCCATCAGAAGTTAAGTCCAAGTCTGTGAAACCCAATCCATGACTGGCGTTAACGCTGGACACCACCGTTTCTAACTGGTTTACAGAAATATCCTGAGGCACGTATGCCTTGTTCAGAATATTTAGGAGAGCTTTCCTGTGAGAGTCCGAACACATGAGTAATGATAAGATGGAGATCTTTGACGGCGTCTGCTGCAAATGATCTACAATCTTATAGTCACTCTTCTTGATGATCCTCAGGAATTCTTCGGCTTCTTTATCAAAGGTGAGATCTGGGTCAGTTGATAGAGTTGGATCATTGACAACTACAGGTTGCTTCCCCCTGGCTCTAGCTTGGGCTTCGGCAGTATCCCTGGGTGGTATCACGTTGCTTCTCAGTGCTTCCGGCGCAAACAATCTTCCACTCCGAGTAAAACCCCCTACTCCCACATTCTCTACCTGAGCTGGGATTATACTAGTCGTGGCCAACTCTTGTCTTTGGCCGTTGCAATACACTTCGCCACCATAGTTCCAGGGAACTGCTCTGTCACTTTGGTACATTATGGGTCCAGCAGTGGTAATAGTTATTGGCGCCACTCTGGCACGCGAAGGAGCTTGGGATGGATCATAAAAGATAGTCACTGTAGATACTTCACTTTCTTTCACAATCTTGTCAAATTGCAGCACTCCTTCATCAATCATACCTTGAATTCCGACCTTCAATCGTTTACAACCGTTGGTAGCTTCTGTACATTCTGAACAATCATCCTCGCATCCGGGGAAAATGCCTTTCTTCAACAAACAAGCCTTGATAGCAACCAATGAAGTCTTCAAGTCATCTACATCATCCACCAGATTCAATTTCTCCCCTTCACCAATTGCACCAACCGTGCCCCTGTGAGGAGGCATGGGATTTTCCAGCACATTAGGAGAGGGAGCGAAATTGATCGCTTTAGAATCCAACAAATCCTGAACGACATGTTTCAACGCTTTACAATTTTCAGTACTATGGCCGGGAGCTCCAGAATGAAACTCGCATCTAGCATTCGAATCATAACCTTCAGGAATTTGGCCTGGCCTCGGAGGTTGCAAGGTACGGAGCTGAATCATTTGAAGCTGCAGGAGATTCTTCAACAGTTGGGAGTAAGACATTGGTGGAGCTTCAAAATGTCTATCCCTCGGCTTCTGAGGGTAGTACGGACGAGGGGGTCTTGGCTGATACCCATGCGAGCGTTGCGGCTGCGGAGGTTGGACCCGCTGTTGAACTGAAGGAGTTGAAATAGTGACGGGGGCCACTTGCTGATAATATCCTTGGTGCATCATTCCCCTCTGCGCGTATACTGCTCCTGTTTCTCCTTCCCTCTTTTTCACAAAGGGTTTCTTGATACCAGACGCTGAAGCGCTTCCATTTTGAATTTTCCCCTGCTTGAGCCAGCTTTCAATTCTTTCTCCAGTCAGAATAATGTCCGAAAAACCACTTGAGGAACAACCGGCCAACCTTTCCATGAAATGCCCTGGGAGGGTATTCAGGAAAAGATCAACCATCTCTCTTTCCAATAACGGTGGTTGCACTCGGGCGGCCACCTCACGCCACCTCTGTGCATAATCTTTGAAGCTCTCCGAACTCCTCTGTGTCAAGCTTTGAAGCTGAGTACGGCTGGGTGCCATGTCAATGTTGTATTGATATTGTCTGAGGAAGGCCTCTCCCAAATCCTTCCAGCTTCTGATAGAACTTCTTTCCAACTTCATGTACCACTCCAAGGATCCTCCAGAAAGGCTATCCTGGAAATAGTACATCCATAGTTTCTCATCTCGCGTGTGAGCCGCAATCTTCCTGTAGAAAGCCTGTAGGTGAGTTTTCGGGCAAGAGTTGCCGTTGTATTTATCAAATGCGGGTGGTCTGAACTTGTGTGGGATGACCACCCCAGGTACTAAACCCATATCTGACACGTCAATCCCCAAAGTGTCTTTGCATTCCAAGGCCTTGACCTTCTCTGCAAGCACCAAGAAGTCGTTGAGATTCCCGTCACCGCCGAAACCCATATCGTTGTTGAAGTACTGGAATTGGTCTTCCTGCCTGTCCTGCACAGGAACATACGTAGCCATAGCTGGATCTGGAACATGAGGTCCACCTGTACCATTGTTAGTGTTGGGAGGAGCCCCTAGTCCACCGGAAGTAGTTGCCTGAGCATTAGTGTTAGGAGGAGTTAACCCTTGAATTGCATTTCTCAGCTCCTGCTGCCCCTGGGCCATCCCCTGCATCAGAGTCACAAATTCTGCCATCTTGGTACGGACATCGTTGAGTTCTGTCTGCATGGCGTCCATTGCTGTTCTTTGATTACTGCGGGTCGCGTACCGATGAGGAATATTTTGTCGAATGTACCGGGTCTTGGCGGCCCTCGCAATCTTTGCCTGGTGAACACAGATAAATTAAACATCTCGAAGAAAAACCTGCAAAGACAAAGACAAAATGCAAATGATGCGTATGCAATGCAATGTGTTCCTTTTATTCCCGAGTATCTTCCTGTGTCCGGTCTTGGCATTAAGAAGATAAGAATTGGGAAGAAGACCCAAATAATATTCAGACATAATGACGGCTGTGAAAAACTGGTGCTCATTACCCCGTGTTGGTGCAAATAACGAACAAGAAATCCGGAACAAAACCAATCGTATAAACTGGAGTTTGAAAATACAAAAGTCCCTGAAGGGTGCCAATCACAATAACAAAAGTACATCACATATAAGGAATCCCACAACAAGTCTGTGGGTAATCCAAGTACAACAATATGAAATTAAACACTAGGGAACTCTATATCTTTCAATCTCCAGCTAAGGCATTTGACGCTCTGGAACAGCTGACCCACATCTGGATGACCAGGCTCCTGGATGAGCTTCTGAATGAGGAGGTCCCTCGTATCAGAAGAAGCGTGTAACTCCTCGATCTGCTGTAGAAATGCTGCTTCATTATCCTTGCTTTGACTTGAATCGGCCTTCGACCTTTTCACATCAGCTTTCAACTTCAAGTCTTCAATCTCCTTTTGAGCTTCCTTCAGCGCCCGCTGACTCTCTGTAACGCGCCGGATACGATCCTCCTCTTGATAATAAGCTTTCCTGAGAAGTTCTTTCTGCCCATCCACAGAATCCTGAAGGCTTTTGACTTCCTGTTTGTGCTTGGCGTCTAACTCCTTTTGTTTCTTCAAATTTTCGTCCCATTTCTCCTGCCATAAAGTAACAGCTTCATTGGCTTCACTAAGATCTTTCTTCTCTCTTCGGCGCTGGGCCGTCTTATGAGTCTCAGCTAAACCTTTCTTTCGGAAGTAGAGCTCTCTATCTTCAAAATCCTTCTGCTTAAGACGGACTATCTCCTCGGCTTGCTCAGCTCTATCTTTCAATTGACGGTTTTGGATCATCAGCGCTTGACAAGAATTAAGAGCCTCTTGATTTTCAACCCTCAGTTGCTTAACCAAAGCTTCTAACTTCTGATATTCTTCCAAAGGCACCGTAGTAGGTGGTGGTAACGGTGCAGAGAAAGGGATTAGAGTCACTTGAGCTTTTTCTCTTACCCACGCTTCAAACTCGGGAAACATTTGATTGTTGCTCCTGCCCAAACGATCTATACCCTTCTTTATAACCGTTTTCCAAGCACCTGCAGCCTCCCGCACCAATGAGAGATTATCCTTCATAGGAAAATAGAAAGTCTGATCCAACTCTGAATCCTTGGGAACATTCTTCAAAGCGTACCCTAATTGTCTTCTCAAGAGTATGGGGTTGTAGTTAATGCAACCTGCTACTCCTAAGAGGAGAACATTAGGATACTTTCCACAACTGGAGATGAGCTCTTTCCCTTTTAACCTCAAAGTGAACCATCTGATGTCTTTGGCAGTCAACGTGTTGAGCTTCTGCGACCATATTACATTGGGATCCCTAAACACTCCAACAATAGGGATGTGCCTCATAAACCAAGTGTAGAACAACTGAGCACAACATCTAACCAAGCCACCTCGTCTCTTCTCATTCCTATAGTGCACCGAATAATACAAGTCTCCTAGGAGAGTAGGTATCGGATTCTTCAACACAAACAAATGAATTGCATTTATGTCCACAAACTTGTCCATATCAGCAAACAAAACTATCCCATACACAGATAATGCCAAGATAGCGCAAACTGAATCCCACTGCTTTTCCACGGCACACTCTTCAGCTTTTCTGACCAGAAACTCTAAGGGAAAACCAAGCACCCCGGCCTTGGTGGAAACCAGATTAGTAGATACTTCTGATGGGCTCAAATAAAGAGCCTTAGCAATGTCGGTGTGAGTTGGTCTTGTCATCTCTGAATTGAACGGAATCTGATCCTGAATCGGTAGTCTTAGAATCTCAACATACTCTTCTAGCAACGGACCTAGCTGGAAATCCGGAAATGTGAAACATCGGAGTCTAGGATCATAGTACTGTAGCAAAGTATGAATGGCACTCTTCTGTGAACTATCCAAGCTGAAAACCATATCCAAAATATCACCATACTGCTGTTTGAAGAAATCCAAATGACCCGGGGTAATGAGAGACACCATCTGCTTGAGCAAATCCACTTTGGTATCAAAAAACTTGTAGAAAATATTCTTCTTTCTGACGTCTTCCATTCTGAAGCAAAGATATGACCAGGAACCGGGAATAATGCAAACCCTGAGAATAAAAGAAACACAAATGATTAATGATGATATGATGCTTATGCAAGGCAAGGCATGTGATCAGTGAAGTGTCTGTGATGTGCCAATCATATAATCAGGTGTCGGTGCACAGTCTCAAAATCCAGATATCACAATAATCATCCCTCTGATCCGGGGTCCATAACTTAAGAACAGAAATCCAAATCATAAAACTGAACCAAAGGCAAAGTGGGTATGCTGAAGGTACCAGGGTTCCTGCGAACCTGTAAACCCCTCCCAATCTCACGGGTGTGCTACTCGGGTCAACATCACGGACTCTCAAAGCCGAATAGCAATAATACGTTCACCATCTCCGAGAAATGGCTCATGACCAAATCAGGGAATCGGTTTGGTATTATATACTACGCATGGAGGTCTCAGTTGAGTCCGGAAAAAACAAGCATCCCTCACAAGTCTCCAGCTTCAAGCACTGAGTCGAGAAACAATAGTACATTCATCCCGAAGGGTACAATACCATCGTCATACGAACAGTTTGCTTTAACTGAATTCCTATGAGAGAACCAGGCCATCCTATGCGAGTTCCCAATGGACCCTCGGATGCGAGTGGGTTTGCCAACAAATGTGGTCTGCCACTGTCATCACTGGAGAGGGGTGTTTCCATTAAGGTTCTCGAAGATCGGTCACCAGATGCACATAACTATCAAGGTCGTACCCTGAAGTGAGGTAATCCCCACACAGAGTAGTTCCAAGACGGTCGCAATCTGGGTGTGGAACACATCGCCACCCATCATGGTGAGATACCATAAGAGTACAATGCCTGTCCACGCTAATCCTATGGTGCACTCAAGCCGGGTATTTGGCTTATCTCACAGTAACTCCCAACCCACAGAAAAAATGAAAACCAGCACAGCCAGACAGTCCAGTATAATATGATGCATGGAAGATAAAATACTGAAAGCGGTAAATAAATGCGATAAAGTAAAGCTGTAAATAAAACTGTAAATAAAACAGTAAAGCTAAACTAAAGCACTCAGCAACAAACACATAAACACCCAAAGAAACAGAACCAAACAGGCGCTAGGATTGACTCTACAAGGGAAACCAGAGATTCTGGGTTCGATCCCCAGCAGAGTCGCCAGCTGTCGCTCCCGGGATTTTCATCCTAGTACAAACGCGAAAGTGGCGCGGAAAGGTAGAGTCGCCAGCCAGACATTTTTATCCCGAATGAATGGGAAAGGTAATGTTGCACAAACCTGAGGAAGAAGGAAAAGGACGAGGCCTTGCGAACCAAAGATCGGGGTTCGGGAGTCGGTTACGACCTGGGAAGGTATTAGCACCCCAGACCGTCCGCCGTACCCGACGGGATCCACGCTTGCTTGCTTGTTTCAAAGGGTGAGAAGAAAAACTGCTGCTGAATAAAACCGCTAACTGGAATGGAATGGAAATGAGAAAAAGAAACTGGAAAAAGAGAATGGACAAAAGGGGAAATGTAGGGAAAATAAAGAATGTGCTCGAACGGGCCCTACCCCGCTGCCTACGTACCTCATCGGGATAATGAGGATCAGAGTCGACGTAGTTCGCCTAACCTAGGCGGGAACTATTTGTTTGTGTTTTTTACAGCTGGAACTGCGTATGTCTATGCTCAGGTGTTGCAGGCTCGTCTGGTACGAGTGCGTTTACCGTCTTGCATGCGAGACAAGTCGCCGCGAGTTCGCGATGTGAGTGAATGAGATGAGAAGAGAAGTTCCCGCAGGATAGTCGGTTATTGTTTGTTTTTGGCTTTTTAAAAGAAGTGTTTTTGAATTTGTTTGTGAACTGTCTTGTACTAAGACCTATCTATCGCGGTGAGTATTTACACCTCGCCCCGAAACAGGACGCGTATAAACACTCCGCAACAAAGTCTCGTGTCGTACAAGATTGTTCGGTTTTTATTAAGTGTTTTATTGCTTTTCTTTTGAGATGAGAAAGAGAATGACTCAAGTTGATAAAAGGAAAAATCTAAGGGACTAAGACTCAATCCTAATGTATTATGTATTTACAAAGTGATCCTAGTGGTTAGTGAGGTTTTCTATTCCTAATGGAAAAAGGAAAAGAAAAAAAAGGAAAAAGGATGCAACTTACTTCCTAAGGAAGATAAGTTGGTCCTAGCAATGGGGAATCCTACCAATCACAAACATGGAAGGAAAAATGAATTAAAAAGCCTAAAAGAAATGCATAAAAAATAAAGGGTAAAGTGGAGTAAACTTACCTCAATCTTCCCCACTACAAAACAAGTGTTAATGCACATTTTTATTAAAAAGAATAAGGCAAACACACATTAATTAAATCCTAATTAAATCCTAAGGCACCTTAGACCTAAACTAGACTCTATTTTAATCCTAAAGGAACTAGAAAAAAGCTAACCAAAATACAACACCTATTACAGCCCCTTAATACACAAACAGCTATGAAACTAAGCCTAACACCCACCAGCTTTTTACAGCCAGCATGCAACATGAAAAAGTAGGTGTAGAAAGTCACACACATCATACTAATATAACAAACAAGTATTTTACAGCAGCTATATACAAAAACAGTTATGAAATGCAAAATCCAAATTTGATTATTTTTATTTATGCACAAACTCAATAAAACATGCATTAATTTCCACATGAACATGCATTTTAACATGGATCAACATACCTAAATGGAAGAACATGAACATTTTTTAGGATTATTCAAGAATGCATCATATGTGGATTATGCAACAAGTATGCAAAATGTGGCACATGAACATGGCATATGAACATGATGATTATTGATTATGAACATACAACATGATAGCTCAACAAACATGCTAAACTCAATGCAAAATTCAGAAGTGAATTGATATGGATGATGTGATCAAGTATGCAACAAAATGAAATCAAATACACATACATACATGATTATGCAAAATGCAACATACATTGATATAATGAAATGCACAATGATTTAATGCAATGCCAACATGTAAAAACAGAATGCAACATGATTATTATATGCCAAATTATGCACAAACATAGCAACAAAATGCAAGAACTTAAGCTATGCACAAAGAACACAAAAACGCATATCACGCAACATGAACGGAATCGTGTCGAAACGACTCGAAACGGGGGAATGAGCTACTGGAAATGGATCCAAAAATTCCCTAAAATCACTACCTAAACATGCATGAACATTAGAGGCACTAGGAAGCAAGATTGAGCAAGAAAATAGGCTAAAAATCCAAAAATGGACAGCGTTAACCGGTTAACCATATAGGTTAACCCGTTAACGGGCCTAAAAATACAGCATTCTGGCCAAAAACGCATGCGTTAACCGGTTAACCATATGCGTTAACCGGTTAACACTGAACGAAAAGTGAAAAATGCTTTTGAAAAAAGTGCTTTTGGCCACAATCTTCCTTCTAAACAATCCTAACCCCCACTTAATCATGCTAACACAAATTTCTACTCAATTGGAGCTTATTTACACATGGTAGAACCTATATCTATTAACACCTTAAATCCAAATTCAACCAAAATTACAAATCACAAGCAAACATAATCGAAACGGAATTGATTTTAAACAAAGCAAAAAGCACTTAAAGAATGCCGAAAGTGGCGAGATGAAGAGAATAACTTAAAGAAGAAGTGATTAAGATCACCAACCTACGAAGCGGAGGAGTGCTTCGGTAATTGTTGCAATAATCGGAGCTTGAATCGAAGAGAAAACCGAAAACCGAGAAACCGCAAAATAAATGCGTTCTTGATGCTTGAATCTTTACACACTTCCGATAAGCCGAAATCTTCAACAAAATCACTAGCTTCTTCTTCTACGATCCACAATTAATGGAGGTTGGAGGCTTAAGCTTCAAGATCTTCAAGTTTCAATGTGAAACTTGAAGAGCTTATTCAAAGAAGCTTTGGTGAAAGGAGGGAAAATGGAGGAAAAGTGAGAGAGAAAAAGTGATTATGGAAGAAGTGAAAAATTTGGAATTGTCGGAACCCCTCTCAAGGAAGTGATTAATGGTTATATAGAGATTAGGCTAGGAGCTAGGTTTGGGTTTGGGGCCCAAAAATTAGGTTTGGGATCCAAAATTAGGTTTGGAAGTTAGTTAGGGTTAGGGTTGGAAAAGGGAATATTCCTTGGAATATTCCTTGGAATATTCCTTGGAACACTCTAGAAGATGGTGGAAGGTGGTGGAAGTTTCCAAGGGAAATGGAGTGGAATTGAAGTGGAAAAATGAGGCGGAAAGAATGAAAGGAAGTGTGGAAAGAAAGTGGAAGGAAAGGTGGAGGGAAATGCAAAACCAACTACTTTTCAAATGATTTTTCTTTGGTTTTTTTATGATTCCTCCATCATTTCTTGACCAAGTTTGAACCATAGGATCATTGTAACCCTAATTTCACGATCTCGATCTTAAAAGTCCGGAGTCGACCCTTTTTACCTAGCCCGATTGCCTTTTCTCCAATTCCTCGATTTTCCGTCGTCCGGCCAGTCGAACCCCTTCCAAAATGAATTTGTGGACAAGATTTGAACCCTAGGCACTTGACATCATATATAAGTCAAAGAAATCCACTTCGACTCAAAAATTTATGTAGAAGCCCTGTAGAAATGAAACCCTAATTCGGCTCTTTTCCCTCAAGAAGTATTGCACTGCTTGCCTCCTTCAATCAAACCAAAACTTTCCATGACTTGTGGCTTCAAGTGAAGACTTGTGGGACATTGTGAACCCTTTGCACAAGGTTGAGAAGCTTTGTGGCCCTTCGGTAGCCTCTTCATAACTTTCGGTTGCTCCGATCATTGATCACATACCCACGCCTCGGCTATGCTATATATGATGCAATGTTTTTGGTTATTTTATGAATCCATATATGCAAAATGCTATGCAAAATGTTGAGGAAATGAGAGGGCAAATTTTGAGGTATTACACTTACTAGGATTGAAAAAGCTAAAGAGAAATTTTGGAAGAAAACTGGCATTTATGACTTAATTCAATTGTCGAAAGAGGGTCCCCGTTATTGCCAAAACATGCTGTTAGCCTCCTTATATTTTTGGGATAGCACTTATAATACTTTCCACTTACCCTGTGGAATGGTGACTCCCACCCTATTCGACATAGCAGCCATAACTGGCCTTAGTCCTTTAGGGGAAATATTTAACCCTGAACACTTGAACAAGGATCCCATAGGCTTCGACACAAAGCATGCTGGGTACTCTGTCTTCATAGCCCATCACCAAGGTGAAAACAATGAAGAAGTCTCTGACACAGAGCACATTGCCTTCCTTAGCCTGTGGTTGTCTAAATTTGTATTCTGTACTAGGTCTCTCCAGGTAGCCAGAAGTTTTATCATTATGGCTAATCAGCTTCATAATGGAGTTGCATTCTGCCTGAGTGAACTTCTTCTGGCAAACCTCTATGAATCCTTAAGTGAGGGTGTAAGCAACCTCAAAACCCTTAAGGACAAAGGTAACCTTAGTCTTACAGGCCCTTTTTGGCTCCTACAATTATGGCTGAATGCCACTTTTGAAAACTTCATCCCCATCAAAATGCCAGTCATCGAAGATGCAGTAAAAGAAAGGCGTGTCGAATGGCCTAGGCTGGTTCAACTGACCCCTACAGATGATAATACAAGCCTTCAACAAGCATTCACTGGCTACATCATGATGTTCGCCAAACGCTACAAATTTTCTCCTTCAATGGCACCATTCGCCAACAGACAAGTAGGCCCAAGATGGTTTACCAGAAGACTCCCAGTGGAAAATCAGAAGGATGAAGACTCCTATATCTCCATTTGGGAAGCTTTTCTCATGCCCAGGCACTTTTTCTCCCATCATAGCCTTAACAACACAAAGGTATCCCTCATTGTGTACCAACCCAATCTGGTAGCTAGGCAGTTTGGATTAATCCAAACGAAGACGAAGCCTATCTACCACAAGAAAGGTGCTATCATTTTCTACAACTCATTTCACCATTTCGACAAAAGTTTAGAGTTGTACAACAAATTTTTCGACCCAACTTTGGAGGTCTATCCCACCATTTTTCTACCAAACTTCCTCTGTACTGAAGAATTCGACGTCTGGTGGAAGGAATATTACATCAACAGATTTTTCGACGTAGCAACCTTCACTACTCTTCTGACAAATGCTTTTACCTTTGTGCAGGACAAGAAGAAAAAAGGTACGGATCAGCATATCAAAGAAGTTCAAAAGTTTCAAAAATATTTTGAAACTATTTACAGGCCTGATGATCTTCGTCGAACCATAGCTGAAGCAGCAGTATCTTTAAAATACAAACTCACAGAGAAATTAAATAAGTTGTGGTTTCCTTCATCTCTTCCACCACATGCACACTATGACTATGCATTCACCACTTTTCCCCCAAAATTCCCTCCACTACCTTCTGCAGAATTTGGGGTGGCCTTGTGTCCTCCATTTCCAGATTGGTTTGTGTGTGGATCTGATTTAAAACTGCTCCGTGAAAGAAACAAAAAACCTGCCGAACGCGTGGTTGCGACGAAGTATCATCTGCACAACTTCACTGGGCACCTTCACATTGGGATAAAACACGTTACTGTGGACGAACCCATTCTTGAAGGTGTCGAAGAAATTACATTCTTCTTTTTTGCTTCTAACTTCTTTTATTATTGCATCAATGTTCATGCAACTTTTCTTTTTCAGCTGTTAGAATTGTCAGGAAGACTACTGGCGAAGGAACTTCTTCCAAAACAGTCGAAAAATCCCCCTCAACTACCAAGAAGGTTTCGTCAAAATAGAGCATCCCTCTTTATTTGCGTACTTCACATTTCTTATACTGAACACTTCCCCTTCTTTTTTTTTTTTTTTTTTTACATTGTAGGTAACTCGTACCCCAGCAAAGAAGAGGAAACCAGAAGAAAAGGAGGCAAGCGTCGAAGAATCTGAGGACGAATCCCCTGAACCCCAGCCTTTGAAAAGAAACAAAGGTCTAAGAATTAAAACAGTAGCCTCTCAAAGATCTATAGTCCAAAGACGAACTCCACCTGCCAGTCCAGTCGCCCAGGTTCCCACAAGGAGTGAAAGAAGTGGAGACTCAAGTGCACACACTGAAATCCCTCAGGTAAACACTTCGACAAACAATATTCTCACATCTTGACTGCATGTATCTATCTTATAACTTTCTTTCATGTTTTCTGTAGGTTGTCATTGATGTCGAAGAGACTTCTACAATCCAAGAAGAGCATGCCCCTTCTAATTCTGAAAGGACTCTGGCTGAAAGGCTTCAAGATGATGCCACTCCAGATACAGGTGTCCATGGACCTCAAACCTTGGATGAATTCAACCTCAGTGATTCTGAGTCTTCTGGCAACAACTCTCCTTTTCGACCAGACCTCACTGCAGAAAAAATAATTTCAGATCAAGATGCACCACTTCCACCACCAGCTACTATACCAGAAACTGACGAAGATGCCATTGCTCAGGATGCACAAGCTCCAGATCCAACTGACGTCAACATAGTTGACCAAGAAAATGTCGAAGAAGAGGTCACTCTGTCGAATCAGCCAGGAGTCAACTTGAGCATTGGAGGAACTTCTCAAAACATTCCTTCCTCATCAAAAGCTCCTGTCGAAACCTCTTTGGGTACTGATTCGACAAGTTTATCACATGAAGAGATTGAGAGCTTAAAGGTTAGAAAACCCTTTGAATACTTAAAAGCTTTGCTCGACACCAGGTATAACTTCCAAGATTCCTCTCCCAGTGGTTCGACAGCTTCAGGGGCCACTTCTGACCTTCAACCAATCAATGTCATTATGGATGAGATCAAGACAAGGATCCTTGGAGTTGACCTGTTTGAAGTCTTGGCTGAGAATGCTTCTGCTCAATATGATCTGAAGAAACTCCTGAAAAGTGCCAACTTGCTGGAGGCTTCGACTGAGGAAAGCCGTTTGGTGATGGATTTGATATCTTTAATTGATTCTGTTAGCGCTGATCTGGTTCGACAAAAAGAATTCTCCCAAAAAATCACAGCCAAGTCTGAAGAGAAAGTTTCAGCCTGGAACACAGTGGCCTCTTCGACAGAAAAGATTTCAAAGCTGAATAAGCTTTCTGACGAATACACTAAGGCTGCTGCTGAATGTGAAAGCAATATTCAAGCTTACCAAGCCCAGATTGCTGATCTGCAAAGGAAAATCCTTCAAGAAAAAGAACGCCAGACCTCTCTCAAAAAACCAAATCAGGAAGCAATAGACAGTGAACTCCAGAAGGGGCTACAATATGCAGAAACAGCCCAGCAACTTCACAGGGAGCTTGACGAAATGACTGTCAGCAAGAGTCTTTGTGAGCGTCGAATTCAGCTCCAAAAGAAAAAATTCGACGAACTCAAAGCCACATTCGTTCGACAGTGATTTTGTAATAGGACTTAGGAATTTTATTTGTTTAAGAATATTTTCTTTTAGCACTTTTATATGTAATGCTATTTTACGCCATTTGTTTGGCGAAGACAAGTTTCGTTTGCAATTTTAATTTGTTATGATTTTTATTTCCTGCAGTGTTGGTTTATACTTCTTTAAGTACTTCCCATTTATTTTCATCACTCTTCTATCTCTTTCTATTTCTTCGACTTCGTACGCACCATTGGAAAAAACTCTTAGAATTTTGAAAGGTCCTTCCCATTTAGGGGACCATTTTCCCATCACTCTGTCTTTCTTCTCCATAGGCAAAATCACTTTCCAAACTAAATCATTCACTAAAAAGGCTTTGAAATTTACTTTTTTGTTATAAAACTTTTCAACTCTCTCTTTCTTCCTTCTTATTAATTCCAAAGCATGCAACCTTTCTTCGTCTAAATCAACCAATTCATCCATCATCATACTCCAATAGATTTCAGATGGAATCTCATGATGTCTTTGAATTCGTATTGACTGTAAACAGATTTCGACAGGCAATACTGCATCATGTCCATAGGTTAATTTAAATGGGGTGGAATTAGTTGCTTCCTTAGGAGATGTTCGACAAGCCCAAAGGATTTGATCCAGGGTCTTATGCCAATTTCTGGGTTTTTTACCCACATGTTTCTTTATCAGGTTTATTACTACCTTGTTGGCTGCTTCGACCTGACCATTTGCTTGAGCATAATAAGGTGTCGAAGTCAACAACTTAAAACCTGTCTCTTTTGCAAATGCCTGCATATTTCTACCAGTAAACACAGATCCTTGATCAGTGGTTATAGTCTCTGGTATCCCAAACCTGTACATTATGTGTTTCTGGATGAAGTCTATGACTGCTTCCTGATCTACATTCGTCAAGGGTATAGCCTCAATCCATTTAGTGAAATAGTCTACTCCTACTAAAATGTACTTCTGCCCTTTTGAAGAGGCTGGTCGAATTTCACCAATCAAATCTAAAGCCCAACCTCTGAATGGCCAAGGCTTTATAATAGAATGTAACTCACTTGCTGGCACATGAGGTATGCCTGCATGGATTTGACATTCCTGACAACCCTTTGCAAATTCGACACAATCTTTCAACATGGTTGGCCAATACATCCCTTGTCGAAATAATAGCCATTTCATCTTATGTCCTGCTTGGTGAGCACCACATGCACCACTGTGTACATTCGACAAAGCTATATAAGCTTCAGTCTCTCCTAGGCATTTTAGTAGAACTCCTTCTGCAGTCTTTTTAAACAATTCATTTCCAAAGAGTACATAACTTATAGCTCTGTACTTTATCTTTCTTTCGACTGTCTGATTTGGATTTTGTAAATAATCTTTGATGGGTTTTCTCCAATCTCCAACTTCTAGATCACTTACATTGAAAATCTCAAAGTTTTCTTCATCACTATATCCTAATCTCATTGTCTCCAAATCAGATGGGGACAGTTTGGTGGACAAGACTTTGCCTCTCACTTCGACAACCTTCAACAGATTTTCCTTCGACACTTTATACCCTGAAGCCAACTGAGCCAAGTCATTTGCTTCTTGATTTTCTAATCTGGGAATGTGTCTAAAAACTACCCTGTCGAATCTCTTGAGGAGTCTGTTAGCTATCACAAAGTACATGATTAAATTTTCTTTGACACATTTATACTCTTTCGTCAATTGCTTTATCACCAGCTCAGAGTCACCCATTATTTCGACCTCTGTTGCCCCCAGTTCCAACAAAATTTCAAGTCCAGCAATTAAAGCTTCATATTCTGCCTCATTATTTGAACAGAATCCTTCTATTTTATACTTGAACTTTGTTGGAATTTTATTGGGAGAAATAATTAATACCCCAACACCTGTTCCATTTTTATGACTGGAACCATCAAAATATAACCTCCAAGGCTCTTTTTCGACATAATTTGTCTCATCTCCAAGTATGGAGTGGTCAGCTATAAAGTCAGCAACTACTTGCCCTTTAACAGCTTTTAAAGGCACATATTTTAAAGAATATTCAGTCAAGGCTAAAGCCCATTTTCCAATTCGACTATGCAAAATAGACTTAGACAACATATGTTTTATTACGTCGAAATGAGAAGATATATGTACATCAACGGGTTTTATATAATGCTTCAATTTTATACAAGAGAAATATACACATAAACATAATTTCTCTATTATACTATATCTAGTTTCAGCATCATTTAAGACTCTGCTGAGATAATAAATGGCTCTTTCGACGCCATGTTCATCCTCTTGACAAAGCATACTTCCTAATGTTTTGTCAGATGCTGATATGTAAAGCCTCATGCTTCTTTTTCGACAAGGAGATATTAAAACTGGAGGATTTTCTAGATACTCCTTGATCTTGTCGAAGGCATCTTGCTGCTCTTGCCCCCAAGTGAAACCTTCCTTCTTCAGTCGAAGCAGAGGTGAGAAGGCCTGAGTCTTTCCACTAAGGTTGGAGATGAACCTTCTGAGAAAGTTGATTTTCCCTAGTAGAGACTGCAATTCCTTCTTTGTCGATGGCGCTTTTGCTTCCATTATTGCTTTAGCTTTGTTCTCATTAATTTCAATCCCTTTCTTGTGGACCACAAAGCCTAAAAAGTCCCCAGCCTGCACACCAAAAGCACATTTAAGAGGATTCATTTTCAAACCAAACTTCCTCATCCTTTCAAAGGACTGTCGAAGATGGTTGATATGGTCCAAGCCTGAAGTAGATTTAATCACAATATCATCTATATAAATTTGCATAAATGTTTCGATGAAATCATGAAAAATAGAATTCATGGCCCTTTGGTAAGTAGCTCCAGCATTTTTCAAACCAAAAGGCATGACTACCCACTCATATGTTCCTATTGCTCCTGGACAACGAAAAGCTGTTTTTGGAACGTCTTCTTCAGCAATAAAAATCTGGTTGTAACCAGAATAGCCATCAAGCATACTTAAATACTCATGGCCTGCTGCAGAATCTACTAGCATTTCTGCTACTGGCATAGGATACTCATCCTTAGGGGTGGCTGAGTTTAGATCTCTAAAATCAATACACACCCTTAATGTGCCATTTTTCTTAATCACAGGAACAATATTAGCAATCCATTCGACATACCTTGTTGTACGGATGAATTTGCATTTTAGAAGCCTTTCGACTTCTTCTTTGATCTTCGACAGAATTTCAGGTGCAAAGCGTCTGGGGGTCTGCTTTATTGGCTTCTTCCCTTCCAGTATGGGCAACTTCAATTCCACCAAACTTCTGTCTAAACCAGGCATTTCGTCATAATCCCAGGCGAAACAATCTTTAAACTCATTCAGCAGTTGGATTATTTCGACTCTGAGTTGAGGATTCAACTTGGCACTGATGTAAGTGGGCCTTCTCTCTGCCCCCAGTCCCAGATTAATCTCCTCTAAAGGATCCTGTGCCACCATTTTCATATTGGTTGAGGTTGGATCCTTTTCGAACCCCAAAGGTTCGTCATCATAAATGGCATCAAGTCTTTGACTCTGCCATTCGCCATTTGAGTCTTCTTCAAAACTCTGATTTGCATGTTGTTCCTCAATATTTTCTTGAGGATGTTGTTCTTCGACAACTTGAGTGCTGGCTTTGACAGCCATATTTCTACCTTCAGCCTCAAGGGCCGTTCTGAGTTGTTTTTCGGCTATATAAGCCGAAATCCTTTCTAATGCTGAAACTTCAGTCATTTTCACTGAATTCACTCCCCCATCCAGTTGGGTTGACATGGGCAGTTCCCCAAGTGTAATTTGTCTCCCCAATTATTTCTTTATCCCACTGGAAACCATGCGTAGGATGGAGGTACATGGAACAGTAAGCATTGTCGGAAGCTGTTAAGTCGAAAGCAGCAGGATTGCATGGTGCTATGTGGGCTAGATTTTTGTCGAAGTTACGTCCAGTGACATTGTTCACATCAGCTGTGAAGTAACTCTGATCTGCTTCTATGTTTTCGACAATCCCATCTGGCCTCCAGATTGCTATCCTTTGATGCATAGAGGATGGTACAGCCCCAATCCCATGGATCCATTCTCTTCCCAACAGTAAGTTGTAATTTGCCTTTGATGCTATCACCACAAACATGGTAGGCCTGGTGATGGATCCTACAGTCAAGTTTAGTTGTATTACTCCCAGTGTTATTCCTATTTTACCTTCATAGTTGGACAACACCATATTGTGAGGCTTAGTGTCGGAGTCATCTTTTCCAATCCTCTTTATCATGTAATGAGGAATTAAATTTACAGCTGCTCCACCATCTATCAGAATTTTGTTGACACCCACACCTTCTAACTTTCCTTTTATGAAGAGAGGCTTTAAGTGAGCCTTCATCGCTGTAGATGTTTAAGAATTGGCAGAATTTTTGACCAAACAAGAAATGTTAAATTCAGTTCAGAATGTCCTATCAGATGTTGGGACATTATCAAACAGAGTATGTGAACTTATTTCAGGATGTCCTACCAGATGTTGGGACATTGTGTAAATAACTTAAGTTCAGTTTTTCAGGATGTCCCAACAGATGTTGAGACATCTCAGACCTGCTACCAGAATTAATTATTGATTAACAGATCAGAGATATTTAAGGAGAATTATCTGGAATTAATTAATGATGGATAAAAACAGAACAAGGCGCAACTGTAGGGAGTTTTATATTGAAGTTTCAGTTTAAAACAGAAGACCTAATGCACCTAGAATATAGGAGGTAACAAACCCTAAATTCAAGGTGACAGCTGCTGCGCATTAGGGCTGGATCACTCTACAGAAAGCCCAAAATTCAGATACCTATTTAATCAACAGAAACTCATAGAATTGAGTACGAATTTCAGAAGACCAAATAGGGTGTCTAGTGTTTTTAATAGCAGGTTGTTTTATGTACCACTTTATAAGCTTTTAAGCAAAAGTGCATTTTTGACTTGATTGAAACTGTGAAGTAAGATCAAGCTGTATTGTTTGAAGGATGTCTTCAATTTCTGTAAACTTGTAAACTTGATCACTGTGTGATTGAGGGGGAGTGAGTAGGGTACTCTTATCTAAGTGTGTCTTAGGTAGAAATTGCATTGGGTAAGTATTAAGTGATAGATTAAACAGGGTGGTTTAAGTCTAGAATTAATATTACTAATAGTGGATTTCCTCCTGGCTTGGTAGCCTCCAGATGTAGGTGTGGTTATACACTGAACTGGGTTAACAAACTTCTGTGTTGTTTACTTTTCTTGCTGTTTAAGTTTTGGTTAAATTTGTCAAATGTCCTATTAAGTGTTGGGACATCTCTTAGGACATCTCATACCTGATCACAGAATTTCAATTGGCATCAGAGCGGGCACCCTGCCTGTTTATACTGGGTGAGATCTAGGGAATACAAATTCTGTAACATGGACAGAGATTTAGGGTCAGTAAATAGACCACCTATACTGGATGGATCTAATTATGACTACTGGAAGCCAAGAATGATTGCATTCTTAAGGTCACTTGACAACAGGGCATGGAGAGCAGTCAATGTTGGATGGGATCATCCTGTCCAAGACACCAAAGATGGATCAAAAGTGCTGAAACCTGAAGAAGAATGGAGTAAGGAGGAAGAAGACTCGGCACTAGGCAACTCAAAAGCCTTAAATGCTTTATTCAATGGCATTGATAGGAACATTTTCAGACTTGTGCATCATTGTGAGCTGGCCAAAGATGTTTGGGATACTCTCAAAACAACTCATGAAGGAACATCAAAAGTAAAAATGTCAAGACTTCAACTTCTCACCACCAAGTTTGAAAACTTGAGGATGAAGGAAGATGAATCAATTCATGAGTTCTATATGAACATCTTGGATATTGCCAATACTTCTGGAGCTTTGGGAGAAAAGATGACTGATGAAAAGCTTGTAAGGAAGATTCTCAGATCTTTGCCAAAAAGATTTGACATGAAAGTCACTGCAATAGAAGAAGCTCAAGACATATGCTCCATGAAAGTTGAAGAACTCATTGGCTCCCTTCAAACTTTTGAGATGGGAATGAATGACACAAATGTCAAAAAGAACAAAAGCATAGCCTTGGTGTCAAATACAGATGAAGAAGAAGATGATGAATCAGCAAATGATAAAAGCTTATCAGAAAACCTTGCCTTGCTTGGAAGACAATTCAAACAGATTCTCAGAGGAATGGAAGGCAAATCCAAACCTAGTGGAAGAAACACAAACTCTGAGAACAGAAGACCTTATGATGCTAACAAAAGATTAAAGTATGCTGAAAAGACCAGTCAAGATAAAGGAGTCAAATGCCATGAATGTGAAGGATATGGACACATCAAGATTGAATGTCCTACCTACTTAAAGAGGCAAAAGAAAGGACTCTCTGTGACCTGGTCTGATGAAGACTCAGGAGATTCAGAAGAAGAATCAGCTAAGCATATTACTGCTTTAGCTGGACAGTGTGAATATGATAGTGATTCCAGTTGTGGAGAACTTACTTATGAAGAACTTGAGCAAGCATTCAAAGATCTATACAAAAGAAGCTCTGAAATATGCAGTGAAGTTATAAAGCTAAAGAAGCAGAATGAGGCATTAGAAGATGACAAAGCAAATGATCAGGAGATCATTGACACCTTAAAAAGTGAAGTAAGCCTTCTCAACTCTAAGTTGGAACATATGTCCAAATCTGTTAGAATGTTGAACAGCAGCTCAAACACACTGGATGTTATTCTCAGCAATAATAAACATTCAGGGGACAAAAGTGGACTGGGATATAACAGAGATGAAGCCAGCTCTAGCAAAACTACTTCAAAAACTACACAGTCAAACAAGATGTCCCAACAGATGCTCCAACATCAGAACACAAAGACAAACATAATGTTCCAACAGATGTCTCAACATTCTGGAAAGAACAAAATGAAGAAGAAGTATCAAAGATGGAGATGCCATCACTGTGGAAGATTTGGGCATATCAAACCTCACTGTTATAAGCTACATGGATATCCAAATCAGATGTATCAGCAACCTTCCAAGCAGAAAGTAGAAGGTACCAAGAAAGTGCTGCATAGACATCAAAGAAATGAGCAACCTCCTAAGCAGAAGACAGAGGTCATCAAGAAGGTTTGGAGACCAAAAGCTGACATTCAGACTGATCAAAGCCACATACCCAAGAACCAGACCAACAATCAAGCTTGGAGATCAGCTGAACAACACACAGGGCAGAGGCATCAAAAGAAATCTCAACTTATCTGGTCAAAGAAAAGTACTGCATACATAGCACATACATCTCTGAGAGTATCAGCTAAAGAAGACTGGTACTTTGACAGTGGATGCTCAAGACACATGACTGGATTGAAGAATTTGCTAGTAAACTTAAAATCACATTCATCCAGGTATGTTACCTTTGGAGATGGAGCTAAAGGAGAAATCAAGGGAGTTGGAACCTTGGATTGTCAAGATGTTCCAAGACTAGATGATGTGCTGCTAGTTAAAGGTTTAACTGCTAACCTGATCAGCATAAGTCAACTATGTGATCAAGGATACAGTGTAAACTTTACCAAATCTGAATGTATAGTGACTAACAAAGAATAAGAGGTTGTCATGAAAGGAGCCAGATCTAAAGACAACTGTTACATGTGGGAATCCCAAAATCTCAGTCTCACTTCAACCTGCTCTCTAGCTAAAGAAGAAGAAGTGAAACTGTGGCATCAAAGACTAGGTCATCTTCATTTCAGAGGCATAAAGAAGATCATATCTATGGATGTTGTAAGAGGTATTCCTAAACTGAAGATTGATGATGGCAAAATATGTGGTGAATGTCAAATAGGCAAGCAAACCAAGATGTCCCATCCAAAGCTCCAACATCTGACAACTTCCAAAGTTTTGGAACTTCTACATATGGATCTTATGGGACCTATGCAGGTTGAAAGTCTTGGTGGTAAGAGGTATGCCTATGTTGTGGTTGATGATTTTTCAAGATATACATGGATAAACTTCATCAAAGAAAAGTCAGATGTATTTGATGTATTCAAAGAATTATGTCAAAGATTGCAAAGGGAAAAATCCAGCTGTGTGATCAGAATAAGAAGTGATCATGGAAAAGAATTTGAGAATCAAAAGTTCTTAGATTTCTGCTCTTCAGAAGGAATCAATCATGAGTATTCTTCACCTATCACTCCTCAACAGAATGGGATTGTTGAAAGGAAGAATAGAACCATTCAAGAATCAGCAAGAGCTATGATCCATGCTAAAAAGTTACCTCTATACTTTTGGGCTGAAGCTATGAACACTGCCTGTTACATCCATAACAGAGTTACTTTAAGGAAAGGAACTTTGTCCACAATATATGAAGTCTGGAAGGGCAGAAAACCCACAGTTAAGTACTTCCATGTTTTTGGAAGTATCTGTTATATTCTGGCAGATAGGGAGCAAAGAAGAAAAATGGATCCTAAAAGTGATGAAGGGATTTTCCTTGGATACTCCATAAACAGCAGAGCATATAGAGTATTTAATTCTAGATCCAAGGTTATCATGGAATCCATAAATGTGATCATTGATGATGCTCCTACAGATGTCCCAGAAGATGTTGGAACATCTGCTGATATCAAGATTGAAGCTGAAGAAAAGAATGATCAATATAACTTCACTCAAACTGATACAAGGTCAGAAGATTCAAGCAAACCTCCCTCCATCAGAATACAGAAGGATCATCCCAAAGATTTAATAATTGGTGATCCCAACAGAGGTGTAAGCACTAGATCAAGAGAAGTGATTTCAGGTTCTTGTTTTGTTTCCAAAATAGAACCTAAAAATGTCAAGGAAGCTCTCACTGATGAATACTGGATTTGTGCTATGCAAGAGGAATTAGGTCAATTCACAAGGAATGAAGTGTGGAATCTTGTACCTAGACCTGATGACATAAATGTGATTGGTACAAAATGGGTGTATAAGAACAAGTCAAATGAACAAGGAATTGTTACAAAGAACAAAGCTAGACTTGTGGCTCAAGGATACACTCAAATTGAAGGGGTAGACTTTGATGAAACCTTTGCACCAGTAGCAAGGCTTGAATCAATAAGACTACTGTTGGGAATTGCTTGTATCTTAAAGTTCAAGCTATTTCAAATGGATGTGAAAAGTACCTTTCTTAATGGTTATCTTAATGAAGAGGTATATGTAGAACAGCCTAAAGGATTTGTTGATCCAAGCTGTCCAAATCATGTATACAAATTAAAGAAAGCACTTTATGGTCTGAAGCAAGCTCCAAGGGCATGGTATGAAAGACTGACCACATTTCTTATCAAGCAAGGATACAGAAAAGGTGGGATTGATAAAACCCTGTTTGTTAAAGATGAAGAAGGAAATGTCATGATTGCACAAATATATGTTGATGACATTGTGTTTGGTGGAATGTCTGATAGGATGGTCAAACATTTTGTCAAGCAGATGGAATCTGAATTTGAAATGAGCCTAGTAGGAGAGTTAACCTACTTTCTTGGTCTGCAAGTAAAGCAAATGGAAGACTCAATGTTCATCTCACAAAGCAAGTATTCCAAGAACATAGTCAAGAAATTTGGAATGGAAAATGCTGCTCACAAGAGAACTCCTGCCCCCACACATTTAAAGCTTACTAAAGATGAAAAGGGTGAGAATGTAGATCAAAGCTTATACAGGAGCATGATTGGAAGCTTGTTATACTTGACTGCTAGCAGACCAGACATTGCATTTGCAGTAGGAGTTTGTGCAAGATATCAAGCTGATCCAAAAGTCAGTCATCTCAATCAAGTCAAGAGAATCCTTAAATATGTTAATGGTACTTGTGACTATGGCATAATGTATTTTCATGGGTGCAAACCAATTCTCACTGGCTTCTGTGATGCTGATTGGGCAGGAAGTGCTGATGACAGAAAAAGCACTTCAGGAGGATGCTTCTTTCTAGGAAACAATCTGATTTCTTGGTTCAGTAAGAAACAGAATTGTGTATCCTTATCTACAGCTGAAGCTGAGTATATAGCAGCAGGTAGCAGTTGTTCTCAGTTGGTTTGGATGAAGCAGATGCTCACTGAGTACAATGTCCCACAGGATGTCATGACATTGTACTGTGACAACTTAAGTTCAATCAACATATCTAAGAATCCTATCCAACACAGCAGGACTAAGCATATTGATATCAGACATCACTTCATCAGAGATCTTGTAGAAGAAAAGGTGATTTCATTGGAGCATGTAGCTACAAATCTGCAGTTAGCTGATATCTTTACCAAAGCATTGGATGCTACACAATTTGAGAACTTAAGGGGCAAACTTGGAATCTGTTTATGTGATATCTAGCAGTTAATGAGATGTGCCAACATGTCATATGACATTGTTTGGCATAAGGTCCAGATGGCAAAACTAATCTGGACAAGATCCTTGGGAATTCCAGCTCTAATCATTTGCACTGTAACGGCTACTTATTTAGTAACTGCTTATAATCAGCTATCAAGATTCCCATCTTACTATCACAAGCGACTCACATTAACTAGCTATTCTCCAGAAATTAAAAACCCTAAAGGTTTCTATCCATCTTCCTCAACAATGTCTCAAAACCCTAACTCAACTGAAGAAGTTCTCAATCAAGAAGACGTAGTTCATGCCACTCCCATTTCTGTAGTACCAATGCAATCAACCCCATTGGACGAACTCAGGGGAAGCGTTTCTCACACTAAAAAGGCAAGAACTCCAAAGAGAGGTAAAGATCAAGTCAGAAGCAAAGCTAAAGGCACTCCCTCTCCAGCTAACATGCCTCCTAAATCTTCACAATATGTGGATGATTCAATCAAGGAGATTGTCTCTCAAATTCTGTTTGAACAAAGAAAGGTGAGTGGGATCTCTGTTCCTCTGAAAACCATGCCTGCATCTCAAGAAGAACAAGCTCAAGCTGCAGAAGAACAAGATGTCCCAACAGATGTTGGAACATCTGAAGATAAGAGAAAGAACTCATCTGATGTTGAGTTGGAACAAACTGAGGACTAGAATAAGACCTCAAATGAAAATGATGAAGAAATCTCTGAGGATCAGACCAAAGTCTCAAATGAAGGTCAAATCCCTGCTGATCAACAAGCTGAAGAAGAGACTGCTCAATCTCATCCAGTGGTGAACCTGGAGCAGGAATCTGATGCAGAGATCATAGCCTCTGTTAAACCCAGCATAGCCAAAAGGCTAAGGTCCAGGAAAGGCAAGATGCAAGCTGAAGCAGCAATCCCTGAGAAGAAGAAGGCTAGTCCAAAGAAAGGCAAGGCTAAAGCTACCTTTGGTCCAACAAAACCATGGAGCAAAGTCCAATCCCAGAAGAGAAAAGCTGCCACACCATCAGATTCAGATGTTGGATCAGATGTCCCAACATCTCCTCCCAAGAAGAGACCAGCATCATCCAGAGCTTCAACTGCTGTTCCAGAAGCTCCCTTGGACAACATTTCATTCCATCATGTCTCCAGTGTCAACAGATGGAAATATGTGTACCAAAGAAGGGTTGCTCTAGAAAGAGAACTGAGCAGCAATGCACTTGAGTGCACAGAACTGATTGACCTCATCTCTGCTGCAGGACTTTTCAAAACAGTCTCAGACCTCTCTCCCTGCTATGAACTTCTTGTCAAAGAGTTCATTGTGAATCTTCAGGAGGATTGCTCAAATGGTAAGTCCTCTGAGTTTAGAAAAGTTTTTGTTAGAGGTAAATGTGTCCAGTTTTCTCCTCAAATCATCAATGAGTATCTAGGAAGAGAAACAGATGGACCCAATGAGCTAGGTAAGACAGATAATCAAGTCTGTAAAGTGATCACTGCAGACCAAGTCAAGGCATGGCCTGTGAAGGGTAAGCTCTCAGTGAGCATGCTTACCAGAAAGTATGCCATGCTGAACAGGATTGGAACTGCTAACTGGGTGCCTACCAATCACACTTCTTCCATCTCAACTAGTTTGGCCAGATTCATCTATGCTGTGGGAACTCAAACCAAGATGGATTATGGAGCTTATATTTTTGATCAGACTATGAAGCATGCCATCTCTTCTGCAACAAAGCTACCAATAGCTTTTCCATCATTGTTGTGTGGGATTGTTCTAAGTCAATACCCTGGAATTTTAACTGAGAAAGACACAATCTGCAAGAGAGAAAGCCCCCTGGCTTTTCACTACAAGTTATTCCTCAGTCATCATGCAGCAGATGTTGAAGCACCTTCTGGGACATCTGCAGGTCCTTCAACTGTTAAGAATCCAATCTCCAAGAAGGCTTTAATTGCTGAACTCAAAAGCACCTGCAAAGAGCTTGAAGCTAGAAAGCAGAAGCTTGAGGAAATCATTCAAAGGTTGGAGAGTGAAGAAGACCAGAAAGCTGCCTCTGATAAAGAAAGTGAAGCTGATGAAGATAGTGGAGCTGATGAAGAAACAGAAGCTGAGGAAGAAACTGAGAGTGATGAATCTGAGTGATCAATGTATGTGAGACAAATGTAATGACAGCAATGTATTTCTTTGGCCCCTAATTTTGTGTCTACCAAGGGGGAGAACAACATCAAATCAAATTGTAATTGCTGTTTAAGTATGAATGAAAAAATCTGTTTGTTTGCTTCTGAACTGAATAGTGTTTTTCTGTTGCAACAAGATTGGACACATATATGTTTGAGGGGGAGTAATCTCAAATAAGAACCAACAGAAAAGTAATGATATACTCTGATAAAAAGAACTTCTGCTGCACTCTGAAAACCAGAAAAGATGTTAGCCAAAAATTAGCCAAAGGGGGAGTTTGTAGATGTTTAAGAATTGGCAGAATTTTTGACCAAACAAGAAATGTTAAATTCAGTTCAGAATGTCCTATCAGATGTTGGGACATTATCAAACAGAGTATGTGAACTTATTTCAGGATGTCCTACCAGATGTTGGGACATTGTGTAAATAACTTAAGTTCAGTTTTTCAGGATGTCCCAACAGATGTTGAGACATCTCAGACCTGCTACCAGAATTAATTATTGATTAACAGATCAGAGATATTTAAGGAGAATTATCTGGAATTAATTAATGATGGATAAAAACAGAACAAGGCGCAACTGTAGGGAGTTTTATATTGAAGTTTCAGTTTAAAACAGAAGACCTAATGCACCTAGAATATAGGAGGTAACAAACCCTAAATTCAAGGTGACAGCTGTTGCGCATTAGGGCTGGATCACTCTACAGAAAGCCCAAAATTCAGATACCTATTTAATCAACAGAAACTCATAGAATTGAGTACGAATTTCAGAAGACCAAATAGGGTGTCTAGTGTTTTTAATAGCAGGTTGTTTTATGTACCACTTTATAAGCTTTTAAGCAAAAGTGCATTTGTGACTTGATTGAAACTGTGAAGTAAGATCAAGCTGTATTGTTTGAAGGATGTCTTCAATTTCTGTAAACTTGTAAACTTGATCACTGTGTGATTGAGGGGGAGTGAGTAGGGTACTCTTATCTAAGTGTGTCTTAGGTAGAAATTGCATTGGGTAAGTATTAAGTGATAGATTAAACAGGGTGGTTTAAGTCTAGAATTAATATTACTAATAGTGGATTTCCTCCTGGCTTGGTAGCCTCCAGATGTAGGTGTGGTTATACACTGAACTGGGTTAACAAACTTCTGTGTTGTTTACTTTTCTTGCTGTTTAAGTTTTGGTTAAATTTGTCATATGTCCTATTAAGTGTTGGGACATCTCTTAGGACATCTCATACCTGATCACAGAATTTCAATCGCATCATCTGGCCTTTCGAAAAAGGCATCTTGCTCTTCGACACAGCCATTGTTCATTATGTAGTAGCATACAGGCTTCAAACCTATGCTGTCGTCTGCCATGTCATCCTCTTCATCTTCGACTTCCATTATCCTGTCATAGTCTCTGGGCAGCACAGAAACCACATTGCAAGTTACGTCGAAAGAGGCATCTGATTCTGAACTAAATTCATCTGTGACTTCTTCGTCCACTGGCATCCTGTTGTTTGTTTTCTGCATTTCTGTGGTGTCACTAGATCCATTCTTCTGAGGGGTTTCTTTTTCTGCCAGAGGTATCCCCTTGTTTGTGATCTGCACACATTTGCTTGATTCAGCCTCCTTTTGCCCAACCTTTTTGTGTTCTACAGTTTCCTTTCCAATTTTCTTCTGCCTTTGGAATCTTCTCCATTGGGATCTGGACATAGGATTCTTCCCTTTGTAGTTTTCAGAGACGTATTTTGGCTTTGCCTCCTTTTTAACTTCCAATGAGGGACCCCTGTTCACTTCAAAACTCTTCCATCTCTTCTGACCTTGGGCACCCCTTATAGGTTGAACCCATTTGTCATTATTGGGTCTGTTGGATGGTTTATAGGTGTTGAAACGTCTTTCTCCCACCCCTTGACTGTGATACTTCCCTCTTCTTGGGTCAAATTTTTCATTTCTGGTTGGTGGGACTGTTCCCCAATTTCTTTTCCTCTGGGTCTTTTCTGCTGCTTCTAAGTCATCAGCTGCTTTCTTGTCGAATACAGCACTGCATCTTGGGCAAAGCATGAATTCTGCATTTTTCCTTTGACACCTCTGGATGAATTCGACAAGACTCTCGTTCTCTTCTGGGTAAACCAACTTCTGATGCTTTTCTTGATGTTTCTTTCCCTTGTTGGTGTCTGGTCCTCCCTTTTGAGTGATTTCCACCATATGAATCCCAGCACTCTGTTCAGTTGTAATTTTCAATCTGTTCATTTTTTCGACTAGCATGATTTCCTCTGGGATGTCCTCCTTTGACTGACTCACATTGCCTTTTGGGTGTAAGCCCTTATAGATGTATTTGCAGCAATGTGCAACCCTTTCGACAGGATGTCCTTCAGTTCTGGTGGTACCACTGTTTATTGGTTCGACAGTGAGGGGATTGTCATCAGCCCCTGCTGTTTTGATCTCCTCTTGGTCAGGGCCTTCAGTGGCCTCTGTTTGGACAGTGAGGGTTTTGCTATCCTCCTCTTCGTCATCCTTTTTGAAAGAATCTCCCCATCCTGTGGGTTTGATTTTGTTGATATCTGTTTTGGAGCTTGGTGGTGCTGAATATTTCACCATGAAGTCGAACTTCCCATTTGACTCTCCCAAAGTGTCCCAGATCACCCCTTGCTCAGCATCTCTTTCACAGTTTTCCTTGTCGAAGCTTCTTCCCACTTTGACTGCATTTCTTCCGTCGAAACCTTCAGTAGTTTCAGTGGCATTCTCACTGTCGAAGTCTTCAGAAACTTTGACTTCTTTTGCCTCATCCTGGTCAGCAGAATTATCACCTTCTTCCACCACATTGACATGGGTGTCGAAACCTTCAGCAGCTTCTATCATGGTGAAGTTGGTGTCGAAGCTTTCAGTAACTTCTACCATTTCAAATTTCTCTTCTGCCATGATCTCCATTTCGACCACGTTTACCATTTCTGGTTCAGCATAGTTGGCCTCCACAACCTGCATGGGATTGGAGTCAATCTTCATCTGCTGCTTGCCTTTGTCTCCAAACTTCAGCCTTCCATTTTGGATTGCGTTCTGGACAAGATCCCTGAAAAGGTAACATTGAGAAGTTTTATGACCCAAGAAATTATGGTATTTACAAAAACCTCTCTTTTTCTGTTGGTCTACAGGAGGCTCTTTAGTGCCTGCTGGTTTTATTAACTGACCATCTTTGACTAATAAATCAAATATCTCATCACACTTGGTGATGTCGAATGTATAGGTTCTTTTAGGGAACCTGTCATTCTTTTCCACTTCGACTGGATTTTTTCCATTCGACGGGGCTAAAACTTTACAAGAATATGGAGGGCCTTGTTTTAATTCTGCAAGATCAATCTCTTGCTGGTCGAAAATGACTGGTTCGTTTTCGTCATAATCATCTTCTTGAACTATTCCTACATAGGCCACTCTTTCCTTCTTGTTTTTATTTGATCTAAATTTTTCATTTTTTAGTCTTTCTATTTGCCTCACTCTGTCTGCCAGTTGTGCCATGTCTCTCAAGTATTGGGTATCCAGTTTTTTCCTTATGGAATAATCTAGACCCCCTGCAGCCATTTCGACTAGTTCTTGTTCCGGCACTTGTGTAAAGCATCTGGCTTTTAATAATCTAAACCTATTTAAATAGTCATCTATAGGTTCAGAAAATTTTCTTTTGACACTTGCCAACTCTTTCAAACTTATCTTGGTTTGTCCCATATAAAATTGTTCATGGAACAATCTCTCTAATTGGGTCCAAGTAAAAATTGAAGTTGCAGGAAGTGATGTAAACCAAGTGAAAGCATTTTTCGTCAAAGAACTTGGGAAATATTTCATCCTTAAGCTCTCATTATTAGCAATCTCTCCTGCCTCTATCAAATAACGCGCCACATGTTCTATGGTGGATTCACTAGTATCCCCTGAGAATTTTGTGAATTTGGGGACTTTCCACCTTGGTGGTAACTCTTGTTGTAAGACGAATTCAGACAAAGGGGAAGTATAGCTAGGCCTTTGTAATCCTACGTTTACTCCATTTTGTGCCATTATTCTCTCGACCATGGTGGCAATATTATTTTCGACAGGCATGTTATTGTAACGCATTCTCTGCTGTAATACTTCGTCAGCATTTTGGTTCCTCTGGACTATTATCCTTCTTGGTTCCTGTCGAATAGGCTCTTCTACATTAGGCTGTTCGACTATCACCTCTTGCCCTCTGGGATTTTCATGAGGGTTCCCTAAGGGCCTTTGGTTTATAGTGAGTTCCTCTTCGACAGCCCTATTGGCAGGATTCTGGTTTAATTGCCTTCTTTGTTGTGCTTGCGGGACTCCAAAGAAGTCAGCAATGCGTGCCATCTGTTCTGCCAATATTTGGTTTGTTTGGGTAGTGTTTTGTATTAAGGGATTGAACACGTCTCCCATTTGTTGTGTCAAATCCTGCACCATATCATGATTGCTTTCATCCATCTGTTGACGAATTACTTGTGCAGAATGGTTTGTCAAAGCAGGCATATGGAAACCTGGTGGAATTTGATTCATTCTATTTCCATTTCCACCATATCCTGATCCCTGCAGTGGTGATGACACTTGAACCATAGCATCAGAAAATAATGGTGACGAATTATGTAGGCTTGCCATCATTGAAGTTGGCATTCCATACGATTGTTCCCTCCCAATCAAAGGCTGAGAATAATTCAGATATGGCCTGAATGTATTTCCTCCAGGGGGAGGGGTTCCAAGGGGTCTGGCTTGTCCCATGGTAGAAGAACTAGGCATATTTTGGGATCCTGAACCCGTTGGTATGGAATCTCCCAAAGGAGGCCTAATTTGTTCTAAAACAGGGCCAGACATTGGTATTGTTCCTGATGAAGGGATAGGGTTGGAAACTGGTATTGTTTCGTCAGGAATGTTTGAAGTATTTGGCAAGTTAGCCATGTTTCTTCTTCTTATTCTCTTTGGTCTTTCTACGTCGGTTACGGCTAGTTTACCGCTTCTAAGAATCATACAACGTAGCAAGGAACAAATTGTCTAAGAAGTTCTTTATTAGATAATTTCTAATGCACTCGTCCCACCGGGTGTGCCAATTTGTTCGCGGTGGTTTCTGGCGAACAACCTCTGGTTAACCAATTTCTTCAGAAAATTGGGTTACTTGCAGGACCAACCAAACAAGTCCTGGGACACATGTGCACTGATTCTGTCGAACTGTTCTTAGTGTTTGTGATAAATTTATGGTTTGTTTTGTTAATACTGTCAAAGTGTTAAGAACTTTGATTTTACAAGTGAAGTAAAGTTTAAATTTAAAATGAAATAAAGTTGAAAGTTTTAAACAAAGATAAGAAGAAAATGTCGAAGGCTATAACTTGCAGAAAGCAGTAAATAAAGTTTAAAAATGACATAAACTTGATGAATAAACTGGTAATTTAAATAACTTTTAAAAGAAAGATGGTGTTCAAACGTACATGGTTCCAAATATCAAACTCATTTTTCTCTCACACTGGGTACTTAGAGTATTTACAGGAATTTTGTATCAGTTTTCACACACCTATTCTAAACACAAACTATCCTATTTATACATAAACAAAATAACTGCTTAGAACGGAAAAACTATAACTAAACGACAAGTGTCAGCCTGCATGTAAATTCCTTCTCTGAAACCTCCATGTGTCCAACTGCCAAAGGTTACAACCTTTTGAATTTGAATCTCTTCCTTGGTAACGAAACCTTGTAACTCTTCAAACTGTCGAAACCCTTTTAAAGAAGAAACAAAATTCTTCAGCACTTGCCAAATATTTTCTTTTGTCAAATGTCCTCTTCTGTCGAAATCGTTGAAAGACTATCTTCTATCGAACCGTCGAAAGAGAACTTTCCTCTGCCAAATACTTAGTCACAAATAACTTCCCAACTTTATTCTGCCAGAACAACATTTACCTCTCTGTCGAAGTAATGGGGTTTTAAACCCTGTCAGCAATCCTTGAAACTTCTTCCTTTTATTATCTTTCGACAAAGATAATCTCAAAACCCTTAATTTCAGTCTTGTCGAAATTATGGGTTTACAAGGTGGTGTTCTAAAACAAGGATCCTCAGACTTGGATCAGTTATGAGAAGTGTAAATACTTCTAACCCGGAGGTACAGTGTTTACAATAACCATAAATGTTCCTCCTCTAATTCACCTCAGTTTCTGAAGGTCAATACTAAAGGTCATCCAGACTTAGCAGGCTTCCCAGATAGCCCTAGCACTGCAGGAAATCTGCAATACAGAGTTCTCAAGAAGAAACCCATATCTGAACCGTGTTTCATATTCCCGCACCAGACCGAGATGGAATGGGAAAGAATATGAACCACTCTAGCCTAGGTGTCACTCAGGTCCCAGGTATAGGACCTTAACTCTCAATGGAACACCCACCCACCAAAGCAAAACCAGATCCAGCCAGACAGCATGACAGTATGATATATGTAAAGCAGTAAAGAAAGTTATAAAACAAACTGTACATAAAGCAAAAATAAAACATATACAAACACATATAAGCACATAACACCCCAATAAACACAAATCAATCAAGCGCTAGGAGGAACCCACAAAAAGAACCATAAGCCCTGGTTGTAGTATAAGGTTCCCCAGCAGAGTCGCCAAGCTGTCGCTCCCAAAGATTTGCATCCCGGTACAAGCGCGAACGGTCGGCGAAAGGAACGATGAGAACACACAGCCGTGAACTCACTGGAGATGAATAGAGTCGCCAAGCTAGGCATTTTTATCCCGGAGGAAAGGCAATGCTGCATAGACCTAGAGGAGATGGATAAGACGGTTGCGAACCAGAGAGACTGAGAAAGGGGGTTGGTTACAACCTGGGAAGGTATTAGCACCCAGATTGTCCGCCGTACTCGACGGGATCCACGCTTAAAAGATTTGTGTTTTAAAGGGGTAGTGTCAGTGCAATCTGTGTATAGAAGAGCTGGAAAAGGATGTACAGGTGTCAGTGTAAGAGAAGTGAAGTGTATAAGTGAAGTGTCAGTGTAAGGACAAAGATGAAATGCTCAAGATAATGAGGCTAAAAAGAATAATGCTGGAAGGAGGGGGGAATATACAGAGACTTTTGTTCGATAACTGTTAAGTTATGCCTACGTATCCTCTCGTGCAATGAGGAAGTCAGAACACCGTAGTTCGACCCAAAGAGACTGAAAGATGAATTGACTTGTGAACTGCTTACTTGTCTATGCTCAAGTGTATGACCTGTCTGGCTCAGGTGCAAACTGTCTTGCATTAGACGGAAGAAGCAAGTTCTCGCTTGTGAGTGAATAAGATGAGAAAAGAATCCCGAAGGAGACGATTATTGTTTGTTTTTTGTGTTTTCAGTCTTTTATTGTTTTTTGGATTTTTGTCATAAGTTAATGAGCTTAAGCCTAAACCAATGGATTTAGTAGACTCATCACATCTTCCCTCTGATTAGGGGTAATGAGAATACCTTAAGTGTGAAGTCAGATTCTCACACTTAATCACTTTTGATGCAGGATTAAGATCATTAACCTACTTGTGATTAATTAGATGTTTTTTGTTGTTTTTGTTTAGTGTTAAGTAATGAGGTTAAGCCATAATCAGGGATTTAACAGACTCATTACACCATCCTAATAGAAGGATAACAGATGAGAATGTTTAAGCTGAGGAAAACTCCTCAACTTAATCCATGATTAGGGATTAAACTCATGACAAAACAAGCCTTTATTAAGTGGATTTTATTTAATGATATGGTAATGAAGTGATTTTTAGGGTTTGTAAGGCAACTTGAGGGGGACTTGTCCATTAACACTAGGGTTAGTCCTTCTTAACCAATTAAGGAAGAATTAGAACCCTAATGCAAGGCCCAAGTTACAAGCTTGATGTCTTGATGATTATTAAATGAATTGATTAGAGGAGTTAAACACATTAAGGGTTTAACACTTAGGATTAAAGTTATACACTCCATCCTAAGAGAAGGATGCAGGCATAAGCTTAATCACAAAGCCTTAAAGCCTTTAGGGTTTAGTCCCTGATTATGAGATGAGAAGAGAAGACTCAAAAGAGACACAAAGGTAAAACTAAGTGGGGAGACTAATCAAAACCCTAATCATTGTCATGCTTGGTTGTTCCTAAGGTTTGTGAGGTTTACAAGAGATATCTTCAAAGGAACCACCAGGAAGCAGATGAAAGGATCAAGAGAAGCAAAGCAACTTGCTTCATTCAAGAAGTCAAGTCACTTGAGGAAAGAGAGTGGGAAGAAGAAGAATGAGCAAGCTCAATCTCAAACACATACAAAAATGCAGCATGGATGCAAGAGAGAGATGAGAAGAAAGTTATGAGAAGTGAAGGCAAATTCACTTCTCAAAGTTACTTACCACCTGAAAGGTTAGGAAAGAAATGCAATGTAATGCAAAATGGGATGAGATGACATGATGAGAAACAAAACCAGAAGCATATACATGAGGCTAATGATGTTATGAGATGCTACAAACATGAGGCAGCACATGGAAATGATCATACAAGTTCATGAATGCAAATGAAGCAAGTTAGGAACCATGAACATACATGAAAAGTTATGAAGTGCACATGACATACAACATGGAAAATACATGATGCAATGATCAAACATGCTTTCAATATGTCTTATGATGTCAAATGAATCAAATGGATGCTTGAAATGTCATGGCAAGTCATGTTGTGCAAGGGAAATGCAAGATGGATGCATATGGAAGCCCAAATTAGGGTTTATGATCAATGCAACAAACAAAAACCAAAACCAGAAGCAAACAACATTATAAAAAATTGAAAATGCACTCAAAGGACCCCTAATCCTATACTAACTCACTGCCCAAAGGAGAGGTTTCGACTCCTAACCAAACTCAAGATATGATTTTCTTAAGATTCCTAGGGTTTTAGGGTTCCTAAACAAGAAAATTACCAAACAAATGGAAAATGAAAGATCAAATCATGGCCATTTAATCTCACAAACTACATGCTAAACACAATGCAATGCAAAAAGAATCAATGTCCAACTCTTCATGGATAGGCAGAAATGATTTTTGGAACTTTGGATCAAATTAATGCATAAAAATGATTTTAATTCAATGAAAAATTCTCAAAATGCATCAAGATCAAAAAATAAATTTGGTTTGAAGGTTGGAAAATGTTTCTAAATGTCTTAGGACATTTCATGAATTTTTTGGTGATTTTTAAATACCTAAAAGTATTTTTAATAAATTAATTTTCATTAACCAATTAAAAATAATCTTTTAATTATTTAAAAATACTTTTTTAATGCTAAAAATGAAAATGAAAATATTTTTGTGTTTTAAAAATTATTGAAACTCTTGACAAAAAGTTTCATAATTTTTAAAACAATTTTGCTATTTTAAATAAATTATGGACATTAAATACAAAGAAAATGAAAATAAAAGCAAATAAATGGAAAGTAATCTTATCTGATGGTGGAGATTTGAACTGGGTTTGAAATGTTTGACTGGCGCGCGAATCCAAGGGCTGTGGTTGGTCCTGATTAAATTAACTTAATTATGATTTATTTAATTAATGAAAGGGGATTAGGGCTAACTGAGTGAATCTGGGCCACTCAAGCACGCGGGAAGTCAATGGGGTCAACCAATCCAACGATCTAAATTCAAATGCCATTTAATTACAGAATTAGGGCTAAGCATTTTCAGGTGACCGGAGGGAAGCTCCGGTCATCTTCTCCGGCAACATCCAAACCCTAAATCATGATTCAGGCCTCTAAACATCAAATTAAACACAACCAAATGATCCTCTAACAACCTAGGTCACGAATCTACCTTCAAACATCATTTAAACATCAGGAATCAAGCAAATCGAAAGAAACAAATTTCACAGGTGAAATTTCAGAGTAACAATACAGACTCATTTCTCATCTATTTTCGATTCTAAAAGCATCTCCATGACTAGCAAGACATAAGCAACCAATTTATAACTCAAAATGCAAGCTCTGAGAAAAAATGTTCATAGCCATACCTGAGATGGAGATTCCTATTTCTGGGCTTTCAGAGCTATTCTTTGATGCAAGCTTACTCCACTGACTCCCCTGGTGCTAATGGAAGGCTTGGAATGAGCTTAAACAAGCTGTTTTGAGAGATTCGAATCTGATATATCAGAAAATGAAGTCTGTGTGTGAGTGGTTTCAAGCTCTGTTAATGGTTGGTTCTTGCTCTCTTGAGTGTGCTTGACTTGTTAGTGAAGAAAGTTTTGATGTTTTGTGGCTGTGGAAGGTGATTCGAAGGAAAGAAGCTTTGTGTCAGTTTTTTGGTATGCTCTCTTCTGGCCAGCTTCAAGGCTCAATGCTTTGCTATAACATCTCCAACTTGTGTGGATAGCCTGTGGGGCAGGTCAGTAGGGTGGCTGTTTACTGTGCCAAGAGTATGGGAGCTTTTTGCCAAAAAGTCAAATATGTGTCCTTGAGAGTATGGGCCATGGCAGCAACTGTGTGAGGTCATGTCTGGCTTCAGCTTGGGTTAGGGACAGCCCTTGGATGGCTTGAGAGTAACTGCAACATATGGATCATGAATTGAGAGTGATCTTGCAACTTGACAACTTGTGCTTCCTCATGTTTTTATGCTAAGTACATGAAGCATTCATTGCTGAATTTTGTAGCATAACACTTCTTTTAGTCATGGCAATGTTTAGAAGTCAGCTAGTGGTCACATAACTTCCTAGAAGATGGTTTTGCCAAGAATCCCCTTTTGCACTCTCATGAAAAATGCTTTATGGAACTTTGAAAATCAAGGCAAGCAATGCAAAAATCCTTGGGCCAATTCTGTTTTTGGGGTCATATATGATCATGTGATGAAGCTTTGAAGTCAATTTGAAGTCACTAGAATGCTTGGTACATGAAATTGCAAGTTTTCCTTTTAGTGCATAACTTGAAAATTAGTGATTTTTGCCAACTTTAACACACCATAACTTTTGATCCAAAATGAATTAGATCATGCTCTTGTACTTTTTGAAAAGGGAAAGATCTAATCTACAACTTTCATGACCAAAGTTTTTCCATTTGAAGCATTTTTGGATCAAAAAGCAAGGCTTGAAAAGTGGCATAAAATGACATATTCTTTAAAAGTCAACCATGCCCTAAAAAGTCAACTTTGCAAAAACTTGTAATTCTTGAATTTTGTGAACTCCAACCTTCTTCCATGATCAAATAAAGATCAAATGCACTCAAAATGATGAAGATCACCCCTTGGTTGGGCCATTGGGGGCCTCAGATGCCCTGATTTTGCACTGACTTGTCTGGAAAGTCAACCCTTGATCAGATGACTTCCCCATGGAATTTCTTCATGAAAATTGATATGCATACTCCCTATACCATATAGAGACCAATGGAAACAAGAATGACCAAAAAAATTGGAGTTATGACCTCTGAAACCAAAACCCTAATTTTAGGTCAACTGTGCAGTCAACCTTGGCTCTGCATCCATACCAAACCCAGTTCTTGTGATTCTTTGGCATTTTTGACTTTGAGAGGATGTAATATGATATAAGAACATACATGGATCCCTTTGAAGTGATTAGTGGCCTTTGGGGTGGCTCAAGAAGCTCCTGGATTGCTCAGATCACAAACCCTAGATGCAGATGACTTTGAAACAATGCAGTGACTCAAAAATGTGATATGAGATGATATGATTGAGTTTATGCATATGAAATGATCACAAGCCATGGTGTGAATGGGTGAGGGCAAATTTGGGGTGTTTACACTTAAGAAGTGAGATGGCGATCAAAGATCGACTTACGTGTGTGCGTGTACAAATTCAAATTTTTATCTTATAATTAGTGATCTAAATTAATTTTTAAACACAAACATGTTTTCAATCCCTAACTTACTAACCATAGCAATTTAAATAAACAATAAAAATTCTACCACTATTACATAGCTTGTACAGTTACATTATAATAAGAACAATTTAAATAATAAGCATATAAATAAATAATAAAAGGATTAGTAATAATAAAAATAAATATAAGAGAAAAAGAGGTTAGCACAATAATATACAATATAGAAATCAAATTAAAATTTTAAATTTAGATAAATAAATTTTGTTAAGAATTTTAAGGTGAGAAATAAATAATAATAATAATTATATACTAATTTATTTACAAAAATAAACATGATTAATAATTCAATTATATATATATTAGAAATATTTATTAAGTATAATTAAACAAACATAATAGAAATAAGAAATTAAAATTTGTAAAAAGAAAATTAGGGTTTTGAATTATTAGAAAATAAATTAGGGTTTAGAAATAATTAGGGTTTTATATATAAAAATATTAGGGTTTTTTTAATTTAATATACAATATTAATTCAATTATTTACAAAAATAAGTTATATATAATAATAATAATATGGACATATAAATAAATTATAAAATAAAATTTCAATTTAAAATATATACAATTTATTTTATGAAAACATTATTATCTTATTTTTATTAATAGTTAATTAAAAGTAAAGAACAAGAAAAGAAAAAGAAAATAGAAAGAAAATAATTAGGTTAGAAAAAAAATGGGGAGGCCTGGATTTGAACCCAGGACCTCCCTGTTACCAGTAAGAAGACACACCACTGGGCTGCGCATGGATTGCTGGTGAAGGAATGAGCCCAACGCAATATGTAAAGAACCTACAAAAATATGAAGAAAAACAATTGATCAAAAAAGGAAAACCTGGGAATCGAACCCAGGTCTCAAACGTTACCAGCGCGCATCACAACCACCAAACCAAACGTCATCAGTTGAAATATAATGAAATAAAATTCTAAAATATTAAGATGATTTTTTGAAATTCCAGATGGCGCCAAAAGCCATCGTCTTCTACCTCTCACCCTACGAATTTCCTGCGAAATTTCTTGGGCACTTTGCTGTGAATTTATCCGCAGGGAAACCTATGTTCTTTCTAACCTGCAAAACATGTAGAAATTGTCCAAATTGATTGTTTTAATAGCTTACCCAGGTCTCATATAGTCCAATTTTATCAATTAACATCATTTATATAGCCTAAATCGTAAATCCCTAAAATGGACCTTGAAACCCTAGTTATGGCGAAATACGATTACGGCCATGAAACTCAAAACAAACTATCCAGATTTCTTCTATGCTTCAAGACAAACAAGGATTGATGATTAGATTCAAGTTTTAACAATCAAATATATGAAAACGATAATCAAAAAAATATGAAGAGAAAGTGATTCGGTTAGCATGATATGTCATGATTTTGATGGTATGGAGGATTGGTTTCGACTCAAAGATCTTCAAGGAACCTGTAGCAACCTTTAAATTGCCTTGAAAGTGCTTCTAGCCAAGAATCCGAATTTGATATTTTGATGAATTTTGTGAAGTTTGAAATTGGTCTTTGAGGCTTCAAATTCGTGCTCTTTAGGTTGCTAAATGTTCTTTATATATGGATTAATGAATTAGGTCAAAAACATTGCTCAAGACTTTGGATTTTTTGGTAGTTTGAGATTGAAAAAGATTAGCTTTTAAAGTTTGAATATTCTTGATATGAACTTGCTATTTTAAGATAATCCTCATAATTTTTGTATCAATTAGATCCAAATAAACTTTATGACATTCTAGAAGACAAATCATTTTAAATCTTCACCATTTTATATTTTATTTGAATTTAAAATGATTTTTAATATAAAAAATCATAATAAATAAAAATAAAATGAATAAAATTATGAAAATATTAAATTAATTTCGTGCATGATGTCATGGAACCTATTGGATCACAAAAAAGTCAGCCCATTTGAAGAATTATGGTTTTAAGACCCCATTTACTTCATAAACCTCTCAAAAATTTCCCAACTTTACAAGGGCACAAATCCTTCAATTTTAATGCTATGAAGGTGTTCTTGGACATTTTGGAAAGCTTAAAGAGTCCTCTAACCAACATCTTTGGTCTCATATCCATATCGTTTACCATTCTCAAGTTATGCTCTTTGGAAGTTGTTGACTTTTTGTTGACTTTTAAAAGGACCTATAATGTCTTAGCTCATACCTTCCAAATGAAGCATTTTTGGGCTTTGCTTGTGAGACTCAAAGTTGTAGAGAATTCAATTTCCTTCAAAATGAGCTTTGGATGGAAAAAATTTGATGAAGCATGTGAAAGTTATGGCTGGTCAAAGTTCAGTTGACTTTTCTTGTGAAAACCCTAATTTAGAAACTCCTGATTCTTGATGATCTGAAATCTCCTTGATGAATCATGATAAACCCTTGATCAAATGATGAACTTTACTTCATATACTTGATGTTGGCAAAAAATCATGAAGTTTGACTTTGGTTTGACCACAGTTGACCCCAGTTTGACTTTTTAACTGCTTTGACTAATTTTAACTTATCTGATCATCTGACTGAGAAAATCTTTTGGGAAAGTCTTGAAACTTGACATGGGAATTCTTGAACACATATAGGATGCTATGAAGCTCACTTGAAGTCTTGGAATTCCATTTAGCCTGATTAAAGTCAAAACCCTAGTTTAGGATGTAGTGCTTAGGAGGATGCATTGTCTGAGGGATTTGTCAAACTTTCTGACTAATTGTGAACTTTGTGAACCTTGTGAACCTCATGAGATGTCTTGTGAACCTCATGAGCCTTGTGAACCTCTTAGTACACAATGTCTTGTCTTGTGGAGGGCAAATTTTGGGGGGCAACACTTGCTACTGGTGCAAAAGTTTCATAAAAAACAACCCCCTCAATTTGTGTATATCCTTGAGCCACAAGCCTAGCCTTGTTTTTTGTAACTACTCCCTGCTCATTAGACTTGTTTTTTTACACCCACTTAGTGCCAAACACATTAATGTCACCAGGCCTAGGAACAAGATCCCATACTTCATTCCTTGTAAACTGGCCTAATTCTTCTTGCATAGCAGAGATCCAGTACTCATCATTCAGAGCTTCCTTGATGTTCTTAGGTTCTATCTTTGAAACAAAGCAGGAGCCTGAGATCATCTCTCTTGATCTAGTGATGACACCATTGTTGAGATCACCAATTATCAATTCTTTAGGATGATCTTTCTGGATTCTGATGGAGGGAGGTTTGTTGGATTGTTCTGACCTTGCCTCAGTTAAAGTGAAGTCAAGATTATCACTTTCTATTTCAACTTCAGTTTGATTGTCAACAGATGTTCCAACATCATCAGCAACATCTGTCTTTGCATTGGTATCATCAATAATCACATTTATTGACTTCATTATAACCTTGGTTCTGGAGTTAAATACTCTGTAAGCTCTGCTATTTATGGAGTATCCAAGAAATATCCCTTCATCACTCTTAGGGTCCATCTTCCTTCTGTGATCCCTATCAGCAAGAATGTAGCACTTACTTCCAAATACATGAAAGTACTTGACTGTAGGTTTTCTACCCTTCCAGACTTCATAGATGGTGGATAGAGTTCCCTTTCTTAGTGTGACTCTATTGTGGATGTAGCATGTTGTGTTCATAGCTTCAGCCCAAAAATACAGGGGTAACTTCTTGGCATGAATCATGGCTCTAGCTGACTCCTGAATAGTTCTGTTTTTCCTCTCTACAATCCCATTCTGTTGAGGGGTGATGGGAGAAGAATACTCATGGTTGATCCCTTCTGAAGAACAGAAGTCTGAGAATTTTTTATTCTCAAACTCCTTTCTATGATCACTTCTTATTCTGACCACACAGCTTGCCTTTTCTCTTTGGATCCTAAGGCACAGATCTTTAAATACCTCAAACACATCTGACTTTTATTTGATGAAACTTATCCAGGCATATCTTGAGAAGTCATCAACAACCACATAGGCATATCTTTTTCCACCAAGACTCTCTACCTGCATTGGTCCCATAAGGTCCATGTGCAATAATTCCAAGACTTTGGAGGTTGTCAGATGTTGAAGCTTTGGGTGTGACATCTTGGTTTGCTTACCTATTTGACACTCACCACACACTTTTCTTTCATCAATCTTAAGTCTTGGGATCCCTCTTACAGCCTCCATAGAGATGATCTTCTTTATTCCTCTGAGATGGAGATGACCCGGTCTTTGATGCCATAGCTTCACTTCTTCTTCTTTAGCTATGGAACAAGTAGATGTGAGGCTGAAATCTTGGGGTTCCCACATATAGCAGTTATCTTTTGATCTGGCTCCTCTCATGACCACTTTCTGCTCTTTATCAGAAACTATGCATTCAGCTTTGGTGAAGTTGACACTGTATCCTTGGTCACATAACTGACTTATGTTGTCATGGAAGCATGGATTTTATTTGTGAATTGTTGTATAGGTATGAAGTCGTCAATATCAACAATTGAGAGTTGATAACTGTGAGACATCACTGAGGTGATTGGAAGTGAGGATGAGTTTCTCATATTTAGGAGTTCCTAAGTAGAAGTTGCATTGGTAGTGATTAAGTGAGAAGACTGTAAACTATAGGTGTTTGCTGAGAAGTCTTTGAATTGATACTACATAGTGGATTTCCTTCTTGGCTTGGTAGCCCCCAGAGTAGATTGATTTGATCGAACTGGGTTAACAATTCTGCTGTGTTCTTTATATCTTTTCTGTTTTATGTTTTATGCAGTACCTGAACTGAATGTCCTATCAGATGTCACAACATCCTGAAGTATGTTTGACTTTGATATATTAGAATTATTTAAGTACAGATATGTATGCCTTACCATGTTTATAAGTAACAGATAAGATGTCTCAACATCATATTCGACATCTGAGTCTGTCATACCAGAATTTCAATTGGTATCAGAGCAGGCATCCTGGTCTGTTTCAGGATGAGATCTAAGGGGGATACTTTCTGGTTCATGGTAAAGTAAGAAGGATGATATAATGAAAAGTTGTTGGAACTTGAGAGGTTCATATTGGTGTTTGAATGGTCCCTAGAAGTGGAGGATGGACTATTCATCATATGGTGTATTTTGGACCGGTCTGGTGTTATCAGGGCTGGAAATTTGCTGGTGAATTGTTGTGTAGCTATGATGTCAGACAGAATATCCTAACATCTTGGTTCATAGAATTCTATATTTGAAGGAGGCTTGTGTTTTGTTTTCTGTAAGGTTTGGGTTCAACTTCTGTACTGCTGCATGTACCTCTGATATATTCTTCAGTTATACCAAGTTTGTGTGTTACTTGGATTAGATGCACTGTGGTTGGGAAATGTTCTGGATGTTCTTGTATGGGGAGTTATATCTGTATCTGAATTGATGATCATACAATTTATAAGGAATATGGTATAATGATGTTTTATTCACATAGGTTTGCTGATGTCAGATAAGATGTCTTGATATCGTGTTTCAATATCTTTTGGAGGATCTTACTGTGGAGGAGTTTATTTATCTCCAAGGAATTGCTCTATTATTTATGATGTGTTATGTTTGATAGTGGTTCCCCAGTACTTCATACAAAGGCTGTTGTAAAGCTTCAGTTCATAATGTCAAGTTTGATGTTCTATCATGTGATTACAAAACTGGAGAACACTTAGTTCAGAATGTTGTGTTTCTTGATGAGAGATTCCTGGTGAAAGAAGAGGTTGGAGCCAAAGCAAAAGAGTATAATTATCAAATCTTTCATGCGGGAGTGAAGATCTTGATAAGTTATCTCTTAAGCTTATTTATGGTGACCTAATTAGGATATTCTTCCTGGTTATGGTGTCCAATATAGTTTAGGTATAGCTGAAGATAATTTCTCTTGTGAAGATACATGTTTCTGATTGTCTAAATCATGAACTGAAGGAAGTTTCATCAAGAAAGAAGCTGAGTTGATATGTCAATCCTAATGTCTTGACACCACGCTACACATCAGCAGTTTATGGTAAATGTTGAGTTAAAGACCTAAAAGATTGTTTTTTTTAAGGATCTCTGAAGCTATGAAGTTGAATGCTCTTTGAGATACTATTGACGATTGTATTTGTGCAAAGTACCTTTCATAATGTTATAGCACTTCAGTTAGAGTTGATTGAAGAAAAGGTAGTAATCTTGAAAGCAGTAATGTTTCAGAACCAAGCTTAGTTTTGTGTTCCAAAAGAAGGAAATTGGTGTGATATCCTGCTAACATGATGGATGCTTTGGGTGCTAGACTAATGTGTGATGATCATATATGTTTGGAACCTACTCCTAACCTGGAAGAGGAGGCATCTATGTTATATGTTGAAGGTCTCAAGTTTAAGAAAGTGGGAGTGTGCTGCTAATAACCATAATTATTGGTGTATGATCAAGGGAATTCTTCATCAAGCTTAGGCCCAATTATGTGATGTCCCCGTATGAAGAGTATAATATGTAGACATGTTAATGGTATGTATCATGCAAGTCACTGCATGTATTTGGGTTTGATAGAAAAGGATGATTAACTTCTGGTGAACTCTCGTACCCTCTGCAAAGAGTTGTACATGGATTACTACTGTTGTTACCCCCAAAACCATAGTAAGTTACAAATCAATTTGTTTGAGATTGTTGTCAGATCTGATGTTGGAACATCATCTAAAAAATGTTGAGTCTTCAACCAAGGAAGTTAGTTATGCTCATGGTGGAATATCAGGTCAAGCCACTTACCTAATTTGAAGTGATAGGTGGTGTGGATTAATAAAATAGGGATTAGCAAGTGCCACAGGTGTGCAGGAAATGAATGTCAAACCAAATCGCCTACCTTGTGTGAGAAGGTTACCTTATCACATATGATAAAAACCTTGACAGGAGTTGAGCATTTGCTGTCTTTGAAAGAAGTTGTGCTTTCAACCAATGAGAAAATACATTAATGGAGGACTATGTATATGTCTGATGTAAAAGTGCAGAACTACAGTCTAAACATCATAATTAAAGAAGTGTTGAGAAATTTCTTTTCTCTTTGTGGTTGTATATTTCTCTTCATGGTGTTCTAGTCTGTGATGACCTGAATTAGCTACTGAAGGTGTGATCCTTAGAGATTGCCCTTGGAGCTCTGTGTTGAAGTTCTAAATGATATTGAAACAATAATGTCTATTGGTAGATAAAAGAAGCTTCTGAATGTATCTACAAATGTGTGTGATAAATGCATGACTTTGGTCATGATTAAAGCTAGCAATGTGACCAACAATTGCTAAGAGCAAGGGAAAAATGTCAGATTGGGAGGTCTGATCAGAATGGTTGTTGAACTGGTAGTTTATTCTACTACTAGTCATGGATAGTAGGAGTATTGCTTATCCATGACATAAGGAGATCTTACTAATCTTATCTGGAGCTAACCTTAAAATCCTTCAAAATTAAAAGACTAGAGTGTGTAGAACTATCTGATAGGGTATTATACAAGGATTTAAGATCAATTGTTGTTTGTGGAGTTCACAAATATTTGATTGATTATCCTTGTGATTCAAGATTGGTGATGTTCAAAAAGATGTTGGAACATCTTATCATCAGAGTTTGTGCAGAATCATGGGAGAGGTATTGCATAAGCTGTAGCATCTGTTATTTCTTGGGAGTTAGCTTGAGAATTGGCTTCAGTCTTGTGTGACAGGAGTTGTGTATTTCTGGAAAGTTTCTTGGCAAGAACTGGTCTGGATATTGTTGATTCTGAAGGTGGAGATGAAAGACCATGAACATATCATAATCTTGATGACTACTTGGATTGGTTTATTTCTGATCTAGGTGTAGTCCAGAATGCTCATCATGGAGTTAAGATAGGTGGCGATATCATAAATTTGTTAAGACTGCCTTACTTAAGGAAAGGTGGCATCCTTGGTATAGTTATGAGGTGTAGTTCTTAACTATTCCTTCTGAATGATCAGACAGTGGCAGGTTAGAAGACTTTGGAGAAACATTGGAAGTTTCTCATCAATATGTGTTATCGGTAGGAATTTCTGTAAAACCAATAGAATGGAGGTTGTTTACTCAAACTTGATGGATAAATCAAGTCTATGAGAGCATGGAACTCTTGTTCTATAAAGGAAGGAGGTTCTTTCAAGTGGCAGAAGAAGGACCTGAATTTAACAGATGGATGTGGGCTAATAATGTTCAAACATCTAGTTCAACATCAGAGTCTAATTGGTGAAGTGACACATAAATTAAGATAGAATGATCTATAGGGATTGAATGCTTCATAAGGCCTATTATCTTGACAGCTTGGTGAAGATTAACTTTATTGATCAGGATATCTTTGGAAGATTTATTATAAACGTGAAGAAGACAAATGTGGCAATTGGCTTTTTCATATGAGGATTCATAAAGGAGGTGATCAAAATGTGGTAATTGGTTGATCTTTAAACTGGATTCGAAGAATCAAAATAATCAGAGTGTGGCAGCTGGTTGTTCTTGAGGATTGTCTTGGAACAAATTGCTCTTGGGCAGAGGAGTGATGAGTTGAAGACTCAAGGGGATTTATTCTTCTTGAAGGTAGATGAGAATTTATCACTTTTTCTGGATTTCTGATTCTAACTGGTGGCACAGTGTAGTTGAAGATTTTCAGTTCTTGGATTACTATGCTATAGTAAGTCCAGTTGGTGGAGCACATCTAGGATCATGGTGATAAGGTCTTGGTGTATGAAAAATGTTCTAACTAAGTGTTAGTACATTATCTGGGGTGTTTATCTACATGGTTTCTATTATTAGACTACCTAATCATATGGGAGAATGATGAAGTAGATGATCTATATTGGAAGAAACATGTAGAAGAGACTGAAGTATATCAGGTATTGATTGCTTGGAAGTTTGTTTGTGGACATTCATTCTAATGTCATAATTAGTTTGGATGTGTTTTATCTGGATTGTATGGCCTGTGGTGTGTAAAGGCTTAGTGTCAAGAACCTGTGTGCTAGAAGATGTTCATCTTGTGTAGTCTGTGGTAACTACAAACCAAGAAAGGAATCAGGTATGCTTTAGTACAAGAAGTGAATGTGTTCAATTGGGAATTGAACAGAGGGTGAGCTCTTGAAGACATGAAGATGCGTCTTATGTTTTCCTTTCATCAATGTACAGAGAAGCATGGAGTATCCTAGACTGGGGGAGTGTGTTACAAGTATGTGAAACTGATTTTGTGGAGTTAAGGGGGAGTAATACCTTAACCAGATAAGGAGTATCCAAGGAGTATAGAAGGCTATATTGTATAAAGCTGCTCTCTGCAGTTTATGTTTGATTCTTGAGGAATTGTGAAGCTTGTGTGTGTTTCAAGCTTATGGAGATTATATACCTCTATGGTTATTATCGTACCTTTGTCTTTTTATGGCTAAAAAGGGGGAGAATTAATAGTGTGTACTATTGAGGTCTGATATGAATATGTGATGTTAAGGAACTTCTACATAAGGTACTGCTACACCTGTATGTAAATTAGTTTTAGCCAAAATAAGCCAAAGGGGGAGATTGTTAATTCTATTATTTTATGATTGGCATTATGTTTGGTAAAACTAATATGGCTGGAAAATGTTGAATAAGAAGTTCCATATGTTAAATTAACATGGTATAGATTCGGGAAGAACATGTCAAACATGATGTCCTGACATGGTGGCACAGATAAATGTGGTTATAATAATTGGCAGATACTGAAGAAGATGTTGAAACATCTGCAAATGTCATGACAGAATTACTGTCATATGTTACAGACAGATGTCAAAGAAGATGTTGAAACATCTGCAAATGTCATGACAGAATTACTGTCATATGTTACAGACAGATGTCAAAGAAAATGTTGAAACATCTGCAACTGTCATGACAACATTACTGTCATGTGTTACAGATAGATATCAAACAAGAAGTGTTGAACTTAGTTCAGGATGTCACACCAGATGCTGTGACATTGTCAAACAGAGTAACAGTTAATGAACTTAAGTCAAGATATCAGGATGTCACACCAGATGTTGTGACATTGTCAAACAGAGTAACACTTAAGTCAAGACATCAGGATGTCACACCAGATGTTGGGACATCGTAAACCTGCTACTAGACTTAAATGATGCGCAACAGAACTGAGTAAATTCAGGGGAATTTATCTGGAATTAATTGGAAAGAGATAAGCAATACAAGGCGCATCTTTAGGGAGATTAGTTATCTGAATTCAGTATAACAGAATAACTAACTCACCTTGAATCAAGGAGGTAACAAACTAACTAACCCTAATTCAAGGTGATGACAGTGGGATTTATCAGATCTGAATTATGCGGAATATTCTACAAAATATTCTGATATCACAGGTGGAATTATTTTTTAAAGATGCAGAATATTCTGGAGATATTATGCAATCATATGTAGCGCTGATTTAATGGATGCTGATTTAGAAGATCTTAAAGACTCAATTTAAATTGAAGACAAATATTGAAAAATATAGAGTTTCTATATTTAGAGATATTTTAGGAGTTTTTAGATTTGAAGATCTTTTGGTATATTTGTAGCAGATTTTTTCTGCATATTTGTAGCAGCTATTGTTGTGATTGTTTAGGCCCAAATCTAGTTGGGAATAGGTTATAAAAGAAACCCTGTAACCTAGTTTAGAATTAACCCAATCAACCGAAAATGTAAACATTATTAGGGTTGTGTTCTTGTGGCAGCCGTGCGTAACAAGGAACCCTATTATGGCTGTTTCACCTGTGATTCTCGAAGCTTGTAAGCAAGAGAAGTATTGTACTTAATTGAAGCTGCTAAGCAAGGTTAAGTTGTTGTCATGGAAGCATGGATTCTATTTGTGAATTGTTGTATAGGTATGAAGTCGTCAATATCAGCAATTGAGAGTTGAGAACTGTGAGACATCACTGAGGTGATTGGAAGTGAGGATGAGTTTCTCATATTTAGGAGTTCCTAAGTAGAAGTTGCATTGGTAGTGATTAAGTGAGAAGACTGTAAACTATAGGTGTTTGCTGAGAAGTCTTTGAATTGATACTACATAGTGGATTTCCTTCCTGGCTTGGTAGCCCCCAGAGTAGATTGATTTGATCGAACTGGGTTAACAATTCTGCTGTGTTCTTTATATCTTTTCTGTTTTATGTTTTATGCAGTACCTGAACTGAATGTCCTATCAGATGTCACAACATCCTGAAGTATGTTTGACTTTGATATATCAGAATTATTTAAGTACTGATATGTATGCCTTACCATGTTTATAAGTAACAGATAAGATGTCTCAACATCATATTCGACATCTGAGTCTGTCATACCAGAATTACAGAAACAATAAGCCCGATCCAATACCCAAATCACAGGCAAAAAACCCTAGATATCCTTAGAGGAATCTGACCTAAATCCTCAAACTGTGAACCTCCTCTTCTTCCTCAAGGTGTCGTGGCTTCTTCTTCAAATAGCCGAAGAAGCGCCGTCGATGAATGAAATTCCATCGCCGATAATACCTTCCACCACCACGACCTCACTCTCTCCGTCGTTTCATCCCATCATCTCGCATTTGTCTGTTCTTGCTCGAAGGGGAAACCCTAGCCTTCAACAATAATCTTCGGCCACCGGACGCGAGCAACAACACCGTCTTCAAATTGTCGTCTCTGTCGTTGCCTCATAATCTTCAGACGACTTCTTCTTTCTATCATCATCGTTTCCATTTGTGTTGGTCTTATCACGCGACGTCGTCATTATGACCATTTTCACACCCCCGATGACACCCCTCTCGGTCCATAATCAATCTCAAACTTGTCCTTGATTTAAGAAGTGGAATGAAAGAAGAACCTGGACAAATTTGAAGCCCTTGCCATGTCCACTTCTCCGAGTCTTCAATCGTCGCGGACTGTATGGATTGCTTTGACGGCGTGTTCCTGCAAAAAATGGTATGAATTCGTGCTCTTCCGTTTCTTGTGTTTCTGTGATTATGGATTAATATGGATCTAAGTTAGCTGTTTTTGTTGATTTGATTCTGCGAATCTTATGAATCCTGTGCAGGTTGATGATGATTCAGTTTGTTGATGACCTATTGCGAAGTTGAAGATCGAGATGCACAAAGCTGTTGAAGATTAGGACTCGTGAATCTTTGATGAAGACCGTAACAAGATCGATGAGAAAGGGAGCGAGATCGATGACAGACGAAGCCAAGGTTGATAGGGAAATGTTCTTTGTTGAGAGGATAATGGTGTTGCGTCGGTGCGGTTTCGATGCTGATCGAAAAAGTGTTGAAGTTGTGCGGCTTGCGTGGTGGAGGAAATGGCGTCTCAATGTTTCGGTATCTCCGCTTCTTTCTCGATCTGATTTCATCTTTGACTGTGCTGAATTCTTGATGTGAATGGGCCAACATTCTTTTTCTTCTGCTGGTAATATTGTTGTTGACAAATCTTGCGATCGTTGTCGTTGATGACTTGCAGGTTCGAGAATTGGCGAAGATTGTGGCACTTTTGATTATTCTGAATTCTTGCAGGATTGGAGACTGTTTGGAGATGAAGCTCGAATGGGGTTGTGCTGATGTAGAAAATGGTGTATTGAAGATTATTGGCTCTGCAGATTGACATAGCTTGCTGTGAAATTTTTCTGTTATGGATTGAAGAAGGTCCTCAATTTTTCTGGAAATTTTTGATAGGGGGATTGAAGCAGAGATTCAAGGTTCTGGTTAAAGGTTGATGAACACTTCCAATTCAAGATGAAGAAGGTTGAAGATTCTTGATGATTTGTGATGAAAATTGTTGAGAGAAGAGTGATGAAGGTGTTGAAGAGTGATGTCAATGAAGATAATGAAGTCTTGATTTTCTGTTTTCTGAGTTTGAAGATTGGAAAAAAAAGTGATTTTTTTCCTTTCTGCTATTTTTCTGTCATGAGATTTTTTCTCTTCGTGTAACTGCATTTTTTGGAAGTTATCTGAACTTTTCAGGAGTTTATTTTCTAATAATGAAGTTATTTTGTGAACTCCTCCTAACTGAACTTTTCTCTGGTGTAACTGTATTTTTTTCTGTTATTTTTTTTCCGGTTATCAGTTAGTTAATCTATTATATCAGTTTTTTCCCAACTGATTTTGTTATCCATCTGTTATATCAGTTATCAATCTGTTATATCAGTTATCAATATGTTATATCAGTTTTTGATCCCAACTGATTTTGTAATGAATCCAAAATTTCAAACTGAATTCTGGATTTTTGTTATATAATGAATTTTTACCTTGAAAATATGTGATGTAATTATATTGAGAAATGGTCTAAAAAAAGGCTAACATTGGTACGATTGAAAACAAAAGTGGAATTAAAAAAATGGAATCTGGAAAAAGTGGTTCAGGTATAATGATGGCTTGAAATTTACAATTGATATTGGAATTTGGATAATGAAGTTAAAATGGATTAATGAAACAAAGTTTATGGTTTGGAAAAGAAATGAGCCTAAAATAGATAGAAATAGGGAATTGATTAAGAAAAATAATATTTGGAAAAATGGAAAAATGAAAGAATTTTGGTTGGAAGAAAAATTGGGTAATTAGTTACATGGTTTAGAATGGTTACATGAATAGATGTGGATATTGGTTTTGGATGGTAATTCAAAAATGGATGTTCAACTTTGGATATAATTATGACTAATAGAACTAAGACTTGGCTAGAAACAAAAACAATATGAATTCGGTTAAAGATAGAATTTAAAGAAATGGACAAACAAAAGTGGTCAATTGGATATTTGGATATGGGCCTAAAATGTGATTAGATTAAAGTAAGTGGGAATTGGTTATTGAAGAAAGTGTGGAATTATATAAAAGGATACGGATTGAGACCGAATGTCGGGAATCGAATATGGATTTTTTAATGAATGGTTTAAATTGGACAATAAGAAAAACAAATGGTAACGGCTCATATCCCATATAGACATTGCGTATTTGAGTTCGAACTTGAATGATGCCATCCAAATAGACCAAAAATTGTGCATTCTCCTTCATCGAATCCTTCAACATAATCCACTCTTGATGCCATAATAAACTCCACACAATCTCGAATTATTGCTCCATAAACAAATGGATCCCCACCACTCTTTAATACACTGGACCTCAACTGGTGAAGTGTCCTCAAATCAAATCATGAGCAAGACTTCCAAATCCCCTTGAGATGTTCAATGAAGAAGAATTCCACTTGAGACGTTAAGGGGAGCCGAAACTCTTGTTCCAAGCCAAATTTGATTAGCCACCTCAATAATATATTAGATGCACCAGTGAATAACCTTCATCATTTCAAACCCTGATGAATACAGACAAAGTACGAAACCCTAACTTCCAAGATCCTTGATCATATGCCTTATGAATTCAATGCAAATGCAGGGTTATGAATATTATGACCTAGTGAAAAATGCAGATGAATGCGAAGCGTAAGCCAGTTAGGGCAAAAAGAATGAGGGCAAATTTTGAGGTATTACACATAATCATCATTACATTTGCATCCTCCAAAGCGTAGCATTTTCATCCTCATGGAGCATTACGCCATAAATCCAAGCATGTGCATGCCAACATGGGCCGATTTTGAGGTATATTACATAAGATCTGAAACATCTTCTCAACCTAAAATATTCCCTATAGAATGCAACTTCATTTCCCAGTGTGGTTATTTCTACCAAGTCTTGTTTGTTATCCCTAGTTGAGTCTTGTTTCAGTACAACAATCTCATTTTTTCGCGTCTCTGTTTAAGTACAACGGTCGCGTCTTGAGTCTTCATTTAAGTACAACGATCCCGTTTCTTTCGAGTCTTCATTTAAGTACAATGATCCTGTTCTTTTTTGGTCTCGTCTCAGTACGATGGTTTCATTTTTTTTATTATGGATCGGTTGATACCATTTCCTAGTTAGATCGGTTGATCTTATTTGAGTTGTAAATCAGTTGATATTACTTCTCTTCGAGTCGTAAATCGGATGATATTACGTTCTCGTTTTTTCCGGGTTATGAATCGGTTGATACCATATCCTGGTTGGATCGGTTGATCTTATATGAGTTGTAAATCGGTTGATATTACTTCTCTTCGAGCCATAAATCGGATGATATTATGTTCTCGTTTTTTTATTTCCGGGTTATGGATCGGTTGATACCATATCCTGGTTGGATCGGTTGATCTTATCTGAGTTGTAAATCGGTTGATATTACTTCTCTTAGAGCCGTAAATCAGATGATATTATGTTCTCGTTTTTTTCGGGTTATGAATCGGTTGATACTATTTCCCTATTAGATCGGTTGATCTTATTTGAGTCGTAAATCGGTTGATGTTGCTTCTCTCTTTTGTCTTTCCGAGCCCTGTTTTGTACAACAGGCTCTTTCTTCCGTGGCTTGGTCCTGCCCAGCAGTCGCGTGTTTTCTTTATGGCTTGGTCCTGCCCAGCAGTCATATTGATTGAGTTCCATTTCGCTAATGGTCTCGTTAAGCCCTGTTTCGCCAACAGGCACCTTCAGTGGCTTGGTCCTGCCCAGCAGTCGCGTGTTTTCTTTGTGGCTTGGTCCTGCCCAACAGTCACATTGTTGAGTTCCATTCCGCTAATGGTCTTGTTAAGTCCTATTTCGCCAACAGGCACCTTCCGTGGCTTGGTACTGCCCAGCAGTCGCGTGTTTTCTTTGTGGCTTGGTCCTGCCCAGCAGTCACATTGTTGAGTTCCATTCCGCTAATGGTCTCGTTAAGTCCTGTTTCTCCAACAAGCACCTTCCGTGGCTTGGTCCTGCCCAGCAATCGCGTGTTTTTCTTTATGGCTTGGTCCTGCCCAGCAGTCATATTGATTGAGTTCCATTCCGCTAATGGTCTCGTTAAGCCCTGTTTCGCCAACATGCATCTTCCGTGGCTTGGTCATGCCCATCAGTCACGTGTTTTTCTTTATGGCTTGGTCCTTCCCAGTAGTCATATTGATTGATTTCCATTCCGCTAATGGTCTCGTTAAGCCCTGTTTCACCAACAGGCACCTTCCGTGGCTTGGTCCTGCCCAGCAGTCGCGTGTTTCCTTTATGGCTTGGTCCTGCCCAGCAGTCATATTGATTGAGTTCCATTTCGCTAATGGTTTCGTTAAGCCATGTTTCGCCAACAGACATCCTCCGTGGCTTGGTCCTGCCCAGCAGTCGCGTGTTTTTCTTTGTGGCTTGGTCCTGCCCAGCAGTCACATTGATGAGTTTCTGTTTCGCTAATGGTTTCGTTAAGTCCTATTTCGCCAACAGGCACCCTCGTTGTGGCTTTGATTCGCTAAACAGTCACAGTGCAAGTTATCGCATTGATTCCATTCCATCTTGTTCTATTTCCCGCTACCTATTCAGAGGTCAAAACAAAAAAACATAAATAAATAAATGGGCAGATGGTATTTCTATTGTCCTCAGTGTGCAAATTTTCAGGTTTTATTCGAGTATTCAATCACTCCACACCTTGAATGTCTGGAAGTCGTCGCTATCATCCATTCAGGTCTGCAGATGATTGAATAGGGGCAGCTGTAATACCTCAAAATTTGCCCTCTCATTTTCATATCATTTAGCATATCATCTTGCATACGTAGCATTGCACCTCTGCATAGAAAACTGAAGCATAACAAAAACATAGGGCATGACAGTGATGTCATTTCGGATGTGGTCGTTCAGTACGATCCGGTTCAGATGGATGTTTAACCTAATCTCGGTCAAACTATCAGGAGTTCACTTCAACTGCAAGCTATTGGTGCCTCTGGTAGTGCGTATTCAAAATTCGAGTGGTATTTGGTGAAAAAAGTCCTCTGGTTTGTCAAAAAGGGATCAGTTTGTCTTGATTGAGTGTTCGTCAGTCCATTAATAGTTCACATGTGGATTCATTTCCTCATCACATATTCAAATAAATCAAGACTGACTTCGGGCTAAGATTAGGTTTTCCTATCCATGATCCATGATCCATAATCATGCCCGTATTTTCATTTCTTTTCCCTTCCAACCATAATCCATTTTTATCTTAAACCAAATTAATCCATGTTCACATCCATTTTGGCCGATTATCTTTACATTTCAATCACCCATTTTTTGTCCAAATTTTTATGTGAAACTATCCCTCCAAATTATCCATTAAATCATGTTTATCCTTTTTTGGTTCATTATTTCTAAATTCACTTTTCTTATCCATATCAATTTTTAAAATTCTACACCAAAGTCTATTCCACATAAGCCCATTACAAATTCATTTCAATGATATGTTGCTACCACAAAATTCATAAGAACGAATTCCAAGTCCATTTACATCTATGTCATTATCATTTACTATCCATCGCCATTTTTATTTGTTAGTAATTAGTATTATCATTTAGCCCATGTTATCTTTCTAGTGCAAAGCCCAATACATTAAGAATTGCAACAAAAAAATGAAAAGGGGAAAAATATATATGAATAACATATTCTTTTTTTTCATGGAAAAAATTGAGAAAAAAAACTCAATAGAGTTCAGTTACAATAATAACAGATTTCAGTTACAACTTTCACAACAAAGAATTCAGTTAGAAGATAAATGATATAACAGAGTTTACAGGAGAAAAAGAAAAAAAAGATAACAGGAAAAATCTTCATCAATCTCAAAAACTCTCTGCAACCTTCATCAAAAAATTTCCAGAAACTTTTCAATCTAAATTTCATCTCCACCACCTTTAATCCCCTTCACTCGTCTCCAATCGATTCACTCTTCATCCTCAATCTCCAATCAGTTACATAAATAACTCTCTGAAATTCTTCACAATCCACCATTATCTTGATTAAATCTCCATCACCGAAATAGAGTTTCTTCTTCAAGGCTCCATCTGTCACTTTCATTCCCCATTCTGAAACTCCTCGCCATCTTCAAATAGTCTTCATCCTCATCAATCGCATCGGCAGAAATTTAGAATAAACAACGTCAATGAACTCATTTGCATCACTCTGCATCAAATCAGAAGAAAGAAGCGATTCAACAACAGTAGTCCACATCAAGGATTTGTATCAGCATCAGCAATGAACCGCAGATCCGCTCTAGAAGATCAGCATTAACAAAAATTCAGAAGGAGCAATTTCAGAATGAGAAGATAAGAGCATTTACCTCAAAATGTTGAATCATCATTATCATCTTCAACAAAGCTTCAAGGTAGAACTTCACCAAAAAAATTGAAATCTTCATCTGAACCATCATCAATCTCTAATCCCTTTCAATTCCTGCATCTACATCCAACTCTGCATACGTCATCATCCGCAAATCCTTCATCACCATCCTCAACGTCCTTCATCAAGAACCTACATCAGAGTCAGATTAGTACATCGAAGACGATTCAGAAATAGGAAGAAGGAAAGGTGAATACCATTCGGTTCGCGGAGAAACTCACGGTGTTGTCATCTTCTTTATCAGGTAGAGTGACTACAGCTCAAAGTTTCACCAAGAACTGCGTCATTAACGCCAAGAAAAGATCAATTTGGCTATACTGTTTCTGCAAGATTGGCATTTGCGAGTCAATCAGCACGACAATTTCAAAGGCAACCGTCACGTAAATCAAATGCAGAATCGCAAGAATTAAGAAGAAAATCAGCAAGAAGCTCAGCACCACCTTCAACAACTCATTGTACGAAACCCCGAGACGTTTACATCAACACACAAATCACATTTCAAGACAACGATCTTCGTACAATCAATTTCACGAATCTGCATCAATAAGGAGCTTCATACATCAGTTTTCAACATTTATTCACCTGCACAATATCATGTTCAACACGACTCACACATCAAGAATAATCAACCTTCAGTCAACATCGCATCCACTTCGTCTTTGTTCTTCGCCTTCATCCATCACTCCTCTTCAACCTTCCCCTTCATATTCACCGATCTTCAATCGAACGAACTAGCGTCTTCATCATCAAAAACCAATAATGACCATGCATCGCATCACATCTAAGGGGAAAAGAAGAGGAATGACGACCGTCTTCTGTCAAATAAGCCGCGACAATAAGGGATACGAGAGCAGATATAGCGATGAGCTTGTTGAGGTAATGATCACGAATGAAGTATGATTGGTGTCATTGAGAGGAAGAGCTTTTGGTTTCGGGAATGCGTCATCAGAGGTATTGGCGGAGGAGTCAACGAAGGAGGTGACGACGGCAACGATGTGAAGCAAAGGCGACCGAAGATGTTGGGAGACACATCGCAGTGGTGATCGGGGGCCGACGACGCCGTGAACGGAAAAAGGGTGAAGAACACTGATGCGTCGCGTTTGGGAAGAAGAAGGGTGAACAATGTGTTGCGATTCTCATCACTTGGTTTCAGTCTTTTTTTTAGGGTTTCAGAAACAAGGCTTGGGTTGGGCTCAATTGGTTCAAAGCCATAAAGTCACTCTCAACTGTAACACGGTGGGAGAACTGACTTTAGTTATGTTGCGGATAGCAAGAGTCGCCACCGACTTTTATTTTATCCAAAGGAAAGGCATAAAAGAACAGGAAAGACCTTTAAAAGATTTTTGGGTCCGGGGGGTAGGTTATGTAAAGGGAAGGTGTTAGCACCCTTTACATCCATGGTTATCCATGGGCTCTTAGTTACTTAGCTCACTTTGAATTGTTTTTGAAAATGTGTAGTGTGTGAATAGAAAATTTTCATATGAGTTAATAATGATCCATGTACGGATGCGTAAAAACTTGTGTTTGAAAATTTGTTTGAAATTTGTTAAGTGTTTGAAAAATTTTGAATGGAGTGAGCAAGCAACTAGGAGGTACCTACCCTAAAATTTAAGTCTTTTCTGTTCTTTATCCTTTAAGTGGTAAGACTATCCCTATTATTAAGGAATAGGTAGTCATTACCTTGGATGTAAGGGACAAGTAAAGGGACATCTGTTTAATGAAGGCAACTGTGAGGTGTATTAAGCATTTAGGAGGGACTATCATCATAATTCGAAAAGGGACTTGATCTTTAAAGGCAACCATTAGGGACTTGATGATTTTTCTTTTAAGGGACTTGCTTTATACACCCCACTTGACCTTATGATTAGGCAACATTGAGGGATAGCCTTAGAAAGTGTAGGATGGCGATTAAAAATCGACTTACGTGTGTGAGTGTTCAATTTTATTTATCTTATAATTAAAGTGATCTAAATTTATTTTAAATTGAATACATGTTCACACTCCCTAAATTACTAACCATAGCATAAAAATTAAATAAATTACATATTTACAAAATTTACACCAAGGAGCAATTACATAATTATAATAAGCAATTAAAAATAAATAGCAAAAAATAAATATATAAGCAAAATATAAATAAATAAGTAAAAATAAATAAATAAGCAATAATAGGGGTTAGTAATAATAATAATAAAAATAAATAAATTAATAATAATATGGTTAGTAATAATAATAATTAAAATAAATAGAATTAGCAAAAATATTATAATAACATGATAAACACAAAATTATATTTTTAATATAGACATTTATTTAAAAATATGAACAATTAAAGGATTATGGTAATATTTTAATTTATGTACAAATTATTAAATTATTTCTAAGCACATATTAAAAATTATTTATATATAACAATTTAGAAAAAAAGTATTTACATATTATATGGAAAAAATAAATTATAATTATATTTAAAGATTATATTTACAAAAAATTAATTATATGAATATATATAATAATTATATTTACAAAATTTAATTTTATTAATCATTATATTTACAAAAGTTATATTAAATAAATATATACATAATAATTATATTAAGAATTAGAAAATAAAAATTATTTAGAAAATAAAATTAAGGTTTTTTACAAAATTAAGATTCATTTAGAAAATATTTTTAGGGTTTATAATATAATGGCAATTCCTTTAATATATATATTTTTTATAATTTAAATAAATATACAATAATAAAAACTAATAATTAATTTTTTTTTAGAAAATAATTTTTAGGAACTAGAACACATAATATATATATTTTATAATATAGAAAATAATAAAATAATATAATTTTAATTTATTTTATATATAATAATAATTAAATTAAAAAAAATAAAGCAAAAGAGAAATAAAATCAAAACTTGATGGGGCTGGGGTTTGAACCCAGTCCCCTATGCTTGCCAATCACAACCTCTACCACTGGGCCATCAGCACGCGCGTGACAATATAGGGAGAGGAATTGGTTTTGTTCTTTGAATCCTGAAAAATTAGAAAAAATAAGAAGCAAAAAAAAAGGCCTGGGGGAGGATTGAACCCAGGACCTTTGAACAAACAAGCGCATGCATAACCACCCGGCTGGAAGAGCCCATCTGATAATATGATGACTACAATTGATTATATATTAAACCTGAAAAATAAACAAAATAAAAGAACAAAATGCCACAAACGGGGAATCGAACCCCAGACCAAACCATGGTATACGCACGCCTCCAACCACTGGGACAACACAGTTGTTGTGATTTCAAACAGTAAACAATTCATAAAATATAATACAAAATATTTGAATTCACAAACGCGCGCGAAGAGGTCTTCTTCTTCCTTGAGACCTGCCAAATTTCCTGCGAATCTACCCACAAATTTTCCTGCGAAAACAGAATTGTAACAAATCCTACAAAATCCAATGATCAACAAAACTGTGAAATTTCGCAAAATTGAATACACAAACAGATTCCAATGGTCCATACGAATCAATCCATGGTCTTAGAATTTATTTATGTTTCATAAATCATGAAACCCTAATTCTTGGCCGAAACCCTAACTATGGTGGATTGCGTTTCAGGCCATGAATCTTCAATCCAATTGTCCAGAATCATTCTAGGCATCACAACAAACACATATCAGTCATCAAAAACAATTTATAATGCATATGTTATCGAATTCGAAAAATTGAATTTCAAGACAAAATTTGATTCGGGTAGAGCATTATGGCATGTATGGGATGCATATGAGTATTGGTTTATGATCAGTGATGTCTAATGAAGCTTGCCATGTCCTTGTTTTACCTTCTAAAGCCCTGGAATTCAAAATCCGAATGTGAGTTTTTGGAGGATTTTTCAATTTGTGAAGCTTACCTTGGAGGCAGAAAATTCGTGTCTTTGCAATGGGGTTGAGTTTTGTATTTATATGTGAGTGAATTTAGGTCATAACATTGAATGGTTGTGTGGAAATTTTGATCATTGAAGATTGAAAAAGATCATGTCTTAAAATTCAAATATTTGTGTATGAAGGCTTGCTATTTTTGGACCAATCTTGTGATTTCATTCCTCTTCAATTCCAATCATCATTTAAGACATTCTAGAAACTCAATCTCCATCAAATATTGCATTTTCATATTTTATTTTTATTTAAAATGATTTTCAATGAATTAAATCAAAATAAATAAAAATAAAATAATAAAAATTCTGATTTTTAATGGTTTGGGTCGTGCATGAAGTCAATGTATGGATTGGGTCATCATTTGGCAAGTCCATTTGGAAGAAATTGGTTTTAGACCTCCTTTTTCATCATAAACCAACTCAAAATTTCCCAACTTTGCAAGGGCACATATCCTTCAATTTTAATGCTATGAGGGTGTTCTTGGACATTTTGGAAAGCTTGAAGAGTCCTCTAAACAACCCCACTAGTTTCATGTCCATATCATTTACCAATCTCAAGTTATGCCCTTTTGAAGTTGTTGACTTTTTGTTGACTTTCAAAAGGACCTATAATGTCTTAGCTCATACCTTCCAAATGGAGCATTTTTGGGCTTGGCTTGTGAGACACAAAGTTGTAGATAATTCAATTTCCTTAAAAATTAGCTTTGAGTGGAGACCTGGTGATGAAGTATGTGAAAGTTATGGCTGGTCAAAGTTCAGTTGACTTTTACTGAGGAAACCCTAATTTAGAAACTCCTGATTCTTGATGATCTGGAATCTCCTTGATGAATCATGATCAACCCTTGATCAAATGATTAATTTTACTTCATATACTTGATGTTGGCAAAAAATCATGAAGTTTGACTTTGGTTTGACCACAGTTGACCTCAGTTTGACTTTTTAACTACATTGACTGATTTTGACTTATCTGATCATCTGACTGAGCAAACTTCTGAGAAAAGTCTTGAAACTTGTCATAGGGATTCTTACACACATATAAGATGTTATGAAGCTCACTTGAAGTCTTGGAAGTTCATTTAGCCTGATTAAAGTCAAAACCCTAGTTTTGGATGCACTGCTTAGGAGGTGCATTGTCTGAGGGAATTGTCAACTCTTCTGACCAATTGTGAACCTTGTGAACCATCATAAAATGTCTTGTGAACCTCATGGGAGGTGTTGTGAAGCTTGTGAACCTTGTGAACCTCATAAAGTGACTTTGTAGACCTTATGAACCTCATGAAAGGTTATGTAAACATTGTGAATCTTGTGAACCTTGTGAACCTTCAAGAAGCAACTTGTAGACTTCATGAACCTCATGAAAGGTTTTGAAAGCATTGTGGAACTTGTGAACCTTGTGAACCTTCAAGAAGTAACTTGTAGACTTCATGAACCTCATGAAAGGGCTTGTAACTGTTGAGAAACTTGTGAACCTTATGAACCTTCTTAGAACACAAAGTCCTGTATTGTGAGAGCAAATTTTGGGGTGCAACATCAACACACCCCAAATTCGCTATCATACACCCTCTATCTGCACATGGTATGTATCGTTGGGCTTCATACCGCTATGGGCCTTTTGTTCACACCTCCAGCTTGCTATTACACCCCTCCCAACGGTAGCTTTGTGGATTAGGCCCAGACATCATCAAATTGCTATTGGCACCGCTGGTTTTCTTATTTACACCCCCCTGCGCTATGGTAGAGGAAGACTGGGCCTTGGGCCAGTTTCTTTCTATTGGCACCATTGTTTTCAGTTTTGCAACCCCTGTTCTATTTTTTTATAGTTTTTTTTCTAATTTAAATTTCTTGTTAGAATTGTTAATTAATTTCTTTGTTAATTAATTTTTGTGGATTGATATTTTAATCCATCTATTGACATTTTTTTAATTAGAATTTTTTGTGAGAATTTTAATTAGTGTTTAGTACTAATTATGGATTAAAATGTTTATGAGTTTTTTTGATCGATTTGTATCGATTTCGATTATAGAAAAGCTTCACAAAATGATTATGGAAGATAAGCATTTATTTTTCTTATGGGGATTACAAGACCTTGCTTGAGGTTTTTTCGGATTTCTTTTGCTTGAAGAATCGACACTTCGATCAAGTAAGTAATTTCGATTCTCCATTTTTAAGCATAATTATAGTTGTATGCGGCTTAGGACCATATAACTTAAGGTGCATATTGAGCCCTCCCACCTGAGGAACTGGATTTATTTGTGATTTTTGATGATATTTATCGATTTCGGAACTTAGGGATTAGGTTACGAACCATTAGGATTGCTTCCTTTCACTTCCCCTTAAAATCCACTTTTTTCCCGTTTCGTCGCAATTATTAAAAATAGTTTTAGGTGGGATAAAATTCTGGAAAACTTCATGAGTGATCCTCATCCTCTTAATTAATTTTTCATATTTTTTGATTCCAGATTTGGGGGGTTTTAATAATTAATTTGTATTTTAGATCACAAGCTGTCCCAAAACGGAGGATTTTGACATAAGGGACCGAAAACAATTTTTCCCCATAGGTGTGAGACCTATTTTTTTTGTGTGATTAACCACTGGAATTTGTGACCTTATGATGCTCATTAGGCATTTTTTTTCATAATTTTAGATTCCCTTTTTGATCCACTTTGTGGAGGTGTTTTTCGGCGATCATGCCTTGCTATACCAATCGTTAAGTAATTGTTTTGGCACTTTGGTGCATAATTTTGTAAAATCCTTTTAGACCATGTAATATAATGGCTATATCATTCCAGGTATTTAATTTCATAATTTTTAAAGCCTTTTTGCTATTTTTCCATGTCACCTAGATCATAGGTTGATTCATGTGTCTATTTGCTCCATAACTTAAATGATAGGAAGGCATTCATACCATTTGCTTGGAATACTTTTTGGTAACTTTTAGGAGTTAATTATAGGTCACTTTTAGGTCCTTAATTCCAGTTATAGGCCATTTTTTGAATCATTAATGCCTATTCATGCAATCTAATTGCATCTCATATATTGTATGCTACTGACCCATAATCGTTTCATGCATATTCACATGCCATTCTTCCTTAACTTTCATCATTTGTGATCTTATGCGATGTTTGCTCCATTTCTTCTCACATATTCTTCTCCTTACTCCATAGGGCTAAACCATTGCATCCATGATGATGTATTAATTCATCCACATTCATAAGCATTCACTACTGACTTTGATGCTCATTTCATGTATTAATCCATGCTTGTATGCCATATGCACTCATACTTCATCATTGAACCCTAACTTGCATTTAGGTGAACTTAGGTGAACTTTTTGTACATAGTTTGACATAGTTTGAACTTGTGAGGTATCCTAGCATACTTAGGGACCTGTAGCATGTAGCTACTGACTTTAGAAGTCATGTAACCTTTAGGTACCTTCATCTTTAGACTTAGGTCTCACTTTGAACCCTAGTTCCATTCTAGGATGTTTATGGTACTTAATCGCTTTTATGCTTTGATTTTACTTTCAATATGCATTGTCATACTAACTTTTGTTTTGTAGGGGGGAAGATTGAGGTAAGCCTCACTTAATTCCTATCTCTTATGCATTATAATTGTGTTTTCCTTAGCACCTTGTGCTTTGCTTTTAGGCTTTCCCTTTCTTTAGAGACAACTTAACTTCCTTAGGAAGTAAGTTAGTTTCTAACTCTCTTTTCTTCTTTTCCTTTTCTTTCTTAGTGAAATTCTGTGATCAGGTATGAGATGTCCTAAGAGATGTTCCAACACTTAATAGGACATTTGACAAATTTAACCAAAACTTAAACAGCAAGAAAAGTAAACAACACAGAAGTTTGTTAACCCAGTTCAGTGTATAACCACACCTACATCTGGAGGCTACCAAGCCAGGAGGAAATCCACTATTAGTAATATTAATTCTAGACTTAAACCACCCTGTTTAATCTATCACTTAATACTTACCCAATGCAATTTCTACCTAAGACTCACTTAGATAAGAGTACCCTACTCACTCCCCCTCAATCACACAATGATCAAGTTTACAAGTTTACAGAAATTGAAGACATCCTTCAAACAATACAGCTTGATCTTACTTCACAGTTTCAATCAAGTCACAAATGCACTTTTGCTTAAAAGCTTATAAAGTGGTACATAAAAACAACCTGCTATTAAAACACTAGACACCCTATTTGGTCTTCTGAAATTCGTACTCAATTCTATGAGTTTCTGTTGCTTAAATAGGTATCTGAATTTTGGGCTTTCTGTAGAATGGTCCAGCCCTAATGTGCAGCAGCTTCCACCTTGAATTTAGGGTTTGTTACTTCCTAGATTCTAGGTGCATTAGGTCTTTTGTTTTAATCTGAATCTTCAATATAAAACTCCCTACAGATGCGCCTTGTTCTGTTTTTATCCATCATTAATGTATTCCAGATAACTCTCCTTAAATATCTCTGATCTGTTAATCAATAATTAATTCTGGTAGCAGGTCTGAGATGTCTCAACATCTGTTGGGACATCCTGAAAAACTGAACTTAAGTTATTTACACAATGTCCCAACATCTGGTAGGACATCCTGAAATAAGTTCATATACTCTGTTTGCTAATGTCCCAACATCTGATAGGACATTCTGAACTGAATTTAACATTTCTTGTTTGGTCAAAAATTCTGCCAATTCTTAAACATCTACAAACTCCCCCTTTGGCTAATTTTTGGCTAACATCTTTTCTGGTTTTCAGAGTGCAGCAGAAGTTCTTTTTATCAGAGTATAGCATTACTTTTCTGTTGATTCTTATTTGAGATTACTCCCCCTCAAACAAATATGTGTCCAGTCTTGTTGCAACAGAAATACACACTGATTCAGTTCAGACAGAAACAAACAGATTTCATTCAAAAATTAAACAGCAGTACAAATTTGTTGTTGTTCTCCCCCTTGGTAGACACAAAATTAGGGGCCAAAGACACTATTACACATACATTGCTGTCATTACATTTGCCTCACATACATTGATCACTCAGATTCATCACTCTCAGTTTCCTCCTCCACTTCAGTGTCTTCATCAGCTTCACTTGCTTCATCAGCTTCACTGTCTTCATCAGATGCAGCTGTCTGATCTTCTTCACTTTCCAACCTCTTAATTATTTCCTCAAGCTTCTGTTTTCTCGCTTCAAGCTCTTTGCAGGTGCTTTTGAGTTCAGCAATTAAGGCCTTCTTGGAGATTGGATTCTTAGCAGTGGAGGGACCAGCAGATGTCCCAGAAGGTGCTTCAACATCTGCAGCATGGTGACTTAGGAATAATTTGTAGTGAAAAGCCAGGGGGCTCTCTCTCTTGCAGACAGTGTCCTTCTCATGTAAAATCCCAGGGTATTGACTTAGAACAATACCACACAGCAATGATGGAAAAGCTATTGGCAGCTTTGTTGCAGTAGAGATGGCATGCTTCATGGTTTGATCAAAGATGAAATCTCCATAGTCCATCTTGGTTTGAGTTCCCACAGCATATATAAACCTGGCTAGACCAGTTGAGATTGAGGAAGTGTGGTTGGTAGGCACCCAGTTAGCAGTTCCAATTCTGTTCAGCATGGCATACTTTCTGGTAAGCATGCTCACAGAGAGCTTTCCCTTCACAGGCCATGCCTTGACCTGGTTTGCAGTGATCACTTTACAGACTTGAATATCTGTCTTACCTAATTCATTGGGTCCATCTGTTTCTCTTCCTAGATACTCATTGATGATTTGAGGAGAAAACTGTACACATTTACCTCTAACAAAAACTTTTCTAAACTCAGAAGACTTACCATTTGAGCAATCCTCCTGAAGATTCACAATGAACTCTTTGACAAGAAGTTCATAGCAGGGAGAGAGGTCTGAGACTGTTTTGAATAGTCCTGCAGCAGAGATGAGGTCTATCAGTTCTGTGCACTCAAGTGCATTGCTGCTTAGTTCTCTTTCTAAGGCAACCCTTCTTTGGTACACATATTTCCACCTGTTGACACTGGAGACATGATGGAATGATATGTTGTCCAAGGGAGCTTCTGGTACAGCAGTTGAAGCTCTGGATGTTGCTGGTCTCTTCTTGGGAGGAGATGTTGGGACATCTGATCCAACATCTGAATCTGATGATGTGGCAGCTTTCCTTTTCTGAGTTTGGACTTTACTCCATTGTTTTGATGGCCCAAAAGTGACTTTAGCCTTCCCTTTCTTTGGAGAGGCTTTCTTCTTTTCAGGAATTGCTGCTTCAGCTTGCAGCTTGCCCTTCCTGGACCTGAGTCTTTTAGCAATGCTGGGTTTCACAGATGCTATGATCTCTGCATCAGAGTCCTGCTCCAGATTGACCACTGGAGGAGATTGGGCAGCCTCCTCTTCAGCTGGTTGATCAGCAGGGATTTGATCTTCATTTGAGCCTTGAGCCTGTTCTTTAGAGACCTCTTCATCATTTTCATTTGAGGCTTTGTCCTCAGTTTGTTCCAGATCAACATCAGATGAGTTCTTTTTCTTATCTTCAGATGTTCCAACATTTGTTGGGACATCTTGTTCTGCAGCAGTGTCCTCTGTATCTTGAGCTGGTTCTTCTTGAGGTGCAGGAATGGTGTTCAAAGGAACAGAGATCCCTTTCACCACTCTTTGTTCAGAAAATAGATGAACAGCTTTAGGGTTTTGAGACATTGTAGAGGAAGATAGATGAACAGCTTTAGGGTTTATGATTTCTGAAGGAATGCTAGTTAATGTGATTCGCTTGTGATGGTATGATGAGAATCTTGATAGCTTCTTATAAGTAGTTACTAAATATGTAGCCGTTACAGTCCAAATGATTAGGGATGGAATTCCCAAGGATCTAGACCAGACTAGCTTTGCCATCTGGAACTTATGCCATGCAATGTCATATGACATGTTGGCACATCTCATTAACTGCTAAATATCACATAAACAGATTCCAAGTTTACCCCTTAAATTCTCAAATTGAGTAGCATCCAATGCTTTGGTAAAGATATCAGCTAATTGCAAATCTGTAGCTACATGCTCCAATGAAATCACCTTTTCTTCTACAAGATCTCTGATGAAGTGATGTCTGATATCAATATGCTTAGTCCTGCTGTGTTGGATAGGATTCTTAGATATGTTGATTGCACTTAAGTTGTCACAGTACAATGTCATGACATCCTGTGGGACATTGTACTCAGTGAGCATCTGCTTCATCCAAACCAACTGAGAACAACTGCTACCTGCTGCTATGTACTCAGCTTCAGCTGTAGATAAGGATACACAATTCTGTTTCTTACTGAACCAAGAAATTAGATTGTTTCCTAGAAAGAAGCATCCTCCTGAAGTGCTTTTTCTGTCATCCGCACTTCCTGCCCAATCAGCATCACAGAAGCCAGTGAGAATTGGTTTGCACCCATGAAAGTACATTATGCCATAGTCACAAGTACCATTAACATATTTAAGGATTCTCTTGACTTGATTGAGATGACTGACTTTTGGATCAGCTTGATATCTTGCACAAACTCCTACTGCAAATGCAATATCTGGTCTGCTAGCAGTCAAGTATAACAAGCTTCCAATCATGCTTCTATATAAACTTTGATCTACATTCTCACCCTTTTCATCTTTAGTCAGCTTTAAATGTGTGGGAGCAGGAGTTCTTTTATGAGAAGCATTTTCCATTCCAAATTTCTTCACTATGTTCTTGGAGTACTTACTTTGGGAAATAAACATTGAGTCTTCCATTTGCTTTACTTGCAGACCAAGAAAGTAGGTTAATTCACCTACTAGACTCATTTCAAATTCAGATTCCATCTGCTTGACAAAATGTTTGACCATCTTATCAGACATCCCACCAAACACAATGTCATCAACATATATTTGTGCAATCATGACATTTCCTTCTTCATCTTTAACAAATAGGGTTTTATCAATCCCACCTTTTCTGTATCCTTGCTTGATAAGAAATGTGGTCAGTCTTTCATACCATGCCCTTGGAGCTTGCTTCAGACCATAAAGAGCCTTCTTGAGTTTGTAAACATGATTTGGACAGCTTGGATCAACAAATCCTTTAGGTTGTTCTACATATACTTCTTCATTAAGATAGCCATTTAAAAAGGCACTTTTCACATCCATTTGAAATAGCTTGAACTTCAAGATACAAGCAATTCCCAACAATAGTCTGATTGATTCAAGCCTTGCTACTGGTGCAAAGGTTTCATCAAAGTCCACCCCTTCAATTTGAGTGTATCCTTGAGCTACAAGTCTAGCTTTGTTCTTTGTAACAACTCCTTGTTCATTTGACTTGTTCTTATACACCCATTTTATTCCAATTACATTTATATCATCAGGTCTAGGAACAAGTTTCCACACTTCATTCCTTGTGAATTGACCTAATTCCTCTTGCATAGCACAAATCCAGTATTCATCAGTGAGAGCTTCCTTGATATTTTTAGGTTCTATTTTGGAGACAAAACAAGAACCTGAAATCACTTCTCTTGATCTAGTACTCACACCTCTGTTGGGATCACCAATTATCAAATCTTTGGGATGATCTTTTTGTATTCTGATGGAAGGAGGTTTACTTGATTCTTCTGTCCTTGTATCAGTTTGAGTGAAGTTATATTGATCATTCTTTTCTTCAGCTTCAATCTTGATATCAACAGATGTTCCAACATCTTCTGGGACATCTGTAGGAGCATCATCAATTATCACATTTATGGATTCCATGATAACCTTGGTTCTAGAATTAAATACTCTATATGCTCTGCTGTTTATGGAGTATCCAAGGAAAATCCCTTCATCACTTTTAGGATCCATTTTTCTTCTTTGCTCCCTATCTGCCAGAATATAACAGATACTTCCAAAAACATGAAAGTACTTAACTGTGGGTTTTCTGCCCTTCCATACTTCATATATTGTGGACAAAGTTCCTTTCCTTAAAGTAACTCTGTTATGGATGTAACAGGCAGTGTTCATAGCTTCAGCCCAAAAGTATAGAGGCAACTTTTTAGCATGAATCATAGCTCTTGCTGATTCTTGAATGGTTCTATTCTTCCTTTCAACAATCCCATTCTGTTGAGGAGTGATAGGTGAAGAATACTCATGATTAATTCCTTCTGAAGAACAGAAATCTAAGAACTTTTGATTCTCAAATTCTTTTCCATGATCACTCCTAATTCTGATCACACAGCTGGATTTTTCCCTTTGCAATCTTTGACATAATTCTTTGAATACATCAAATACATCTGACTTTTCTTTGATGAAGTTTATCCATGTATATCTGGAAAAGTCATCAACCACAACATAGGCATACCTCTTACCACCAAGACTTTCAACCTGCATAGGTCCCATAAGATCCATATGTAGAAGTTCCAAAACTTTGGAAGTTGTCAGATGTTGGAGCTTTGGATGGGACATCTTGGTTTGCTTGCCTATTTGACATTCACCACATATTTTTCCATCATCAATCTTTAGTTTAGGAATACCTCTTACAGCATCCATAGATATGATCTTCTTTATGCCTCTGAAATGAAGATGACCTAGTCTTTGATGCCACAGTTTCACTTCTTCTTCTTTAGCTAGAGAGCAGGTTGAAGTGAGACTAAGATTTTGGGATTCCCACATGTAACAGTTGTCTTTAGATCTGGCTCCTTTCATTACAACCTCTTGTTCTTTGTTAGTCACTATACATTCAGATTTGGTAAAGTTTACACTGTATCCTTGATCACATAGTTGACTTATGCTGATCAGGTTAGCAGTTAAACCTTTAACTAGCAGTACATCATCTAGTCTTGGAACATCTTGACAATCCAAGGTTCCAACTCCCTTGATTTCTCCTTTAGCTCCATCTCCAAAGGTAACATACCTGGATGAATGTGATTTTAAGTTTACTAGCAAATTCTTTAATCCAGTCATGTGTCTTGAGCATCCACTGTCAAAGTACCAGTCTTCTTTAGCTGATACTCTCAGAGATGTATGTGCTATGTATGCAGTACTTTTCTTTGACCAGATGAGATGAGATTTCTTTTGATGCCTCTGCTCTGAGTGTTGTTCAGCTGATCTCCAAGCTTGATTGTTGATCTTGTTCTTGGGTATGTGGCTTTGATCAGTCTGAATGTCAGCTTTTGGTCTCCAAACTTTCTTGATGACCTCTGTCTTCTGCTTAGGAGGTTGCTGATTTCTATGCAGCATTTTTTTTGTACCTTCTACTTTCTGCTTGGAAGGTTGCTGACACATCTGATTTGGATATCCATGAAGCTTATAACAGTGAGGTTTGATATGCCCAAACCTTCCACAGTGATGGCATCTCCATCTTTGATATTTTTTCTTCATTTTTTTCTTTCCAGAATGTTGAGACATCTGTTGGAACATTATGTTTGTCTTTGTGTTCTGATGTTGGAGCATCTGTTGGGACATCTTGTTTGACTGTGTAGTTTTTGAAGTAGTTCTGCTAGAGCTTGCTTCATCTCTGTCATATCCCAGTCCACTTTTGTCCCCTGAGTGTTTATTATTGCTGAGAATAACATCCAATGTGTTTGAGCTGCTGTTCAACATTCTAACAGATTTGGACATATGTTCCAACTTAGAGTTGAGAAGGCTTACTTCACTTTTTAAGGCTTCAATGATCTCCTGATCATTTGCTTTGTCATCTTCTAAAGTCTTATTCTGCTTCTTTAGCTTTATAACTTCACTGCATATTTCAGAGCTTCTTTTGTATAGATCTTTGAATGCTTGCTCAAGTTCTTCATAAGTAAGTTCTCCACAACTGGAATCACTATCATATTCACACAGTCCAGCTAAAGCAGTAATATGCTTAGCTGATTCTTCTTCTGACTCTCCTGAGTCTTCATCAGACCAGGTCACAGAGAGTCCTTTCTTTTGCCTCTTTAAGTAGGTAGGACATTCAAACTTGATGTGTCCATATCCTTCACATTCATGACATTTGACTCCTTTATCTTGACTGGTCTTTTCAGCATACTTTAATCTTTTGTTAGCATCATAAGGTCTTCTGTTCTCAGAGTTTGTGTTTCTTCCACTAGGTTTGGATTTGCCTTCCATTCCTCTGAGAATTTGTTTGAACTGTTTTCCAAGCAAGGCAAGGTTTTCTGATAAGCTTTTATCATTTGCTGATTCATCATCCTCTTCTTCATCTGTATTTGACACTAAGGCTATGCTTTTGTTCTTTTTGGCATTTGTGTCATTTATTCCCATCTCAAAAGTTTGAAGGGAACCAATGAGTTCTTCAACTTTCATGGAGCATATGTCTTGAGCTTCTTCTATTGCAGTGACTTTCATATCAAATCTTTTTGGCAAAGATCTGAGAATCTTTCTTACAAGCTTTTCATCAGTCATCTTTTCTCCCAAAGCTCCAGAAGTATTGGCTATATCCAAGATGTTCATATAGAACTCATGAATTGATTCATCTTCCTTCATTCTCAAGTTTTCAAACTTGGTGGTGAGAAGTTGAAGTCTTGACATTTTTACTTTTGATGTTCCTTCATGAGTTGTTTTGAGAGTATCCCAAACATCTTTGGCCAGCTCACAATGATGCACAAGTCTGAAAATATTCCTATCAATGCCATTGAATAAAGCATTTAAGGCTTTTGAGTTGCCTAGTGCTGAGTCTTCTTCCTCCTTACTCCATTCTTCTTCAGGTTTCAGCACTTTAGATCCATCTTTGGTGTCTTGGATAGGATAATCCCATCCAACATTGACTGCTCTCCATGCCCTGTTGTCAAGTGACCTTAAGAATGCAATCATTCTTGGCTTCCAGTAGTCATAATTAGATCCATCCAGAATAGGTGGTCTATTTACTGACCCTAAATCTCTGTCCATGTTACAGAATTTGTATTCCCTAGATCTCACCCAGTATAAACAGGCAGGGTGCCTGCTCTGATGCCAATTGAAATTCTGTGATCAGGTATGAGATGTCCTAAGAGATGTTCCAACACTTAATAGGACATTTGACAAATTTAACCAAAACTTAAACAGCAAGAAAAGTAAACAACACAGAAGTTTGTTAACCCAGTTCAGTGTATAACCACACCTACATCTGGAGGCTACCAAGCCAGGAGGAAATCCACTATTAGTAATATTAATTCTAGACTTAAACCACCCTGTTTAATCTATCACTTAATACTTACCCAATGCAATTTCTACCTAAGACTCACTTAGATAAGAGTACCCTACTCACTCCCCCTCAATCACACAATGATCAAGTTTACAAGTTTACAGAAATTGAAGACATCCTTCAAACAATACAGCTTGATCTTACTTCACAGTTTCAATCAAGTCACAAATGCACTTTTGCTTAAAAGCTTATAAAGTGGTACATAAAAACAACCTGCTATTAAAACACTAGACACCCTATTTGGTCTTCTGAAATTCGTACTCAATTCTATGAGTTTCTGTTGCTTAAATAGGTATCTGAATTTTGGGCTTTCTGTAGAATGGTCCAGCCCTAATGTGCAGCAGCTTCCACCTTGAATTTAGGGTTTGTTACTTCCTAGATTCTAGGTGCATTAGGTCTTCTGTTTTAATCTGAATCTTCAATATAAAACTCCCTACAGATGCGCCTTGTTCTGTTTTTATCCATCATTAATGTATTCCAGATAACTCTCCTTAAATATCTCTGATCTGTTAATCAATAATTAATTCTGGTAGCAGGTCTGAGATGTCTCAACATCTGTTGGGACATCCTGAAAAACTGAACTTAAGTTATTTACACAATGTCCCAACATCTGGTAGGACATCCTGAAATAAGTTCATATACTCTGTTTGCTAATGTCCCAACATCTGATAGGACATTCTGAACTGAATTTAACATTTCTTGTTTGGTCAAAAATTCTGCCAATTCTTAAACATCTACACTTAGGATTAGAAAACCTCACAAACCATTAGGATCTCCTTTTTGTATATAATATCTAACTTAGGGTTGTGTCTTAGTCCCCTTAGTTTGTCCTTTTTTCAACTTGAGTCATTCTTTCTCATCTCATAAAGAAAAACAATAAAACACTTAATAAAAACCGAACGTTCTTGTACGACACGAGACTTTGTTGCGGAGTGCTTATACGCGTCCTGTTTCGGGGCGAGGTATAAATACTCACTGCGATGGATAAGTCTTAGTATGAGAATGTTCACAAACAAATTCAAAACATTTCTCATAAAAAAACAAAAACAAACAATAAACGACTATCCTGCGGGAACTTCTTTTCTCATCTCATTCACTCACAACGCGAACTCGCGACGACTTGGCTCGCATGCAAGACAGGAAATGCACTCGTACCAGACGAGCCTGCAACACCTGAGCATAGACATACGCAGTTACAACCATAAAAAATACAAACAAATAGTTCCCGCCTGGTTAGGCGAACTACGTCGACTCTGATCCTCATTATCCCGATGAGGTACGTAGGCAGCGGGGTAGGGCCTGTTCGAGCACATTCTTTATTTTCCCTACATTTTCCCCCTGTTGTTCTTTCTCTTTTCCAGTTCCATTTCGCGTTCCAGTTCCAGTAGCAGTTCATTTGTTCAGCAGCACTTTTATTTCTCACCCTTTGAAACAAACAAACAAACGTGGATCCCGTCGGGTACGGCGGACGGTCTGGGGTGTTAATACCTTCTCAGGTCGTAACCGACTCCCGAACCCAGATCTTTAGTTCGCGGGACCTCGTTCTTTCCTTCTTCCTCAGGTTTGTGCAACATTACCTTTCCCATTCTTTCGGGATAAAAATGTCTGACTGGCGACTCTACCTTTTCCGCGCCACATTCGCGTTTGTACCAGGATGAAAATCCCGGGAGCGACACCTGGGTTCGATTCCCAGGTCTTTCTTATTTTTTAACACTTATTTTATTTGCAGGTTTATTATATAATTAATGCTATCCAATTCATATTACCAACACGCAGCGCAGCCCAGTGGAAGCCCTTATGTCTGGTAAAAGGGAGGTCCTGGGATCAAAACCAGGCCTCCCCATGTTTATTTGTTGCGTTTTTTTCTTTGTTTTTTGTTTTATTTTCTAATTTAATTATTAATTCTTATAATTAGGTTAATTAACATATTAGGTTAATTGAAATTAATTATAATTGAAATTAATTAAGATAATCAACATTAATTTTCTTATTAAAAATAGAAATCATTTTTTTCTTAAATAATATCTTCTTAAAAATAATAATAATTTCATTGATTTCTTCTATTTAATTTTTCTTTTAATTTAGAATATTACTACTTTTTTTAATCAACTTGTAAATTAATTAGTTGTTTAATCACTATAATTTTCTTGAAATTTTCTTTTAATTAATATTTTTTATGTAAATAATTTTGGTTAATTTGTAAATAAAATTAGGTAATTAGATTTAGATTTAATAAACCTTAATGTTCTCTAAAAAAATCTAACTTTCTTAATTAACCCTAATTCTTAAACTAATCCTAATTTTCTTAAAAAAACTTTAACTTTAATTTCATTAATGTTCGAATTTTCTTATATTATCATTATGTAATTGCTCTTGGGTTGTAATAATTTTAGATTTATTTATCGTTCTTATTATTTTTTGTAACTGCCCAAAGCCATGTAATAGCGTAGGTTTTATATTTCCGCATTTAATTTAATTTATTTATTTAATTGCTTGGTTAGTAAATAGGGAGTGCAAAAATATAATTTGAATTAAAAGGACTTAGATAATTAAATAAAAATAAATAAATATCTGAAAATAAACACTCACACACGTAAGTCGATCTATGATCGATGTCTGCACCTCCTAGGGTATTCCTCTTAAGTTGCCTTTTAAACGGTCAAATCCCTAAAAAATTAGGGTGTCTTAAGCAAACGACCCTACAAATAAAAATCATTTTGTCCCTCCCCAGATTCTAAAAGATCAAGTCCCTACGAGGTTGCCTACGATAAATGATCTTGTCCTTTCGGTTTAAAAGATGATAGTCCCTCCCAATTGCTAAAGACACCCTCCAGTTGCCTTCGTTGACCGTACGATGACCCTACGCCCGTCTCTTAATAAAATCCAAGGTAATTACTACCTATTCCTTAATAATAGGGATAGTCTTACCTTTGAAAGGACATATAAGAACATGAATGACTTAGTCTAGGGTAGGTACCTCATAGTTACTTGCTCACACTTTAAAAATACTTTTCACACCTCACTATTTTCAAATATTTTTAAAACAAGACTTTGTATACGTCCATACGAGGATCATTACAAAGTACTTAGAAAATTTTCTAATCACACACTTCAATTTTTTCAAAACAATTAAGTGAGCTAAGTAACTAAGAGCCCATGGATAACCATGGATATAAACACCTTCCATTTATATAACCTATCCCCCGAACCCAAGTCTTTTAAAACGGTCTTTCCTGTTCTTTTATGTCCATTCCTTATGGATAAAATAAAAGTCGGTGGCGACTCTTGCTATCCGCAACATTTATAGAAAGTCAGTTCTCCCACCGTGTTACAATATGTATTAGTGTAATTTTTTTCATTAGTTGAAACTTTTAACTGAGGTGAAATCTAATGTGTATTATGTCAATTTTATTATGCTATTTACATGTTGGGATGAACAAAATTTATTCTAAAGTATAATCATTTGTTTTTTTTAATATAGGTATATCATAAAATATATCCATTTATTCAAAAAAAAAAAAAAAATTACAGCTCACAACTCAATAAAAAAGTTAATGATAAGAATTTGAAAAGGAAACAACACAATGTGTTGGTTCCTTTTCTAATTCTTAACCTTCACCATTTTTTTGGGTAGCAATTTCATTAAATCATGCAATTTTTTCCTTGCTAAATAAATGGTTATACTCTTATGAAATAAATAATTAATAAATAAATAAATACTTATACTTCGAAACAAATTTCATTTATTTCTCTAACAACATTTCTCTTCATAAAACCTCCTTCATCCCTTGTGACTTCCTCGTTTTCGTTGGCTCGACCTCCATACCTCACCACTTTCTTTAATCCCTTTCATCTGAGAGAATCACCAAGTCATGTAACTCGAAGGAGTCTTCCTCCACCTTTATCTCTTCTCTCAGAGAGACACAATCACATGTAAGGATATCTTTCATTGTTTAATTTCTATTCCACAAATGTGAGAAAATATCACTAATGATTTATCCTCCATTGGGTTGAGAAGTTCACTTTTCAAAAACCTTAATTGATTCTTCACTCTATGTTAATGTTGTCATTTTATTTCTAACTCTCATATCCACGAAGGCATAATCCGGTGTTACCATGGAGGAAACAAAATCAGAGTCTGGTTTAGCTAACACGAAGAGTTGTGGTTGATTCATTAGAAACATTATAACTTGCTACTCACCACCAAAATACACGAGCTTCAAAGGATTTTCAACGATGGTGATACTTCGAGAAAGAATACACTATCGAAGTTATCTCTGACTTGTACAATAGTGAACAATGTAAAGAGCATAAATAATGCTTCACAAGACGACGGATTTAACGTCGGATGACTAAATACATAGCTTTTCCCAAATCTCAAATTTGAAACACCGAAGGTAGTGTACCGGTTCTCGTCATCAACAACAATTTTAGATTAAACTTGAGACCCAATTCAGTTTTATCGGGCCTCATAGTAGACTCCAATTGTTCTTGCAAAATGTACAATAAAGTGGAACATGCTCATATGTATGGACACAAGAGGTTTTATATGCACTGAACATTTGAATTTTTTTAATTAAAATCCTCTCAACCCTAGGGATTGGGATATTTATATGTTTGGCTGTTGGACCAAATTGTTGGGTGAGAAACTATCCCATCCTAACTATTTTAGTAAAGCATAGGGATAAAAATATTGGTTCTCCCAATAATAGGAATAGGAAGACCGATTCTCCACATTAATAGGAAGACATGGTTTCTTTATTCTTGATCAAAAAGGCCTTTTCAGAGACATATAACATGCCACGTCATGAGGTGGTTGGTCTATGATGGACATGAGCTTTGGTTGGGCGACTCGTAGTGTGCCTTATCGTGCTTTCTTGTTTCGTCTTTATGGCCCTTTAATAACACTATTGTCTTGATCAAATCATGGATTATTTCTTTCTAGTGTTCACTAAAATTTATCCTAATCCATAAGTTAAACTTATTGATATAATCATGGATTAAGTTATCCTGAATTTTAAAAGTAATTTTTTTGCATTGGTGGGAGTTTGATAAATCGATGAAAGTTAGGAGCGGTAGAGAAGGTAGCTTTTGGCTAGCGGTTTGTTGGTCAATTTGGATGGTTAGAAATGACATAATTTTTTGTAACTCGTCTTGTTGACATCGTTTGGAAGGTTAAATTTTTTATTTGGAAGTGGTCTCGAATGAGAGATATTACCTATCCCAATTGTAGTTTTTACGAGTTCGACAATGATCCGTTGTTTTTCATGGCGTAGTTGCATTTGGTTTTTAATCTCTTTTGTCTTGGTGAGGTTTTTTCTCGGCCTTTCCTTTTGTAATCGGGTGGAGCACCCGTTGTACTCGTTATGATATATCTCTTACTTAAAAAATCCTCTTCTATTTTACACGTATAAAATTTGGGTTTTAGACAAATATAATTCACTAAAGTCTTTGTCATGAAGCTGGTGTCTAGCTTTGCCTATTCGATAGCAGTCGTTGATAAAAAAATGCAATATTCCTCTTAAAGCATAAGATTATGGTTATATGTATTTCAAAATCTAACTCTTCTTAATCCTCATTCATCATATATCCCGAGTTTTTGTCCTTTCCCAATCAAAGCTTTATGCAACTTTTTGAAATAAGCAAATTCTTCATTTATATCTTTCAATAAAAAAAAATCATATTTTTCATTAAATTTTTCAATTTCATATTTTCTAACATTGACACAGTTCCACTATTAAAAAAACATTATTTTTACAGAATAAAATTTTGCCACTCTAAATTTTTTAACAATTAACTCTCATACCAATTATTGAACTTTGCAAGGAAAATTTAAATTCTACTAGATAATATAAAATAAATATCTCACAATACATGTCCTAGGATCAATGTGATCGATCCTGCGAGTAACTGAGAGTACTTTTGGTATCTTCAGAGGACCAACGGTTGTTTACCAATTTTAGGGGTAAACACTAGGTAAAAATGATCTTCCAAATGCTTCAAATTGTCACAATAAGCCTTGAAGTACCTGATATATTGCCTCAAAGAGAACGTGCCAAAACCATTTGCATAGTTGAAGCTATTTTGAACTTTGAAAAATATGAAATAACAACATCATAGTCGAATTACCCCCTTATACTCGTAATAATGCAAGAAACCTTTGACGAATGCCCAAATAAGCATATGCAATTGTGAAGGGGAAATCAACAAGTGATTCAATATGTTGACTTCAAAATAATTGAAAGAAAGACGATAGCCTATGAGGGAGAAAAACATTCATGAAAAGGGATAGTGTATCCATCACATTGGCTGCAAATCCTCTTATATTCGTTTAGGGGAAACACCCCATCATCCAATTACTGAACCCACATCCGTCAAAGATTGATCAAAGATATCTTCATAAACAAGAGAAAAAATAATTCCCAGTATGTATGGATCAACCCAGTCGCCTGAAATATCCTTACTAGCACTATGTCAAAAATGACATTTAACAGCGCACCTTAGACAGTGCTGTTATAAGTTAAAATTAAAAGAAAACACGGAAATTGGTCCAAAAAAGTAATAAAAGCGCTGCTAAAAGTCATACCTTAGACAACACTTTTGAAAAAGCGTTGTCTAAGATAGACCTTAGACAGCGCTGTCTAAGGTATATCTTAGACAGCGCTGTCTAAAAGGCTTTCAAATTTAAAAAAATTAAAATCAAAAGCGATGTCTAAGGTTGACCTTAGACAGCGCTTGTCAAAAGCGTTGTTTAAGGCCTCCCTAAGACAATGTTTTCCACCAAAGTGCTGTCTAAGGTCTAATTATATGAAAAATTCGCTGTTTCTTTTTTCATTTTTCTTTCCCTTTCTGCGAACGAACCGTGCGAACGCCATTTTCGCCCTAACAGAAGCTTCAATCGCCACCGTCGTCCACCACTGTGCTCCTTTATGAAGTGTACTGATGTTGTCGTGCTCCTTCCTCCACCGTACACCGTCTCATTTTTTGGTAAGTTTCTTCTCTGTTTAGGGCAAGAACGAAATCCATATATCTCTGTTTAGTTTATGCTCTTTTTGTATATAGTTGATATTGTTATAGTTGACATTGTTATAGTTGACATTGTTGTAGAAGTGCTTATTAGTTTAAGCTCTTTTTGTATATAGTTGACATTGTTGTAGAAGTGCTTATTAGTTTAAGCTCTTTTTGTATATAGTTGACATTGTTGTAGAAGTGCTTATTAGTTTAAGCTCTTTTTGTATATAGTTACACTATTCTATACATAAAAACTAGAAAATAACTTATTATTTTAATCCCTTTCTGAGATTGAGAAAGTGCTTATGTTTTGGATCCCTTTTTTGTTATTAGAAAATAGCTTATTATTAGAAAATAATATGGATCCCTTTTTTGTTATTAGAAAATAGCTTATTATTTTAATCCCTTTTTGAGATTGAGAAAGTGCTTATTTTTTTAATCTCGTTTAATTTGATTTGTCAGTGCACATTTAGTTTGAGATTAAAGAAGTGTTGATTATTAGTTCTAGCCTTGTAAATTTGTGTTTAGGTTGAGATGTGTGGCTTATTTGTGAATAGCGTGTGATAGTAGAATAACATGGATAAAAAATTGTGTGGCTTACTTTGTTTACCTTAATAAGTAGGAAAACCATGGATAAAACATGGATCTGTGCCGATCGATTGTCCAAAGAGTACGAGAATGGGGTTGCGGAATTCGTTAAGTTTGTTGTTCAACACGTTAAAAACCCCAGACGGATGAAATGTCCTTGCTTGCGTTGTTGTTATATTGGTAAGGTTGATGCAGATGGATTGAAATTGCATTTACTGAGGCATGGAATTGATCGAAGTTATCAGTGTTGGAAATTTCATGGTGAGAAAATTAACGAGAATGTTGAACCAAGTGGGAAAAGTAATACAACCTATGCTTCAGACGACAAAGACACGGAAACATACGATTGTGATCGAGTTGAAGAGATTGTAGAAGCACTTGAAGAAGATCTTCATGATTGTCCTGAAATGTTTGAGAGGTTGGTAAGCGATGCAGAGAAACCGTTATATAAATGTTGCACTAAATTCTCAAGACTCTCTGCGGTATTAAAGTTGTACAACTTAAAGGCGGGCAATGGATGGTCGGATAAAAGTTTTACAGAGTTGTTGGCCCTTATGCGAGAAATGCTACAGGAGGATAATGTTCTTCCTAATCGAACCTATGAGGCAAAAAAATGTTGTGCTCTATTGGCATGAGCTATTATAAGATACATGTTTGTCCTAACGATCGCGTTTTGTTTCGTAACGAATATGCATCGTTAACTGAACAAGATGATAATGATTGCATGTGTTTTCTCATAGCGCATACGCAATTAATGGATACACATTTTATACCAAAGAACAAGATGAAAAGAGTACTATGCAAAATAGTGGTGTCACCGTGCTAGCTGAAGCAATGCATATATCAAGTATGAAGGACTTAAACCCCAAATATGCAAATTTGTCATATTTTGGAGTTATTGAGCACATTTGGATGTTTGATTACGAGAAGTTTCAGATTCCCATCTTTGGTTGCAAGTGGGTAAATAGTAGTGGCATACGAATGAATAAGTCTGGATTTTTGCAAGTTGATCTTACTAGGGTGGGGTACAAAGATGAACCTTTTATTCTAGCATCTCATGCTAAACAAGTGTTCTATGTGAATGACCCGACGAGTACAAAATTGTCTATAGTGTTTTTCTCTAACAAAGTGGTTGATGATAGCGGTGTCGATCAATGTGATATTGATGTTGAGAATGAGTCATGCATTAGACGGAATGAGTTGAATAGAAATCAATATGAGGATCTTATAGCAGATGAGTCATATATCAGAAATGACCATAACGAGGGAATTTAGATCAATTCATTCGTCCGCATTGCTAAGAAACAAGTAATTAATATTCCAACAAAGAAAAGAAAGAGATGTTAGTGAAAGAGGTAAATTATATTTGATATCCTTGGTTTCTTTATTTTTCATTTTCAATTGCTTTCATTCTAATTTAAATGTGTAACTTTGTAACTATAATATTGTATTCATTTAATTGAATTACAATCTTTGTGTTGTTTCAGGACCTATGTAGATTTGAAGCAATGATTTGGTTGGATGCAAAAGTAGTCTAAGTAATGATTTGTAATATGTTTGAATTGGTACATTTGTAGTAAAAGTAGTATAAGTAATATGTACATTTGTAAGTATATATGTTTGAATTGCCAATCCATTTGGATATATAATTTCGGTGCATACATTGGTACATTTAAATAGGCCAAATTGGATTGTTTTGAATATCCAAATTGTGATATTTTTCTGGAAAAAAATTGGTTCAAAAACAGGTCAAAATTCTGGTTGAAAAACCTGGTATAAATTGTGGTTTAAAAAAAATTATATAAAAATTTTCGTATACCTTAGACATCGCTTTAAACAAAAAGCGTTGTCTAAGGTGGGGCTTAGAAAGCGTTTTACTTAAAGCGCTGTCTAAGGTATACCTAAAAATGTCCAAAAAGCGTTGTCTAATGGTGGGTCTTAGACAACGCTTTTACCAGAAGCGTTGTCTAATGGTGGGTCTTAGACAACGCTTTTACCAGAAGCGTTGTCTAAGGTATAACTTAAAATGTCAAAAAACGTTGTCTAATGGTACCATAGACAGGGCTTTTCAGATTTAAAAGAGCGTTGTCTAAACCTTTAGCAGCGCAGGTTTAGACAGCGCTTTAAAGCGATGTCTAAGGCCAAAAAAAGCGTTGTCTAAGGTCTTGTTTGATGTAGTGTAGCCTACTTGGTCGAAGTTGATATTATCACCATGATAAAAATATATTGTAAAAAGAACTGATGCAGGAATAATGAAGTAAAAAAGGAATCTCGAGCGAACATTATCTTGGACGCCCTAGAAAAATGACGCAAAATCGAAAAGAGAATATGGAGTTTGGGCCCTAGAAGAAAGAGAAACATCATTACTAAGTATAAAATAAACATGTCGGTCACTCCCAACATATATAAGAAAGGCATTTAATGAACATATTCACAAAAATGGCAACACCCTATATAGGACATCCACATCCACGAATCTCGTGGCCGAGTTGGGTATTTCACAAGATCCAGAAGACGAAGGCATAATGATGAAGCAATGAATTACTAAACACATAACATGTAAAACTTTTCTCTCTAGCTAATAGACAATCCCTCACGTGGATGCAATTATAAGTGCACAAAAAATCCAATGGTTGATCGCATCTGTTGCCATTCCCCGCGCATGTAGTTACCAACCATTTCCTCTATTTAAAGAGGAAACCACGCCATTTCACATTTATTCAAATCCTTACACATTCAAATTCTATTTTTTTAATCTCATACTACCTTGAGCGTTAAAGTATTTAGCTTGTAGGCCAACCTCATCTCCACTACATCAGAAGCTATGGACCACCACAACAAACACTGAATTCATACTTTTCGATCAAACCTAGTTCTAACAAAAATAATGAAAGTTCTAATCTTATCATGTCTAGTCTTACCATACATACAATGCAACATCCTCACCTCCTACACACTTACTTTATTTTCGTTTTGATTCTTAATTGCCCAACATTTTGTCCCATATATAATGGATGTGTTAATGCAATCCGATAAAACTTTCCCTTCAACTTGAGTAGTACATTGTGTCGCATAAAACCTTTGAAGCCCTCATCCATTTGCGATGCCCAATTTGAATTTGATGATTTACATCCTTTTCTATTTCTCAATCATTTGGTATTACAGACTTAAGATATATAAACAGTGTGACTTGTGAGATGATATTTCCAAGTAAGACTAAAATACCCAAACAACGAAGTGAAATCTTCATCTTGTTCCATTCCATTTTAGTTTTTTCCATTATGCTCCATTTCATGATATCCAAACATATCATAAGGTGTTATGTTAACCCAACCTGAGGTATGCAAACACTAATAACATTAAATGTGTCTTGTTCTACTATAAAATTTAAGACTATGATTCGATCTCATGCTCTTTTCACATCTACAATATCCTTCTCCCACTCCTTGTCCATTATAATCCTCACACTATTTCTCGATTTATCTTTTCCAGTGTATCAAAGCTTAAATCACGAGTTGTCTAATTCTCTCCTTTTCACTTGTCTACTTAGTTTCTTTTAAGCACATGTAATTTATCTTCCTCCTAACCATAATGTCAAGTATTTCCATAGACTTTCCATCAAGCGTGCCTATATTTCATGATCCAAAATGAATGTTAGTCTCATGAACTAACTTCTTTACCCACATCCGTTCACGAAAAATGTGAGAACCCTTATTTATTTTTTACTACTTCAGGCGACAATACAGTGACCCTTACTCTTTTGACACTGTACTCGAACCATAAAATATGTTGCTTACGGAGAGTGACATAATTTTCACATTATTTTATAGTTAATCTATGTTATAAATATTTGATAAAATTTAACATTAACCGTCGACGGACTAACACAACTCCATCATTTTATCTGAACTGGAGATCAAGTATACATAATAAAACATTTATGCTGGATTAAAATTTAAATTAGTGAGTATTTCTCATTAATATATTATATAGTTTTGTTAAAAAAATCTTTAAAGAAAGCCAAACCTAAAAAATAATACAAATAAAAGCAATAATTTAATTTAATTAATCTCATGATTTAATTACTTTATCTTTATATTTAAAAATAGGATAGTAAACTAATATTGAGAGACATATATGATATGATTAATGGGTTCTAATTAAGAAAAACAAAAAACTACTGTATCACTTAAGAGTAAGAAACACGTTCAAAACGCGATAACCTATATAAAAATGATTATCCACATAAACTGAACATCAGAGCCAATACCAAACAAACCCGAACAACACACAACAAACACAGCCAGGCAAGCATTGAATTTGCCTTTCCCCACAATAGGTGTCTTTGACTCACTTCACTATTACATTATCCCAACCCCAACCTTTAACAGCTGTACTACCTAAATAAATAATAATAAAACTAATAGTAACAATATATTATGTCCGAACAACAATTAGCCGGTAAAAATCAATAGAATAAACAATAAAATCTCATCAGGACAAAATAGATCTAAAGAATCCAAATAAAGCAAACAATAATACCCAATTTAAGGTTGTAAAAATCAAAGCAAAATTCGAAAAGAAAATGGCAAGATTACGTTGTATTTAACCGCAAGGACCGAAAAAAAAGGTTCTCCTCGTTACACCACAAAAGCCAGCTTTCTTCCTCCGATCAAAAAGGAAGAAAATTAAAACCCTCTCTCTATCTATTTCTCTCTCCTCTGTATCTGCTATACTCTCTCATAATCCTCTCACACAGGTTTTACCTATTTTCAATTCAAAAACCCACAATCTTTTCGTAGCTGTTCTCTCCCACCGGTTGGGAGTAGTGGGAGAGACAGAGAAAAAAAACATACACAGAAAATATTCAATATTCAATCAAATCTCTTATCTCTTATCCCCGCTGTCCCATCCGGCCCAAAATTAAACCCAAACCAAAACCAAAACCAAATGCCTCTTCATTCTCATAACTACAACAATATTCATCTTCTTCTTCCATGCTTAACCTCACTCTCTCTCCACCACCTCTTCGACCACCGCCACCAGGATCAACATTTTCTCATCTCTCTTACCATCATCTCCTCAAACTAATTCATATTTATGTTGACACATAACCAAAAACAAAAATAACAACGATCGAAATTGTTCCAATCTTCGATCCATGTTGTTCATGACTGCATCACCAGTCCTTAATTCAGCTTTTGACATCACAACCGTAACATTCATTTCCTCCCTCATCATTCTCTCTGTTTTATCTCTCTGTTTCATTTTTCACCTTCGCTTCAAATCAAAATCGTTACCCTATTTACAAAACTTCAATTCCCTCTGGACCGTTCGGTTTCTTCTCGTTCTTTTCATTTTTTTCTGGTCCGTCATTGAACTTCTCCGGATACCGTTTTTCCGTAGAAGATATTTATATCAATATATACCGTCCTTAGCCGCTTATCAACAAGCGAATCTCTGTCAACTCAGCATTGTTCTTTCTCTTGGATTCTTCGAACCTGCTTTTCTTGTTACGCTACTTTTTCTCCTTAACGCTTCCATTAAGAAAAAAACACCGAACGACGCTTGGGCTATTACATTCGTGTTCTTCACGTGTGTTCCTCAGGTTGTTGTTCACGGTTTTCTTGTTTTTTATAATCCGTTGGGGAATCAGGTTCCGTTGTTCTTGAGACAAACTTCGGTGGTTCTTGAAAACGACACCGTTCTCTGTACATACCCGTTCTTAAACAGCGTCGTTTTTGCGGCGTTTGGTGCTGCGTATTGTGCTTGGTTTTTGTTCTCGTGTTGGAGGGTGTTGTCGTTGGTGATTAACAAAGGGCTTCGGATTCGGATCTACGGGTTGGGTTCCGTTGTGTTGCTGGCTTTGCCTCTTCAGGTTGCGGCGCTCGCTTTCACGTTTCTTTGGAATCCCGAGGATGGTATTTACGGTGTCGTTTCGCTCGTTGGGTTTCTCGGGGCTTTCTGTTGTGCCGTTACTGGAGAGGGTATTTTGGTAATTAAGCCTATTTCGGATGCATTGGAGGCTGGTGGACATTGTTGCAGGTGGAAATCACGTCATCAAGAGACGCCTCCGCCGCCACCGCCGTTGCCGGAAAGAAAGACGGAGGAGCAGGAGCAAGACTCCTTCGTGGATTTAGAGGGTGTTTTGTTGCGAGGTTAGTTTGGTAATTTCAGTCTATTGAGAAGGAATTTTTGGGGTTTATCTGGTGCACGTTCTGTATACGCACCTGACACGTGGATCCATGTAAAGTGATTAATTGAAAAATTATGTAATCTGAATCTAAACTGGAATATTTTTGTTGTTGAAAAGTGTTATACTTTATTTTTTTATTAAAAATTTGATTTATTTATTTAGTTAATTTTACTGGTATTCTTTTTCTTCGATTCTCTTATATGTATAATGATAGATATAAAGCTATAATTCAGATTTATTGTGCTTGTTGATTAAGAACAAGAGATTTGCTTGTTGATTGTAAATAACTTTAATAAACAATTGATATTAATTTTGTTAAGTTTAATGGTGAGAAAAAGAAGGACCCTCCTACTGATAACAAAATTGCTAAACTTGGCTATAGCAATAGAGATATGCAAAAGATCCACAAAGTTGTGAAAAACAGAATTAGCACATAAATTTCAATGAGCTTAAACAAGAGTTTACAGCAAATGAGGTAAGGAACTTTATCTTCCAAATAAAATGCTCGACTTCTTCAGGCTCTAATGGCCTTCCAGCTTGTTTCTATCATTATTTTTGGGACATTATTAAAGACATGGCCATAGCCAATAATGCCCCAACAATCTCTCACATTTTCTTTGCTGATGAAAGCCTTATCTTTTGCAAGGATAATGAAAATGACCAAGCTATACCTACCAACACTACGAGTGTTTTTAAATTTCCTAATAATCTGTGATAAGATGGACAAATTGGCTTACAATTACTAGTGGGGAGCCAAAAAAGAAGAGAGAAAGATTTTATTTTCTAGCTGGGAAAAGCTAAGCCAAAATAAAACTAAAGGAGGGCTTGGTTTAAGAAAAATGAAAATTCTCAAGGATGCCCTCTTGGCAAAGCAAATTTGGAGGTTCACTATCAATAAATGCTTCAAACCTAAGTATTTTCCTGACACTTCTATCAAAGGCACCAAAGGAAAGCAGATTGATAGCTACCTTTGGAAAAACATCCATCAAGCAAAGAACAAGCTCCTCCAAGGCTATTGCCGGAAGGTAGGAAATGGAAAAAAAACATCAATGTGTGGAGAGATCAATGGATGCCTCATCAAGGCTAGTTTAAATTTCTAAGGTGAAGTCATTGGATACCAATGTGCTTTAGATTATGGACCTAATTGATTAGGATAATCATCATTGGAACATCTCCATCATTATTGACTTATATCTACCCTATGATAAATAGATGGTCCTTCAAATTCCTTTAGACTCTCAAAACAAAGATGATACATTATGTGGATGCCTAACAAATGGGGGATTACAGGGTTTAAGTTCCATTATCACTAATTCCATGATCTTTCCGGCATATCTAACACTAGCTGCTCTATTTATGTTGAGGAGGATAAATTTTGGAAAAAGATGTGGATCAAAACCCACCCTAGAGTCAAAACTAAGTGTTGGCACATTCTTAACAAAGTCATCCCTATTAGGGCCGAGCTCTACAAAAGAGGTCTAAATATTCCTCCTTTATGACCTATATGTCTAACCAATGGTGATACCACCAACCACATCTTAAGGTTATGTTTGGATTGATGAAACATAACGGAGCAGATTGAAACATAGCGAAGTGGAATGGAGCAGTGCGGAATGGAATATAGATCCCACTCCATTATTTGGATATCTTATTAAGAATATCACATTTCATCACATACACCCCAAACTGGGTGAAACAAAAAATGGGGATTTCGATGGAATGTGATGAAATGAATTCCATCATGTTCCATTTCATTCCATAAATTATTTGCAAATCCAAACAATGGACTCACATTAATTACCACTCCATTCCATTTCATTCCATCACATCCCACCAATCCAAACATACCTAAGGGACTCTAAGTAGGAAAAATGAGTTTGGATCAAATCTAAGAAGATGACCAGCTTAAAGAGTGACTATGGAATATCATAAGATACAAAGATAAAGATGCTATAAAGAATGTTATGGTCATTCTCTACAGTATATCATGGTTTTTGAAGAAGCTGTTATCAATAGCATAGATACTATAAAATAACAATAAGCAAACTAGCAACATTGGAAACAAAAGTCAAACAAATAATGGTGAGGTGAATTGATGAAGGCGCCAAGAATTAACTAAATTAATCCAAAGCTTAAGACGTCATATGACAAGGGAATGTTTAAAGAGAGTCAATGGGGGTCATAATACATTTCATGATAAAACTAATGGGAGCAAGGAAACAATGGAAAGGAAATGGACCAAGACTTATCAATTTGGTCCAAACTCACGAAGATGACATGAAGAAAATTTTATCCCATACCCCTTCAATTATCCCAATACCCCTACATATTGAATTTTTGGACAAAAATACTCTTGTATAAATATTAATAATTTTAAAGTTTTCACCTTTTTCCCTCATTTCAGTTTGCACTCCCAGAGAACCCACAAAAAAGACTTTCGATTCACAAATTTTTACACCGGATAACTGTAAGATTTCTGGTTCGTTGTTTTTTCCGTCATTTCTCAACCGGTTAACTTGATGTCATGTTATCCGATTTGTATGTTTTCTCAACCGGATAACTTGATATCATGTTATCCAGTTTGTATGTTTTCTCAACCTGATAACTTGATGTCATGTTATCCAGTTTGTATGTTTTCTTCAACAGAAATCTTAACTTGATGTTTTCCGGTTTGTTCTCGTAAATTGACTTCTTTTTTTAGTGGCTCTCACTAAAGGATGCAACATACACATTTATCGTTGATACGCTGATGGAAGGACTATTTCACAACAATCGAATCACGAGGAAGATCGGATTGTTGCACCTGCACCTATTCATATTCCACTACATCCACCATTTTCTGGAGGACCGTCTGATACGTCACTTTTGGTGAGTTATCAGAACCACGTCGCTCGTTATTTGTGAGACGGCGAAGTAACTCAATCTATGATTTTTCAATGTTGAATACAATTTTATTATAATTATTTATGTATGATGACATATATTTTGAGTTATTTTTAGTAGAGAGTTCCGAAGAAAGAGTTAAAGGTTGTTGCACATGGCATCGAATTTTTATGTAGTCGAGAATATCTCCGTCTTATCTATAGATGTCTGATTTTTGTTGCATATCATCAAAGAAATATCCATGTCTCCTAACATAGGTAAAAAAAATTAATTAAAAAATAAAAAAATTAAAAAAAACTCGTTCTGGAACTCTTCTAGGTAAGTTATCTGGTTCTTAAAATACTTAAACCGAAACACTTTAACATAAATTTTTCGGAACTGTAAAAATTTCAAACTGAAACACGTGTAGCAATGTTATCTGGGAGGTGTCTGTGATTCCAAAACAATCCAGATAACTAGCATACAAGTTATTCGGTTTAGTAAAAATGCACTTCGGATGTGTTAACATCAAGTTTTTTTATATGATAACAATGCACACCAGATTTCTTCACATGTGGTTATCCGATTCACGTTGTGTACTTCAAAGTAGTAGTTTTTGACTCATTTGACTGCGCAATAAAAATAAAGGTAAAGTTGAAATATTTGCAAAATTGTAGGGCTATGAGGTAAAATTTTCTGACATGAATTGTGGTTTTGCTTCCCTATTTTGAAGATTTTAATTAATCATTTTGTAGTAAAATGTGTTAGGGTCAACCTTGTCAAAATTTGGTCCAAAAGCACTTACTTTTATTTTGTTTTTTGTTTTTTAAATATTTTAATTTTATGATCCTAAAACTAGAAGAATCAAATGTTACATTGTTACAATTGTCACAAAGTTGAGTTATTCTAATTATGCTTAATAAGTCTAGTGTGTTAAATGCCTTATATCCCCTGTGCCATATTAACGAGTTTTAATTTACCCCCCTTAAGATTTTTTTTGTGTGGTTCCCTTATAAAACCCAAATTCCATTTTCAGACACCCTATTATCATTATTGCACTGACTGTTCAATGAAATCTTCGTAGGTGGTAGTCCATGTGACATTTTTTATTTTTGAATTATTTTTAAAATCCACGTGTAATTTTTTTTAATTATGATTTAGTTATTTATTTAATTTGTTATTTTTTATTTTTTAATTAATATTTAATTATTTATTTTATATATATATATATATATATATATATATATATATATATATATATATATATATATATATATATATATATATATATATATTATGTTTTCTTAAATTATTTGTATTAATATTTTTTTTAATTATTATTTTAAATTTATCAAAATATTATATTTGAGCCTGAATGCTTTTTTGGATCAATACCAGCCCATTTACTCAGCTTTGTTTCAATTAATTGGACTCTATGTGAGACTCATTTATATACACTAATGTTTCTTGACACCAATCAATGTGAGACTATATTTTAGCTAAAAACCATCTTTTTCTGTTTCATTCACCATCTTTGCATGCATATCTAAACCAAACCATAATTTATTACACAATGAACTTTTATTGTGGTTGCTTGGCTTGTTTCTGATCGAATTGTTAGGCATATCTATATGCATTGCAAACCATAGTTTTTTGGGTGCATGAATAGACAAGCAAATGGTGCATCATTTTAATGCTACTGTAAAGAAATTCCATTTCTTTTAAGAAAGCTAGAAAATCATATATTCCATTTTATCAATGATGCGTGTTTTAGTACTGTTAAGGTTGAGGGATTAAATAATGTAACTTTCATCCATTCTTGAAATAAATTTACAATTTAGGTGTAGTTTAATTAAGTTGTCAAACATGAAGCTTTCCATCAGGAAAAAAAATAAAAGAAAAAAGTGGAAGTGGGAATGGGAAAAATAATCAATTACACGTTCGTCAAATGAATGGATTATGGTAGAATTACGCCATAAATTATTGCATAGCTTTTTTTATCACTAACCTTTTTCTACTAAAATTCAGAGCCTTTGCAAGGTAACACAGATCAGACAAACTAAGCGTATTCCTTTGCCAAGATGTAATCCACAACTTCTTCCACAGTGTCAACTACCTGCACCTCTGATGTCCACTGCAAGATTATCTCCAATCATGTAAAATGTTTGAAAATGTTGAGCCTTTTTATGACTTATGTTATGTCATTGAAATCTTCATAGACTCGGGGCACATGTTGTTGCAACACAGTTGCTACATTCTTGAATACAAATGGATTTGGTTTGCTAAAACATGTGTACTCCAGGGAATGAGGATGAGTCCTACAAATAGAGTGTGTTTCACAGTCATAGGTGAATATTTTGAAAGCCTAAATATGAATTAAATCAGCATATATGTAGTCACAATAACATATCTAGATATTGGATTGTAAGGGCAATACTCATATATGAAGTTGATGAGACATTATATTTGTATAATATATAATATGTTGTGGTCACTAACTACAATACTAAATGTATAATATTTAGGTTATTGCTTCATGAAGTGGAAGGTGATAGTAGTGAGAGTCCCACATCGTTTGTTTTGGTGAGACATTTAGTGTATATAACTTAAAACAATAAAGGTCACATCGTTTTATTAGGCGCCACATAGGAAGATTCCCTTACATAGTCAGAGCAATAATCATAGCTTTTTTAATGAAACATATCATATAAATGTGACCTTTATTGCAGTAGTTGCATTTTAAGGTTTTACAATTAGATGTAGTTTTGTTCTTACATATGTTCTCAAGTTTATTACTATTTTCTTGGGCTCATAACCTGATTTTGTTTTGTTGTAAGAGACTTTTTTGATTTCTTGACAAGACTTCTAAGTTGTCACAACTATCGCACATGTCAGCTACATCATATTTATTTGAAGTGGAAAAGTTTTGGATGAAGTCTTTTTGTTTATATCTAAGGAGTTCTATATCCTCTTCATGAGGTTTATTTTTAGTTTCAAGAGAGGAGATAATATATTTGGATGCAAAAACAATTTGGTCTAGTTAATTTGTTTCTTTAATTAACTTTTTTCCCCTACATATTCTAAATAAATAATGATAGGAGAAGTGAGAGTTTACCTCTTCATCTTGATTATTTTCCATATGTTAGCTTTTTCTTCTATATAATTTGAGGATACCATACCATTGACTTCCTATGCGACATAAACTTTCTTCTTTTTCAGAGTTTTATTTTTTTTAATTTTGATTTGCTTTCTTGAATATGGGGAAATATGGTTTGAAATGCCATTTCTTTCCACAATTATAGCATGTTGGAACAAGTGATGTTTTTTCTTCATCTTTTCCTTACTATTCCTTTTACTTTCTCTCATGCTTATAAATATCTTGCAGTTCTTTACTATGAGAGCCATGCACCATCTAAGTCAGATTCTTCAGCTTTAAGAGCTAGATTCCTTTTCTTCTTTTCTCCTTCTTCGTCCATGACAAGTATTTTGAGTTCCATTTCATGTTCATTCAATTTACAAAAGAGAGAGAAAGTGTGTGTGTGTGTGTGTGTGTAACACGGTGGGAGAACTGACTTTTAGTTATGTTGCGGATAGCAAGAGTCGCCACCGACTTTTATTTTATCCAAAGGAAAGGCATAAAAGAACAGGAAAGACCTTTAAAAGATTTTTGGGTTCGGGGGGTAGGTTATGTAAAGGGAAGGTGTTAGCACCCTTTACATCCATGGTTATCCATGGGCTCTTAGTTACTTAGCTCACTTTAAAATGTTTTTGAAAAGTGTAGGGTGTGTTTAGAAATTTTCTTAAGTACTTTATAATGATCCATGTACGGATATATATAAAGCCTTTGTTTTGAAAATTGTTCGAAAAATGTGAAGTGTTTGAAATGTTTTTGAAAAGTGAGCAAGTACATAAGAGGAACCTACCCTAAGTTAAGTCTTTTCTGTTCTTAAATATCCTTTAAGTGGTAAGACTATCCATATTATTAAGGAATAGGTAGTCATTACCTTGGATGTGTGAGGGACAACTGTTATTTAGGCAACTGTAAGGTGTATAAGCAATTCGAAGGGACTTATCATCCTTATTCGAAAGGGACAAGATCATTACGAAGGCAACCACGAAGGGACTTGATCTTTTTATCTGTTAAGGGACTAGATGATATGAGAGAAGGGACTTTGCTTTACATCTTACTTGACCTTTTGTTTAGGCAACTTGAGAGGTGACCCTTAAGAAGTGGGATGGCGATCCAGGATCGACTTACGTGTGTGAGTGTACCAATTCAAATATTTATCTTGAGATTTAATGATCTAAATTTAATTTTAAATACAAACATGTTTTACACTCCCTATTTTACTAACCATAGCAATTAAAAATAAATAATAAGAATTCTACAATTATTACATAGTGGGTACAATTACATTATAATAATTTAAATTAATTAAAATAAGCAAATAAAATAAATAATTAAATTGGTTAGTAATAATAAACAAAAATAAATAATAAACAAAAATAAATAAATATGAGAGGGTTAGTATAACATCATAAATAAGAAATAAATTAAAGGTTCAAAATTATAGAAATAAATATATATTTTTAAGGGAATTTAATAAAAGAAATAAATAATAAGTATTATGTACTAATAAAATATGATTAATGTTCTAATTATTTAATTTTATATACATATTATAAAAATATCTAATTATTATTTAAATAAGCATATAAAAAATAATAAATTATATTCATAAGATAAAATTAGGTTTTTTTTTAATTATTTAGAAAAAAGAAGTTAGGGTTAATTAATTAATTAAACTATTTACATTATTTATATAAAACTATGTATAATAATAATATAAACAAATTATAAAAATAAATAGACATAATTAGAATTTATATACAAATATATTAATATTTATAAGATAATTAGGGTTTATAAAAAAATTAGGTTTTATATGAAAATATTAGGGTTTATTAATTAATTAACAACACAAATTCATTTATTTACAAATTATATTTATTTAATAATATGAACATATAAAATATAAAGTTTGATTAAAAAAGAAACATGAATTTTAGGTATAATAAATAATATATATTCATTTTAACATTTTAAGAAATTAATTAAATTTAATTATAAAATATAAACAAATAAAACAAAAGAAAGAAAAAGAGAAAGAAAACATACCTGAGGCTGGGATTCGAACCCATGCCCTAGGCTTTGAATATCCAAGACCAAACAGCCAACCACTGGGAAAAGCCATGCGCTTGTGCTATGGGATGAGAGCCAAGATGTTTTGTTTCATAACCTGTGAAAATCATAAAAAAGAGCAAAACAATACAAAAATGGCTTGGGGAGTATTCGAACCCAGGACTATTAACAACACGCATACGCACACCAACCAACTGAGCCAAGCCAACTTTTCTGAAATAATATTAATAACAAATCATAAAATATTATATCAAATATTTGAATATGGATTTTGGCGCGCTGACTTCATCATCTTCCTTGGAATTTCGCAGGTTTTCCTGCGAAATTTGTTGGGAAATTTCCTGCGAATCTTCATGCGTACAAAACCTGCATTTTTCAAACCACACACAACCAGTACGATTACATCAAATTAAAGACATCCTTAGACTCCTTGTGACCTGTACAATTCAATTATGTCATCAAAAGTCATTTATATTAGGTGAATCCAAGAACCCTAATTTGAAGCTTTAAACCCTAAGTATGGTGTTTTCATGATTCGGCCATGGTTCTTCACAAAACAATCCAGAAACCATCTATGGACAACAACAAACATTAATACATAGCCAAAATTCATTATAAACAAGCAAATTCAATGAATCGAAGAAAAATATATCAAGAACATATATGCTTCGGGTTATGCATTATGACATGATTCAAAGGCATGTGAGGATTGGTTTCGATTCAGGGAAGCTTAAGGAAGCTTGTGATGTTCTTAAAATACCTTGAAACTTCCTCTAATATGGAAACCGAAAAATTGAATTTTGATGCTTTTTTGTGAAATTTGAAATATGTTTAAGAGGCTGCAAATTCGTGTCCTTGGCATTGTGATGAGTTCTATACTTATAAGTGAACTGAATTAGGTCAAAAAGTTGGGCTATCCTTTGGATATTTTGGTCATGGAAGATTGAAAAAGATCATGCCTTAAAACTTGAATATCCTTTGATCCAACCTTGCTATTTTAAGACTATCACCATAATTTGCATATCAATCTGATCCAAGCAATATTTATGATTTTCTAGAAGCAATATCTCATCCAAATATTTGATTTTATATATTTGATTTTGATTTAAAATGGTTTTAAATGAATAAAATCAAAATAAATAAAATAAAAAATAATAAAAATCTGAATAAATGAGAATTAGGTCGTGCATGATGTCATGTTAATGTTTGGATCACAAAATTGCAAGCCCATTTGGAAGAAATTGGTTTTAAGGCCCTATTTGCTTCATAAACCTCCCAAAAATTTCCCAACTTTGCAAGGGCACAAATCCTTCAATTTTAATGCTATGAGGGTGTTCTTGGACATTTTGGAAATCTTAAAGAGTCCTCTAACCAACCCCATTTGTTTCATGTCCATATCTTTTACCATTCTAAAGTTATGCTCTTTTGAAGTTGTTGACTTTTTGTTGACTTTCAAAAGGACCTATAATGTCTTAGCCCATACCTTCCAAATGAAGCATTTTTGGGCTTGGCTTGTGAGACACAAAGTTGTAGAGAATTCAATTTCCTTCAAAATTAGCTTTGGATGGGAAAAATTTGATGAAGCATGTGAAAGTTATGGCTGGTCAAAGTTCAGTTGACTTTTCCTATGAAAACCCTAATTTAGAAACTCCTGATTCTTGATGATCTGAAATTTCCTTGATGAATCATGATCCACCCTTGATCAAATGATGAATTTTACTTCATATACTTGATGTTGGCAAAAAATCATGAAGTTTGACTTTGGTTTGACCACAGTTGACCCCAGTTTGACTTTTTAACTACTTTAACTGATTTTAACTTATCTGATCATCTGACTGAGCAAACCTTTGGGAAAAGTCTTGAAACTTGTCATGGGGGTTCTTAAACACATATAAGATGTTATGAAGCTCACTTTAAGTCTTGGAAGTCCATTTAGCCTGATTAAAGCCAAAACCCTAGTTTTGGATGCATTGCTTAGGAGGATGCATTGTCTGAGGGAAATGTCAAATCTTCTGACTAATTGTGAACTTTGTGAACCTTGTGAACCTCTTGAGATGTCTTGTGAACCTTGTGAACCTCTTAGTGCACAAAGTCTTGTCTTGTGAGGGCAAATTTTGGGGTGCAACAGCTGCCCCTGTTCAATTTTCTGAAACCTGAGGGGTTAGATTGGTATCTGTGCCATTCGTGACCTGGAAGGTTGAAGGGGATTGAACACAAAAGCCCAAAAATTTGCACTCACCGGTGCGTAAAGTAATACTGATGATTAACTGTATATGCTTGAGTGGGCTTGAAGATGCCACTTGGAGAAAATTTCTTTAAATATACTTCTTGGAGAATAAGGTAGTCCAAAGTATGAAGATATAGCTTCTGGGAAGATAAACAACGGCCCAAGGTAATGATATGACTTTTGGGAAGATAAACAACGGCCCAAAGTCATGATAGGGTACTTGGGAAGATAAACAACGGCCCAAGGTAATGATATAACTTTTGGGAAGATAAACAACGGCCCAAAGTCATGATAGGGTACTTGGGAAGATAAACAACGGCCCAAGGTAATGATATGAATTTTGGGAAGATAAACAACGGCCCAAAGTCATGATAGGGTACTTGGGAAGATAAAAAACGGCCCAAGGTAATGATATGACTTTTGAGAAGATAAACGACGTCTCAAGATAGCCTTCAGGAAGATAAACGACATCCCAATATAATGAGATAACCTTTGGGAAGATAAACAACGGCCCAAGGTAACAATATGACTTTTGAGAAGATAAACGAAGTCTCAAGATAGCCTTCGGGAAGATAAACGACGTCCCAATATAGCCTTCAGGAAGATAAACGACGTCCCAATATAATGAGATAACCTTTGGGAAGATAAACAACGTCCCAAGGTAACAATATGGCTTTTGAGAAGATGAACGACGTCTCAAGATAGCCTTCGGGAAGATAAATGACGTCCCAATATAATGAGATAACCTTTGGGAAGATAAACAACGGCCCAAGGTAACAAGTTGTTGATAAAGTTTGTCTGCTGGAGAATTAATCTGCAAAACAAGATTAGTTCGATGCAAATATCATGATGTATATAACATTCTGCAAGATAATATTAGGTATGCATGTATGGTATGATGCACTTAAGTATTGTATTATGTACTTATGGATATATATGTTATGGTATGATGTAAATGATGTATGTATGCATCATGCAGCCTGAAGCGTCTGAATATCTTTGTATAACGACTGCTGGCTAGGGAAAATAAATCCCGGCTTGTTGCTGAGGAATATGAGGAACTCGTTCCCGTCTCGTTTAATAATATAGTACTCATAACTTCCCGTCTTCGTTTGATAGTATAGTACTCATAACCTCCCTTCGTTCGTCGTACTCCTATTGAAGGAATAAGTTCCCGACTATCCGTCTGAGGATAAAAGATATGGATATAAATTCGAAGGGAGACGTAACTTGAAGTATCTATGATGATAGATTTGCCCTACTGGGGGTTTGTAGCTATCTTGTGGGGATGAACCGGCGAAGCTTCGTTGAATTCCTTCCCTCGTTCGTCCTTAGTAAATACTATTACTGCCTTTTTATGCATTTCTGGTAAACATCAATCATATTAAGCATTTTATGCATTTCTGGTAAACATCAATCATATTCAAAAGCATACATACATTCAAACACAACCAATGGACGTTTCACTTTTTTAATAGGGTAAAAGTAAATCTGGATTCAAAGATGGAATTTTATTTATATCACAAAGTGACCTATACATAGGCAAGTTTGTACAAGGAGACAGAAATCCTAGTAAGAGGAATTTGTCATAACAAGTTTTACAAAACAAGGAAAATCAGCTATGTGGGAAATAATCCTATTGAGTTTCAATTCTACTATTGCCATTATCTTCAAGTATCTCATGTTCTGCTGTCGAGACGGAAACGATTGGATTGATCTTTATCTGTTCGAGCTTGAGTAAGTAGCACAACTGGTTGTAGTTTCATGGGTGATCCAAACGAGACATAGTCATACGCTTTAATCCCTAACTTTTTCCTGGATTGCCCTTTCAGGTTTTCAATCCACCGGGATACCCTTTTTTGCCCAAGCCGCCTTTTCAGGTTTTCGACTTGCCGGGTGTACATTTTTTATATATATCCTTAATTTTTGCCCGAACCCTTTTGGTTCGCCGGGATGCCCTTATTTTTGCCTAGGCCGGTCAACCTAGCGGGTCTCTTTTTATGCGTAGTATTTTTTAACTATGTCTGCGTTTACAGGCTGTGGGAAGTCTTCACCGTCCATAGTAGTAAGTATCATGGCACCTCCTGAAAATACTGTCTTGACTACAAATGGTCCTTCATATGTAGGAGTCCACTTGCCCCTAGGATCACCTTGTGGTAATATGATACGCTTGATTACCAAATCACCAGCCTGATATACCTTTGGCTTAACCTTCTTGTTGAAAGCCTTAATCATCCGTTTCTGGTACATCTGACCATGACAAACTGCTGCTAACCTCTTCTCATCAATCAAATTTATCTGGTCAAGTCGAGTCTGAATCCACTCATCTTCATCCAAGCCTGCATCCTTCATAATTCTTAAGGAGGGAATCTGAACTTCAATGGGTAGAACTGCTTCCATACCATATACTAAGGAGAATGGGGTTGCCCCTGTTGAAGTACGTATTGTAGTACGATAACCATGAAGAGCAAATGGTAACATCTCATGCCAATCCTTATAAGTGATAGTCATCTTCTGTATAATCTTCTTGATATTCTTATTAGCACCTTCTACTGCCCCATTCATTTTTGGACGATACGGAGAAGAGTTGTGATGTTTAATCTTGATCTGTGTGCAGAGATCAGTAATCATAGTGTTGTTCAGATTAGAGCCATTGTCAGTAATAATCCTTTCCGGGATGCCATACCTACATATGAGATTATTCTTAATGAATCGAGCCACCACATTCTTGGTAACAGATGCAAATGAAGCTGCCTCCACCCATTTTGTAAAGTAATCAATAGCAACCAGGATGAAACGATGCCCATTAGAAGCAGTAGGTTTGATCTCACCAATCATATCAATGCCCCACATGGCAAAAGGCCAAGGAACAGTCAACACATTCAATGGTGATGGAGGTATATGGACTTTATCAGCATAAATTTGACATTTATGACATGCTCTGGAATGTTGATAACAGTCAGCTTCCATAGTAGACCAATAGTAACCTGCTCTCAATATCTTCTTTGCCATAGTATGACCACTAGAATGAGTGCCAAAGATCCCATCATGCATAGCTTCCATAATCTCTGTTGCTTCCTTCTTATCCACACAACGAAGCATAGTTGAATCATGATTGCGCTTGTACAAAATCCCATTACTCAAAAAGAACTTAGCAGAAAACCTTCTCAGGAACTTCCTATCTTTGACAGATGCCCCTTCAGGGAACTCCTGAGCTTCAAGATATCTTTTCACTTCATAGTACCAAGGCTTATCTTCTGTTTCTTCAGTGTCAATCTTATTGCAGTATGCAGGCTTCTCAAATCTATCAATAGTAATCTTGGGAGCTTCATCATCCCAGCTGATCTCAAACATGGATGCCATGGTGGCTAATGCATCTGCCAACTGATTCTCTCTTCGTGGAATATGTCCAAAAGTAATCTCTTTGAAGTGTGGGATTAAAGACAACACATGCTCTCTGTAAGGAATGAGATTATCATGTTTGGTATCCCAATCTCCTTTGATCTGACTTACTACCAGGGCTGAATCTCCATACACGTCAAGGAACTGAATCTTCATATCAATGGCAGCTTTGATACCCAGGATACATGCCTCATACTCAGTCATATTATTAGTACAATAGAAACAAAGTCTGGCGGTAATCGGGGTATGACAACCTTCAGGGGAACTGATTACAACACCAACACCATTACCAAGTGCATTAGAAGCTCCATCAAAAACCATAGTCCATCGGGATCCTTGTTCAGGTCCGTCATATTGTCCAGGTTCTTTGGTAATAATCATAATGTCTTCATCAGGGAACTCAAAACTCATTGACTGATAATCATCTACTGCTTGATGAGCCAAATGATCAGCCACAACACTTCCTTTAATGGCCTTCTGAGTAGTGTACTGTATATCATATTCTGTTAAGATCATTTGCCATCTTGCAATTCTTCCGGAAAGAGCAGGTTTCTCGAATATGTACTTGATTGGGTCCATCTTCGAAATCAACAAGGTAGTATGGGTCAAGATATACTGTCTTAGTCGGCGAGCAGCCCATGCCAAAGCGCAGCAAGTTTTCTCGAGCAGTGAGTATCTTGTTTCACAGTCGGTAAACTTTTTGCTAAGGTAGTATATTGCCTGCTCTTTTCGACCAGACTCGTCATGTTGCCCCAACACACACCCCATTGAGTTGTCTAACACTGTTAAGTACATAATCAAGTGTCTTCCATCAACTGGTGGCATCAAAATTGGTGGTTCTAGTAGATATTTCTTGATTTCATCAAAGGCAGTCTGGCATTCATCATTCCATTCCATCACCTGATCTTTCTTCAACAACTTGAAGATTGGCTCACAGGTGGCAGTTAATTGGGAAATAAATCTTGCAATGTAATTCAATCGTCCCAAGAAACCTCTAACCTCCTTCTCAGTACGGGGAGCTGGCATCTCTTGTATAGCTTTCACTTTTGCAGGATCTACTTCAATACCTTTTCCACTGACGATGAAACCCAGGAGTTTACCAGATCTAACTCCAAAGGTACACTTGTTTGGGTTCAATCTCAACTTGTATTTCTTCAACCTCTCAAACAACTTATGCAGATGATCAAGATGTTGTTCTTCATTCTGGGAACTGGCTATCATATCATCCACATATACTTCTATCTCGTGATGAATCATATCATGAAACAAAGCCACCATAGCACGCTGATATGTTGCCCCTGCATTCTTTAAACCAAATGGCATCACTTTATAACAAAAAGTGCCCCACTGTGTAACAAATGTTGTCTTCTCCATATCTTTAGGTGCCATCTTGATCTGATTGTAACCAGAGAAACCATCCATGAAAGAGAATACTTTATGCTGAGCCGTTTTGTCTACCAGAACATCAATATGAGGAAGTGGAAAGTCATCTTTGGGGCTGGCCTTGTTCAAATTCCTGTAGTCTACACACATACGTACCTTACCGTCTTTCTTAGGTACCGGTACCACATTTGCAACCCATTGAGGATAAGAAGTCACAGCTAAGAACCCTGCATCAAACTGTTTCATTACCTCTGCCTTAATCTTCTCTGACATTTCAGGACACATACGACGGACCTTCTGCTTCTTTGGACGACAATCTTCTTTCACTGGTAAACGGTGAACCACAATGTATGTATCCAATCCTGGCATATCTTCATAGGACCAAGCAAAGATCTCCACATAATCACGTAACATCTGAATTAATCTGCTCTTGACATCATCCTCTAATTCAGCCCCTATCTTGACTTCTTTCCTGTTTTCTTCAGTTCCCAGATTCACGACTTCGATTGGCTCTTCATGTGGCTGTATAGCTTTCTCTTCTTGTTGTAACAACCTAGCAAGCTCTACAGGTACTTCACAATCGTCCTCCTTTCCATCTTCAGCTTGATAGATCGGATTCTCGAAATTATAATTGGCAATAGTAGAACTGTTATCAACAGGATCCAGAGTGGATGAGGATCTGCATTTTAGTGATGTGGGTGTGTGTAAGAACACATAGCTGATAAAATAAAATAAAAGAAAGACAAGGAACACAATATTTACGAAAACGAAACGTCCACTGATTTTTATTGAATGAAGTATGCAAATGAAATGACATCCCGTAACAAACACACCATTGTGCCCCGGGTAAGGCACAAGGCTTAAGAGTTTAATCGTTCAAAAATTACAAACTTTAAAAGTAATAACACAGTAATAGTATTTACTCCTGACTAAAGGAGATAGGAACAACATCTTCAGCCTTCCAGTTATTGAGCCCAGCACCCACAGTAGGAAAAATCCAAGCATCCAAGTTATAATCTTCATCATAGTCACCCACAGCGTTGATCTGATCTTTCATAATCCCCTGACTGGTGATACGAACAACACGAGCACGACGAACAGCCTTCTGGGACTCTGCAGTGAAACCCAAACCAAATTTGTCAGACTTGTAAGGAATGTCAGGAAGCTGACCCCAAATAGTACAACCACCTTCATCCACCACAGCTCTAGCATCTTTGAGGGAGGCCATTGTAGGAGGTACTCTGGTAACCACAGGAGCTTTCTTGACAACAGGAGGATCTTCATAATTATTAACAACCCAAGGAACTACTTCGAATGTCTGGCACGGAGTTTCAACATATTCACCTTCCACTTCAAGATATTTGAAGGTGTTCACATGGCTAACTATGTATCCTTCCTCTCCGTAAACAGTGACAACCTTTCCCTTCACTGGATACCTCAGCTTCTAATGTAAGGTGGAGGTTACAGCACCTGCCCCATGGATCCAGGGACGCCCGAGCAAACAAGAATATGACGGACGAATATCCATTACATAAAAAGTAGCATTGAAGACTTGAGAACCCAATTTTATTGGGAGATCAATTTCTCCATGCACCACTCTCCTCGAGCCATCAAAAGCTTTCACCACTATATTACTGGGCTTCAACACAGCATCTTCAGGACTAAGCTTATTCAGAACTTCTTTGGGCAACACATTCAACGAGGAACCATTGTCTATTAACACATGAGACAGGGTAGTGCCCCTACATTCAATAGAGATATGTAGAGCCCTGTTATGATCCCTCTTGGCAGGAGTCAAATCAGCATCGGAGAAACCTAACCCATTATCATAGGTCAAGTGTGCAACACAATTTTCAAACTGGTCTACAGAAATCTCATTTGGTACGTGAGCAGTCTTCAAAAATTTAATCAAGGCTTTGGCATGAGCCTCAGAACACAACAGTAAAGACAACATAGAAATCTTGGAGGGAGTATGCCCCAACTGATCAACAATGTCATAATCACTCTTGCGAATGATTTTCAATACTTCTTCCATCTGCTTAGAAAGATCATCAGCAGCTGGCACATCAGTTTGTATAGGTTCAATAACAGGACCTTTGCCCCGAGCATCAGCAGTGGTAGTAGTTGGAGTAACTGTATTCTTGGTGGTAACTGGAGGGGAGAAAACTCTTCCACTTCGTGTGATCTTACTAGATCCAGCAATATTATCAACATCCAGATTTTCATTAGCAACAGGTGCATCACCTAAAGATTCCTGCTTGACACCATGAATATAAACATCGGACCCATAATGCCAAGGCACAACTTTGTCAGAAGTATACGGAATAGGACCAGGAGTGGTAATGATCATAGGAGCCACTTTAGCTTCAGCAGCAATCTTCACAGGGCCTTCAGCATTAATTTTAATTAGACCCTTACGAGTGATTTTTACAGGTCCCTTGGAAGTAATCCTTACCGGCACTTTATCAACCATATCCACCTCTTCAACCTTCGCGCCTTTAGTTATATGCTCAACCATGCTCTCCACAGAAGGTGGTATCCTCTCAAACAATATTGTGTAATTGTCCATGAGGCGTTGGATTCCGTCCTTCAATCTCCGGCAACTATCCGGCTGATAAGCACAATATAAACAATCTTCACGACAACCTGGAAAGAACCCAGCTTGTACTAACTTCTTCTTAATAACAGACAATGGTGTAGTCAAATCTGCAACTGAGGAAATATGTGAAACTTCATCAATGACATTGACAGTCTTCTCATGATTTGGCATGGGAGCAATAATCACATTTGGAGTACCCGGAGGGTCAAACTCAATCTCTCCCGCATCAATCATATCCTGAATTTTGTTCTTCAATACCCAACAACTATTGGTATCATGTCCCTGACAATTTGAATGATATGCACACCGTGCATTAGGATTGTACCTGGGAGAGGTAACATTGGGATTCTGAGGAGGGTCCCTCAAAGTGATAAGTTCACCCTTCAACAAGTGTTGCAAGGCTTGGGCCATTGACATGTTGAGCTTGGTGAACTGTCTTCTAGGCCTCTGTTGATTGCCCTGTGGTGGCTCTGGTGTTGCAGGAGTAGGATTGGAGATATGAACTGCACTCACAGATTGGTGCCTCCTATTACGATCAGATTGACCATAAACAGCATTCGACTCTTTCTTCCCACTAGGGGGCTTCTTTGTAGTACTGGATGAAGAAGCACCCATTTGGATCTTGCCACTCCTTATACCACTTTCTACGCGCTCTCCTGTCATTATCAACTCAGTGAAGCCAGATGATGAGCTTCCAATGAGATGACTGTAAAAAGGACCATTCAACGTACACATGAACATATCCACTAACTCTCTGTCAGTTAGAGGGGTTTGCACTCTACCAGCCAAATCTCTCCACTTCTGGGCATACTCCTTAAAATTTTCTTTAGCACCCATATACATGCTTTGTAGTTGCATGCGAGTAGGGGCTAGATCAGCATTGTATTGATATTGCTTATAAAAAGCTTCAGCAAGATCATTCCAATCACGGATGTTGACACTTTCCAACTGATAGTACCATTCCAATTGAGCTCCAGACAAGCTTTCTTGGAAGAAATGGATCCACAACTTTTTATCAGCAGTATGGGGTTGGATCCTCCGGACATAGGACCTCAGATGCAACTCGGGACAAGAGACACCATCATACACTACAAAAGCAGGAACTTTGAACCCAATGGGTATAACCACCCCAGATATCAAACTCAGGTCTTCAAAATCTAGCCCAGAGGACTTTTGTAATTCCATAGCATTCATTCTATCCACCAGCATTTTGAACTTGTCTTCATTAGGATCATGATAGTAGTTAGCTTCAGAATCAGAGTCCCCCATTGTGTTATGGAGACTGCCTCCCTCTTTCTCAGATTCTTCACACTCATAATCTTCAACCTGTTCTTTGGTCTTGACAGGACCTCTGAACCTTCTTCCCATGTTGATGAAACCTCCTGACCTTCTAGTTTTCTTGGTCTTCTTGGCCAGCAGTGTCTTCAATTCATCCTTCCCCTTGGACAAGTTCAGGATCATCTCTTGGAACTGTGCATTTTGTGCCTGGAGATCTTTGACTGTTTGTTCAAGAGCCATTGCTGAAATAAACAGCGAGAAGATAAGAAACTTGTACACAATAAACCTGTGATGCAGTGATATGGTATGTAAATGCACATGCAATGTTTTCAAGGACCGCAGGATTTAAATTTGCTTAAACAAACAAGAAAGTAAACTTTTATTAGTAACCAATTTGTTTGCCCATTGGGCTTACAATGAAAAATGAAATAAAATAAATACAAAAGATGGGGTTTTAAGTCTCCCATGGACGTTTCCTCTTTGTGTTGAGGTATGAGTTGAGATTCCGCTCCTCGTGAAGTTGCTTTGTTAGCTCCAGGATTCTTTCTTGACTTGCTTTGTAATGAGCCTCGAAAGTATCCCTTTGCTCCTTCAACTGGATCCAGGATCTCTGTAAGTCTTCCATGTCAGTGGGCATGTCTGGGTGAAGGATGGTATAAGAGGTATCTCCTTCAACAACAGGCTCCATAGTAACTGGCGGGATGGCAGGATATGGCATCATGAGAGTTTGAGCACGAGCTCGCACCCATCTGAGATAAGCTTCCATGGGAATAGTGTACTTGGGCTCCAGAGTCTTGCTGTCAACCTTGTTCACTTTTCCCCATGCTCGTATAAACCTCTGACGGTAACCTTGCAGATCGTTGTCGTAATCAAACACAATACCCTGAATCAACATGTCATGAGGACCATCACTCCGAGCGTAACCAAACTGACGTAAAGCTAAGGAAGGATTGCAGGTAATTCCTCCTCTTATGCCTAGAAGTGGCACATTAGGAAACTCCCCACAACGGTCAATGATAGTAACATTCTCCGTAGATCTGGAGCACCAATGGATATCTGAATGAGAGAGTGACATAATCCTCTTAGACCACCTGAACCCTTGCTCATTCTTCATTACTGATCGAGGAAGGTGAGAAATAAACCACCTAGATAGCAGAGGTATGCAACACATCAGAGTTCCTTGTGCCTTTGTAGTACGGGTATGAAGAGAGTGTAAGATGTCTCCAAGTAATGTAGGCACTGGATTGTGACTCAGAAATATGTTGATGGCTTGAACATCTATGAACTGATCTGGATTGGGGAACAACACTAAGCCATAAATCAACAAGGCTAAGATCTCCTCAAAAGCATCATAGCTCATAGCCTTTAAGAACACTTGAGCATTCTCTATCAACACCTTAGCAAGAATACCCTTAACTCCGCTTCTTGTTTCGAGAACAATGTCTGACTTCTTCAGATGTAGAGCTGCAGCAATAACCTCTGGTTTAAGCTCTTTTTCCAAACCTGTGAATGGTTTCTGATCAAGGACAGGTATACCCAGAAGTTTGGAGAACTCTTCCATTGTAGGAACTAGCTGATAATCGGGAAATGTGAAGCAATAGTGCTTAGGATCAAAGAACTGAAACAGAACACTCATCATGTCTTCATTGAACCCTGAAGTGACTAGATCCAGTAGGTGACCATGTCTCTTAATGAACTGGGAGTTTTCAGACACTTGAGAAACCAACTCTTTAAGATTAGGAGGTATTCCTACAAAGTTGATCCGGATAGTATTCCTACGAGCAGAAGCCATGACCTGCAACAAAGAACAAAGATAAATCCTTTGGTCCTTGAAATGGTTAGTGAAAATGCTATGCTTATGATGCATGATGATGCTATGATGTTATGCTCAATCACAAACATGTGGCACACACAAACAAGTCACACAATAGCCCTAGGTTTGAAGGCTTGCATGAGGTTTAAAGGTAAGTACCCTCCCCTGAAGTTAGTTGGTTCATCCTGTCCTACAAAGTAACCAGGTTCTAAGGGATCTCAATATCATTGATCCTTCACAAGGGTGGTTGTTCAGTAGGCAACTTACTTGCCAACCAAAACCCTCCAAGTTTAGAATCTCAATGAGCGTAGTATCGAGTATCAACCAACTTCAGTCTTCACCAAAGCCGGTTATCTTACTACTTTCTAAAGGCCAAGATGGGATAACTAGGGTTCTAAAAGTTAGTTAGTGTATTGACAACATATGGCAGCCTCATATTATCCTCAACTTGACTTAAGGAACATAAGCACCAACCAAGAAGTTACACTAACTATGGCCACCAGATCAACCATATCGGTATACGCCGTACAATTTCCTTGGTCTATTGCCATTTACCTAAGGTACATTAGATCCGGGTTAGGATCTTTCACAGATAAGAGCACCCAACAAGTAAAGTAAAGCAAACAAGACAAACAATTTTAAAGTGATCTAATTCCTAAGGGTACCCCTCTTTAATATTAAGTCCCCAACAGAGTCGCCAGTTCTGTAACACGGTGGGAGAACTGACTTTTAGTTATGTTACGGATAGCAAGAGTCGCCACCGACTTTTATTTTATCCAAAGGAAAGGCATAAAAGAACAGGAAAGACCTTTAAAAGATTTTTGGGTTCGGGGGGTAGGTTATGTAAAGGGAAGGTGTTAGCACCCTTTACATCCATGGTTATCCATGGGCTCTTAGTTACTTAGCTCACTTTAAAATGTTTTTGAAAAGTGTAGGGTGTGTTTAGAAATTTTCTTAAGTACTTTATAATGATCCATGTACGGATATATATAAAGCCTTTGTTTTGAAAATTGTTTGAAAAATGTGAAGTGTTTGAAATGTTTTTGAAAAGTGAGCAAGTACATAAGAGGAACCTACCCTAAGTTAAGTCTTTTCTGTTCTTAAATATCCTTTAAGTGGTAAGACTATCCCTATTATTAAGGAATAGTTAGTCATTACCTTGGATGTGTGAGGGACAAGTGAAGGGACAACTGTTATTTAGGCAACTGTAAGGTGTATAAGCAATTTGAAGGGACTTATTATCCTTATTCGAAAGGGACAAGATCATTACGAAGACAACCAAGAAGGGACTTGATCTTTTTATCTGTTAAGAGACTAGATGATATGAGAGAAGGGACTTTGCTTTACACCTTACTTGACCTTTTGTTTAGGCAACTTGAGAGGTGACCCTTAAGAAGTGAGATGGCGATCTAGGATCGACTTACGTGTGTGAGTGTACCAATTCAAATATTTATCTTGAGATTTAATGATCTAAATTTAATTTTAAATACAAACATGTTTTACACTCCCTATTTTACTAACCATAGCAATTAAAAATAAATAATAAGAATTCTACAATTATTACATAGTGGGTACAATTACATTATAATAATTTAAATTAATTAAAATAAGCAAATAAAATAAATAATTAAATTGGTTAGTAATAATAAACAAAAATAAATAATAAACAAAAATAAATAAATATGAGAGGGTTAGTATAACATCATAAATAAGAAATAAATTAAAGGTTCAAAATTATAGAAATAAATATATATTTTTAAGGGAATTTAATAAAAGAAATAAATAATAAGTATTGTGTACTAATAAAATATGATTAATGTTCTAATTATTTAATTTTATATACATATTATAAAAATATCTAATTATTATTTAAATAAGCATATAAAAAATAATAAATTATATTCATAAGATAAAATTAGTTTTTTTTTTAATTATTTAGAAAAAAGAAGTTAGGGTTAATTAATTAATTAAACTATTTACATTATTTATATAAAACTATGTATAATAATAATATAAACAAATTATAAAAATAAATAGACATAATTAGAATTTATATACAAATATATTAATATTTATAAGATAATTAGGGTTTATAAAAAAATTAGGTTTTATATGAAAATATTAGGGTTTATTAATTAATTAACAACACAAATTCATTTATTTACAAATTATATTTATTTAATAATATGAACATATAAAATATAAAGTTTGATTAAAAAAGAAACATGAATTTTAGGTATAATAAATAATATATATTCATTTTAACATTTTAAGAAATTAATTAAATTTAATTATAAAATATAAACAAATAAAACAAAAGAAAGAAAAAGAGAAAGAAAACATACTTGGGGCTGGGATTCGAACCCAGGCCCTAGGCTTTGAATATCCAAGACCAAACAACCAACCACTGGGACAAGCCATGCGCTTGTGCTATGGGATGAGAGCCAAGGTGTTTTGTTTCATAACCTGTGAAAATCATAAAAAAGAGCAAAACAATACAAAAATGGCATGGGGAGTATTCGAACCCAGGACTATTAACAACACGCATACGCACACCAACCAACTGAGCCAAGCCAGCTTTTCTGAAATAATATTAATAACAAATCATAAAATATTATATCAAATATTTTAATATGGATTTTGGCGCGCTGACTTCATCTTCTTCCTTGGAATTTCGCAGGTTTTCATGCGAAATTTGTTGGGAAATTTCCTGCGAATCTTCATGCGTACAAAACTTGCGTTTTTCAAACCACACACAACCAGTACAATTACATCAAATTAAAGACATCATTAGACTCCTTGTGACCTGTACAATTCAATTATGTCATCAAAAGTCATTTATATTAGGTGAATCCAAGAACCCTAATTTGAAGCTTTAAACCCTAAGTATGGTGTTTTCATGATTCGGCCATGGTTCTTCACCAAACAATCCAGAAACCATCTATGGACAACAACAAGCATTAATACATAGCCAAAATTCATTATAAACAAGCAAATTCAATGAATCGAAGAAAACTATATCAAGAACATATATGCTTCGGGTTATGCATTATGACATGATTCAAAGGCATGTGAGGATTGGTTTCGATTCAGGGAAGCTTAAGGAAGCTTGTGATGTTCTTAAAATACCTTGAAACTTCCTCTAATATGGAAACCGAAAAATTGAATTTTGATGCTTTTTTGTGAAATTTGAAATATGTTTAAGAGGCTTCAAATTCGTGTCCTTGGCATTGTGATGAGTTATATACTTATAAGTGAACTGAATTAGGTCAAAAAGTTGGGCTATCCTTTGGATATTTTGGTCATGGAAGATTGAAAAAGATCATGCCTTAAAACTTGAATATCCTTTGATCCAACCTTGCTATTTTAAGACTATCACCATAATTTGCATATCAATCTGATCCAAGCAATATTTATGATTTTCTAGAAGCAATATCTCATCCAAATATTTGATTTTATATATTTTATTTTGATTTAAAATGGTTTTAAATGAATAAAATCAAAATAAATAAAATAAAAAATAATAAAAATCTGAATAAATGAGAATTGGGTCGTGCATGATGTCATGTTAAAGTTTGGATCACAAAATTGCAAGCCCATTTGGAAGAAATTGGTTTTAAGGCCCTATTTGCTTCATAAACCTCCCAAAAATTTCCCAACTTTGCAAGGGCACACATCCTTCAATTTTAATGCTATGAGGGTGTTCTTGGACATTTTAGAAAGCTTAAAGAGTCCTCTAACCAACCCCATTGGTTTCATGTCCATATCTTTTACCATTCTCAAGTTATGCTCTTTTGAAGTTGTTGACTTTTTGTTGACTTTTAAAAGGACCTATAATGTCTTAGCCCATACCTTCCAAATGAAGCATTTTTGGGCTTGGCTTGTGAGACACAAAGTTGTATAGAATTCAATTTCCTTCAAAATGAGCTTTGGATGGGAAAAATTTGATGAAGCATGTGAAAGTTATGGCTGGTCAAAGTTCAGTTGACTTTTCCTATGAAAACCCTAATTTAGAAACTCCTGATTCTTGATGATCTGAAATTTCCTTGATGAATCATGATCCACCCTTGATCAAATGATGAATTTTACTTCATATACTTGATGTTGGCAAAAAATCATGAAGTTTGACTTTGGTTTGACCACAGTTGACATCAGTTTGACTTTTTAACTGCTTTAACTGATTTTAACTTATCTGATCATCTGACTAAGCAAACCTTTGGGAAAAGTCTTGAAACTTGTCATGGGGGTTCTTAAACACATATAAGATGTTATGAAGCTAACTTGAAGTCTTGGAAGTCCATTTAGCCTGATTAAAGTCAAAACCCTAGTTTTGGATGCATTGCTTAGGAGGATGCATTGTCTGAGGGAAATGTCAAATCTTCTGACTAATTGTGAACTTTGTGAACCTTGTGAACCTCTTGAGATGTCTTGTGAACCTTGTGAACCTCTTAGTGCACAAAGTCTTGTCTTGTGAGGGCAAATTTTGGGGTGCAACAGTGTGTTTATACTCACCAAATCTTGAGATTCACAAATTGTAGTGACTTTGGGTTTCCAACTATGATTTAGGCATCTAAGAATTTTTATGACTAATTCCTCATTTGAGAATGTTTTCCTCATAATGTATCATATGACTCGCGATATGGGTAAATTGTAACACCCTAAATACCAAAACTTATATAAAAAGCATCGCTCGATAATTTAAGGTGTCACCAACGACTACTCTTCAAAAACATATCAAATCATTGAAATTACACAACGAAAAAACATTTCGTAGCAACTTCATAATTAAAGTATTAAACTCTGGAACTACAAAATCAACATCAACATAAAACATAACAAACTCTCATCCCCGATGTTACACTATCAAAGCACTAAAAACCAATAATGTATAATAAAACAATTAAATAAAGGAAACAAAGGTTGGCTCCAATAAGCCACCTTCCACACACAACAATAATGCTCTCTCCTGGATATCTGCAAGATGTCCATGGTGGACAACATGAAATATAAAGGTGAGAAACAACATTCAATATAAACAATGTAAAAAATATTAAGGTAGAAAATATAAAACAAGTACACATTCATTACATAATCAATAACAACATGGTCTTCTATCCATTCATAACAACATGTACATATTCACAACCAATCAATAATATTCTTAGATCCAATTCAACAACATACATAACAATCACATATTCGTCATTTACATTATGCCATGAGACTTATAAGCTTAACTAAAATCATATGCATGTGGTACTATATCATCATAAATTTGGCCACTCAAGAACTGAGTTCACGCTACTCAAACCCTATATCCACCTGCCCGGATTCGGGACAAGTCACCAATCCACCCTGCTCGAATTGCAACTTGCATCTTTCATTAACAACAACGACATAATGAGTGCATTTCACAACATGTCAATGCAACACCAACATAATATTTAAATTCCCCTCCTGACAATAAACAAAACATCCATTAACCCAACGATAATAATTCCTCTCCTGAACTATCATCCCACAATAACATACTCACAGTTCAACAATATAATTCATGCTCACACAATAACATATCATAATCACAATTCACATAAACTAACACAACATCATCATAAAATTAAATTCAATAATTATACAATAACTTAAAATTATCAATAACCGAGTAAAGTTGTATTATTACTTAACAGCTCGAAAATCAACCATACCTACTCAAAACGTCTCAACATAGTATTTTTATTAATTTATTATATAGTATTAACTTATAAAAGATTATAATAATATATAATTATACTCAACATAATTCTCAAGGAACTATAAACAACTATACAACAATCCATGCAACTCTAAAATAACTCTAAGGTGCTAAAAATTGCTTTACTACCAACTCTTGCCTATAAAGATAACTCTTATGAACTTAATTGTTTGATCTAAGAATTCTATTGACAACTCTAAATAAAAAATATCTCCAACTCAACTATAAAATATTATAATTTATAATATTAAATTATTAATATTATTAAATTAAATAAAGCTCATCAGATTTACCTCTAAACAATTTGAAAATAACTTTGACAACTCAAACATGTCAGAGTTCTTCAACGAAATTAAAAATATGACACTACTACGAAAAACCCATTTAACAACGGTTGAGAAATATATATAATGACGGCTGCGCATGCGTTGTTATGTAGAGTGTTGTTGTATATATTGTACTTACAATGATGGTCTGGAAACCGTTGTTGTAATCCATGACGCGCGCCACATATCTCAACGGTTATGCTTACGAACCGTTGTGATATACACTCTTAGATATTTGGTTTGAAATCCACCAGTAACAAATTTAGATAAAAACAAAAATTACTTTTAGTCTTGGTTAGAATAGACAACCGTTGTGAAAGATCCATGGTTTATTATATTTTATATAAATTGCTTGTTTTCTATACCCCTCACTAAAGATATACAAGGATTCAAATTGACGAAGAAGTGTATAATCTGAAAAATTAAACTATTCTTGAAAACCAATTTAATCAAACCATTGTTGTTTTTGAATTGCATGCGTCTCGTCATTCATCTCATGTTGTTTACATACATTGTGGTATAATGAACCGGATCCTTAAATGCATCGCTGCATTCGATTATAGTTAAATTTTCATAAGAAAATTTGATCGGATAGTCTATCTTCTCATCATCACTTATTATCGTAATTTTAATACTAAATTTTTTACAATTATCAATGAGGATGAGGATATATATAGACTATCCGATCAAATTATCTTATAGAAATTTAACTATAAACGAATTCAACGATGTATCAGAGGTGCCTGATCATTATACCATAATAAATGTAAACAATGTGAGATGAACGACGAGAAGCATGTCAATTCAAAAAAACAATGATCTGTTTAACTTAGCTTTCAAATATAACTTATTTACCGATTATAAGTATCTACCTCAATTTAAATGAATGTATTTTAAGTGAGGCATATTAGTGAAACAAATAATCTATATAGAATATAATAAACTCAAACAACATCATACACCAGAACCATATACTATAATTTATTATACACCAGAATCAAATACTATAATTTATCACAGACTATATTAAAGTGTTACAAGAGAACATACCGCTTAACCACAATGACTTCATACTTCTTATACTTCTTTTTATTGTTTCTAAAACTAGATAAGATTTGTTGTCATCGTTGTTTCCTCGTTTACTACACATAGTTGCACAAACGAGAAGAAGAATCCAAAAAATTGAGAACAATCAACAAAAACAACATGCAACAAACGAGAAAATGAGAACTATCTAACAAAAAGATTGAAGTTGAAGAATACCTTATATATATATATATATATATATATATATATATATATATATATATATATATATATATATATATATATATATATATATACACACACACACACACCTCAACAACTCATTCTATAAGCTTGCTTCCACTATCATCATCCACCATGTGATAAAAAAACGCTAAGAAACGGGAAGCAATGAAGAAAATTAGTTAGTATTCAAAACAAAACAAGCCAAAGTTGAAACAAAACCCTTGAAGAATACCTTATTTTCCATAAACAATATGTTCATTACACTTGCTACCACCATCATCGTCACCATGTTCATTTAGTTTTAGACTCTACAAGAAGGCATACAGGATGAAAAAGCCTAAATAAAAAGCATCATACTTCTTGTATTCCTTTTTGCAAATTCTAAAAAAAGATGAAGCCTTGCTGCCAAAAATGTAGAGGAAAAATGGATGCTAGGGTTTCACTGTGAAGGAAACGACGCTACTGGAAATAAGAGAAATTTAATTTCCTTATATAGGTAAATATTTAACAAAGATTTTCTGAAATAACTGTAGTGATAACTATTTTAAAAAAAATTAAGAAGAGAAACATAAACATCAACAATGTAATTCAAACCCTAGCTAATTACTATTACATTTCATTACAAAGTAAAAATTAAAAAGAAATGAGACTAAAAAACATAACATCTTGAGATTTCCATAAAATCTCTCTGATTTCAGTTTATTCTTCAAATTAATGTTCTTCTTCTTTGAATCCTCATACATAATCTTCAAATAACACACAACTTTCAACTCTGACTTCATAATGCTCTTATCTTCATTTTCATCTCTTTCTCCCATGTCTTCATCCCATATGAACAAAGTTACAGGTTTCATCACTCCTCCAAAATGGATATCACCAAAAAAGTCTTCCTTTATTTTGTCCTTTCTTGCATTGGTATGAAAAAATACGACCATCACAACCACATAAATTTCCAGATCGAGATTTTAGTGCGGTAGAAGACATATAAATACCTTTGGATAAGTTTGTCTTCAGATGCGACATTGTTAAACCTCAAAGTAGAACAAACAATATAATGGGAAATGTGTTACACTAGATGAAAGAAGATGAATACCTTAATGTATGAAGCACAAGATTCTAAGTATTATAAAAATTATAAATAAATCACAACGATTTATAATTATAACCGTAGTGATACCCCTTTTATTGGTGATTTTAAAATAAATCACCAATAAAAGGGTTTATAAATCACAATGGTTTATAATTGTAACCTTAGTGATACACCTTTTATTGGTGATTTTAAAATAAATAAAAATGAAAAGGTGTGCCTTAACGTTAAAGGGGTAAAATATATTAATGCTTTGAGGTTCGAACCGATGAAAGTTTAATTGTATCACAACGGTTCATTCTGAAACCGTTGTTATATACAAATAATTTTATTCAAAAATAAATAAATAAATAAATAAGGTAGCTCCTTAGTTAAGCTATGTCACCACGGTCTAGGGAAAAACCGTGGTGACCATGGCGTCGTTAATTGCGCGTTTTGTAGCAGTGTGACTCTAAAGTAATCCAAAGTACTCTAAAGTACTAAATTGACAACTCTTGTATAATTGATAATAACTCAAATTGAACTTTATTGGTTCGCAACCTAACTCAACTAATAATATAACTCAAAACAAATCTAAAGAGTCAAATTAATTATTCAACAACTCTATTTTAACTTTTTTGCCTTAACAACCTTAAACACATAAAAATATTAATTAAAAGCTAACCTTATAATGTCAACAATGCTCCAAGTTAAATTCAAGTGTATATTATATTTTGATCTCCAACTCTGAACAACTTAAAAAACTCTAATAATTCTTTAACAACTCTAACTAAACAAAATAAGACTCTTAAACTCTTTAAAAAGGTAATGAAAGGTCATCACACTCAAAATTGCTCAAAACTCTAAACGTAACTCTAAAATTATCTAACTACAAAATAACACCAAATATTATAGACTTATGATAAAATTATGAAACTGTCTATTCTAAAATATATTTAAACCCTCTTTCAAATGCACTTAATTGTATCTCAAAAGGAGTTATAAAACTTCAGTTCTATTCATTTCAGTTTAACCCTATCGCAAGAATTCCTGCATAAACTCTAAAACAGAATATCAGACTTCAAAATAACACAAACAATTATGTACTCATGATAAATTTATGAAAACCTCGAGTTTGAAATATCATTATGCCCAATTTCTAACGCAACTGACGGCATCCCAAAAGAACTTACGAAACTCAAGTTACGAATGAAACATGATGACTAACGCTAGACTAAAATTAACTACACCTCTGGTATAAAAACCAGCGAACTGCTACTGTTGTAGCGCCCTCTCTTTCCAACGCTCTAAACCGCGCCTATATCCAAGTCCTGAAACTCAAGTTATGCTTGAAATAAGGCGTCCAATCCCCTCCCATGTCTACTTGCGATTTTCTGCACTTTCCTTTCTATTGAACATATATCACACTCTAAACAGGTATATACTATGATTCAATTATTATTAGGAAAATTCGGCCTAAAGGGCACAAACACATCACATAATTACAAGGAAAGGCAGAAATGCAAAAATAAATAATTATTCTTAACCTAATACAAGGTATTTAAGAATATGGTATATACAAGGTTATCACATTAACATTTCCTTATCAAAGGCATCAACATTTGTATCGAATCAAAATAGAAGAATGCACACAGATCAATCAATAGAGCACACAAAAAAATCATACAAAAACAACACAACAAAACAGAATTTACACAATCCCTAATAAGAGTAAGTGTCTCTCTTGTCTACCCTTTCATGCTAAACACCCATATTGAAAGTCCTTTCTCCCCCCTTACCTTAGGCTTCCTACAAAAATGATGAATTAGACAAATTCTATGGATTTCTCTTCTCAAACCTAGTTCTCCTTCCCAAAAGCCTTATCTACATGCCTCTTCTTTTTACGTACGACCAGATTGTCTAGGATCTAGTTTTCCCTCAACTTTTAGAATTTATATGCTTCTCCATATTTTCTAAAATTATGGTTTTGCCCAACTTATTACTAGCTTCTCTCCTCTTGCCATATATTTTTCTCAATTAACATAAATGCCCTAAAACTCGTATTTCACCAATTATTCTTATTTTGTTTCCAATAATAATTAAAATTCTAATTATTATAATTATTTTCTAATTTATTCTACCAAGTTACTATATTCTCACCATACCATACCATTGCCACTACAACCGAACAATATATAATCATATAATTTTATTTAAAGGCACACCAAACACCAAATAATTAAATAAATATTTTAAATAATTCAATTAAATTTAATCAAATTTGGGATGTTACATAAATCGTATTTGCATTTAACTTATGTTCTCTTCAATTTTTATTAGGAAGAGTTCATACTCATGGATTAATGTGCCCAACCTTGTCCTCTACCTCAGTACCTTCATGAGTAATTTGGATGAAATCCCACATCTCTTTAGTAGTTTCGCAATGAGAAACTCGCAAGAATTCATCAAGACCGAGAGTGGTAGTGATGATATTCTTTTCTTTCAAACCTTGTTGCACATTCTCTTTATCCTCTTTGGACAAATCATTTTTATTAGATTTGTCTACAACAACACCCTTTACTTCATGTGTAGGGACAAATGTTCCTTTAACAACCTTCCAAATACTACGATCCGTCCATTCTATGAAAAAAAATCATTTACTCTTTCCAAAAAAATACCCTTCTCCATTGAAGGATGAATGTTTGTTTAGTGAATAACTTAAAGAAGTTTTTCTTCTTTAGAGGATTAGTCCTTAAAAGGAGTTAGACTCTGATGCCACTTGTTTAACAAGTGACTTCAAACACAATAGGGAGATTGTGGTATTTAAAATTTGTGATTAATTTTATCTTGTTCTCAATTAAGTCCGTATTAGTGATTTTGATTGAACTAGTTGCAGCGGAAATCAAATAACACAAATAAATTATGGAAATTAAAAGGACACAGTTAGAGAGAGATTGAACTAGAGATTTATATAGGTTTGGCTGAATGCTGACCTAGTCCTGTCCCCAAGAGGTCTTCTTGAGAGTTTGACTATAAACTTTGAGTTTTTGAAGGTTATACCTTCGAACCTTAATACAATACGATCTTGAGATTTTTATAGGCTTAACCCCAACCAATGTCAACTTTTACCCTAGGCCAAGATAATTAACCATTTAGATATTTATGACTTATCTCGATAACCAAAACAAAGTTTTTTTCCCGACAAAGCTTAAGAAACCAGCCAGAAAGATTTTATGTCAGGTTAATCTCATGAACCAAACTCGATCTCTTAAGAGAATCACTCTTTTGAATTTAAGCAGCCAACACGACCACTTACAAAATTTTCTTCCTCAAAAGCAAAGTCTTACCTTCAAGCACTAAGGCAATATCAAGTGAATCAAAATATTTTCTAGAGTGTGTGTGTGTGTGAGAGAGAGAGAAAGATATATATATATATATATATATATATATATATATATATATATATATATATATATATATATATATATATATATAGAGAGAGAGAGAGAGAGAGAGAGGGAGAGAGAGAAATTCCAAATAAATTGTAAAACGTTGGAAAATGGTGTGTTATGAAAAGAAGGCGTGCCTTGCTTATATTTTAGTTTGAAAAAACAGAAATGGAAATAATCTGTGGGCCGAATTAATGAGCCAATCAATTTGAATAAAGCTCCAATCAACTGGCCAACTCATTTTTAACTGATTAGAAAACCCAAATAGTTGTAAGTCATTAATGTGTTGTTTTTATTATCTAGGTGATCGATTAGCATTCTTCCAATCAATTGGTTTAACTTTCCAATCAATTGGAAGACCATGAAAAAATTTTCTAACCGATTGACACAACTTACCAATCTATTATTTAGCTAAAAATGTTTGAAAAAGGTTTGGACATATTTTTAATCACTTGACTTTCGCTTACAAAATAATTTTCAAGATAAAAACATTTTGAAGAATATTTTAGGTGTATGTGTGTGTGTGTGGTTCAGAAGGAGAAATGATATGGAAAACACAATTCAACCCCCATTCTTGTGTATTTTTCTCACCTTCAACATACATGACTTAACGAACTTTCAAACTTTATCTGAGACTTCAATATTTTTGTTGGATTGATTCTGATTATATAAGAACTTTAATCTTGAATCTTTTTTTTTTTGATGAGACATGAAATACATCTTTGGATATATCACCATCATCACGGTAGAAAGCTATTGCCATAGAATTTATACATTATTGTCGTCATCAAAACCTGAAATAAATCTTCAACAATTTTTTCAACTTTATACATGCAATCACATATATCTATAAACATTGCAAGGACATTTTATACCTTAAGTTGGTCTTTTCTACTGAAGGTGCTAAACAATTTGGTTTTTGTGAAAAATTATGCATGTGGATTAAAAGCATACTTGACTCAACTAATGTCTCAATAGTTTCTTAGGAGAAGATGTCCTTTGTAGAGGTCTAACTAAGGTAGTCTCAGAAAACAAAATCAAGCTAATAAGGCTTCTATAAACATGCCAGTCCCATCTCACATCTTGTATACTGATGATATATTGCTTTTCTCTAAAGGTTGTATTTCTTCTCTTGATGTTATTGTTAGTCTTTTTGGTAAACATGCTGAGTGCTCGGGTCAGGTTTGTATTTCTTCTCTTGATCTTTTACAAATCCCTGAGGACAATCAACTACGTCTAAAAGCTAAGATTGAAGATATAATTCAAGGCAACTCAATTGTCATTCCTAAAAGTTTATCTCTTATGTGCCCTAACATTTTAACTGATAGTGGGCATCTAACTCTGAAAGATTCACAAACATTGATTTTATATAAATTAAATTTCGACACTGTTTACCTTAAACCAATATCTTTTTCATAAATAATATTGATTTCAAAATTCAAAGCTATAATGAACATAAAAACTTCAATTAAATGCTAAAAGAAACACATTGTTATCCAATCTTTAGGTGCATAGCAGAAATAAATAAGAGACAAATATGAAATATCAATTACTACTAAAATTCTAGAAAATAAAAACAAGAGACAACTTAAAGTAAACTTAAGGGAAAAAGAAAGAAAAAAAACCTAGAACAATGCCATTGGTACTACGCCTATAAATAATTAAAAGTTCATATTCCATATTTGAAAGTTGAGGGTGCATATCTCAGCCTCAAACCTATGAATCTTGACATTGACTTCATATCTTTCGATAATTATCATATCCAGCTCTTTATTCAAAGCTTCCAAAAAAACTGATGTCATCATGCAAAACCTTTTTTTGAGTAGCATGCAGCTTTTCTTGCTTCAACTTTTCAGCTTCGAATTGCCTTAACTTGCTTTTCAATTCCTTGTTTCTAAACTCACAATTGGCCAATGTAGAGGTCAATTCTATTTTTGTTTTTAACAAACTTGCAACATCAAAATGTAACTCATCTTTCTCCGAAGAAAACTTTTCCTGTGAATCAAGTATTTCAGACTTCAACTTTTGCGCCTCTTGCTCATATATTATAACCAACTTTTCTAGTATTTGAATATTCTTTCTCCCTGAAATTAACTCCAAATCTGATTCAGCTATATCTTCTTCTGCCTCTATAAGCTTACCTTGCAATTCATAAGTCTCACATGACTTGCGCTCAAGTTCCTTCCTTAAAACTGCATTTTCATCTTCTGATATCTTGAGCTTTTCATTAGCTATCTCTAGCTGTTCCATCAAATTTGAAATCTTGAGTTTTGGAATATGATTATTCAATTTGACCTCACTTTCCACAATTTGAGCCTTCAACTTGTAAATCTCTTTGTCAGAAAACTCTTTCTGATTATGCAATTCTTCCTCTTTCGACTTCAATTTTTCCCGCAAATCATCAACCTGGTTTTCACTATTCTCAACTTTAACCTTCAATTTGATAATCTCTTCTTCTAAAAGCTTGATATGTAAATCAATAATTTCCTCGTCATAACTTGTTTTATCCATCTCCCACATTAAACCATCATCAGCATCTTCCACCTCAACAAATCTGTTTTGTATCATATCTAGATAGCCGTCTTCTTCTAAAAGGCTGAGACATTTATCATTTTCACTTTTGGAATCACATGATGATAAAGGTGATTTGCAACCCTCCTTCGTAAAAGACACAAAGCTTTTATTACTATCAGAGCTAGGAGATTCCATGATTAACCTAAAATAAACGCAACACAAAATCTAGTCTTATTCTTCTATTTTCACTTCCTTAAACTGAGTAAAATTTCTTTAAACGTGAATTATAGAAAGTGAGAACAGGAATATATATGTTAAGAAATTGAATATAATAATAATAATAATAAAGAGATACATACCTGACAATAAAAGGGAGTATGTGCTTAATGTGCTGTGAGTTGCGTCAAGTGTGATGGGATTTTGTAGAGTGTTGAGTTGTGTTAGGGTTTGATGAGATTTTATAAGGTGTTTTTAGTTGGGTTAGGGTTTGATGGAAATTTGTTGTGGGTTGAGTTTAAATATTTTAGTAAGTTTGAAACTGAATACAGTAGCCGTGAAATTAAATATATCCTGCCATGAGAATTGAAATAAGTTAAACCTAGTAACAAATAAATTTGACTTAGATTAAATTATTAATTGTTTAATATAAGAACAATAAATTATTTATATTACTATTAATCTTATATCATATTATCATTATCCCTTATATTATTAATATTAATGAATGATCTTCAGATAAGATAGCCTCCACATGAAAAGAATCAAAACACCTATAAAAGTCTTCCTTCATGAAATGCCAACATTTTTTGATAAAAGAAAAGGTATATTTATCCAAACCCGAACTCTTAGTTCTCTCGCACTCCCAAACCGCCCCCTTAATTTCGCTTTTCGAAAAGGGAGCTTCGAGGAAAAACTTCTCAAAAGAAGAAAGAGAATTAAATGATAACCCATCAAGCATCGGCCTCTCGAAATCCTCTTCCGAAAATTTAGAAGCGAAGTAATCTCTAACCGCTCCCTTCACCTCCTCCACCGAAGCAATCCTTTCCCCTTCAAGAATGTAAGAGCCAATAAAATTCCTCCTCCTCCTCATCTCTTTCAAGACCCGATGAAAATACCGACTATTTGAATCTCCTTCATTAATCCACTTCAATCTAAACTTTTGAATTAACATATTCTCCCTAATTTTGAGATTCAACCAAATTTTACCGTTCGCCCTCCTTTTCTCCTTAAACTCCAACTCCCCTAACTCCTCTTCTCCTTCTTCTCCCAAATTCAAAATACGGACCTCCTCCTCTATTTCCAAGTTGATCTTACCAAACACATTAATAATCCACCAACTAAGCCTCTTTTTAAGAAGACGAAGCTTCTCCTTAAGGATAAAATCTCCTCTACCCCCCACTACCAACTTCTTCCACTCTTGTTCAACAAACAACAAGAAGTTTTTGTTCGAGAACCATTCTTCGTTAACTTTGAACGGCTTCGGTCCCCAATTAGATTGGTCTAGCACAAGCCAAATGGGGCAATGATCAGAAATGTCTCTATTAACTATGAATTGACTCACCACGCCCCATCTATCCACAATCTCTCCATCCGCACGAAAACGGCCTAATACTACGACACTTTCCTCCCCCGCCAAACCAAGTAAACTTCTTCCCTCTACAAGGAACATCAACTAAATTGCTAGCATCAATGAAAATCCGAAAATTCTCCAAATTCTGTCGGAACACTACGGCCCACGCCACCCTTCTGTTCGTTCGCAACTTTAATTGCATTAAAATCGCCTCCAATTATCCACTCCTCGTCCAACATATTTGTTTTCAACTCCAACAATCTACGCCAAAGGTTGCGTTTAGCTCCTAATTCACAAGATGAGTATACATTAACAATATGTAATACACAACGTTCTTCCAATATAACTTGATTCCCAAGTACCCCTCCCTTTTAAAACTATTAATAACGTCGCAACATCCCACCTTCCAAATGGTCAATAAACCTCCCGAAGCTCCTACCAAATTCAAAAACAAGAAATCCACCAAATCCTTCCTCCAAAAACTCCTAACCATAGATTCCGACAAATTTTGGATCTTAGTTTCTTGGATCAAAAAAATGTCAGCATTCCCTTTTTGAATTAAATCGGAAACTCTACTCTGCTTTACCCTACTCCCTCCCCCTCGAATGTTCAAAGAGCCTAAAATCATTTCAAATCATTTTTCTTCTCCATCTCTCTCAACTTTCTATGAAGATCAATCTTTTCCAACTCATCAAATCTCTTCTTATAGTCTTTGGTCCCGAAGTCTTTAAATCCTTTATGTTTGGATGATTTTAAGCCTATTTGTTTAGTGGGTTGTGTGTATATATATAAAGCTTTGGCAAAGCTTCTCTCATGTCGTTTGAAGGGGGTTTTGATATTATTTCCCGTAGTCAAAGTGTGTTTGTTCTGGGAAGACAAATGATGGATGGAGTTCTCACTACGCTAAAAAAGTCTTTTAACAACGCACCTTAAACAATGCTTATTTAAAAAGGCGCTGCTATTAGTGGGAAAAAAAATAAAACACGGAAACTGTTCACAAAATATCTTAAAAAGCGCTGTCTAAGGTGCCCTTTAGACAACTCTTTCTCAAAGCGCTTTTAAAGGTATATCTTAGACAACACTTTCTCAAAAGCGCTGTCTAAGGTCTTATAATTTAAAAATAAAATAAAATCAAAAACGCTTTTAAAGGTCGCCCTTAGACAGCGCTTTCCTCAAAAGCATTGTCTAAGGTCTAATTAAATTAAAATATTACAATACCGTTTCTATTTCCGTTCATTTTTGTTCTTTCTTCTCCCCCATAGCGAACGCGAAACCTAAACACGAAAAACCTCCATAAACGTTGATTTTTTTCTTCGTTCTTATTGAAACCTTGTTGACTGAGTTCATTTTTGAGTTCTTAACTGAGTTCGTTCTTGACTGAGTTCGTTCTTGAGTTCTTGACTGAGTTTTTGATTGAGTTAGTTCTTGACTGCGTTAGTTCTCAAATTTCGTTCTTGACCGAGTTTTTGAAGAATAGTGAAGAAGAAGAGGTACACTATTTTTGTTCTTGAGTTCTACATTGTTGTTCATTCTTCGTTATTGTTTGTCATTTTTCGTTGTTGTTGTTGTAGTGTTATGTTGTTGTTGAATGGACCTAGTTTGAATAGAATGTGTATTTGACATTAGTTTGTGATGGTTTAAGAGTTTAGGTTTAAGCCTTGGTTTGTGATAGTTTATATAGAATGTATAACTGCAATATACGAAAACAGTTTGTGATGGTTTAAGAGTTTAAGTTTAAGCCTTGGTTTGTAATAGTATGTTATATAGTGCCACAAGAACACTGAAAGTTTGTTTAATGTGTAAGTTTAATGTGATTGTTATTTTAGTGCTTATAGTGTTTTGGGTAAGTTTAATGTGATTTGAGACTTTAGATCATCTCCAAACATCATGTAGCCTAGAACTGCAATAGTTCCATATATTATAGTGCTTATCACAAAGCAAATCAACACAACCTGCAATTAGAGAAATGTCATATCAATAAAGAAAAATCAAGACAAAGTTATGAATTATTAACAACTTATATGCCATAAAATTTATCTGATATTGACAGCAGAATGTAGAAAACAAAATTTATTTTCCATTTTCAATTGCTTTCATTATAATTTATATTTAATATCCTTGATTTCTTTATTACATGTTAGATATGGCCACTAACGATCACCCCCATGATAATGATTTTACGCATGAAGGACGTGATAAAAAGGTATCTACGGAAGATGAGATTAGAAGAGGCATAACAGTGATGAGGAAAATGATCCATGGTAGAGACCGAGGCATCATTTTAGATATGCATTGGATCCCACTTGGGCAGCTTATAGAACCTAATGGTCATACCTTGACTAGATTCATTGGTGCACTAGTAAGGAATGAGATTTCAATTACTTGTGATGATTGGAGAAAAAAAGACTTGAAAGAATCCAAAGAAAAAATTTGTACTAAGATAAAGGTACAATAATTATGTCTTTAATTATGCGAACTAATTATGTCTTTTACATTATTTGTATTAACGCACACTGTGTATGTTTTTCTTAGAAGTGTTTCAACATCGAAGATGAGAGAAGAGATTTTTGCGTTAAATTGGTCGGAAAGCTACTAAGAGGGTTTAGAACATTTTTATCATCCAAGTGTCTTAGGGATGAAGATGATAATCATGTTGATGCGGAGCTTTCAAAGAAATATGAAAGTTTGATTTCACAAGAAGAATGGGATGCGTTTAAATCCAAAAGAAAAACCGCTAAATTTAAAAGAATAAGTGAAACAAATCGGGAAAGAGCATCAAGTCCCGCGTATCCATACAGAAAAGGACGTGTCGGATATGGACGCTTAGAACAATCTATGGTAAGTATCTATAAATTGCAATAATATATTTGTTCATCATGAGTTTTATTTAATCATATTATATGACTTAATGTGTAGTTACAGAAGGAGAATAGTTCTGAAACATCTCTTTTTGCACATGTTTTGTGGAAGGAAGCCCGTGTGGGCAAATCTGGAGTTGCTAAAGAAGATGTTCTACAAGTATATGAGAAATGTGTAAGTAGAACATTATTTCTTTAATTAAATCAAAACTTTATTAACAAATACTTGACAAGTATTCGATATTCATTTGATTTTCAGGAGGCGTTATCTCAGACTTTATCTCCAAATGATACTAGGAGCATACTTAGTCGGGCATTAGATGTCCGTGAGTATTAAGAAAGGAAAGACTCCAAGTAATAAAGAACTTCATCAAAAATTGGAAGCACTGGAAGCTGGAGTTCGTGCAGGAGCCAGAAAGAAACTTTCCAGAACATCCTTCCAGTAATCAAATTTGTCACCATTGAACACTAGAGGTTTTCTGTTGATCTTGTCATTTTGGTAGTCATTGTTGTTGTTACCTACATCTTCCATTGTTTTTTATCTTCTGGATCTTTTACTGTCACGGTTAAGTGTGTATCTCAGAACCTAGAGCTCTGATGCCAATTGAAGGAGCGTAAAACACAAGGAAGGGGGTTGGAATTGGGTTTTCAACAAATAAAAATAACTTTAAAAGACACTTTGATTTATCCTGGTTCGTTTGAACTCAAACTACATCCAGTCCACCCGCCAAGGTGATTTTTCCTCTATCAGGGAGGCCTTAATCCACTATTCAAATTTGAATACACACAATGACCTACAGTGAATATCTTCTTGAGTCTCCTGACCTAAACTAGTCACTCAAGGAAAATAAACGTATCTTTTACAAAGATTAACAATGTAACTATGAATGCTTCTAATAAGCTTTAATCACTAGGTGATTTGTTACAATATATTTGAGAGCAGTATGAGTGTGTGATGATATATCTTGAGAACCAGAGCTTCAAATCTTCATCTAGATTCCTTTATATAATAGCTTGAATAATCTAGTCGTTGGGAACATCTAGAGTTTGATTTGGATAATATTTATTGCCATAAAATCCTTCCAAAATATGAGATTCTTGTTCCCAGCCTTTACTCTGATTTTCTTGAAATAATCTTTAATGAGAGAATCAGAATCTTCTAAGCACAAATCAGAGTATCATAAATTGAGTACGCAACTTTAATGATATCTTCTCTTATATTTTCTATGCAAAAACGCAAGACTGCTTCTATTAAAAAATGCTTTCCTTTTAAGAACTTGCTTTTAAGAACTTCTACAATGCACATAAATTATAAGTTAGTTTGTAATGCACATTAGAACTTCTAATCTTACAGAATGATATTGTTATCATCAAAACTATAGTAGAGGATTAGAATCAAAATTGTTCTAACAATCTTGACATTAGCTTCATCTTTTTCAATTAATATCATATTCAGCTCTTTAGTCACAACTTCTACATCTTTTGTTCTCTTGTCAAGTTCTTCCCACAAATATATGTTTTCATCATGCATCTCTTCTTACTTCATTTTTTTAGCTTAATATTGCTTTAATTTGCTTTCCAATTCTTTGTTTCTAAACTCGCAATCGTCCAATATAGATGTCCGTTCTATTTTCGTTTTCAACAAACTTGCAATATCAAAATAGAACTCATTTTTCTCCAAAGAAAACTTATCATGTGATTCAAGCATTTCAGACTTCAACTTTTGCACCCCTTGCTCATATATTATAACCAACTTACCTTGCAATTCATGAGTCTCACATGACTTACTTTCAACCTCCTTCCTTAAAACAACATTTTCATCTTCTGATATCTTAAGCTTTTCATTCGCTATCTTTAGTTGTTCCACCAAATTCGTAATCTCGTGAACATGTTTTGGAATATGAATATTCAATCTTGTCTCACTTTCCTCAATCTTGCCTTCAACTTGTAAATCTCGCTGTCTAAAAACTCTTTTAGATTATGCAACTCTTCCTCTTTCAATTTCAATTGTTCCCACAAATCATCAACCTTGTTTTCACTCTTTTTAACTTGTTCCTTCAATTTAATTATTTCTTCTTCTAAATGCGTGATAAGTAAGTTCATAATTGCCTCATCATAACATGTTTTATCCATCTTCCACAATAAACCATTGTCTGCACGGTTTTGTTTCATATCAAGATAGTTCTCTTCTCCTAAGAGCCTGAGAAATTTATCACTTTCACTTTTGGAATCACATGATGATACAGTTGATTCGCATCCCTCCTTCTCCAAATGAATATTGAAAAATTTAAGGCCAGATTTCAGCCATGTGCGTCTCTCTTCCATTCGAAATTCTAGTGAGTAAAATTAATGATCAGAATTCTGCAATGATAATAAACAAAAATTGTATATGTCAATCTCTTTCAATAGTAAAACTCAAGAGTTAGATTAACCTGATAAAAGAATAAAAGTCCATAACTCCATATTACTAAAATAAACTCACAAAAAAAAGGGATTTTATGCACTTTCTTTAAATGTGAATTACAGAAAATGAGATCTGGAATATACATGTTAAGATATTGAATAATAATTGGAATATACATGTTAAGATATTGAATAATAATAATGAAAAGAGATGTGATACAATAATGGTACATACCTGGGGAGAGAAACCTCTCAAAAAAAGATTCAAGGTTAATTGATGTTATGAGTTGTGTTAGGGTTTGATGTGTTTTATAAAGTGTTGTGAGTTTTGTTAAGATTTGATAAAGTGTTTTGATTTGCGTTAGAGTTTGTTGTGTTTGAGTTTAAATATATTTTAATAGATTGAATATAGTTGTTAAAGATATGCCCAATATCACCAGAATAGGAATAAAGTTATTAAACAAGTAACTAACAAATCTCACTCAGATATTAAAGCATTTATTGTTTTATAATAACTATATCATCAATATTATTTTTCATCTTATATCCTTAAATATTCTATTCTTTATATTCTCCTTCTTCTTCTATTAATGAAATACAATTTTATAATTAACTTTTAAAAAATTTCTATATTATACAACAAATATGAAAGTACTCAAAACACACAAATTGTAACTTCCAAAATCGTGTATTAATGAAATTAAGAGACCGGTGCAAGTTGGTCTAGGGAATAAATTTAATCATAAATTCGAGTTTAAGATTCAACGTGATCTCACTACAAAAAATGATATATTTTATGACAAAACTTCTTGTTTGTCCGCTGAAAAATCGAGATCAAATAACTTGAAAAGCGTCATTTATATAGGGCAGTAACAACAGTTGTAGGAGATGTGGGGTGTACTTGCAAGGCACTCCAACGCTCAAGTAAGTTTCAAAGGGAGAAAGAGAGTGTACAAGAGGGTTAGGTTTGTGTTAGAATGGATATAATATTTGGCCCTCCAAAGGAGGAGGGTATTTATAAGAATCCCCTAGCGCGGGGCCAAGGCCTCCAATGTGGCCGAAATACCTGGTCGGCCAATGGGAGACTGCCAGGAATGCGAAGAGCATGAATATCTAGCGCGTGATCTTCGACCTGGTCCAACTGTGCATGTGATTCTCGGAGGGGCAGTTAGTCCGAGAATTGTGAAACACGTGAGGGAGAGGTCCCCAACGGCTATAATCCTAACGGTTATATTCTCCCCAACGGGTATATTGTCCCAAATCCCTTATTGGGCCTTGCCCATAGCTGGACTGGATTGGGAATTTCCCAACTGTGGGCCACTTGCTAGTTTAGTCTAGAACAGGAGCCCCCAAGTTGTTGTCCTTGTTCATAGGGGCAATGACTTATGCTAGCAAAAGATGTCGAGGAGGAATAAGTTACTCGTGGTCAACTTATTGTCAGTCGTTACATCTCGGGGATGCCTCAATGTGGTCGACAAGACATTTTTAAGGTCAAGTAGGTGCCTGTTGGGAAGTTGAAAATTCATCTTGGAATACGTAGAGTTTTATATTTATAAGACAAAATGTTTTATTCCTTCTGACGCATGGGAGAGTGCAATAAATTTTTTGCCAAGGCCTAGGAAATCTAGGTTATTTAGGCAATGACGGCTTCTATCCTTTGCGCTTCTCCATGCAAGTAAGTGCTTATAAAAGGGAGAACATAAGCCTTCGTTTGATACTTTATGTGAAATTTCTCCTTAACTTCCCTTGTTATGCAACTTACCTTTGGCTGCCCTTTGCCAGGGTTTTCTTTGCCATCGTCAGTCTTCATCTTCAACCTCTGAACCCAGGTATTATTCTTCATCTTGTTTCTTAGATTTCTGGAAATATGATGAATTTTCTGGTGAGGCATAAACTTTCCAGTTGAAGTTCATGTTTTCTTTGATGAACACATGAATTTTCTGGAAATATCATGAAAATCCTGAAGAACACATGAACATGATGATGAATGTTTAGGGTTAGCGTAGAAAAACTGTTGTAGATATTTCTAGGTTCCTTGTTAGGAATACTTAGTGTTTGTAGTCGGGCATTAGGCCTTATGTAGGGGAAGACTCACCCTATAAATTTAATCGTAAGTATGTTCTTCGGGGAAGATCGTCCTCGTTGAACATTTTTTATTGTCGTTGAGATTCATCCTCGTCGTTCGGGGGAGGGACTCGTTATATGTCCATGTTATGTCGACAAGGGCTTTAGTCGAGGCTACCCCCTCATGATTATTTATCACCCTTTAACTTGATTTATGGTGGAAGTGTGGATTTAATCATGGTCATCAGATTAACTTTTGCTTCCTCTACTTTTCAAGTAAAATGGCTAAGAGAAACGAGGAAATTATCCCTGACGCCAAAGTTGTCCAAAACGTGAACACTGGGGCTGCCCCTTATCTCGAGCATGTCGGGGAAGATCCACATGCTAAAGTTGGTCAGGCCGCTGACACCACTGAGACTACCCTACATGTCGAACATGCGAACATAAAGGACGTTAAGGGAGACCTTTGTTGGATCGCTCTAAAACTATTGACGACAAGATCAACTTTCACCGATGAGGAGGCCAAATCTTTCGATCTACTAGAAAACCAGATGGGAGAGGCGCCCGTGAGCTGAAAGGTGATTTGCCCTATTGAAAACGACAAGAAATGCTTAGTGTGTCTGAGTCGTTCACAACAAATTGAGAAGTCGTCTCTTGGGGCTCATCCATGATCCACGACTTGTCAGTGATGGGGACGTCCATAACCCCTAGAGCTTCATCAGAAAAACTATCCTTCAGCCCGTGGTCGATATTTTGACTCCCTTCACCTGAAAAGCAGAGGAAACTAAGTGAATTTGACGACCTCAAATCCACCATTCCACTAAAAGTCAAGTGAAAGGGCGACGAGTCAAGTGAAAGGGTGGCATTAAGATCGGGGACGTATCCCCAGCTTGACCCTTTATCCAAATAAAATTGCAAGGAAACGAGTTTGACGTATTGAGATTATCCTCACGCCAGAAGAATCCTCATCGGCTGTAAAACATAAAGGTCTTAACGGGGAAAAGCCCCATATACGCGTCCATTATCAACGACGGTCTAGTGCCTGATTACTAACACTAAATTCTCCTAGCCAGAATCTAATCAGGATCAAACAGTCATCTCCTGCCCAATCCTAATTCATCTTAACATTCATATGTTCATGATGAACATTCATAGGATTCCCAGAAATTCATTAAGATTTACATAAACTTATGAAGATCTCCATGAACCTCATACAAAATCCCATGAATGTTCATCAGCTAAGTAGAAAACTAAAGGAAGGAGATGAAGGTACCTTGGTTTATTGCAGAGTTTGATGAAGAATGATAATGAGCTTCAACGGCGACGGCTGAATTTCCGGTAAGAAAAGTTGCAGAGCTAAGGAATCCGGTGGGAGGAAGAATCCGCATGAAATGTCCAAATGAACGTTCTTTTCCCCCTTTTATAGGATCCTCGACTCGCATTGAGAAGCGCAAAAGGCAAGCAAATATGACATAGGCCTAGTTTCCCTAGGTAATCCAAATAATCATTGTACCATCAACACGTGTCACCAAGGTGGGGAGGCGCTTTCTCTTCTCAAGACAAATTCCCCTCCCCTAATGTCGTTGGGACTTCCTCACAAACCATTTGCCCGGTATTTTACGAGGTTTCTAAAATGACCACATGCTCGCAGTACATAAATTAAGACTAGTGTCGAGCTTCCCCTCATCCACAACGTGGTACTTACTTAAGTCACTGCCCTTACACAAACGCAACGACTTGGGAGGCTCCTGTTTTGGACTAGCCTAGAAGCTGTCCTACGAAGAATTGAGGCCCAATCCAGTCTAACTTTGCGCACAAGCCCAACAAGCAATCTGAGACCTTGTGACCGTTGAGGAATAGAATTGTTGGGATATAATTGTTGGGAATCTCCCTCACACGCGCTCTAACAGCTCTCACGCGACCAACTGCCGCTCCAAAACTACTAGAAACAATTGGACCTAGTCAAGGGTCACGTGCCTGTATACCACGACCAAGTGCCCTTATAAATATCTTTCACATTTGGAGGGTCAGGTATTCATTTCTAATCACTCATATATTTTCTTAACGCTTTAGCTTGCTTTCAAATTGAAACTTACTTGAGCTTCAGAGTATCTTGTAGGTACACCACCCCTTCTTCTATACCCATCGTTGTAGTTCCAGCTGAAGACTAGGAGGACCTATCCAAATCATTTTTGTACAATCACTTTCATTTTGTCTTTAAGTGTTTGAAGACTTGGATATTGATGATTTAAAATGGACCTCAATTTTACAAATGTGACCCTGTAGAGAGCCTAAAGCAAACCAGTTTACCTGTATTTGTGAATGTTCTATGTAATCCCTGTGCTAGAATATTGCACCTGTTATTTATAGTTTTTGGCTTCATACATAAAATTCATTTGGCCAAATATGTATCTCTTTAAGATAATCATTTTGGCAACAGATTCTAAGTTGCTCACTATCTGATTTCATCTTTTCCATTGTCTTTATATTGTAATATGATTTGATTTACATTTGAAAGAGAATCTTTAGCTTTTGTAATATTGTGTTATACATATCCTTAATCATTTAAATTGAACAATATCAAGTGTTTCTAGAATTTCAGTCAGAAATATGATGTTGCCTTCAAATGTAAATACAGTTAATTTCATTTAATTTTTTTAAACATTCGCGTGTAAATTCAATTATTTCAAATATTAGTATTAATATAAAATTATGAAAATAAATGATCCTTAAAAATAAAAGAATTAAGAATTAAAAATATTATTTCAAACATTAGTAAAAGTCTAATCCATCATTCTAATTTTATATTGGGCATACAATGAATTGTGTGGAAATGCAAATGTAGAGTGTTTCCGTCCTGTGTATTATTAAATATATTCAAATAGTTATATTCAATATTATTAAATGGTAATATTAAATATATTTAAATAGTGATTATTCATTTTGATTTGATGAATGATTAATCATTTTAAATTATAATTTTATGGCAATAAATAGTAATATTAAGTATATTTTATCTTCTATATACAACAATTTTCCTTCTTAATTTCTTATAAAAGTTTCCTTAAAATATTAACTATATATCTAATAATCTCTTATATTAGTATGATTATATTTACCAATCAATTTATAGTACAATTATATATATATATATATATATATATATATATATATATATATATATATATATATATATATATATATATATATATATATATATATATATATATATATATATATATATATATAACAGAAGTTAATGGCATATATTAATCGATCAATTTTGAATATATCGTTTCAATAATTTATAATTATTAATTTTAATTATGGCGTGTTTCTTTTTATTTGATTTTTAATTTTTAAATTAATAATGTATTCTTTCGATTATATTTAATATTGCACGGTTACGTAGACCAAATTTTATGTGAACACACGGGTTACTGTTTCTTTTTGTATAATTAAAAAGCAATGAAAGTAATTATATTTAAAATAATGTTTGAATCCAAATTTTTATTTATGTTATTAATATTTAATTATATAATTAAAATAATATTTACAAATACTATTTGTATATATAGAATAATTATATTTATACTACAAATATTAATACAATTTTTTTTAAATAATAAATTTTGTTGGTTAAATAATTTTATCTTAATTTTTTTTTATTACATTTGAGAAATAAAATTATTATGGGTAAATAATAAATAATAGAACTTCTATTTTTTATATGTAAATGTGATATCCTCTAAATAATATTTGTAATTTAAAAAAATCATAAATTTTAATTAAAATAATTTATAAAATATAAATAAAAGTGTATGTCAATGAACAAAATAATATTTACCTATGGGTATCAATACATGGAATTGGTTCAATTTTTTTATATAGATTCAAATATATAAGTAATGTCAAAACAAATTTAATATTTATATATGGGATCAAATTCGTTGTTGATTAATTTATTTATATATACGGAAAAATATCATTATTATAAACGGGTATAATTTTAATTGTTCAAAATAATAAATAATATAAATGTATTGGTTTTTTTTTAAATAATATCAAAAAATAATAATATATTCTTGATTCTAATATTTTTATTAAATCATATGAATTATAGACACTGATTTACTATATATTTTAAAAATAATAAATTTTTTAATTAAATATCATTTTTATTATATTCTAGAAAAAAAATATGTGTACCATACAAATACACGTGCAACTGCGTGGGTATTCCACTGGTTAAATCAAAAACTTGCTTCCCCTTTACTAATAAAACCAAAGGAATTTCAAATTAATTTTAAAAAAACATTAAATAGTTGATTATATTTATAGAAAATATTATTTCTCAATCAAATATGAATGTTACTAGTATTAGTAGTATTATTTAATTGGATGATTATATTTATAGAAAATAATTATTCTCCATCAAAATATTTGAATGTACTAGTATTAGTATTAAATTCAATTTACGACTCTTTCCATGTATTTACCCTACAAATTCATTCTAACCTTCTCATACCATATTCAAATTTCCAGCTATGAATGAAAATAATAAACAATTAAAAATATCTATAACTTTAATTACATTGAATTGAATATATTCTTCTTTATTAACCTCCAATCCAAAGTTGACACGTTAATACAAGTCTCCTAATTTTTGGGACTATTTTTCTCTCATATCCTTTTCGAGAACAAACCTTTGTGTACACCTTAAGCAAAACCCAGAACCATCCTCATCATCATAATCATTAAATAATAAATAATATTAATTATTACTAATACACCCCCATTTCACACCAACATCCATATTTCTACACCCTACCTTTTCTCACCTATATATACAACCTATAGTTTCACCATTCTCTCATCATTCCTTTTCTTGTTATGTAGGTTTTGTTTTCATATTATCATGAGCAATATCCCAAGATCTCTCACCGACTCTTCCTTAACTCTCTTCAATCTCACCATTTCTTCTTCCGATCCTTGGCCTTTCTCTTTTGTTTTCTTATAACACAAAACACCACTTTTCAACAACCTTGAATAAACTCGTCATTTTGTCCTTTTTAGTTTCTTCTTAATCATGGGGTTTAGTGGTAATCACCATCCTAATAATCATCATAATTTGAGTTTTCATTTGCATATTCCTCATCTTCACTTTCATCAAAACCATGAAAAGAATAAGGACATTCCAAAAGGGTGTATGGCAGTGATGGTGGGACAAGGAGAGGAGCAACAAAGGTTTGTGATTCCAGTGATTTACATCAACCATCCATTGTTTATGCAGTTGTTGAAAGAAGCTGAAGAAGAATATGGATTTGCTCAGAAAGGACCCATCACCATTCCTTGCCATATAGAACAGTTTCGTACCGTTCAAGGAATGATTGATATGGAGAAATCTCATCACCATGCTGCTTGGTGTTTCAAAGTTTGATTCAAATATTATTATAACCTATTTACACTTTTATGCATTTTTTCTATGTCAATATTCTCCAATTAGGAGTGTAATGTTTCATATGAATGTAAATTTGAGAGTATAATAAAATTCGAATATTATTATATTATAAATGTGAACACTTTAAATTAGATTGATTCTGTATTAAGAAAAAGGAGATAGCTGTTAATTTGTTGGAAATTGGTAGCGTATAAGAGACGGTTGGAATTTTGGAATAAAGATAAACATAGTAGACTTTAATTTATTTTTCTTTTTTTTTGTTTGGCCCTACGCAAAGAAATCTAAAGAATTAATTATATACTAATAAAGTTTAATTATGGTTAGTTGTGTTATTATTTTATGATTAATAAGTTTGGTGGGATGGTTGTGTTGTGGTTGAAATTCAAACAGAAATTTGGCGTCGACGTATTAAGTCACATTAGGTGATGTGATTGGATATTATATTTTTTTTCTTAATTAATTTGTTTATGTTAAGGAAATTAATTATGTGTGTATTTATTCATCATCATTACGTCAGCAAGCATGTTGAGTATTGACAATCACATTTCCTACGAATATGGGTGATTTTGACTTTAAATGTTTTCTAAATCAATCACTTTAGAAAATGCTAATCTTTTGTGCCAAAAAATATATGATAAAAATACTTGGCTTTAGAGGTTGTGGCTGTCATCAATTGCTTTTAAAATATCATATGGAATAGTATTTTATTGGCCTATTTGCTCATTCAATACTTTTGTTACACTTGTTTTGTAAGAGAGGGAAATTGTCTTAGAAGATGGCCAAAGAAAGATACCGTGAAGCTTAGCAAATACTCATGGAAATATAACTTAGAAATATAGAGAAAAAAGAAAGCCAGACAACACATGTAGTTTCCTCCGTTCAAGTATATCACAAACTTGGGCTTGTTAATTGAAATCTAAAAAATTGTGAATAATTTGAGTATAATAGTATTGATCCTATACACCAAATGCCAAGCAAAATGTCTTTAGGATTGTGTTTGTAAAAAAATTATGGGTGGCAATGTCTTTAGGATTGTGTTTGTAAAAAAATTATGGGTGGCGATCTCAAAAGTGAAGGAATTTTGTAAAGGGGTGGCGATCTCATATACCGGTCATAACGAGGATTTCATCATGGAACTTTATCTTTATGACAAGAAGGCATGCATGAGGTGATTTTATGGGGTGGTAAGCTATCTCATCCCTGTGTATATGTGTGTCATCTCAAACTTATGGGTGAAAATCCTTTTCACCCCCTTTGAATCAGATGTCTTGAGGACGATTAACATTGTTCCCTCCCAACTTCATTATAACGATTTTAGTTTTGTGAAGGGGTTTGAAATCTTGTGCAAGGTTTTATGGATAACTCTTACTATGGGCATCTTCTTTTTCTCCTTTTATGAAACGAAGGAGTTGGAAAAAGGAAAATGATCTCCATTAGCGCCCTAAGAGGAAAGTTGAGGTCGAGTCTAACATTTTTTTTAAATGCTTTTAAAATCTTATTTAGAAAATAATTTTATTTCAAACCAAAGTTTTTCAAACAATTCACCTCCTCTCTCTCTTGTGTATAGAGTCACATGTTCATTGGTCATGTGTCGTCCTAAAAGTTATGATGAAAAAAAGAGTTTGTCACTCATCTTGTACCGCTATAGCAGCATCCAAATCCATATAAGACCATATGGTTGAAGGAAGATGAGTAATCATCTCCCTAAATCCAGATTGCTAGAGTTACCCACTTCATCTTCTTCAAAAGAATCATCATTACTTTCCTTAGTAGAAGCAACGAGATGCATGTCACTACTCTCTACATAATTCCTTTCAGATCCAGAGATATCAATAAGTACATAAAGTTGGAATTAAGGTCATTAACTTCTAGTGGATCAACATTTAGGATATTGGGGTTCTCGTATGTCGTTGATACTAAAGAATACCCACCATCAGACTCATTCGTTATGTTCTCAGAAATATTTTCAACGTTCTCCATAGTGAATACTAAGGGGAGCATCACGCTATGAACCTAGGACCGCATATGAAAAAAACTAATGAAACGTCTCAATTATGAGACAGACGACACTTAATGCACTTGTCTCCAAATCTTTTCCACTTCTCAACATAGGATCTTAGTTAAGAGTGTCTAACTTAATTGCTTAAAACACTTCTTGTGCATCATACGACAACAAATCTGGGGATAATTGTTCTATATCGATCACATACTCATATATATTACATAGTACAAATTTATTTTTGTTAATTTCTGAATTAATATCATTAGTCTCATCATATAAATAGTTAATATTAAAATCAAACTGACGTCGTTAATATTTTTACGCGGTGCACCTTAAAAAAAGCGGACAAACCGTATCCGTTTGGATGCTAGTATATATAAAGAGCATGCATAATGTTATTATGTGTAAATTTATATTATTTGTATAAGAATTATTAAACAATTATATTATTAGTATAAGAATTATTAAACAAAGTACGTTACATAATATGTTTAAATTTAAAGCCGTTTTCATACAGATAATATTGAGTTAGAGGAAATAATTGGGAGATGTGAAGGATGATTGAATGACAATAGCAATTTTGGATTAAGTTTTATTTGGAGTTAGACTATTCTAGTAGCCGTGAGTTTGTCGTTTCGAAGTTAATCATCAAAAGATTTTGATTAATATTCCATCTTCAATCGTAGACTTTACTAGAAATGAAACACAAAGTCTTGTTAGAAAAATAATATCTAGAAACAATTAAAAAGGAAGTAGTAATAATATAATAATTGTTGAGAGAGTCTTGATAGATAGTCGAATTCCAATATGAATCGTGCCTTCACTAATCAGCAGCTTTTTGCTTGTTTTGGCGGTCAATCTCCAGCTTTGGCCAACTAATCCGGCATGTTCTGCAGACCATTTTATTAATCTCTCGATGTTACGTATTTGTCAACTCCTCACACCCATTCAAACTTTTAAATTATTCATCACAAACTTGCTGTCTTAACTTCCAATTATTTCAAAGACATGAAAATGCAAATGTGATTCAATGCTACATTGTCATTTGTCACAGTAGACTATTCACGCGCAATTCTACAATTTTAATTTTTAATATATATTAAAAATTTAAGTACCATTTAATTCAGAATTGCATCAAATATAAGTCAGTTAAAAAATTTAATTTAAATTTATAAATAATAAAAAATTCTAAGTTTAGACCTCTAAATAAATACAAATTTGCCATTAAGTTAAAAGAAAAGTTTACCAGCTTCATTAGGTTTCTTTTATTAGGATATAATGGAGGTCTACAACCTTTCTCTCTACTAGTTAGGGGTGTTCGCGGTTCGGTTTAGATTGATTTTGAAGTAAAATATCATTCGATCTATAGATAAATTTACTTGCGTTTGGTTCGGTTTTGGATGATTGATTAAAAAAATCTGATCCAATCTAATCTAATTTCATGCGATTAAATTTGGATCCGTTTTTTGGATATTCAAATTAAAATTGTAAATTTTATTAATAATCTAAAAGTATTAATAAATTATAAGTTTGATATAATATATATTATATTAAATAAAAAATTTATATTTGAAAAAACTAAAAATAAATAGATTAAATCAAACTAATAAATAGTATTTAAAAAAATAGTTATCATCTAATATTAAATTCACACAACATATATAATATAAAATAAATAAGTAAAAATATATAAATATGCGGTTTGATTTGGTTTGGATAGGTTTTGAAAAACCAATCTGAAATCTGTTCTGAACTATTGATTTTTACAAAATGACATCCAAATACATTAAAAAATCGATTTTTTGCAGTTTTCGATTTTTCTGGATCCATTTGCAATTTTTATTTGGATTGGTTTGGATCTGAATATCCCTACTATTAGTTTCCTTAATATCTTAAATAATATTAAGTTTATTAAAATAATATTATCAGATCAAATAAGAGAAAATTAAAATTTTAAATTCATTGAATAAACAATATATTTAATCTATTACACAATTAATACATCATTCAATAAACTAAAAAATTTAATAGAGGTATATGTTTCATTAATCAACTTACTATAAGTGTATATAGACATCAAATATAAGAATGTGGTTAACCAAAAATAATAATACCATCTATATAGAACATCGAAAAATTATATATATATATATATATATATATATATATATATATATATATATATATATATATATATTATATTATTTTCGCACTATGCATGGAATCGAACCTCTATTACACGATTTCTAAAGGGACATGCAGAATCCAAAATGTTACTAACAAATCATCTATCAATGCTCTTAAATGCAATAGTAGGGATTGCTCGTAGGATGTCCTAGGCATATCGAAATTGGCGCAGACACCTCTCAGGTAAGTGTCTAGTGACTAATATATCCCATCGCAGATAACCAAAAAAAAGTTATTTGTCATCGAACTCCTTATGCACTTTATGGTCTGTGTATGATGTACAAATGACATTGTCAACTACTAGTGCATCAATCCTCCTCTTGTACTCCACAATACCTCTTGGATTTGCATGCCTAAATTTTCATCTCTTGGCTTGTGTGAAGCCAAGAGTAATAGGAAAAACCTTTCTCTCACAAATGACGGGGAAGTGTTTGTATATCAATCTAACATTGTACAAGAACCATATACAAATTAAGAAATGTCATAAAATAAGAACCAAATTAATAAGTAAAAAAACATACGGAAAATGGACTCATATAACATGCAACTTTTCTAGTCTCAAAGTCAATCACCCCTACAAGTGCACCATATAAAACAGTCAGTGCATCACACCCCCAAGCTCATATGACACGGGGAAGGCCACTAAATAGCCATATGTATTTCACATCAATATATACATGAGACTTATTCACTAAGATAGTATATCATATAAGATGTAGTATGCATTCCCTAGTGATTGTCTCATACACACCAGTTCTCCATACATATCCCATAGTCAAGATAGGCGAAAGTGAGCACTCATGTTAACCTTAACTCTTCTATCACCTGCTCCTTGGTAACTCCCAAGTCCCAAACAATAATATTGCATGCTAGTTGATGACTAATGAGAGGAGCGGTGAAGAAATTGTCTGTCAGGAGAAAATGGAATAGAGAGAATACATTATCCAAGGTAATCGTCATCTCACCAAATGGAAGATGGAAAGAAGTTGTTTCCTTATGCTACCACTCAACAAAGGTTGTCAATAGCTGACCGTCGAGCATCATCAGTGAATAATCTACAAGTAAAATGAGAGCGAACTCTTCTATAATCGCCCTGACCTCCCATGGCATCGGGGCATCTAAGAAATTCTTCAACTTACCCTAGTGGGTGGGCACCCTCGGTCGCAGTCGGTCATGTAACAATACAAAAACAAAAGTAACAATACAAAAACAAAAAACAAACAAAAACAAAAAACAAACACAACAAATAACCCATAAACTTTATCTTCATCTTCAACAAATCTTCATTTTCTTTGTGTCCCTAATTAGATCCAAAACCTCGTCATTCTTGTTTTTCAAAGCTTTAATCACATTTTTTGCATGGTTGTTCATCTCTTTATCGACTCATTTAAAATATTTGCATCATTTTTTCCTCATCACCTTATAATTACCACAACCAAAAAATCTTCTTCCAAGATTCTCATAGGTCCATGTTGTCATCAATGGTGACTCAAGCCCACACCAACATATATTTCCCCTTCTTCTTAGACCAGATTGATTTGTTGAGGCAAATGGGAAGCTTATTTCAGACATGGTTGAAGAATAAAATAGAAGAAGAAGAGAATATTAGATTTGTGTGGGAGGCACGACCTTAAAGAACAAAAAAGATGAACACGAACTTGAAGAATTGAACTCAAATTGTGAAGGAGGCGCAGAAGTATGAGGAAACAAGAACATGACCTATGATTTTAATATTCCCATTAGAATACTTAAATTTAAAATAAAAAAATCTATTTAGAAAATATTATAAATTAATTATAATAATATTTTAACATTTTCAGGCTCATGTCATCGATTTTTGCCCACAGATCACATGGAAGACTAAAATCCTCAAAAGTCCAAATTTAAAGGACCAAAAAAAACGGATTTAAAAATAGGAGACCAAAACCGAGAAAAAGTGAAAATAAAGGGATTAAAAGTGCAATTAAACCTTATAATTATTTTATTGAATGAGAATACTTATACCCAACTAAATTCAAAATACCCGAGTTTTCAATGTTATTTTATTTTAATCGGCATAAAATGATTAAATAGGTCATTATTGTAGGGCTCATTAAGTATTCGCCAACACGAAGTAGTAAGCATTAAGCAATCACATACACCATTCACGGCCATAACATAAGCGCGTCTCTTTTCCTTTGCGTTTTGACCAGTGCTTCAAAGAATATCGTTTAAAACATGAATCTAGACCAAATACACATAATTCCTCAAACTATGTAACAACTTGGACCATGTTATGTTATCTGAGACATTTCTCTACCTCAATATTCTTGTGAAACAAAACAAAGTGTCACATTGTTGACGTATATCATAAAGTTGACCCAAATAGAAGGATCTTTAATCTTCACACCAAATCTTACAACAAAGCAATTTGCATTTGTCTTCACAAGTAAAATGGGATGATTTTACTTTGCATTACAAATCACATGAGGAACAAATACAATATGTTAGCTACCTCTACTTTTCCATCATACAATCCTTCAACCTCCCCCAAAAAATATGCATACACCCTCTGTACCTTTTTCCTTTCATTTCAAACTCATAACGAAAAAATATCAATTTCAATTTTAAAAAGAAAAGAACACCAACTAATTTTAATTTTAATAAATATAATAAAAATCTCCTTTTAATCGTCGTAACTATCTGTAACTATCGGTGTCTTGTATTTGTACTACGAATTGTGACACCATGCAAATACTTTGTATATCCGACCAAGCTGAGTTTTCCGTCAGATTTTCTGATCCAGTCACCCATTAAAGAGTAAGCAGAAGGACCCAAATTCATCTCCTGAAGAACATAATATCTCAGAGTGTTAAGTAGGTTGTTAGCTTTTAAGAGAAATTGATACAAGTAGGTGTGTTCTTAGAAAGAAATGTTCAAACCTGTGCCAACTCCTCGAGTGAAATGACACGGTTCCCTGCCTCGTCAAAATAATCAAATGCTGTGATGGAAATTTTATCCCATTCTGGATGAACTTCAAGCTGGTATACACTGATTGCGGCAGCGCAAAACTCTTCGAAGTCCAATTTTTTATAGGAGAGTGGATCCATCTTATTTCAAGAAACATGCATTTCAGATATTTCATAGTATTTACATTCTAAGAAAAAAAAAATCCTCAAGGAAAACCACAAAGTTTACAATAGTTCAATTAACTATACAATCCAAATGTGATCATGGTAGTAGTGATACCATCTTAACATTTTCACCATAAAGTATAAACAGATTATAGTTACTTCCTACCAACAAATATGACTTACCAAATTTAGAATGTCGGGGACCCTTGCTTCCTTCATGGCATCGGTTGCATTTTTCATGAGAGCCTGAATTAATTATAATTTTAGTTTAGACTACTACATGGCATGGGAAAAAATAGGAAATAAACTACTACAAAGTTTAAACCATAAAAGACTAATTAAAAAAAAATCTAATAGATGATGATAACATATTTACACTAAATAATGTTAAGAGATGATAATATTGTACGTTTGTTTAAGAATGCATCTTTAATGTCATGGAGGGAATAAATATGAAAAACCATTCACTTACAACTCTGAAATTCTCAAGGGAAACGCCACCATCTTTAGGTTCCAAGAGGCTAAATTGTGCTTTAAGGTAGGTAACTTCGTCCTCTGGCAATGCTTTTGAGAGAGCCTGTGTTGATATAAAGAAAAGGAAAACAGAAAACATTACTCTTCTAGTCTTCTATTGTTCCCAGCCCTCACAATGGGGAAAAGAACTGGAGGATAAAAGATGCATTTGTAACAATGGTAGCATAGCAGGTGGCTACCTTCAATGCCGACCGTTTCAAAGGCGAGGCACGCACGTATGACTTGACTAACTTGTAAATCAGAATATCTAAAGGAATGTCATTTCTTTCATCTCTCAACCATGGGTGAGCTGCAGATAGGTAATTTCAACATCAAGAATCACGGAATAAGATTTAACAGTATCTGTGTGTAAGAATTTCAGTACAAACAATTAACCAATGAGTCAATCATGGTCTGAGTAAAACATTCAAATGAAACATACATAGAGCTTGAGCAGCTGTCATCCTTTTCCGATGGTCCTTGTTCAAAAGTCTCTTCACAAAGTCTTTAGCTTCTGGTGATATTGATGGCCAAGGTGAATCATCAAAGTTAGGATTTGCTCTTAACACAGACCGGAAGATTCCTGATTCAGTCCGTGCCCAAAACGGTCTACTTCCACATAACAATATGTACGATATAACTCCAACACTCCATAAGTCTCCTTCAACACTGTAAGATCTATGGAGCACTTCAGGTGCAACATAATAGGCACTACCAACAATATCATTAAGGCGTTGATCTGCACGTTTATAAGAAGTCAGTGCTATCAGAGCAAAAACCGATAGAAGAATGGAAATGATCATAACGATAGAAGAATGAAAATAACATTAATTACTAATAGACTAATACAGATATTAGAAAGTTTTCCAATGAATACTCCCCAAGTTTCTTTGCCAAACAACTGTCATTACAATACCCAAGAATATAAAAGAAAGAGATAATAATTGATTTTGAATGGAGTGAAGGACATGCGTGATAAGAGTGACAATGGAAAGTGAAAAATGGGGCTGTAAGAAATGTTTAAGTGAAAATTGACAGTAAATTTAGATAGCCATACACTCGTTATGATAAAAGATAGCTGCTGTTGATTTTGAGAATGATTCCAACCAAATAACATAGATGCATAGAAATATCATAAGTAAATAAGATCTCGTGATTAGAAATGGGTACTACTAGTATCTCTGTTATATAATTTTGATGTTATTTCACATTTGCATAGATAACTTGCATCAAGAGAAAACAAAATATTGTACAAAATGTTGAGAGGAAGCAAAAGCCATTTAAAATTTTGGTTAAAAAGGGTATTTAGAGATATTTCAAGATGGCATATCAATGTTGAAAGTTAATGCCTGGTGAATTATGATATGGTAAAATATCACAGTTCCTATGTTTGGTTATTTTCCGGCAATTTGAATGTAGAATTCTACCATGCAAGTGCACAACATGCTAAAGTGAAACTATGAAGAAAATTAAATACAAAAAAGATAGTAACTACTACAATAGGTTTTATTATAACATTTGATACTGAATATAATTAGGTCGATTCAATCATATTACCTGGCCTAACAAAATCAGATAGACCAAAATCAATAACTTTCAGAATAGCATCCTCATCTTTTGAGAGAAAAAGAAAATTCTGCAAAGTAGGCAAAACATTTCGAGTTACAAGTTAAAGATTAGAGAGGTAATTATACATACAAAAAAAAATCCTTATTCAACAAAAGGTGTGACCAAGTAGCGTGTGTAGTTCAAACTTCACAATGTCATACCTCTGGTTTTAGATCACGATGAACAACTCCTTGAAGATGACAAAAGGCAACTACATTCAGAATTTGTAGAAGAATAACTTTGGCATCCTCCTCTGTGTATCTTCCACCTCTTTAATAAATAATTAACATCAAATGAGTCCAATTACAATCATGTTATTCAAAAACTATACTCCTCCGAGAAAAAGTAAGGAGGGACAAAAAAGTAACAGAGTACAGATAAAAAAAGATAGTCTTTCGGTTTTACCTATCTAGAATTCTGTCCAATAATTCTCCACCCTCGCATAACCTGACAAGAACAATAATATCTCATTAGTTCAGGATAAATGACTAGTTTAAAAGTTGTATGTACTACCCAGCTTTAAATTATGCTCATATTTTGAAGATTCTTGAAAACATGTACTTGTGATGAAATCCTTTACAGCAAAAATCTTCAGGAGAACAGAAATTAACCAGTAGATTAAAATACAAATAAAATCCTATCAAGACTGAAAGCAATTTTCAGATATAATTGTTTCTATACATACTCCATCACAATGTAGACGTTATTCACATCCTCAAATGCTTCATAAAACTTGACCAAATTCCTATGTCCAGACAAGGCTTTCAACATTTTCACCTCCCTTCTGACATCTTCAATTGCTATTGCTGAAGTCATCTGACATATATTAAAATCAGTTAATCACAATACGCGCCATCAAGCGAAAAATATAATGCAAAAACAAAAAATACTTCAAAATCAATATTCAATTTATGTTGACATATCATTAAAAAAAGCTGCTACATGCCAACAGCCATAGTATAACAATATGTAATTACCCCAATCCAAATCATAATTTACTCTAAAACTCCAATTTGGTTGTTTAGAGAGTAATGAAAAAGGGACAGAAGTATAGGGTCAGCTTTTGGTCATGCTCTTTCTAGAAACATCGTCCATCAGAAGCCAAGTAGTGAAAATAAAGTTCTAAATCGTCTGATGCCTATAGGCATTGCAATAAAGGTAGAATACTAGTAATGTTCATCAACAGTCAACAAGAAAGTTGTTGTTTGTTCCCTTTCTCCGTGAACTAAATTTTCCTCTTATTAAGAATATATGCTACACAGCATTTGTGCAGTATTTGCAGGAGGACAATTTAAGAGCTGTGATTGTCTAGTTCTTGTCACATAGTAATGAATTCGATAATTTTGCCACCCTGATCTAAACAACTTATTCTGATGCTCCCAATAAACCAACCAGCGATAAAGAAATCGGTAGCAGCCAAATTTGTTTGTCACCATCACATTTTCCCAATAGTTTCCTTTTAAAAGAAGTATTATCTAGCATAATTAATCTTGTAATGTCTGCTCTCCGTACTTTACGATTTTATTGGAAAAACAGATTTTCAAGCATTTTCCTTTCCTGTACCAGTACCAGCATCTATGTAGTTAATGACAGATAGCGGAGCATAGCGTCCGACCCCCAAAACACTATAGAGTACATCGGATAGAGATATGGTCGTTCCCTCGAACTTTAATGAAACGGTATAAGAAATTTACACCATATAATAGATGGATACACTCAATTAAAGACATAATCATAACTAATAATCAAAATCCAGTATTACCAATATTCAAACTCAATTTAAATAAAATAAATCTTGGGATAAAATGACCAGAATGTTCAACAACAAAACAACAGAGTAGCTGACTATAAGTTAGTGGCATTGTCAATTTTTCGAGCTTCAACGTAATGTTCGCAACAGCAACTGTTTGGTGGCTACTACATTTGCTACTTAAAAATGCAACACGTGGAGTTTCAAATAACCCCTAGATGCCGCTATATCGCACATCACCGCTATAGCAACTGCTATTGACTACCGACACCAACATTAACTTAGAAAATGGCATTAACTTATTCCTATAAACAGCAAAGCAACACTTAACATTAACAATAAAATCATTTGGAACTTCAGTGCAAAACATTACCGATAACAAACTAACCAATTTCCATTATCATAGATTCATATTGGTATAGTATCCATTCAGAATACATGGAGTAAACACAAAACAAATTCAAATTTGGTATCTTATGTTACATGTACCACTACAAAATTAGTACCAATCTAACACAAAATTCAACTCAATTATCAAAATACTCAGAAAAGTCAACAATTGATCTTGAATTGACCAAGACTAATATCAAATGATGTTCACAATTGACTTTGAATTTGAGCTCAATTTTAAAGCAATGATGATCAAAAACAATATGATCGTAATTCTCACCTTAGCTTTGGTAATGATTTTCACAGCCACTGAAACTCCCTTAAGTTCACCTTTCTTCCCTTTAGCCCAACAAGTATGACCAAAATGCCCTCGACCAACTTCCTTCCCAAGCTCAAACTTCGCCCCAAAATTCTTCCCATATCCAAAGCTCTTATCCAACGTCCTCTCTCCCTCGCCACTTTCCCCTTGTTCCTCAGGTATCGGTCCGTCTTTCGGTTTCGTCTTCCCCTGCCTCCGCCTCAAAGCCGCCATTATCGGCTTTGCCGGAGACGGCGGAGGAAGCGGCCACCTGAATTTCCTTCCCGGAGTCCTGGCAGCCGGTGACGGCGCCACACCTGCAGGAAGAGGACTATTGAAAGGACTAGTCGAGAACGATGTCGCCGGGGTTTGTCTTCCCGGAGTAGCATCACTGACGCCGGAAACAGAGTTTCCGGCAGTCTGAGAAGGTTGTGATGATACATCGTGATTAGATGATTTGATGTTGTGATCGGTGGCGACGGTGTCGTTGTCGACTGCAGTGTTTTTGCTGCAGCAATGACCCATGGTGCCGAAGTCGGCGGAAGTGGATTGTGATCGGTGATGCAAGTCAAAGGATGTGACAAGAGAGAAAAATTGTCGCCGGAGAAAATGAGAAAAGAAAGAAGAAGAAAAAAAGTGTAGAGAGAGAAAATGTATTAAGACAGAACGGAAAAAAATGAGTTAAAATTTGGAGTGAAATAGATAGAGAGAGAGAGAGAGAGAAAATAAGTTTAGTTGACAGAGTCCAACTGTATTCATTTATGTGTGAAAGTAAATTGCTGACTACTTTGGTTGGAACTTTTTATGCAACTTCGTGTTTTTGGATTCTAAATTCAACTTATTTCATTTTTACATGTTATTTTCTGAACGTAGTTTACATTAGGCATCGTTTTGGAGTTTCTTGGGGGAGGTAATGGTAGATTTTGGGGGAGAAAACATAACAATCTTTCTGTTATTTATATGAATATGGATAATATTAATTAAAATAACAAAACTATCTTTAAACAATTATGTTTTTTTTTATAAATTAAAAATGTAGTATATTCAATTTCATAAATGTTTTGTTTAGAGTTGTTGATTGTGTTGAGACATTAGATGCCATTTTTTTTTTTTTAAATAGTCTATCCAATAGATTTCTTTTTAATTATTTTTTAAAATAAGAATTTTGGTAAGGATTCCATATTAAGGAATTATTCTTTAAAAAATTTAAACAAGTTCAATTTCAAATCACTCATTATATATTATTGTATATATTTTTATAAAAATTTATTATTTAAGGTTCTTAAAAAATACTCTGAAGGCATTGGTTAGGATTTCCCTTAAAATAATTGTAAAAACTAAAAATTAAAAATTCATTCAAATAAGTTTTAAGTGATAATTACTTTTATGAATACTAACGTCCAAATAGGCACTCCCTTTGTTCACTTTTGTTTGTTCATACACGCGTCAAAATACAAACAGATATTTTTTTTATGCAAATTTAGATATTTTGTATGATCAACTTTATAATAATAAGAAATTAATAATAAAAGTTAATAAGAAATTAATAATTTAAATATTTTTTTATGTCGAAGTTAATAATATAAGTTATGTAGAAGCTACAAATAAGAAGTTATTAAGTAAATTATAAAATAAAGTAAGGATAAAAATCGTAGAAAAATGGTTATACCAAAACAAAACAAAGTAATCACTTTATATATTGTATAGATTAGAAAGAGTCACACTATATAACTACTCTCTTAGAAACTTAGTCTATCTTCGTGTTTGAATCCTCTATTCTTTAGTGATCGGATTCAAACTTAAGGCCTTAAATTTAATGTTACGGGATAATAATCTTTAAATATTTGTCAACAGTTTGTTTGAGGCGGCCTTTTGCTCCTCGCGATTTTTTTGGAATGTACATTGTTCTCGATCATAAGATTCAATGATGTAAGATATTTAAGAATATAGTCGTCAAGGTAATCAACTAATACTATTATATAATACATCGTCAATGTAAAGTAATATTACACAAATTTGATTAAAATCTTTAAATTTATTAAATTATATAAATATTTTGAAAATAAAAACATGATTTGATGAAATACACACATTTTATTAATTACATTTATTAACAATATAAATGTATTTCAACAATAATATTCATTTCACATATTCATTTTTCTCTTGTATTTCTTATTTTATTTTTTAAAACATTTGCCCTAATATTTATTTTCAAAACATTAATAATATTTTGTATATATTATACAGTCAACAATGTCTAATGATTTAAATTATATAATATAAAGAAGAAAATATTAAAATAAAATATTAAATAAACTACTACTACTTTTGGGAGCCTATCAATTACCTCAATGATGAAATCATACACATTTTTATAATTTTAATTATTCATAATATATCATATTCGGTGTAGCGATAGTTTGTTGTATCTTATCTTCTTATGTTAGAGATCAAGTAGTCTTGAATAGTTTGATTTAATTTTATAGCATCGCATAATTTTATTTTGTAGGCAGAAATAAGAAACATTATTGAAATTTTTACCTAAATAACAACTTTTTAAAAATAAATATTCAAACTAGATCTTTTTTTCACATATTTTTTTAAACTTTTATTAAAAAAATCAAAATAAAGGAGATGTGAATTCAATTTCTGATAAAAATATAATACATAAGAGACGTCTTGTTTTATATGTCATATAATATCCTCAATTAAATTGACGTTTTTTTCGGTTAGAAATTTTTTTATTTAAAAATGAATTAATAGATGTTAATTTGAATATTTACTTTAAAAATTGGTTATTTGGATTATTTGATGAAAGTTATAATGCTTATTATATATAGGATTTAATTGAAATGCACTGACGATATAAATAAATTTTACATTGTCTGTGAATCATAATCGATAAATATTATAACAAATTTGATTTTTATTTTAAAAATTTATAAAGTATATATCAAACAGGTGATGATAATGAATTGACAATGTAAAAATTTTTACACTCTCAATACATATCAATTAATCTCATATTACTACGATAAATATAAGTATTTTTTTTAGAAAATCAATTATTTTAATATTACTACAATAAATATAAAATATTTCCATAAAAAAAAAACCCTCGTTAGCATTTCTCTATATTAAATTAGAGCCACAGCGCATAGAAGAATGTCCCAAATTTGGAAAATTGTACAGCTTGAAAACAATTAATATTTGTTTTTATTGTCAAGTAAGGCTAATGAGATAAAAACATAGTAAAGCCTTGGAAGACACAGGAATATGCGAGGATTTTACTAGAAAAAGAAAGACACGTTTATTAATTAATATCAACTTTATTTTTCTTTATTAGTCAAGAAAAAACATCAACTTTAGTGTTTAATGTCTGAAACTATTATTTGATCACATTAACATTTTGACATTTGTGTCGTGTGCTACTATAATAATGCCATAGACATTAAAATTTGTGTTTGGTTTGTTGAACTATATTTATTTATTGTAATAGCTAAAGAAAAGCACTTAAAAGCATCAACAATATGGTAGGTGTTTTATCAAGCTAAATACATATTTTTTGTTATGGAGAAATAATTATAGAAGAACCTTTTTACTTTTTGCAGATTCTATTTAACAAATATTATTAAAATAAAGTAATTTAAAGGTATTAACGAGATTCACCTAATAAGTATTTAATACCATGAAACTCCAGAAATTTTAGAGCAGATTATAATAAATAGAGACTATATTATAAAAATTCAAATTATATACTACTACTTCAAAAATATATATAATATAGTTGATTAGTTTTGCAAATGGTTTTTGGTATGCTTACATTTTCTCTATCTCTACTATGGTATACGGGTTGACGAGAGAAGTATAGTATTAAAAGAATAAAGTATATTGAATTTATGACCATGCACGATGCATCCATGTTGACTAAAACACCTCTTGGAATTACGATCTCGTCTTAGCATTACTAGACTTTCTCATGTGACAATTTTCGGTTGAAAAGGAGAAATCTTATTGTTAAAAATATAGAAATTTGAACATTTATAAATAGAAAAATTCATATTTTTATTATTTTCAATATTTAGATAAATTAGCGGAATATCCGTGTTATCATATGGATCTTGTCTATATTCACACACTACGTTGCGAAACATCACTTATCAATTCTATCATCTTTTTTCAGGGTCTAAGTAACCAATTTAATAGGTTAATAAATCCAACTACAAAAATATAGATAAATTACAAATACAAAATTAAGACTTCTTACATATGTTATTCAAAAATATATAGTGATATCATTCAATACACAATATGCAATTTCTATCAAATTTTTCATTACTACAATAGCATATGAGTAAATATATCAAACTTAATTTAATGTATGAAAGATAAAATTCAAATGTTCAATCTACAACTGGTATCTTATAGATTTAATATATTAACATTAAAATTGTCAGTCTACAACTGATATGTAATAGATATGTTCACGTCTATCCGTGGATTATTTATGTATCATGCATGCAATTCCAGTAATTATCAAAACTCAGTTGAATTCAGATGAGTCTAAAATTATAACCAAGAATAAAACCATGTTTCCAATTCAAATAACATTATCTTTTAAATATTATCACTACAACGCATCACTATCTAACAACAGCCAACATACATTTATCCAAACATGTATCATCATACTTCCATAATAACCACATATGTTTGCACAATTAAATTATGCATTTCACGGTTCATCACATCAAAACATCAACAAACACATACACAAGGCATTAACACATTGCAACACTTTTACAACAACAATACAACATCACTATAACATAAAAATACATGCTTTCAATTAATTTCAGCAAAGAATCACGTTTCTCGCTCCAGGACCTTGCGCTAAGCGAGCTCCACCGTGTTAAGCGCCCTCTACAATTTCAGCAGAAAAACTTTGCGATACATACATCATCAACCCCTTAAGAGATTAAATAACCTCACCCCTAGATCTGCTCCTTTTTCCCGTTCCTCTTTCTCCAAAAACACGATTCTTCACAATGAATCTCTTCCTTTAATTTCATTTGTTTCTTACTATAACCCTTAGACCCCTAATATGTTTTTCCTCTCTTACCCTTACTAAATCTCATGAATAGTCCACTTTGCCCTCTTATCCTTCTACTCATATTACCAAATTTTAATTTAATAAAATAATTAAAATTAATTATTTAAATCTAAATAATTCCAACTAAATTAGTGAAATTAAATAATTATTCACTTACTATTACTATTATAATTTAATTAGTATTACTCTTTGCACCACCAATTTCTACATGATCACGCACCCCCAACACCTTAATCTCTAAAACTCTAAGGTCACTACCCCATACTAAGGGCAACCCAAACATAACCAAACACACATAATCATATAAATACACACATCAACACATTATTTAATTAATAATAATAATTAAAATAAAATGGGGAGTTACAACTCTCCCCAATTTAGAATATTGTTGTCCTAAAAAATTTATCTGATGCGAACAAATTCGGATACAAGTCTCGCATCTTGCTTTCTAATTCCCAAGCCATGTTCCCACCGACAGCACCTCCACATACTAACTTCACGAGAATGATCTATTTGTCTCTCAACTGCTTCACTTCGCGGTCATTGATACACTCTGGTAAAGCCTCAACCATAAGATTATCTCTTATTTCAACCTCATCCCTCGGGATCACATGCGACGGATCCGGAACATACTTCTGAAGTTGCGAAACATGGAATACATCATGCAAATTCGACAAACTCGGTGGCAATGCCACTCTATAAGCAACAGGTTCAACTCTTGCAGAAATCTGATACGAACCAATAAACTGAGGAATAAGTTTTCTCGACTTCAAAGCACGTCCAACACCGATCACCAGAGTGACTCTCAAGAATACATGGTCTTCTTCTTGAAACTCAAGATCCTTCCTTCTCTTATCATGATAGCTCTTTTGTCTACTCTGCGAAATTTTCATCTTTTCCCAAATCAACTTCACCTTTTCGGTAGTCTGTTGGACAATCTCAGGTCCAAGCATCACACTCTCACTAGAATCATGCCAACACAAAGGTGTATGACATCTTCGACTATACAAAGCTTCAAAAGGTGTCATTCGGATACTGAAATGATAATTGTTGTTATATGTGAATTCAATCAATGACAAATGGATATCCCAAGCACCTCCTTGTTCAAGCACACAAGTTCTCAACAAATCCTCCAAAGATTGTATAATTCTCTTTGTCTGCCCATCCGTCTGCGGATGATAAGTGGAACTCAACCTCAGCTTCGAACCCAATGTTTCTTGCAAACTCTCCCAAAATCTGGAAGTGAACCTCGAGTCAATATCTAACACAATACTCAAAGGAATTCCATGTAACTTCACAATCACGCCAATATAAATCTCTTCCAACCTCTGCAAAGGAAAACTTATATTAATCGGAATAAAATGTGTCGACTTCTTCAGTCTATCCACAACTACCCAAATCGCATCATGTCCTCTCGGAGTATTAGGAAACCCCATAACGAAATTCATATAAATATTATTTCATTTCCACTCTGAGATATCTAACGGTTGCATCAGACCAGCGGGTTTCTGATGTTCTACCTTCAACTTCTGACAAGTCAAGCAAACATATACAAACTGCGTTACATCTTGTTTCATTCTAGACCACCAAAATATTCTCTTCAAATCCTAATACATCTTTGTAGCTCCTGGATGAATAATCAGGTTACTTTTGTGAATCTCTTCAATAATCACTCTTTTCAACTCATAATCATCTGGAATACGAATCCTATCACGGAACCTCAACACACCATGTTCATCCACTCTAAAATCGTTGCTTTCTGCCTCGTCATTTGTAGTCATCAAATCCACTAGTTTTACATTCTACTTTTGACCTTCTCTAATACTATCAAAAAATTCGTTGTTGATCTTCAACATTCCCAACATCACATTATATGGTGTCTGTTTACAAACCAAACTCATATCCCCTGAATTGCTCGATCAATTCCAACTCTCTAACCATCATAGCAGACATATGCAAGGTCTCCCGACTTAAAGCATCAGCTACGACATTAGCTTTATCGGGATGATAATTCAAGTCGAAATCATAATCCTTAAAGAACTCTAACCACCTTATCTATGTCATATTCAGTTCCTTCTAATCAAACAGATACCTCAAACTTTTATGATCATTGTACACCTCAAATCTAGAACCATAAAGACAGTGTCTCCAAATCTTCAATACGAATACCACTGCCGCTGATTCCAAATCATGAGTAGGATAATTCTTCTCATGAATTCTCAATTGTAGTGAAGCATATGACACCACCCAAACTCATCAAAGAAGCATCGCAATACACCACAAATGGTTCATCTGGTTTAGGCAAAATCAAAATTGGAGCGATAGTCAACCACTTCTTCAACTCAATGAAACTCTTATCACAATAAACATCCCACACAAACATTTTACCCTTGCAAGTTAAATGGGTCAACGGAAGTGCCAACTTCGAAAAATCTTTTATGAATCGTAGGTAATAACCATTCAAACCCAAAAAGCTTTTAATCTCAGTCACCGACTTCAGAGCCTCCCACTGTAGAACTGCATCTACCTTGGATGGATCCACAATAATACCATCACCCGAAATAACATGACCAAGAAAAAACTCACCTCTTTCAACCAGAACTCACACTTAGACAACTTAGCATAATGCTTTTTCTCTTTCAACACTTGTAACACAATTCGTAGATGTTCAGCATGTTCCTCCTCTGACTTAGAATAGATTAGAATGTCATCAATGAAGACAACCACAAAATAATCATGGAAGAACTGATTCATATTCTACATAAATACACCAGGTGAATTAACAACTCCAAATGGCATCATAACATACTCATAATGTCCATACCGAGTCCTGAAAGCCATTTTCTGAATATCTTCATCCTTAGTGAGGCATGGACGACACTGCAGTACATTATGTAGTATTTGTATCAAACATTATGGATATTATTATTGTTTGTTACTTTGTTATTGTGACTGTATTTTTTATTAATTCATTCATATATCACATTTTCATCTCGTGCATTATGTATATGGTTTAATTTTTAAAGAAATTATTATGATAGTTTTAATATAGGTCTTTTACATCGATGTATTTCATAAAAATAAAAAGTCAAAATTTATTGTCAGGGGGAAATACAAAAGTGCATCTCCGTAACTTGGTACTGAAATGCATCTCTAGAACATTTTAAGGAAAAAGGAGTGTCTCAGTTAGGAATGCATGGGGTGTGCATAAGGTTAATATTGGGGTGATAAAACGGGCCGCACGTATCACCTCGCCTTAAGTCTGCCAAAAAAAGAGTGGGGCGGGCCAACCCACCAAGTCAAATTGGGCTTAAAAGTCTAACTCGCCCTGCCAAGGTAACGTGTTGTCGGGCAACGGGATTGCCCGCCTATTTTTTAAAGATTTTTTCTTCAGTTTTTAGATTTTTTTTCACATTTCAATTAGAAAGCATTAAACCAACAATTAGAAAGCATAAAATGGTAACTAAAAGTCTAAAACCATCAATAAATTTCTTCTAAAATAGAACCATTAACAAGAATTCCAAAACTATAGTTCAAGCATTAACCTTCAACCAATCAAAATAAATATTCTGAGTGCATGGTATCTGTGCTGGGGATTAATCCGCCCCCTTTTGGAGGACTTAAGGCGGGCAAACTTAATGGGTAGGCATGTACAAAGTCTAAACCAACCCGCCATTTTTTGCAGGTGCGCGTGTAACACCCTTTTAAACCCCTTGGAATATATATACATAATCAGAGTAATTTATCATGCATCTCAAATAAGGGTGTCACACATAATTCAAAAACATCACAGATACACCTATAATGCTCAATAACACTTGAAATAAATTCATGTTTTTCATATACTTTCACATTAACATGTAACAACGAATATATTTCAGTCATAATAGACATAATGAAAATCTCATGATCAACTTATTTCCTAATCATCACTTAGGCATAAAAGTCAATACTTCGTGTAATTCAAATAACAATAGCAAAATAAAGTAAAGTACATAAAATATCTCTCAAAATATGAATCAAAACATTCCCCGGTGTTACATAATCAGAGCACGGATCAACCCAAAATAAATAAAGAAACTAAGACAAGTTACTCCAACGGCTACCTCACGCTAGAAGTAACTCTATTCTTTGGTACCAAAGTGATATCGTATAAAACATCATTCCAACAGAAGAGTGAGAATTCACATAATTATCGAAATCATAAGATAATATATAAGTTAAGACATGCAAGCATAATCACAATTATTCTCACACTTAAAAAAGTTTCATCAACATAATATCACACAAGTAGTCATACTATTCTCAATTATATACTCATGATCCACCATTTCACCAATTCAACAATTCACATAATACACATAATCTCATATTGCAACCATACACACAACGAGACTCGATAAAAAACCCAAATGCAACTCATGCATGTGGTACCATTCACTTGTTATTAGTTTTTGGTTTTTACATTTAAATTGAGTTCGCTCCCTAGACCAATAACACACAAATAACTCATTCCTTAAGCTTTCAAACCTCACTTTAGGTTTGGGACAAGTCACTAGTTCCCACGGAACTAACAAGTATTGTATCTTGACACAAATGATGTATGCGCAATTACAACAACCATATGCAATTAAAATCGTCCTCTAATCTTAATTTTCATGCATATCTTCAATAATTCATCACATTTGAATTACCACACAATTGCACATATAAAATAATTTCAAAATCATATCATTCTTACTCCAAATATTACCATCTCACTTAGCAAGTAATACACAGAATATCAACAAAATTGTCACCAAATTAATCATTAAAATAATCAGTGATCTTTCCGGTTGATCGGGACCTTTAGTGCGCCACGAACTGCATCATTGGTGTTGGATTGTCGAGGAGAATATGGGTGTACCTGCAGGGCACTCAGATTCTAAAGTAAGTAACAGACAGAGAAGTGGGCAAGTACAATAGAGAGTATTGTTATAGTGAATATTGGATACCAGATCCTCTCTAGGGAAGGGGTTTGTATAATGCCCCTAGCGCTTGGTCATTGTTCCATATTTTGGGCCTAGATTGTGGATCCTCCAAAAATAGATAATTGTCAGAAACTAGTCGTTAAATTCCTTCTTGGCCTAGCCGTTACATCGGGCAGAGGAAGATACCGAGTAGGGGTATTCCAGGGCCGTTTCTGAGTGGATTCCCCATGTATGTCAGGCAGGAATGCATAGGAAGGCAGAGATGGTCGGGCATCTCTCCCCGACTGAGGGTAAAGGAAAAATTGTTCAATTTGACCTCAATGGGTTGGATTTGGACTATTGGGTCGTCCTAGATATAGGAGTGGATTGATGCATGCCTAGTAATTATGTCAGTCCGAAATAGGAGCCCCTAAGTTGTTGCTTCTGGTCGTAGAAGTGATGACTTAAGGGTGGCTCGTTATTCGGGGAATGGACCAAGCTATCGGTACGCCTTTTGAAGTGTGCCCGACTGGCTGTATGTTTGAACTGTCTTGAGCGTCGTAGCCTTCCCGATGTACAGGGAGACCAATGGTTGATGGGACTAAAGAGTTGTATGACGTGTGTGCCTCGAGACGTGTGTGTGTATTTTATGTGTAATGATGGCTATAGGCATTGATGATGTTGTTGTGTGTTCCTAGGTCAGGTGTGTTCGCGCACGTTCCAGGGGAATGCCTATAAATAGGGCAATACTTGGCATTTATGCACTTTTCGCCTATAAGAAATTATGCTCGACTTCGGCTTCCTTGTGAGATCTCGTCCACGCCGCTATTAACCACAGTTACGACCGATGAGGGGCTTCTGATCAGATCTTTTAACCTTCCAAAATACGTAAGTTCGACCACCTTCTCTGTTTAGGATAACTTTTATTCTTCATTAGAGTGGCTTTGCATGTTGTTAGGGAAAACATTAGGCCTTTAGATGAATTTTAAGTTAGCTTGTTGGTGGTTCACGGCGACCTGGCCATTCCTGGGGTCGGCACCGTCGTGGTCGGATGTAGAAATGTTGGATTTTTTCTTTCTTTATGGCGTCGTTACGGTGAGAATGAGCCAGCGACAAGTGATTTCTTGAATTTGCACGGTGGCTCCGGTTGAGTTTCAATCAGAGTTCCAGGCTTAACGTTGAGATGAACTTGCGTGGTATAAGTTTGATATTTTTCGCTTGCGAAATTCTCTCCCCGTTAAGGTTCCAAGTGTGTCCCTGACGTTTTATGATGATTTTCATTTTGAATAAGGGATATGGTCAGGGGTGTTGTCATTGTTTCTCAGCACGCCCTTTCACTTGATTAGTAGTGGAAAGGTTGATTTGATTATGTCATCGAATTCACTTTCTTTTCACTACTTTTCAGGTGCAAAATGTCTAACGACCCCGATCTTTCCGGTTGATCATGACCTTGAGTGAGCCATGAATTGCGTCGTCAGTGCTGGATTATCGATGAGACGAGGGGTGTACCTCCGATGCTAAAGTAAGTAACATATAGAGGAGTGAGCAAGTACAAGAGAGAGTATTGTTAGAATGAATATTGGATACATGACCCTATCAGGTGATAGGGTTTATATAATGCCCTCAACACTTGGCCATTAGTCCCTATTTTGGGCCTAGATCGTGGATCCCCCGGAAAATAGGTAACTGTCAGAAACTAGTCGTTGGATTTCTACCTGGATAAGCCGTTACGTCGGGCAGAGGAAGATACCGAACAGGGGTATTCTAGGGTCGTTTCTGAGTGATTGTCTCATGTATGTCGGGCAGGAATGAATGGGAGGGCATAGATGACGGGCATTTTTCCCCGACATAGAGACGGAGGAAAAATTGTCCCCTTTGACATCGATGGGTTGGATTTGGACTATTGGACTGTCCTAAATGCATGAGTGGATTGAGTCATGCTTAGTCATTGGGCCACTCCGGAACAATCATCAAATTAATTACCAAAATAATCACCAATTAATCACAAAATTAATCACCAAAATAATCACCAAATTAATCACTAAAATAATTACCAAATTAATCACCAAAATAATTATCAAATTAATCATCAAAATAATCACTAAATTAATCACCAAAATAATTACCAAATTAATCATCAAATTAATCACCAAAATAATCAACAAAGTAATCATTAAGAGTATAATTAAAATTATCATTCAAAATTATACTTCGAGAGAGTTCCCAAGAAACTCTAACAACTCTATGGACAACTCTAATAAAATTAAAAATATAATATTATTGAAACACAACATACAACAAGGTCCCATGGTCTAGCGGTTAGGACATTAGACTCTGAATCTAGTAACCCGAGTTCAATTCTCGGTGGGACCTTTTTTTAATTAAATTTGGTATCCTCTGTCTTTTTGTTGAATTGTAACTTTGTAGGTAACTAATAATAATCCTAAATTAAATCATTCTATCAACAAAAGAAGCTCCCAATTTATCACAATCAAAGCAAAGAGCTCAAAAATCTAAGAAATTATGAAAAATTTGGGATTTCGTTCTAAACATGTTTCTATCCATTATATTTAATCATTGATTAGACAATCCCAATGATCATATAAAAACTCACTCTTACCTTGATTTTCTTGGATTTCTAGAGCTCTTGAACTTGTGTTTTCTCCTCTTTTCCATTTCTCTCTTTTTGCCTCTTTTTTCCTCTTCCAACTTCTAATCATATTCTATCTCATTCTCGTATTTTATCAATCTCACAATCTTCTTATTCCGCTTACTAAATTCACTTTTACACTTTCTAATCACGAACTCACTATTGGCCCAATTAATATTTTCTACCAAATCTATTTTATTTCACCAAATAAAATAAATCATTTAATTCAAATAAAATCAATAATTCCAATAAATCAATTAATTCGATTAAATAAAATAAATAAATTAAATTAAATAATTCAATTAAATCAAATACTTCAAATAATTCAAATAAATCAATTAATTCAAATAAAATCAATTAATTCAATTAAATCAAATAAGTCAATTGTGCAGAAAATCACACAATTAATTAATTAATATAATATAAATAAGGCTAAATTACCTATAAGGTCCTTTAAGTTATTTAATTATAACAATGTGGTCATTTATGTTTTTTTTTGGTTATAAGTAGGTCCTTTAAGTTATTTTAAAATATCAAGTTAGTCCCTTAAGTTTTTTTTGTTACACTTTGGTTCCTTTTTAAAAATCTCTGTTACAATGAATTGCAAACACATATACCATTTGAACTGGTTTTTCGCGTTGATCGTGAATATGCAATCAAATATATCAAACAAGTTACGATTCATGGGAATCAGGTAAAAATGGACGAAATGTTGGTGTAAGCCCTAGAGGCCAATACTTTTTGGTACTTGTATCGGATTATTCGTTTAATAATAAAAGGCATTTCTTTATTATGTTTGTCTTTCAGAATAATAAAGTCCCTAGAATAGTTAGTATGTTTAATGAAATGTTAAGTGTGACTTAATCATGAGATCCCATTAAACATAAAGACATTATTCTTAAAATATCCGTAGTCAAGCTTTATTGCAAAGTGGGATAACATTAAAGCATTGAGACTATTATGAAGATAGACTGATGATCACATCTCATGGATCATGGATAAAGGGTTATCAAGTCTTGACATAGGTATAAATATTAGGAGTAATATTTATACCGGATTGACCCGCTATGAGAATACTACATAGTATGTTATGCAAAGTGTCATAAGTTATTCTCATGGTGATAATGGTGTATTACCACCCTTCGACCTGAAACCACTATGGACCCTAGATGTAGAGTCGGGTGCTTTATTGCTGATCAAACATTATCCGTAACTGGATGATCATAAAGACAGTTGATGGGCACTCCACGAAGCATGCTGAGGGACATGAGTGTCCTAGATGGAATTTGCCAATCCTGCATAACAGGAGAAATGTCTAAGGGCCCAATATTGAACTGGACAAGGATGACACAGTGTATGCCTTGTGTTCAATATAGACATAGGGGCAAAAGGGTAATTGTACAAACATATATTATCACGAAAAAGGTTTTGTCAGATCACATGACATTTTCGTGACTTGGGTAGCAGTGATGTGTTGCTAGATACCGCTCACTGTTTATTATGTTAAATATATAATTTAATATAATTACCAACGTTACGAAATCCTACAGGGTCACACACATAAGGACAGTTTGATGAGAGATAGAGAAATCAAAGGAACACTGTAAGGTACGGTGCACTTAAGTGAAAAATAGAAATTCGGATAATATAATAATAATTATTGTTATTTTATAATGGTTATAAAATAATAATAAAATAAATATATTTATTATAATAATAGTTATTATAATAATATATAATATTATTATGGATCATGTGAATTGGGCTTTTAGCCCGCAGCCCACAAGAGAGTCTATAAAAGGAACCCTTGTGATGAAGCTTTTACTTGATGCAATTTCGTTTTTGATTCTCACTCAAATAATTCCGTTCGTAAGCAGCTAGCACTGTGACCGGAAGCTGTTCGTGTGGACTGAGTAGAGGCGTTGCACTTCATCAACGCTTGTGATCGCTGCATCAAAGATCTGAATCGCCACAAAGAGGTAACGATTCTATCACTGACCATGCTCATTCGTAAGGATCACTAAAGGAAAATTTTTGTTTTCCGCTGCGTTTAGATCGCAATTTTCCTTCACGAAATACATAACAAAAAAAATCGTCGATCCGACCAAAATACACTATCAAACGCAAAACTAATTACATATTTATGATCAATGTGAAAAACCAATTCAAATGGTATATGAGTTTGCAATTTATTTTAACGGGAATTTTTAAAAAATGGACCAAAGCACTGCAAAAAAAACTTAAGGTACTAACTTGATATTTTAAAATAACTTAAAGGACCTACCTGTAGCCACAAAAATATAAAAGACCACAACGTTACAATTAAATAACTTAAAGGATCTTTTAGGTAATTTAACCTATAAATAATTACGAAAATTAGGGGTGTTATAGCGCTGGCCGATCCAACAGGGCACGATCCATTTTATCATCCCTAATTAATACATAAGTGTATCTTCATATCAATTGAAGGCAAAACATGTATGATTCACTTACACATGTATTTGATGAGCAATGAATACGTTCGAAAATGCATTTATAAATTCTCTAGGGATATTTTCGAATTTTCTTATACTATTTATCCATTATTTAGAACGAGAGACGCAATTAAATTTAAAAGAGATGAAATATATGAGATAAGAGACGCCAGAGATAGACTGAGAAATTTTATATTGTGGAGGCTAAATAAATTTTAATTTGAAAACAATTCTTACGCGTGTGAGGGTAATTCTAAAGTTAATGTTTTATGTTTTGAATTTACAATTATGGTGAATAAATTAACTTATTCATTCATAGTTTTATATTATTAATTTTTTATTGGTCCCTTAAGTCTATCTCGAGGTCCAATTTGGTCTCTTAATTCTAAAAAGTACCAAATTGATCCCTTAAGTTCTTAAAAAATATCACGTTAGTCTTTACCGTTAACACCGTTAGTCAAAGTCAACAGTAGAGTACAAATGGCGCATACGTGTATCTGATGTGGAATTTAGCGTCTACGTGGAATCACATGTCACCTATGATGTGGATGTGTATCACCAAATTTATCAAAAATCCAAGAAAAACTCCAAAACTACATATCCAACAAAGATTCGAACCCCATGCCTCCTAATTGCAAAGCCAAGACCCAAACCATTGAACCATTTCATATTTGTTATTTATAAATTACAAATTGAAAATATATCCACATCTTGACTGATATTACAAGGAGAACTCAATAAACTATTGATTAAAATTGTATCATATCCTACAAATCTGTTTATGAGTAGTTGTTGCCACCTGGAAATGAAAACATATTCCATTGAAAAATATTTTAATATTACTGTACAACATCAATGAAATGTAGAGAATAACTTCTCTATCAGCAAAACAATTTACACCCTTTAGTAACAAAACTACATAACCAGAACATTGTTTTTAAACTATATTGAATTACATCTCTAAACAAATTTAGCTAAATCTAATTGAAACTTGATACTTATTTTCAGATGATGCAATATCAAAACCAAAGCTTAGCCCTCTTTCCATGACGGTTATGGCTTATGTACGACAATCACATGACTTTTCATTGAGTCGGTCCCTTAAAGAAAGAAGGGTGATTTCGATCGTTTCCCATAATAGTACATCATCATGTTTCCATTGTCACATAATTATTTATCTGCCTTTGTAGTTTAGTATTGGAGGAAATTCAGGTGATTTGCTCATATCGGTCATTGACGATGATCTACTTGTTGTATATATTGTACCTTTTAGTGGATGAAGATGAACATGAGTCAGCAGTGTTTCCTAGTTAGTTTTCAGTTATAGATACTACCTGCAAGTTAGTTATGCACTTAATTACCTGACGATTCGTATTGTTCATTAGATAAGATTTTAAGAAGATTCATTATGTTATTTTCATTCTTCAGAGTTTTTGTTTTACTTGAATGACACTGAAGCTTTTGTGAAGAGTTCTGCTGCCCATAGATGGCTAAAAAAACACAAATCTCTTTAGATAGAACACAAACAAACTATCAATTTATTCATAGTAGATAGTAGTCAATAGGAGAATTTGTAGATGAGCAACAGAAAGTGGATTGACTTATAATAGATAGTAGATAAGCTAGTCAATAGCAGAATTTGTAGGTAAGCAACAGAAAATGGATTGACTTACAGCAAATAAGTTGCTTATCTAAACAGTGTTTAACTTGTCAAACATAAGAAATATACATGAATAATTATTTGCAGAATTTGTTCTAATATAAATTTGTCTTTAGTTTTAGTTTTTCTGTTAAAAATAGTTTAAATATATATAAATGGGTTTTGATATCACAAGTTGCTAATAGCCTAGTTGGTGAAGGTGTATTTTATTTTGCTTGAGGTTGTTGGTTCCATTATGGGTTTAGGCAAAAAAAAAAAAATCTTAGAATTTTTATTATAATATACCAGCAAATATATATACCACGTCGGATGCCACACAGTCAAATATATGTGATAATCAGACGGAAATGACTAAAATGACATTATTTAAAAACTTAAGGGATCACTTTGGAACTTTTTAAAATTAAGGGATCAAAATGGACCCCAAGATAAACTTAAGGGACTAATTTGAGTATTTTGTTTTTTTTCTTTTATTTCATAGTTTTTTTAATAATTTGTGAAAAATAAAAAAAGTTATCTTACCAAGATATAAAGTTAGTAATTAGCAAGCATTAATAAAGAGAGCAATAAACATAAGCAAGGGAAGGGAAGTATGCAAAATTACACTTTTTTCTCAAATTAAGATATAAAGTTTATAAGACTTTTAAATCCAAGTGGTCCTTACCACACCATTGGCCGCATATCCGTCCCTCAGAGGCGCAAATTTCTCAATCAGTCATTTAATATATGAGATACTTAACGCGTTTTCGAAAATATCTTTTGTTTTCGAAAATATATTTTTAGAAGTACTGTTTTTTAGTTAACAATAATTTTTTCCGAAAATACATCTCCAAAAACAATATAAAACACGTATTTTATTTGCTTTTGAATCAGATACCAAATTTACAGATAAATTGATTCCTTAAATATATCTACGAAAAAATTCTATAAATATACATCCGAAAACAACTTTTACTATAAAATATTGAATATAAATTTCAAATTATAAAATATTATTTATATAATAATTAAATAAGATTTTATTTATATAAATTTTATTTAATTAAACATTTTATAATATATTAATTAAATAAAATTTTATTTAATTAAATATTTTATAATATATAAATTAAATAAAATGTTATTTATATAAAATTTATTTAATTAAATATTTTATAATATATTAATTAAATAAAAATATATTAATTAAATAAATGCTATTTATATAAAAGTTATTTAATTAAACATTTTATAATATATTATTATTAATTTGAAACTAAAATTTAAATCTTTTATATAAATAACATTTTATTTAATTAATATATTTTTATTTAAAAATTTATAATATAAAATAATTTATTAAGTTATTGTATTCAATTTTATTTAATTTTTCTAATGAATATATATAACTATATTTGATTTAAGATGAAATTAAAATTAATTATTTAATTAATATATTATAAAATGTTTAATTAAATAAATTTAATATAAATAATATTTTATCTTATTAATATATAAATAACATTTTATAATTTAAAATTTATATTCAATATTTTATGGTAAAAGTTATTTTCGGATGTATATTTATGAAACTTTTTCGTAAATATATCTAAGAAACAATTTATCTGTAAATTTGGGATCTGATTCAAAAACTAATAAAATGCATATTTTATAATGTTGTGGGAGGTATATCTTGAAAAAACAACCTAAATTAAAAAAATAAAGGTACTTCTGAATGTATAAGAGTATTTTGGGAAGTGTATGGTGATTGGAAAACCTAAGGAATGGGTAAGAAAGTTTCCGAAGAAATAACTCAACCCAAAATTCTAGCATCCAATATAAGCTAGGTGTTTGGAGCATTCAAAAGAGAAAAATAACATGTCTCAAGTCCAATATAGATTTTCTATACACACCTCACAGACAAATTTTTAATTTAACAACTTTTATAATATTTTAAAATATAGCAAATTCACATTCAAAATTAATTAATTAAATAAAAGTAGAGTGGAAAGAAGAAAAAAGTGTTACATGAATAAACATGCGTATCATCTTGATTTGCGTTTTGTTTATCAAGGTTAGACGTTACCATCTTAGCCTAAAAGAGTATAGTTGTATATTTATATAGACATTTTCAAGGTCAAAAATAAATATTCTCATTTTTTGTGTGTGATTTACGGCGTCCAAATTATGACCAGTTCTTTTCCTACTATTTTTTTGAAAACCTCCAACTCATTCAAACTATGACCAAAGTCCATAGACATCATTGTTACTTTACAATTTTCATGTGTCATGTGATCATTTGCAACAGCAACAATTCAGACACAGATATCCTGCCTCACTCATTTTATACTTTCAGTTCTTTGTTTCCCTTAGAAACCCCACTCACTTGCAAGTTCTTATGGTCAATGATAACAAATTATGTTGCCTATCTCTTGGGCAATTTTCAGGCAATCTACAACACTTTCTATCTGGGGTCTTCTCCGAAAATACGGAGGTTCCGTTCCAATTTAAAATATGAGTTCAATGCAAATAAAACGAAAGTTAACTTTTTTTTTATAAAAAATAATATATTTAAATAAGTAAATTTGTAAGTATCATGATAGAATTATTGGATTTTGTTTTTTTAAATAATTCATTTTAATAAACAAAATATCAAAATAACATGTATTTCAAAAGAAATACCAAACTGTGTAGTTTTATTAAAGATTTGTCATTTGAATTGACGAACGTGTGCATAATAGAATAGGATTCGTCAATCCAAATGGATAAACAATGTAATTTTACACACACTCATCACACCATTTGACGAACATGGCTAAAAATTCAAATGGATTCGCCAATGGAGTTCTATCCTACAGTCTGGTCAAGTGTTCAGCTATAGTTCAATGACATTTATTAAGAGGAAGCTTCCAAATCTAACACACACGTGGTCACAGTGTTTAACCGCAATAAAGTACATTTCAATGTTGTTGAGATAATGGATCACCACGAAGGGAGACCAAGGGGATCCTATCGGGTAGAACTTGATAACAATTGGTGCGACTGCGGAAAATTTCAAACCTTTCGTATGCCTTGCTCCCATGTTATAGCGGCATGTTCAAAGGTTCGGATGGACCCTTCAAGCTTACTGTCCCCTGTTTACCAAGTGCACAATCTTTGCAACGTCTACAACAAAAGTTTTTCGGTTGTTGCAAATGAGGACTACTGACCCATACAACGGGGAAATAGTCTGGCACAATGAAAACATGCGAAGAAAGAAAAAGGGGCGTCCTAACAACACGCGTATTCGCACATAAATGAATACGACGAACAAAATGGTGAGACTATGCGGTTCATGTCGTCAGCCCGAGCACAATCGTAAAAAATGTCCCAATGTTGGACCAAGCACAACGACATAATTTAAACCATTGTAACCGTATCTATTTATAATAGAAGCCTCGTTCATTTCACTCATACCAATAAAATCTTACAACCACATACAAGAACATACACAAATAAAACAAGAAAATACATAATTTAAAACATTACCATACATAAATAAAACAACTAGAACATTCAACATATCTAGCCTATTACAACCATCAAGACAACTTCATATTGACCTAACATCATCATAAGAACATCCGCATCATTGACCACTTTTCTCCATTTCATCACACCAGACTCCACAAGCCGCTTCTCAATTTTAATGATCTTTTCTTTATGCCCGATTTCTCCTTCTAACCAGCGGTTTAATTCTATATGCAAGTGTTCCAAAGTTTGCGTGTTCCAGAGCAGCATCTTCAAAGGAGGCTTTGTTGGTGAGAAAAACATCAAAGCATTTTTCTTCAAAATATCAAATTTTGGAAGCGGTTCTTCTGATGTTGAGGATGATGGTGTCAATGCAAATGTATATGGACGAGGAGAAGCCATGTTGTGAGAGGGAGGAATTGAAAGGAATGAATGAGAGAGGGATTGTAAGGAAGGAGTGAGAGAAGATTGGTGTAATTGAGTGATATAACTTTGTTTACGACACATGTATTTATAGGAAAAAAATCACAAAGTAACACATTCATCACTTCATTTGGTGAATGTCTTTAATACTAAAACAATGACATTGCACATATTCGCCAAATGGATTGGCGAATCCATTTGAATTTTTAGCCATGTTCGCCAAATGGTGTGGTGAGTGTGTGTAAAATTGCATTGTTTAGCCATTTGGATCGGCGAATCCTATTGTATTATGCACATGTTCGCCAATTCAAATGACGAATCTTTATTAAAACTACGTCAGTTTGATATTTCTTTTGAAATACATGTTATTTTGGTATTTTGTTTATTAAAATGGGTTATTTTAAATAAAAAAATCAGAATTATTGATCTTTGAATCAAAAACAAACTTTTTTACCTTTATACTAACCAATTTACATTACAAATTAAATTCAATAACGAATATTTATATATTTATTTCAGATTTATAATTTATAAAAAATAATTTCGAGACCCTTATTCTTTAAAGAGTAATGTTATTTAGTAGAAAAGAATTTAAAAAAGAAATGCAAAAATATACGCATGTCACTATTTTACAAGTGAATTTAATAATAAATTATTGAGATTTATTCTTGCATTTTCTTATTAATAAACTTTTTTTGAAACCTCTGGAACCGTGGACCTGTTTACCCGTGTCCATGACGATTCTGGTTCTATGTTTCTAATAATCAGCTAATTGGATGCATTCCTAATTGTTGCTTATCCTTGTTGATTAAGGTTGTTCATGGGTTGTTTCTAAAAGAAAATTATATATATATATATATATATATATATATATATATATATATATATATATATATATATATATATATAACTTTTTATAAGTTACAATCAATACTTGTTTATTTTATATAAAATAAGTTAATCGTGATTTTGATGGGGTACAATATATAAACTATTTTATTGATTAAATGATCATTTTAATTAAAAGTTGATCAACCTATAACATCTCATGTAGCACCTTCGAAGAGATCTCATGTAGTACCTCCACCTATAACATCTCATGTAGCACCTCCTCCAAACATATCTCAGATTGCTTCTTCTAGAAAATTTAATATCAATCGTCCTCATGTTATACCTCCCGCTAGGATATCTTCTACCACCCCATCACCTAATGCATCTCATGTAACACCTCCTTCTAGGACATCTAATGTAACACCTTCACCTTCAATAAGAGGGGTAGTATCACCATCTCATTCTGAAGAAGCACACACTCCAGGATCTAGTGAAATTATTGTTGCATCTGAGACACAAAGCAATACTTTCAAGCGAATTCTATACCTCGACAGACAGAGGTGTGTGTGTGTGTATGTGTATATATATATATATAGACATATTTCTTAGTTATTTTATTATACTAAATAAGTTTAATAAATATTAATGTCATGTTTGTAGATTTTTGCCATCACATCCTGCTCCTAAAGAGATTGGAGATATCATCAAAAGTAACTTTTTTGAGGCATGACCATCATGGAAAAAGATTAACTTAAATAAGAGAAACATGTGGTTTGCAGAATTTAAGGCAAGTGTTTTTAAGATTTTTTATAGTTTGGATATTTTCTCGGTTTTTATGGCTAATTTTGTTTTTATGGCTAATTTTGCTTTGCATAACTGTTAGTAGAAGGTACTTGGATGCCTAAAAGTGTATTTGATATCAGTAGTAGAAATCCATTGAAAATTTAAAGATTAATTTTTTGCATAAATGTCAATGATGGGTTGGATATACGACTTTGATAAATTACTACTTTGTGGATATGCAATCTCGTGTTATCAAAAGTCTGATTTTGGTAGAGTAATTTATTCAAAAAACTTATGGAAAAAATTCTTTTGTATCTAGATGGGATAACAGTTACAAGACTTTAGGAGTAGAGTTGTATATGTCGTGTGAAATAATAGTACTGATATACATAAAATACAGTATTGATACTTAACTAATAATAGCATGATTTTGGTTCATGAAATGATGTTTCAATACATAATATACAATACTAATACTCTACTAATAATTTTATGCATATCCTCAATTTCTATATTATTTTTTATTATATATTAACTCATTGTTTATATATACAGAAAAGGTTTAATATTTGTCCACCGGATGATGTGTGGGCTAGAAAGAACTTTGAAATACGAGGTGCAGCGGTAATGAAAAACAATCTAAACAAGGTTCGTGTCACGATGAATAGACCAAAATGGATTGGTCCGGGTGTGTGGAATTCATTATATGATCATTGGGGAATACAAGAATTTAAAAAGAAGAGAATACAAGCAAAAACAAATCGAGCATCTGATTGTAGTGGTTTTGGAGGATCTCTTCACACATGTGGCTTTATCGCCTTATCACAACATAGAGCTAATATGGTAAATTTTCTTGCTTTCATATATTTAATTTTTGTAGAATGTTTAAATATTATGTTTAGATTGTTAAATTTTATCAAGGTTGCATTAGAACCCATAAACTATGGTTTCTCCCTAGATGCAGAAGTAACATTTAAAATTTGTGGCACTTGAATTTAAAATACGGTCTGTCTTTGGTTGTCATGATATGCATAGATTATTAGTTCTTATAGTGTTTAGTAATTTGTAATTTGAAGTGATTGAATTAAACATCTAAACATGTTTTTATATTGGTAACATGTTTTTAAATTATATTTATTTTCTTAGACGGAACATAGGAAGATTTACCATATACCCCTACATTTTTATCTATACCCCTACAAAATTTTCAAAATACCAAATATAACCTTGATATTATTTTATTATATTAAATTTTATCATTTATGTCAGACCGTCAGAGTTACGAAAAATTTATCCAAAAAGTCACGTTCCGGAAGACTTTAGATATGACTTTCGGTATGTTTTTTTCCAAACCGGAAGACTTAGGGAAAGTGTTCTGGTTTAGTAATTTTTTATCACCGGAAGACTTAGGAGAAGTGTTCCGGTTTGGAACAGAACCAATAAGACTTCCGGTTGTCAAATTTCCATATAACGGAACACTTCAGGTAAGAGTTACGGTTTGTATAAAATACACTACCGGAACACTTACTTGAAGTGTTCTGGTTTGTTTTTTCTTTTAATTTTTTAATTTTTTAATTTTCTTTAAAATTTGTTAATATACAATTAAGGAAAAAAATATTTGATTTAACAGCCTAACAAATATTTATTACAAATTAAAATATTTGACATTAACAATTAAATATACAAGGAAAGAAAAAATATTTGACATTAATAACATAACAAATATTTATTACAAATTAAAATTATAACATTTAAATGATGATTTATTGAATATGTGTTGTTGATGTAAATACTGAAATATGAATATTATATATTAATTATTCAAATACAATAAAAATAAATATTATATATTAATTATTTAAAAGAAAATAATTAAAAAAATCAGTTTTATAAATATTAAACATTGAATAAAAGTATAAAATAAATAAAAATATTATGAGAAACAAAGTTATTTAATGTCATTTATACCATTGAATCATTATTATAAGATAAATAAAATTTATTACTCTTTATAATATATATTTTTTATACCATTTATTACTTAGAACTTAATTATATTTAATTTTTTTCTCCCTAACAAATAATTAAGAGTATATTATTTATAAAAGAGAAACTATTTTAATTTAAAATGATTGTTAATGTACGTTTAAACTTTAAATTACTGTTTAATTCAATGTACCTATACAAGCAATTAAAATTTTTGAACGAAGAAAAATAATTCAAAATTATTTTTAACATATAATAAAATATTTTTTAAATAAAATAATCATATTATTCTATTTTTAAATTATATATATATATATATATATATATATATATATATATATATATATATATATATATATATATATATATATATATATATATATATATATTTATATAAAGAAATAAAAAAAATAGTGTATAGATTTTTTAATATGAGTTGATATGAGAATCACACATTTTATTGACGTCGAATTTTTAAAATGTATATAGGCTGAAGATAACCAATTTATATAATTAAATAAATAATCAAACAAAATGTTTTGGATACAAAATAAGCATACAATTTAAATGAATTAAATGAATATTAATATAAATACTAATAGAATGAATCATAAGTAATGTATGAATAAATAGTATCAAAATTGTATAATATTTTTTTATTAATCATACAATCTATTTGTCATTTATAAAAGGAGAAAACCTAGATATAAATCCTTATGTGTTATATTTAAAATATGACAAGTGTATAATTTCCTCCTACATGTATGCAATTTTTTTCCTATTTTTACTCCATAAATAATATTTAAATATATTTGTCATATTTTAATTGAAAAATAGTATAAACCACACCTAAGGAATTGTATTTAAGTTTTTTCCTTTATAAAATTTAAAATTTTAACCGTGCAAGTTCATCAATAATCAATATATATATATATATATATATATATATATATATATATATATATATATATATATATATATATATATATATATATATATATATTATTGTTTTAAAATAGAATAATATGATTATTTTATTTAAAAAATATTTTATCATATGTTAAAAATAATTTTGAATTATTATTTTTTCGTTCAAAAAATGTAATTGTTTGTATAGGTACATTGAATTAAATAATAATTTAAAGTTTAAACGTACATTAACAATCATTTTAAATTAAAATAGTTTCTCTTTTATAAATAATATACTCTTAATTATTTGTTAAGGAGAAAAAAATTAAATGTAATTAAGTTCTAAGTAATGAATGGTATAATATATATATATATATATATATATATATATATATATATATATATATATATATATATATATATATATATATATATACATATATATATATATATATATTATATAGAGTAATAAATTTTATTTATCTTATAATAATAATTCAATGGTATAAATGACATTAAATAATTTTGTTTCTCATAATATTTTTATTTATTTTATCATTTTATTCAATGTTTAATATTTATAAAACTGATTTTTTTAATTATTTTCTTTTAAATAATTAATATATAATATTTATTTTTATTGTATTTGAATCATTAATATATAATATTCATATTTCAGTATTTACATCAACAACGGATATTCAATAAATCATCATTTAAATGCTATAAATTTTAATTTGTAATAAATATTTGTTATGTTGTTAATGTCAAATAATTTTTCTTTCTTTGTATATTTAGTTGTTAATGTCAAATATTCTAATTTGTAATAAATATTTGTTATGTTGTTAAATCAAATATTTTTTTCCTTAATTGTATATTAACAAATTTTAAAGAAAATTAAAAATTAAAAAAAAAAACAAAAAACCGGAACACTTCAAGTAAGTCTTCCGGTAGTGTATTTTATACAAACTTGAACTCTTACCTGAAGTGTTCTGGTACATAAAAACTTGACAACCGAAAATGGTTCTGTTCCAAACCGGAACACTTCTTCTAAGTCTTTCGGTGATAAAAAATTACCAAACCGGAACACTTTCCCTAAATATTCCGATTTGAAAAATAAAACATACCGGAAGTCATATCTAATAAAATAATATCAAGGTTATATTTGGTATTTTGAAAATTTTGTAGAGGTATAGGTCAAAATGTAGGGTTATATGGTAAATCTTCCCGGAACATAATGACACTCCTCCTAATCCTTCTGAATTGTTTCTTCACACACATCAACATCGCAAGAATAACACTTGGATCGATAGAAGATCAGAATATATGCATGTAATGAGTTCTCAACATGCTCATAATATATTATTTTTTATTATTTTTTAGTTTATTATTTTATTTTATCGTCTTACAATATTAATTACCTTATATTTTTGTTAACGAAAAAAATTTACTGATAGATAAAAAGAGTTTATCCAAGAAAAATCTCAACAGGGAACTCTCTCACCGTCTGAATTAGATGTCTGGTGTGCAGGAATAAGAAAATGGAGTCTACTGTAATATCACGGAAGCCTATTTATCGTGGTTCATCTTCCTCGTCAACCGAGTGAGTTCAAAGACATGAATTTGAAGAAATGAGAAATGAAAGGGATCAATTTCGTGAGGAATTAGCTAACACAAATAGAGTTGTTGAGTATAACAATCAAATGCTAAAACAATTGATGGAAAGTTTGAATTTTCAACCGAAACCGTATTCGAGAGATCAAGTTCATGATGATGAGGTTGGTTATAACGATAAAGAGGTTGTAGATAATATGATGAGTCTAATGATGAGGTTGGTGATGAAGAAATGGACTTGGAATGACCAGTGACTTGCAAAATAACATGTTACTTTTTGGTATGACAATTATTATCTTTAGTTAAAACAAGGTTATTGTATTTGTTTTGTTTGTTTTCTACATGTTTTTTTAAAACATTTTAATGAGTATTTATTTTATTAGATATATTATAAATATTTTTTTATTAATAAAAAATATTTTAACAAAAATTAAAAAAAAAATTATAGTACAAACAATTTTAAATAAAGCTTTAGCCTCTTTGAGTAATTAATAAAATAAATGGGCCTTTGGCCCTTTTTGTAAAAAAAAATATTAAATGGGCCTTTAGGCCCTTTTTGTAAACAAAAATAGTTTTATAAAAAAATAAATAGAATTTTAAATTGACATTTAAAACTTTTTGATATAAAAAAAATTAAATAGATTATACAATGGTGACCGATTTAGTGAATGATATAATATTAAATAAAATAGTATGGTGACAATTTTTGTTGTATCGTTAATGAGCCAAAATAATAAATACACACAAAGTTCGTCACTAAATAAAATATCAGTCACAAAATCAGTCACTAAAATCGGTCACAAATTCGGTCGTTGTCACCGTCACTAAATCGGTCACTAAGAACTGGTCGCTAAACTCGTCGCGATACGTTAGCGACGGACACTTTTTCAACCGAAAAATGGTAGTCGCTTTTTCAGTCGCTAACTCTAATAGTGATCGTTTTTCCAACATTATTGGTCACTAAACGCGAACTTTTTAGTAGTGTGAATATCTGAAACTTGGTTGATGTGCGGAAAAGTGTGGACTTTATTCCTTGACACATAATGAATAGGGACTACAATATTATATGGCTAGGTCCCCTTTGTAATCAAAATAATCAGAAACATAATTGACAGCTCTATAACTTGCCCCATTAAGAATTGTGAACGAGAGTGTGAGCTACAGAGGAAGATCTAGTTATTCATCCTTTCGGGATTCTAAATCGTAACTTCAACAAATAAATATTAATATTATAATTTTATATAATTGTTCATTGAATATTTTCGCTTACATTTAATATCAGAGCAAAATCTATGTCAATTAAAATACATTTTTGTTTACGTTTCCATATCACTAATAAATGTATGGACTTAATTAAAAGGTAGCATAGAAAACGGAGCAAAACCCGTGTCAATTAAACAATAAAGATGGATAATTAGAAGGAAAAAAATGCATTAAGAGAATAAATTATATGGAAAATTGAGCTGAAAATAAGGGTTTTTTTTTGTAAGAAAAGATTAATTATAAGAGCATTATGGGTACTCTAACCCGATTACAAAAGAACGGCCATATACCGAACAAAACAAAAGAGATTAAGTACCAATTGTAACATGACCCAAAAAGTGAAAAGGATCTTTACAAAAGTCGTAGAAATTACAATTGGAAGGACTATAATATCCTAATATGGACCACCTTCAAGCCGTGGTTTTGATCTCCCACAAAAGATCAAAAAAGTTGCACACCCCGCCTTTGAACAAGATATAATTCCTCAAACTTCAAATACACCAACAAGTTGCAAGCCAAACGATAACTTCCCTACCGACTTTAACTTTCTTCCGCTTAAAATAATCCGCCCAACTTAAAAAGTGACTAACAATATCAGAAACGTTAGAAATAACCTTTAAACTAATCCAAGTAGAAATATACTTCCAAACTCTTTTAGATATATAACATGAGTAGAAAAGATGAATATTTTCGGTCTCACCAAGACAAATTGGACAAAGAGATTGAGAAAGTTGAATAATAAATCTAGTTAAAAGAGCACCCTTAAAATGTAGTCTACCTAATAAAAGTATCCAACCAAATGCTTTTATTCAAAATGACACTTTGCTCTTCCAAAGCCTATTGAAAGAAGAAAAATTACCACCCACAATAGGAAGTTGTGAAAACTCCGAACAAAGAAGGTTGTAACATGTTTTAATAGTGTAACAATCAACCTTAACAAAATTCCATGATATGTTGTCCTCCGCCTCCCGATCAGGAGCAAACGACGATAACAATTATGTCAAAGAAAGAATTATGGCCGAAAAAAGCATTGTCGTCATTATGAATGATACCGAACTACCCCCACTGCCAGTCACCATTAAACCAATCTCCCATATCAGCCACCCTAACATTTTTCTTACTGTTATGCTGGTAAAGCTACGGATATAGATCCCACAAACACCCTACATTTTTCCAGATACCTGGAATGTGGTCACTTTTACCCAAAGATAAAAAGCAGTTATCCATTAACTTATTGCCTTGTACTCTTTTCTCTAAAGAGACCAAATCCCCCCGCCATAATAACTTGCTAAGTCTGTTGCTGCTGCAGTTAACAGAATAGGAAAATAAAGAATCCACCTCGTATCTCGCCCTCAAAACATTGAACCATAACAAATATCTTCCAAAGAATAACTGCCATCTCCATCTGAAGAGTAACGCTATGTTGAATTCTTCCACTCTTTTAAACCTGAGGCCACCATCGCGAAGAGTCAAACAAAGTTTTTCCCAACCTACCCAATGTATCCTTCTCTTTTCGTCTTCGTTGCCCCAAAGAAAATCATTTTTCAACTTGGTGATAAAATTACACACCGCAACTGACAACCTATAAAATGACAACAAAAATACGGGAAGGTTGTTCCATATTGATTCAAAAGGGTGGTTCTCTCGCCTAGACTTAGCAATCTTCCTTTCCATCTGGCCAAACGATCCTCAAGCTTTCACAACAGAAACTTCCAAGAGGAAATGTGCCTAGGATTCATACCAATAAGGACTCCAAGAAAGCTAAACATTTGTCTTCAAGCCTGCAAGAAAGAAAATTGGCAGTCACATCCAAGAAAAAAGAATTTGAGTTGATGTTTTTGAGTTTACTTTTCAAGAAATTGACACTGAGGCCCGAGATCACTTTGAAGCCTCTAAAAACATATTTTAACACCCAAATATGCTTCCAACTACCATCTCCAAATAAGATAGGGTCATTCATGAATTGAAGAATATCCACCAAACTATTATCATTAATATGAAAACCGGAAAAATCACCGTTGAACATAGACTTTCTGACAAGACTAAAAAAAGCTTATGTCACAATAACAAGTAAAAATGGAGAGAGCAGATCGCCCTGTCGGAGACTTCTACCAACCTTTAACTCTTTGGTTGGACTACAACTCACTAAAATTGACACGAAACTAATAAAACTCGTGGCATCCATCCACGTGAGCCAAAGCTCCCCAAACCCCATTCTACGCATCATGTATCTTAGGAAATTCTAATCCCCTTTGTCACATGTTTTCTCAAAGTCGACTTTAAATAACATACACCCTCTATTGTCCTTCTCCGTAAAATCCATGATTTCGTTAACCATCATCACTCCTTCGAGTAAGTGCCTACCCGGGATAAAAGTCGATTGACTTGGCGAAATGATTGAACCAAGAACAATTTTCAATATCGTCGCTAATAACTTTGTTATGGCTTTGTAAATGCAACCTACCAAAAAAATCGAGAAATATTCATCCAATCTCAATGGTGAATCCTTCTTCGGGATCAAAGTAATAAAAGAAGGATTAAAAGCTTTCGATATGAGAGCTTTCCCGTGGAAATCTTTGAAACAACAAAAAATATCCTCCTTGATGAAGTTCCAACAATTCCTTAGAAATAAGAAATTATACACGTCCGACCCGGGCTTTTCGACCCTCCAGAACTCCATAAAGCCTCCTTTTAGGGGTGGACATAAAACAACCACCCGACCGTAACCGACCATTTCGATCCAAACCTTGGGACGTGGTTCGGGTTTAGTCGGTTGTCGGGTTAGGTCAGAAAGTAGCAAGGTTTTTGCGGGTTTGTATGGTCAGATTCAGAGATTGATTTTGGGTCTGTCGGAACCCAAATCCGATCGAATCTAAGAGTTTATATATGTTTGGGCCCAATCTGATTCTAACCCAGTCCAGTTCATTCTTTGTTATAATCCAGTCCAATCCTAATTCTATATATCTGTATCTTTTGTCTTTGATGTTTCAACCCTAATTTTCTATCAAACTACTACGCCTCCATCTCACCATTTTATGGATCTTATTTAGGTTTTCGTTTCTATCTCTTTAAGTTTTTTATCTACTTTATATTTTTGTTTCTATCTATCATCATCTTCGATCTAGATCTACTTTAGGTTTTTTTTCATTACCGAAATTTGTGTTTATTTTTTTCAGATTTATCTTTGTTCTGATTATTTTTTCTATGTTTTGGTTTTTTTTTCGTCTATCTGTTTTCGATTTGCTTGTGTTTTTTTGGATCCAATTTCATATGTTTTTTTATCCACCTTCATCTTTCTTTGTTATCTGCTTCGATGCTTGTTGTTTTTTCTCTGTTTTGGTTCTCTTTTGTGCAAGCATTACTATTGATGATTGATGAGCAACCTCTACACTAATTTAATAATATCATGTAATTTAATTTATATGTTTGTCATATTTTATTCTGCCATTTTTTTTAATATATAAAAATTTCATAATAATATCTTAAAGATTTTCTACTAGTTTATACTAGTATCAATGGTTTATACCAGTATCAATGTTTTCTACTCTTAATTTGTTTGGACTTTTTATATTTGGAATTAGAAATTAAAAGTAAGTTATATTTTTCTATTTCTTTAATTTCTAATTTCAATTTTTTTTTATGTAGGAAGGATCTTTTTGTTGTGATTGGATTATATCATCAGTGTTAAAAATAGATAAGTTTCTGATGAGAGAAACATCTTGATGCCTATACGGTTTATAAGATTGATGGTTGAAGGAAGCCAAAACTGGACATGGATATGGACCTAAAATTGGAGAATAAATATGATTTGGACTAGATGATGAAAAATAATGGCCCAATAGCTGGCCCAAAGTCATGTGTGCTTAAAAGGATTAAAATGAATCATTTATGATAAATGTAATCTTAATTTTGATGTGTCGCTCCCGGGATTTTCATCCTAGTACAAACGCGAAAGTGGCGCGGAAAAGGTAGAGTCGCCAGCCAGACATTTTTATCCCGAATGAATGGGAAAGGTAATGTTGCACAAACCTGAGGAAGAAGGAAAGGACAAGGCCTTGCGAACCAAAGATCTGAGTTCGGGAGTCGGTTACGAATTGAGAAGGTATTAGCACCCCAATTCGTCCGTCGTACCCGACGGGATCCACGCTTGCTTGTTTGTTTCAAAGGGTGAGAAATAATATGCTGCTGAACAAATGAACCGCTAACTGGAAATGGGATGGAAATGAGAAACTGGAAAAAGAGAATGCACAAAAGGGGAAATGTAGGGAAAATAAAGAATGTGCTCGAACGGGCCCTACCCCGCTGCCTACGTACCTCACTGGGATAATGAGGATCAGAGTCGACGTAGTTCGCCTAACCTAGGCGGGAACTATTTGTTTGTGTTTTTTACAGCTGGAACTGCGTATGTCTATGCTCAGGTGTTGCAGGCTCGTCTGGTACGAGTGCGTTTACCGTCTTGCATGCGAGACAAGTAGTCGCGAGTTCGCGATGTGAATGAATGAGATGAGAAGAGAAGTTCCCGCAGGATAGTCGCTTATTGTTTGTTTTTTGTCTTTTAAGAGTTTTGTATGAATTTGGCACAAGGAAGTGAATTCAAACTCTTTTCCGTGGAATGTACACTTGACTCTACATTCCAAGATGGAATAATAGAACAAGCATACCCAGCAAGGAGAATTTATCCAAGACTGGTTTCCTAGGATTAGGGTTTAAGTTCACTAGCTTGTTGAACTTTATTAAGTGTTTTTGTTGCTTTTGTGAAGAAGTATTTTTTAAGCTTTCTTTGTGAAACAACCCCTTGATGAGACTTGTGCATCATGATAGACAAGCTTACACCACTCCAAGATGGAATGAATGCAAGTGATTCATGGAATAAGGCTATACTCAAAGGATCCTTTCATTTATTTGTTAAGTATTTTTGGATTTTTGTTTGAAGATGAGAAAGAATGACTCAAATTGCAAAAAGGGAAAATCTAAGGGGACTAAGACACAACCCTAAGTTAATTGTCATATTTACAAGAGAGGTCCTATGGTTAATGAGGTATTCTAATCCTAAGAAAGAAAAGGAAAAGAGGAAAAGAGAGTTAGAAACTAACTTACTTCCTAAGGAAGTTAAGTTGTCTCCAAGAAAGGGAAAGCCTAAAAGCAAAGCACAAAGTGCTAAAGAAAACACAATTAGAATGCATAAGAGATAGGAATGAAGTAATGCTTACCTCAATCTTCCCCCCTACAAAACAAAAGTTAACATGACAATGCATATTGAAAATAAAATCAAAGCACGAAAGCGATTAAGTACCATAAACGTCCTAGAATGGAACTAGGGTTCAAAGTAAGACCTAAGTCTAAAGGTGAAGGTACCTAAAGGTCACATGACTTCTAAAGTCAGTAGATACATGATATAGGTCCCTAAGTATGCTAGGATACCTCACAAATTCAAACTATGTCAAACTATGTACAAAAAGTTCACATAAATTCACCTAAATGCAAGTTAAGGCTCATGGATGAAGTATGAAGACATATGGCTTACAAACATGAATTAATACATGGAATGAACATCAAAGTCAGTAGTGAATGCTTATTAAGATGTGTGAATGGATATATAATCATGGATGCCATGGTTTAGGCATGTGGAGCAATGAGAAGAAAATATGAGATGAAATGAACAAAAACGCATAAGATCGCACATAATGAAAGTTAAGGAAGAATGGCATGCGAATATGCATGAAATGATTATGGGTCAGTAGCATACAAGGTATGAGATGCAATGAGAATGCATGAATAGGCATTAATGGTTTCCACATAATTCAAGTTAAACATGAGAAGAGATTAGCAACCTATTTAAGTTAAACTAATTCACATGAGTATGCATTTTGAAACACTAAAACAAACCAAATGAGTATGGTTCAAAAAGAGTGGCTTATCACTGGAATTAAGGACCTAAAGGTGACCTATAATCAATTCTTAAAAGCTACCAAAAAGTTCCTCAAGAAAATGGCATGAATGCCTTCTTATCATTTAAGTTATGGAGCAAATAGACACATGAATCAACCTAGGATCTAGGTGACATGAAAAAATAGCAAAAAGCATCTAAAAATTATGAAATTAAATCCCTGGAATAATAAAGTCATTATCTCACATTGTCCAAAAGGATTCCACAAAATTATGCACCAAAGTGCCAAAACAATTACTTGACTAGCAAGGTAGCAATGAATGATCACCCAAAAACAACTCCACAAAGTGGATCAAAAAGGGCACTAAAAAATTATGAAAAAAATGCCTAATGAGCATCAAAATGTCACCAATTACAGTGATTAATCATATACAAAAAATAGGTCTCACACCTATGGGGAAAAATCGATTTCGGTCCCTTATGCCAAAACCTTCCTTTTTGGGACAGCTTGTGATCTAAAATCCAAATAAAATATTAAAACCACCCAAATCTGGAAATAAAAAATATGACAAATTAATTAAGAGGATGAGGATCACTTATGAATTTTTCCAGAATTTTATCACACCTAAAACTATTTTTAATAAATGTTACGAAACGGACAAAAAAGTGAATTTTAAAGAAAAGGGAAAGGAATCGATCCTATGGTTCTTACCCTAATCCCTAAGTTCCGAAATCGATACATATCAACATAAATCACAAATATAACCAATGCCTCAGGTGGGAGGGCTCAGATGCACCTTAATTTATATGGTCCTAAGCCGCATACGACTAAAATGATGCGTAAAAGTCGAAAACGTCGAAATTACTTACTTGAGTGAAACGCCGATTCTTCACATAAAAGAAATCCGGAAAACATCCCCAAGCAAGTTTTGTAGTCCCCTATGAGCAAAATAAATGCCCATCTTCCATACATTCTTTTGTGAAGCTTTGCCATTATTGAAATCGATCCAATATCGATCAAAAAAACCTCATGAACACTTGCATTCGGATTAGTCCTAAACAATTAAAAAATTCTAATCACCCTTATCAAAAGTCTAATCAAGATATTTATCAACAAAAATTTCTTACAAGAAATTAAACATAATTAACAAAAAACTAATTAACAATTTCTAATAACAACTAATAATAATAAAGAAAGTAAGGAGGTGAGACTTAAAATATATTGTGTGAATATACAAAGAAAAAGGTTGGCCCAAGGCCCCAAACCCATAGTAATCCGCAGGGGGGTATTGAAGTAAAAACACGGTGCAAATGGAAACAAAAACCGGCCCAAGGCCCATATTCGTATGAGGAGAGTGGTGGAGTGGAGGATATGAAACAAACTTCAGTGGTGTTGGTAGTGAATCCATGGAGTAAAAGCCCAACCCAGTCACTTAACCCAACAATTATCAACCCTAGACACAAGACACATGCTCTTCTTCCTCAGAAAACCCTCAAAAACTAGACGGTGAATCCTCCGCCGCATAACCCCTTTGTGCCATCTTCATGACCTACGTCGGCGACTTCGAAGCAACTCTCTGCGTGGTGGCCTTACCTCGACAACGATGAAGGAAAGCTTCAACCTCGTATCAATATGAAATCGTCTTCTCAGACCATGCGTTGACGCCACCTTGAACGCAACAAGCTTCTTTTGATGAGGATCCTTGTTGAGGCGGATTGAGTGAACACTATCTTGCGTGCTAGCGTCCCGCAGACCGACCGATCGGAAAACGCCACGGTCTCCTCCCCATTTCGATACAACCGTCAGCGTCGCCACCATATTCTTCACCAAACTTATGACTCCTTTTGTCGTTTGCTCACGGCCGGAACAGTGGCCTTCGCCCCGTCGTCATTACATCTATCGTTCCATCTTCACTCTCAATTGCAACACAACAACAATCTTCATCGCACTGAATCAATGGCCGGTCGATAGCGTGACGCGAGAGACCCAATAATGTTTCATAGAACCTCGGTTACCCGCTCCAAAGCCAAATCGAATGTTCCGCTCGATCTCAACTCAATTCGTACATTAGATACGTAAGATATGGGAGAAACCGAGTTGAAATGCTTCCGTCGTGTCGAAGCTAGTTCAGGTATGATTTGTAACTCAACGTGATCCTCTTGCGATCTGAAATTATCATTGATGAATCTTGCGTTAGTATTTTGTTTTTTGAGTCCGAACTGTTACGACATTCTTCTTCGACTTCTGTGATTAGAAATTGTTGCATTGATGGTTCTCAATCGATTCCGCAGGTTGAAGCTCGGAGATTGAAATCACCACTGAGTTGTTGATGCGCGAATCTTGTTTATGGTTATTGCAGGTTATTGAAATTCCAAGATTGAAATTTGAGATTGATTGATGATAAAGGTTTGTTACGGAGGATTGAAGGATTCTGGATATTGAAGGATTGTGACGCAAAAGATTGGAGAAGAGTGATGATTTTGAGGGTGATTGGAGAAGATTCAGAGAGAGGGATTGGTGATGATGAGAAGGAATTGTGTAGAAGAAGTTGGAATCGTGGAAAAAAATTCAGAGGAGTAATGCTCCTGATTTATAGGAGCCGATTATCCAGACCCTTCCGGAAGATTCTCAGGGAAACATTCTGGAAGCTTCAGGTAAAATCAATTTCAGTTCTGTTACTTTTCTGTTAAATTAGGTTAAGAGTTAGTTTGGAATTTGTTGAATTCGGTTATGAAGTTTTGTTAATTTTCATTCTGTCATACTGAGTTTTTATTGTTATTGCCATTGGTTAGGCAGGATAAGTGAATGTTTGTCCCGGACAATATATTATGATTCTTGAACATTGCTCTCCTGCAGGTGAGATTCCGTGATTGTTCCCAGATGGTTCTTGAGCTGAATTAGAGTTTGTATTGCTCTTGTCGCAGCAAATTTCTTGAGCTGCAGGACCTGTGTTGATGGTGATTGAGGAACCGATATCGTCGAAGACACGACGATCATTATTGGTGAATTTCGTAGAAGATTTTTTTGAGTTTCAATTGAGCTTACGGTTCGAAACTTTCTTGCTATACCAGATCTGTTTCTGTCATCCTTTCTTTCTTTCACTTCTTGTAATTAATTTGGTTATTGTGCAGGATGAAAGATGAGGAACATTGGAAGGAAGATTGGAGAGAAAGAAATGATGATGATGGCTGAAACTAAGCATCCCTCCGGATTTTCTTTTGCTTCTGTTTCTATTTTTTCCTTATAATTCTCCATTTTATTTCTACTGTATTTAACTCTTATTTTCATCAATGTAAATTGATATAGCAGAAGAAACTGTATGTGGCCGATTATATGTTAGAAATATGGATCCAAGGACTATGTTTTATTATCCCTTGTGCCTGAGTTTAATATGTTAATTGGGTTGTGTTGGTCATATGCTCTTTTTATTTAATTTCCCATAACCTATACCACCCTTCCTTGACCCCAAACAACCAAACAGAAACGGCCGTAAGAGCACTCTGTAGTGTAACGTTGCCTGGCACAAGCCACTCTTTTAACAATTCTTCGAACAACACCAAAACGTTATAAAAACACCCCTTAAGCTGATACCCAGCTATCATCATCTTCCAACAGGTACTTCTCTAGAAACCTCAACCTTGCCACATTTACACAGCCCATCAACTAAAGCAATTAACGTAAGAGCATCCTTGCTAGACATTTCATAAGCTCCATAAGCTCTTTCATTCCTGTAAAGAAAAGTCAAAACTGAAACATCCTCCATCACTTTTCATGATTCACACCCAAGAGTCCAATTGTGTCATTTCCCATTCTGTCCAATGACTATTGGCACCCTCACATTATGAAGCTTGACGGATTTAACTAAAAGCCCACCAATAAGTTCTCACAAATTAAATGAAATAATTACATCCCGTATCTCTTGAAGTTGTCGAGATATCCCTTTGGTCAGATAAAGAAAAGGTTTACTTGAAAGTCGCACGGACGATCCATAGAATTTAATACATATTTTCAACATTTGGGCCTACTAACTCGTAAAAGATCTCCCCGCGGTTGGGCTCAATCATCTTCCCAGACCTGAATTTAAAGCGCATACTCAAATAGGCTTATGATAATCCTTGAATGCCCCCTTGAATTCTTCGAATCTGTTTGAATCATGCATGAAATGTGATTATTGATAATGCAATGGACATTCGAATATGGATCATGCACCACAAAGAATCCCACGCAATTCCCAAATTCATTTTGTACACCTCATGGATCTAGACCAATCTTTACATATCAGACCTCAACTGGTAGAGCTCCCTTCCGATCATATCACGATAAAGAGATACAAATTCTCCTTGAAGTATCCAAGGACGAAGAAAACAACTTGAAAAGTTATCCTCTTATTCAAAGCGAATTTAAATGAACATTTCCAAGTGAATATTCTCCCTCATTTAAATCCCTGGCCAATATAAATAACGTATGAAACCCTAATTTCTCCGGGTCCTGATCACATGCCTTATGAATTATTATGAATGCAAAATGATGAGCCAGATAGAGGGAATCAAGGAGGGCAAATTTTGAGGTATTACATGATGGATTAAAAATAATTATATATTTTTATAATAAAATTTAATTTGTTTTGAATAGTTTTAATGAAAAATTGTGTGATATATGTATGGTCCAATAACAAATATAAAAAATAGTGTTTTGGGTTTTATGTCAAACAAATTTAAAGTTTAAAACAAAAATTAAGAAATCTGAGTAATTTTTAAATTGGGCTTAAATTTTCAGTTGATCTAACAATCCGAAAAAAACCAAGTTTACTATCTGAATCAGAATAAAACCGAACCCGAATAAAACCGAAATGAATCGGTCGGTTTTTGGGCCTGTGTTTTTCACCAGAGGTTAAGATCGAATTGGGGTTTTGGGCCCGAATCGGCCCGAACCGATGTCCAGCCCTACCTCCTTTATTTCATCTTTCGAAAATTCAGCTTCAAGAAAGGTCCTATCAGCCTCAAAGATCCTGTTGAAACTGATAGCGTCAGGCATGGGAAGAGCAACATCACATTCCTGAAAAGCCTCAGAAAAATAACGGAACACTTCAACCTTGACATTCTCTACTTCGTCAATCATCCCGTTGTTGGTGAACAAAGACTATGTAGTTTCTTCTCCTCCAGCTATTCAAGAAACTATGAAATTATTACCATTTGTATCTCCTTCTCTGTCACACTGTAATCTAGACTTTTGAAGAATCAAATTTTCTTTAAACTTTAAATTCTGCCAAAAACGGGAGGTTATGTCATTCCTGACCCGAACAACTTCTTCCACCATGTTCTCGTCACAGTTGCAAAACACTTAAATGAAGTTGTAATTAAGAAGAAAAGGGCTAGCGAAAGATTTCAGATGCTTATCTTAAAAAATTTCCTAATTCCAATTCCTAGATATTTTGATAAAAAAAAATTAATTTGCATGAATTTATAATACATATGTTTTGATAAATATTTAAAAATACATTTTGTATTGTTGCGATACTGTATTATTTCACATTTGCAATACAATACTGCTTATTAGAGTATTGTTTTTGTAGTTCTAGACTTCTTGAATACGGGAAGAATCAATAAATACATTAGCTTCTATTGAGATGCTTATGATTTTCTGATCATTGTGTATTCACATTATACAGAAAAGATTAATAACAATCATCTCTCTCTAACTAATTTTGTTAATATATATTGAATAAATTAAGAACATAATCATATAGAATAAATAGTAATATTTTAGACCTTTTACTAGCTCAATATTATTTTTGACTTTTTACTAAATTAATATTAGTTTAGTGACATATTTGTTTTATCAATTATTTTGAAATACTATGTAATATCCCTATAATATTGATATTGATACTGTTGAAGACAAAGTTTATTGGAAATGTTAATTGTTTAAATTCATGATTGGTTCATGATTTTTCTTTTTGGTAAGAGAAATTTGATTCATATGCAAAAAAAATTATAAATAATTGTGTGTGATTACCACCAAAGTGAAATCACACATTTTAATTTATAAAATTCTCTTTGTAGTTTGAAGAATGGTTTTAAGTCATTCTTATGATTGTCTTCCCAAAAGTGGACAATTGTATGTAGATATTGTGGTTGAATAAGGACATGGTTATTGGAGTTGTTCGGGTCCAGAGGATTCATTTACCTAAAGGAGATAAATTTATAAACTCAATATATGCTTACTGAGTAGTTTATTCTTGAAATTTGTAGATGAAGTTATTGATGGTGTTTTGATTTAGAGAATTTATCTAGCCAAAGGCAATAGATTTTTGAACCCAATGTATGCTCATTGAGTAATTCATTTGAGATTCTGACCTTGGTTGTAACCTGGGTTTTGCGCATTCCACCCAAAGGGGATTGCGTGATAATGTTGGCCTCTTCATGATCATTTATGTTCATTAAAGTTATATCTTGCATTTATTATTTGTTCTAATAAATTCTTATTTTGCCTCAACAATGACCTTCTCTATGAACATCTATTTTGCTTCTATTGAGATCTTGAATGAGTTTAATTTTAAGAAATGGAAGAAAGACTTAGAGTTTTCATTAGGGATCATTGATATTGACATATCTCTACTTGAAACCAAACATGTGATCAATGATCAGAGTACACTTGAATAGAAAGAAAAATTAGCTAAGTGGGAGAGGAGTGACTGACTTAGCTTGTGGTATCTGAAGATGATCATTTCTTGAACATCTGATAAGTGGATTGCTTGAGAAAGAGAATGTTATAGAATATCTTACTGCTATTGGAGAGAGGTTTTAGGTATCTGATAATGTTGAATCTGGATGTTTAATAAAACAGCTCACAAATATGATAACAATGAGGTGTCAGAGAATTCATATGTAATCTATCTTTTGTTAATTGGAATAATGGAATCCCCCAGATGCTCGAAATGTTATCAATTGAGATCAATAAAGTAAATAGTGAATTCTGAAGATATCAATTAATTATTAAAGGACAAACCAATATTAATAGGTACAAGAGAGAATATTTTTGGTAACTCTAATATTTGGTCAATTGGTGTTAGATGACAAAATATCAATTGAAGATATTTTACCCTATTTTATAATATATATATATATATATATATATATATATATATATATATATATATATATATATATAGAGAGAGAGAGAGAGAGAGAGAGAGAGGATAGAAAGAAAAAGAAAAGAAGAAGAAAATTGGTAAGAGAGGGAAAAAAAGAGAAGAGCGAGAAGAGAGGAAGAGCTTGGGAAGAAGAAGGAAAAGCTTGGAAACATCATCATCATTCATCATATTTTCCTCCAAACTTCATCATTCTTAAGAGGTGAGTTTCATTAGTTCGTGTTAGCTTTGGGGAATACTATATATGAGTATTGGTGGATTAGGGTTTTGTTGGAATTGAATCTAATGGTTGTTTTCTTGAGATAATTGATGAATTATATGCTTAATAATCTCTTACCATGTTGTCATACCCTAATTTTTTACCCTAATATTTTTCGCATCTCATCTGCATTTCGCATACAAACAAGATCACGCACTGTTCGTTTATCCTTTTTCAGGTGCAGGTCTATGCTCCGCAGGGGATCACCGTGATTTTTCTTGCTTCTATCTGTTTATATTTACTAACCTCTAACCAAAATACCAAAAATATGTTGCAGTTTGCTTCTTCTTCTTCTCTGTGTTGCAGGATTTCAAAGACAGGGCGATGATTTTCAATTCAAAAGCGGTTGTTCAGTTATGATTCGATTCAAATGGACGTTTGACCTAATATTGGTCAAACTATCAGAAGATTGTTTCGACTGCAAATTGTGTGTGCCAGTGGTTTATTCCTCAGACAATGCGCGTTCAAAATTCAAAGTTGTGTTGTGTGCGAAGTTTGTCAGTTCATCAGTGGTTCATCTATGGATTTATTTTACTCAACATGGATTCAGATAATCAAGGCAATTTTTCAGACGTTGGTTGTGGCTTAATTTGCAAATATTCAATGGTTTGTGCTAGAAAAATCAAGAGTTTGTGGTGGGTTTAAAATCATCAGTTCATGTCCATTTATACATCCTTATTCCTATTTCAAAAAAAAACATTTTTCTAGTTCGATTATCCGAATTATCATTTTTGTTACTACCCAATTCCATCCATCATCCATTATCCGATTATCCATTTCTATTCATCATTACCCATTATTATTCAACAACCATTATTTTCCATTTTTTCTCGATTATTCAATTACTCAAATTACCATTTTTCTTAACCATTTCCAATTATCATTTTTTAATATGTTTCATTATCCAAATTACCATTTTTTCGATTATTCGATTATCCCATTTCTCATTATTTTAATACACTATCTTATATTCATTATCTTTTTAAAAAAAAAAGAAATTAGGCCCATTATAATATCTAAAGCCCATTGTCCATTTTTTTTTCCTTACACCATTTGTACTAAAAAATCACCACATAACTCAGCCACCCTTCCATCACGTGAGAAACTCAGGCTTTTCTTCACCTTTTTTCTCAAGCCAACTTCCAATCCTTCAACACGTGATCTCCAAGCCTTCACGCCGTGCACATGAAACGCAACAGCTGAAGCTAGCAAAACGCAAGCCTTAGCTTTCCAATTCTTCACACGCACGCAGCAGCCGCAGCTTCACACAACAACAAAACACGTCATCAGCTCACGCATGTGAACAACTTTAAGCCAAGCTGCAACAGCTCCAACACATTGAAACGCAAGCAGCAAAATCCACACCCTGTGAAACGCAGTGAACAAAGACACAAAACGCAACGCAACCCATCACAACATCAACAAACGCAAAACGCAAATCCGGCCAACATAAAATGCAAAGAGAAAAAAACCTGAAACGCAAAAAAAATCAGCAAGCAAGCACGCTTTTCTCACCTTCACAAAACGCAGAATTTTGACACTAAACGGCAATTCATCAACTCAGTTCAAATTTTCATCTTCTCCTATAAATTCAACACAACCCTTCTCTAATTCTTCAAGCTTAGAAAGCCATGAATAAATTCTGCAGAAACACAAATCGGAAAAAAGCTTCAATCTAATTCTTCATTTCCACCTTCAATTCAAACCTCTTTCACCTTTAATTGAAATCCATTTTCATCAATTGAACCTGCAAAAATTAAACTCCACAATCCATATTACTTCTCACTCGTCATCATCAACCGTACATTAACAGAGATCCGAATTCGCAATCGGAAGCAAGAAGAAGAAGAGAAGCATAGTGATTCGGGATTTCATTCGGAGAAGAAGTAATGGTGGCCGGTGATCTTGCGAATGCGTGGTGAAGAAGCCGACGATGTTTTTCCCTTCTGAAGGTGAATAGTGTTGCCGTTTTGTGAAAGAAGAAGAACACGATCCCCTTTTCTTTCCTTTTCTTTATTTAATTTCAACTTTTATTTTTTTTTATTTTTTTTTCTGAATTGTATAAAGATTTGTATTGGGCTTATTGTTTTGGATGCATCGCTAATCCACCACTCCATCAATCTGCCCGCGCCTCCTGTTTCCTTTTTTTCTTTATTTTTTTAATTATTTTGTTTTATATTTTATAAATAAATTCTTGTTGTTTTTTTTAGATAAATTTTGATGTGAAAGCCTTTAGGAAATATTTTTAAAACAAAACTTTAAAAAAAAAGAAAACCTTAAGTAGAAATTACTTTAGTTTTTTTTCTCTCTTTAAATTTTCTTTATGAATTTTTTTTTACTTCATTTATTTTGATTTGGTTGATTTTTGAGTGGATTACAATTGTTAGATCCATTTTTATTTCATCTTTTTTTATTTTTGGTCGATGAGATATCCGATTCACGATTATTGGTTTCCGAAGATGTTTAATCTTCATTATTTCAAATCTATGGATGAATGATCATTTGGATCATTCTCCATACTTTGGAATCGTGATAGGTTGCCTTCGATAATCCAGTGTGAAATCTCGATTAAGATTAGACCGTTACCTTTTCTTTTTGTGCGACATGTTTTCGGAGAATGATCCATTATATCATTTCTCTAACATGTATTAGCACAAAGATTTTCCACCTTAATTGGTGGTGGCCGACCTCATTTGTAGGGTAATTACTTCGTAAATTACTCGGCGATTGCTTAACATAGACCTAAATTTGTCCCGATTCAGAATAAGATCCATTTGGATCCGGTTGCCTCGATTTTGGTTATCTTTTTGTGGTTGTGTTTGATTAAGTTCATCATACCATTTCTATGTAAATATTATAATAATATTAATATACTAACCATTTAAATTCAATCTCTCGCACCTTATCCTCTTTATTTCAATCTCTCGTTCCTTATCTCTCTTATTATGCTTTTATATCATTCATCATATTGTTTATGTTTTTATTGTTATGCTTGTGATTTTTCCTTTGTCCATTTGGACACAAAAACACTAATAACGGATTAAACATCTAAAAGATTTGTGACTTTAATTTCGGACTATGGTTACTATCCTTAGCATTGGACTTGGAGTTTGGACTTAGATTTTAGGATCTCTCCCTTTGCTCAAGTTGTTATGGATTGAAGACTGTGGTCCCGATTAAGTTCATTTTGTTCATGAAGATGGAAATCCCATTGTTCTCGAAGAATGTTCACCACACGGTTTGATCGTTCTTCCTTTAGCTTTTATTTTCAAGTCTTAGGATAGTCCCTTCATCTCCTCCCACTTCTTAAATTTTCAAATCTCCTTCCTATTTTCAAATCTTCTTTGTTTTCAAACTTCAAACATTTTCACAATCAAACCTTGACTTAGGTCATGCGATTTTACCTTTTCATTTTATTTCTTAATAAATGCTAAACTACATAAGCATATCGAAATTTTCTTCTCAAAACTTTAAAAAACATTCACAACTCATTCAATTGTTTTTGTGACCTCGTGCATGTTTCTTTTAACCATTTTTTATGTTTAGATATGATTCATTCTTTCTAGCGGAATTATTCGCTAAAGAATGACAACTTATCTTTACATTTTAAAATCAATTCAACTCATTGCTTCTTTTCACATTTTGTACCACGAACTACGAGGTTTTGATCTCGCATTGCACTTTGTGGGTACGTAGGCATGAGACGTTTGTCTCTTCAAACACAAAAATCTAAAAAAGATTCCTCTTCTTATCTCTTCAATCTTTTTTAAACAAACCATTTTCAAACCAAAAAAGCAGTAAATATTTCAAAGGGCTCCCGTTGAGTACCACGGACATTTTGGGTGCGTAAAACCTTCCCATTGTGTAACCTATCCCCTTACCTGTTCTCTGTTTGATTCTTTTAGCTTTTTAGCTTTTAGATTCATTAGGTTTTATTCACTCTTTTTCCCTTTTCCATTCGGAATAAAATAAAAGCGCGGTGGCGACTCTGTTTACCTTGAGTTACGTTAGCTAATAGCTTACACTCATGATTTTACCGCTACACATGCCTAAATAAGTGTTTGAATATGTTTGTGTCATTGGGTATTGAAGAATTGGAGTTTTGACCTTGGTGGACGATATTCCTGTCTTGCTGGAGTTCTGGAAATTCTGGAGTTCACGTAGTGAAGCGTAAGCGATCATGACAACTTACTACATTCGCACTCTGAGTTGAAGGCGAAGTGTAGGAGAACATTCGTTATGGGTTCGCACATCGAGCTTTCTCCCTTTTCTCTTATTCCTCCATCAGCCAAGAGTTCACACGGCGATGTCAAGGAGAATGGACCCCACATGGCATTCACACTGCGAACATAGCAGGGTACAATTTTATCTGTTTTGTTTCCTTCATAACTTTTGAACTATAACTCCGATTTAGGTATGGTCGAAAGTGTTGGAAAGTTATTTCAATGCTCTATGTAAATATTGATATAGATGCGTGATTAATTTAATTGGTAACAATTGAATGGGTGTAGTATATTATGTAATGGATGAGAATAAACATCATGTGTATTGGAAAGAAAATTCCAAAGTGATATTAGATGGTGAAGGGATACCACAAATCAACCAAGAGTGCTTTGTAGAGAATGAAAGTGGCTTGTAATGCCTTAATGTGATTGTAAACCACTATGATTGGTTATGTGTGATATGTTGTGCTATTATATGTCTCATGTATGATATTGTGATATGTTACTTGTGTATATTAATCGAATGCCTGATTGTGTGATAACATGCTTAAAATATTATAAATATGAGTGACGAAACCTAGACTTTTAACTAAGTAATGTATTAGAAAGATAACTAGGTTACCAGTGTGATTTGGATAACATTATAAGTGACATTCTTGTTATATGATACCTAGATGTGTGTCAGTGATGAATGGTCGTCATAGTATGAGAGAGAAGCATTGGGTGGAATATGTGTGGTTTATGTTGTGTATGAATAAGGTGAATATGTTGCATTTGGATTTTCGAATACAGTCATGTTGTGTATGAGATCACAAAGTCGGAAACAATCCTTTGAGACATATCGTTCTAAGAGTTAAGGCATATATAATGAGCTCCACTGGAAGGTATGTATTACTACTTTGACAAAAATTCCCTTAAATGAATGAAGCCAACAGGAAAAAGACTCGAGATGGGAAGCGGTTCTATGGGGAGTGACGATTCAAGTGGGAAGAACCTTGAATATGAATTCATTCATTTATCCCGTGTGTACAAATGGATGTTACGGATAAGAGACTCAAGATGGGGAGTGGTCCCATGGGGAGTGACAATTCATGTGGAAAGAACCTTGAATTTGAATCCATTTTGTATGTCAAAATATATACAAGGATACATGACCCACGCTAAAAGTCCTAGATGTAGGTGAGACGACAGGGAAGTTTACCTTGGTATGGTTTCCGATTAGTGATTGTTTGAGTTTGTGTACGCATATGCATGTTCCATACATTGCAAATTGTGTGAATTCAAGTCTTATCCATTTCCCTTTTGACTTGAGATAGAAATTGGTTAGAACCGTGTAGAGTCCGGTGAACCTATAAAATAGGGGAACTCACTGAGATTATTATTTCACCCCATTATTGATTGTTGTTGTTTTCCAGGTATTGTTTGCAGGTACGATTTACAAGTGGATTTATGCTTGGATGTTTCAAGAGAAACTTAGTTTGAGTTTATTTTGTTATGTATTATGTATCTTGTACAATATAGGATATTGTACCTTGATCTTAGATTTTATTGTTTTGGCTAATTTCCATGTCTTGTACCGTAGGTTGTGTCTTATGTTTTTGAAATTGTCAAGTGTGTGAATTATGCCAATAGACACTTATGATGGTGTCGGTACCAAATAAAACACTTGTATGATATTATTCTAGATATTTATTATATAAGGCGTTATAATATATATATATATATATATATATATATATATATATATACATATATATATATATATATATATATATATATATATATATATATATATGAGAAGATCATTTGACATCGATGTCAAAATATTAACTTTGACACTAAATTATACCACTTTATTATTATTATTATCCATTAAATGGCTAAGTTAAATCCCCTTAAAGAACTTATATGTTAGTTTCAACTGAAAAACAACTAACAAAAAAAGAAGATCATGTAATGAGATATTAAATCTCAACCTTTGATTTTAAATCAAACTTTATTATCTCTTCCTCTCATATAAATAACAATTTCTCACTAGATACATCTAATAAATATCTACGACAAATGTGACACATAATTGATATAACTATATAAAATAAATATCTACGACAAGTAATAGATAATGAAATAAACACGTACTTATTTACTTGAAGAGTTTTAATTCAATATTCCACATGGTTCATGTGCATTAACAATGCAAATGTGTATTTATACACTATAATAAAAACATATAAATACTCTCTTTCTCACACGTGCATGCGTACACACAGAAAATTATCGTATTTTTTGAAAATAGGTAGATAAATAGACCCATGAATAAATAACCTCTATAATATTTGTTGTGATAAGCAACTTTGTTATATAATTGTAATTGTTAAAGTTGTCTTATGATTGAAAAAATAATAATAATTCTAAAACATTTAACAGTTGCATTCACATAACTTTATAATTTTCCATAGAACGTGTGTTGAGAGAAACTTATTTGATGTCTTTTGTAATTGGGTTGGAGTACCCCTAGTACTCCTATTTGAGTGCAAAGTTTCTTATAAAAAAAGTTAATGTTTTAATCATTTGAAACAGTTTTCAAAGATTATAATCTATAATATAATGAAATCAGATGTTGTGGAAAACACATTTATGCACTTATCTCTATTTTTTCCATGTCATTGATTTGGGGGCATTTTGTGTCCAATATTTACTTTTTCCAACCAAACTAGTTGATTGAACCAAATTTATTTCTCATTCTTCTATTTTCTTCCACTTTTTGCTATGATCAAAACTAGTTTTATGGATTGGTTTTAAAGAAACTATACATTCCAAAATCTTCAACTTTATCTCTTCTACCAATGTGACATTTATACTTTAAAATATCCCTTCAAAAGGTCAATTTTATCCTTACATATCCCAAATCTTCACCTCGTTAATCGCTCTGGCTCTATCATCCAAAACTTCTCCATCTTCATATTTTGTTCAACCACCTTGTCTTCTACTTGAAGGTGTTATTTTTTACCTTCACACAAATATACTTCTTGTATATTTGTTTCTCCTCTTCATCCATTTTTCTATTTTCGGTTTTGATATTATGAAGGTGAACTTAGTGATACAACATATAGATGTTTGCGAATGTCGCTACAATAATTTGGTTATGTCTTATTCTTTCTGCATAATTTTGTTTTTTTTCAGGGTTATAGATTTAAAAGCTATAAACTTATACATAAAGGTATAACCTATAAAAGTTTCAAGATTATGTCTAAGTTTGAGTTAGTTTATATGTTTTTGTTCTGGTTGTTGTTGTTTTGATGTTTGTGACCATCTTTGTGTTTTTGTGAATGTATGAATGAGTTTTTTTTCAAGACTTACGCTGGAAAAAGTTGGAATATTGTTATTTTGTTTCAGATTAGATTTTTTCTGTTTCATTTTGCAAGTTTTGTTTATCTATTGCTAATTTTGTTTTACACACTTTTGCATGAACTATATAATGGCAAGGTTGTTTGAGAAGATTGCCGAAATTAGTGATCGGAAAGAGTTATGGAAAGTCGTCATTGAAGTCATCACAATTTGACCGTCATAACAAATAACAAGGAGCACTTGGAACTCATATTTGTTGATGCATATGTAAGTTTTGGTTTTCCTGTTTCTAATGCCTTTGTGATAATTGTAATGTTTTGGAATCAGTTCATTGTTAATGAATGTATGTAATATATTTGTAGAGGAGAGATATTCATGTTGTAATATGTAACACCCTATTTCCTGACTCATAAAATAATACAATAATTCAAAGTATAATTTCACCCAAGGGTGTCACACATTCTCAAATAAAACACTTTTTATTAAATTAAACAACTCACATCGGAAATATAAAATAGTAAACAACGCCTTCACATAGTCTAATTAAATGAAATTACTCAAACAACATTAGTTTTTGAAATGAACACAATAATTTACCAAATAAAAGAAATAATGTTCCATCCCTTGTGTTACAATACCATAGCAACACAAATGGTACAAAACAAGACGGAAAAAAAGGCAATGACCACCATTCCTCCACAAAACATCACTACATTCTACATGTATCTGCAACATTGGCATAAAGTCACACACAAATAAAAAGAAAGGGGTGAGAATAATATTTACAAATGATAGTGGTGAAAGTAAACAACAAGGCATTTATAAAAAATACATATATCATTCTCACACAGCAACAATAATATAATTCATAATACGAATGCAAAATGCACCAATTTTTCTTCCAGTATGCATGTGGTACCGAGTTTTTGGGCATCAAAGACGTGTTACTGATTTATCCCTGTCTTCGGTTCCATTATGAATTGTCTCTCTCTGGATATGAGACTGTCATAGTTCCTCTTTGAATCTGACCTCATTGGACCAAATTCCTACCTAACTCTAATATATATGTATGCATGATTATGGAAGAAAACAATAATAGAACTCAACATTCTCAAAAATCATTCTCAAAGTTTCATACTCAAACAGGTGTCTCTCTTGAACCTTAAGTTCGCCAATTGTCAGGTCACATTGTAATTCCTCTGAATTACTCAACTCAAAATGTTTATATAATTAATTTTAATAATTATATTACAACTAAAAATTATCAACAACTGAGTAAAGGTGTATTATTACTCATCAACGCAAAAATTCACCAACATGCTCAAAACATCTCAACAAAGTATTTTATCATTTTATTAAATACTCATTGCTCAACCAAAGTTATAGCATTATATATATATATATATATATATATATATATATATATATATATATATATATATATATGTAACTTAACAGAGTTCTCGAAGATCTCTAAATAGCTCTACAATAATTCCTAAATCTCAAAAATGACTTTATGGTACTCAAAAGTGCTTAAAATGCTCCATTGACAGCTTTTCAAAGATGGTGACTCTATTGAACTCTAAGGGTAGGCATATTGACTCGACATTACTAAAAAATGACACAAAGGTAACAAATAGGTCATCAAACTGACCCCCGAATGCAAAAATTGCAGAAACCATCGTAAATAAAATATTAAACCCTAAATGTTGTAAGTTAAAGCAAATAACCAATCATACCTCTGAACAACTTTTGTTTAACCTTTAGCTGATTTCGTCCTTGTTCAGGCTACATGTAGGATGCATAAGAGTTGCCATAATCTTTTCATCTTCAAGATTAAACTTCTCCAGAAGATCATTTGTATACTTGGATTAATGAGCATAAGTTCCATCCTTGCCTTGATTGATTTGGATTCATAGGAAGATTTTCAGTTCTCCCATCATGCTCATCTCGAACTCACCCTGCATGGTCTTAGATAATTCTTTACACAAAGATGCATTAATGGAACCAAATATTATGTCATTGATATAAATCCGAACAATTAAGATTTAATTGTTTAAAATCTTTATGAATAATGCAGTGTCAACCTGACCCTTTTAAAAACCATTTGCCAATAGGAAATTACTCGACCTCTCATACCAATATCTAGGAGCTTTTTTGAGTCCATGGAGGGATTTATTGAGTTTAAACACAAAACCTGGGTGGACCGAGTCCTCAAACCTAGGGGGTTGTTTGACATACACCTCTTCATAAATGGCTTTGTTTAAAAAGGCACTTTTATCATCCATTTGATAAAGAATAATATTATGATTGATAACATAAAAGAGAAGAAATTTGATTACCTCTAACCTTTCCATAGGGGCAAAGGTTTCAGAGAAATATATACCTTTCTGTTGATTGTATCCTTGAGTTACCAATCGAGCCTTATTCCTTACTATTTCTCCTTGTTCGTTCAACTTGTTTCTTAACACCCAATTTGTTCCAATGATGTTCTTCTGACTTGGTCTTGGAGCCAAATCCCACATATCATTTCTCTAAAATTGGTTCAGTTCTTCCTACATGACCACAATCCATCCATCATATGATAAAGTCTCATTCAGAGAAGTTGGCTTAATCAAGGAAATAAACCCTAGCATGCAGTTATCATCTCTGAAATTTGATCTTGTTCTCAAAGGATCATCCTTGCTTCCAATGATTAGATCTTATGGATGAAAATCTTTATATATGCATGACTTCTTGGGTTGAGCAAACATTTCTGAACCATCTTGGCCTACTTCTAAATCCTCCATGTTTGGAAGAACTTCACACACATAATTAACTTCTGTTTTAACAACTTTTGGACCTCTGATTTTTGAAATCCTTACTTTTGAAGATTAATCATCTTGATGTTCTTCACAAACCTACACAATTGCAACACTTTCAACAAGCTCTGATGTATCATGGTCAGGCCTTTTGTCGTCAAATTTTACATTTATAGACTCTTTAACCATTTTGGTTTTAGAGGTATACACTCTATATGCTTTAGAGTGATCATAATATCCTAAAAAGATACCCTTCCGAGCCTTAGCATCAAATTTCTTTAGGTAGACCTTATTGTTCAGAATGTAACAAGTACATCCAAATTGATGAAAGTAAGATATATTTGACTTTCTTCCTTTAAACAACTCTTATGATGTTTTGTTTAGAATAAATCTCATATATATCCTATTATGAACATAAGAATAGGTATCAACAGCTTTTGCCCACAAATATTTAGGAAGGTGATTTTCATGGATCATGATCGTAGCCATCTCATGCAATGATTTGTTATTTAGTTATCCAACCCTATTTTTATGTGTAGTTCTATGAGAAGAAAACTCCTGGATAATTCCATGTTAATTACAATATATTTCAAAGGGCTCGTTTTTAAATTCACCAGCATTATCACTTTTGACTTTCAGAATATTTAGTTCCTTATCAGACAAAAGTTGTCGAATACTTTATATGATTCATCCTTGGATCTAAGAAATTTAACCTAAGTCCATCTACTGTAATCATCGAACATGACCAAACCATATTTTTCCTATGAGGCAGTCCCAATAGGACTAAACAAGTTAATATGAGCAATTCTAAGGGTCTAGAGATTGAGACAATGTTGTTGGAATTGAAAGAGGTTATGTTAATCTTTTATACTTAACATGATCCTTATAAAGCATATGAGTGATAATCAAGATCTGTAAGTCCTTTACAAGTTGTAGCTTGCTAAGTTTGGAGATCAACCTTCAGTTGACATGACTTAACCTCTTGTGTCAGACCCATTTTTCATCACTCACTTACAAAAGGAAAACAACATGTTGGTTAGTCAATTTAGAAAGGTTAATTTTGTAAGCATTTATCTTCCTCTTACCTTTGAATATAATGGTTTTGCCAAACTCATTGATTACAGAACAAATGTTCTTACTAAATAAAAGTTCATACCCATTGTTGCAAAATCGGCTTATGCTCAGTAGGTTATGCTTGAGTCCTTTTATTGGCCAAACATTATTGATAGAAATTAGAGAGTTACCAATAACACATGTGCCAATAATCTACCCTTTTTGTCCTCCTCCAAACACCACATTGCATTCCTCCTTCACATTTAGGGTTTGGAACATAAGCTTTTCTCCCATCATATGACACAAGCAACCATTGTCCAGGTACCAAGCTTGTTGCTTTGTTTCTCCTATTAAGCAAATATGCAGCAAAAAAAAATTGGGATTTATGCGCCTTTACTCTTATAGGTCCTTTATGGTTAGTTATAACATACTTCCTTTTGTTTTGAGCCTTTTTATAATAGAAGGGTCTATACTCATTCCCGACTTTTCTTTTATAAATGTTATGTCTTTGGTGAGTTTTAACATCCGAACCCTCCTGCAACTTTGATCCATAGGTTTTGGGTTCTACTCTCTCCAGAACCTTTGACTTTGGACTTCTGGGTTCAGAATTCTTCAAAACCTTTGGTTTTTGAATTTTAGATTCTGATTTCTTCAATACCTTTGATTTTGACATCTTAGATATTATTTTGTTCAGAACCTTTGATTCAAATTTTTTGGATTTTGTTTGGTTCAAACTCTTACCTTTATCAGAGCCAAACATAAAACAAGTTTTTAGCACTGTCTGAGCATTGTTTGAAGAATAAACACTGAGTTCTTCAAGAGTTAAGCTTTGAAGATAACGCATTTCTCATCATTGCTTGGGCCTTTTTATTTTCTCTTACTTACTCCATATATCATGGAGTCAGGCTTTATTCTCTCAAGACCTGACATGGTACAATCTTGAAGAGAAAACTCTTGCTTACTAAAGGTTTTATCAGATATTTTATTGACTTGAGTAATGTGATCTTTCTCCAAGGTTTCAACTTTATTTTGAGAAATTTAAGTCCCTCCGTTAGAAGAACGCATTCCTATTTCAAGGTTTTTATATGTTTTGCTTTATCTTGACAATGACACATGAGTTCTTGAATAAAAAGATTAATTCAGGACGAGATAGGTTAGAAAATACATATTCTTCTCCATCAAAGTATGAATTAAAGGTTGATTCATATTATGTATTTAAGAGTTTAAGATTCATAAAAGCTAGATTAACTTTTCATTCCTCTTTATCTGAATCGCCTTCATTATCAAGTTCATCCCATGTTGCCACAAGACTCTTCTTGAATTTGTTTATGAAACTATCCTTTTGAAAGCTTCCTTTATTTGGTCTTTCTTTTTGTAAGTCAGGATAATTAGCCATGAAATGACCAAGCTTATTACAGTTGAAACAAATCTTTTGATCATTAGTATTATCCTTGGAACTACACCTCTAAAGTTGTTGATTTTACCAGAGAATCTCGTGCTCATTCTTGCTAGTTGCTAAAAACTTTTAATGATAAAGGCCATTTCCTCCTCATCATAATCATTATCAAAAACTTCTTCATCGTAAGCTTCTTCAGATTTCCAAACTTTGGAGGATCTGATGACTTTACCACCAAATCTTCCAACATCAAACTTTAATGCCAATGTTTTGGATTTTACCAATGGTTTATTCTCATTCAGTTCCATTTAATGGCTCTGAAGATTGTTAATCATACTTTCAAGGTCCTTAGTATTATGGTCTTTAGCCTCATGAATGGTTATGACCTTGGGTTTGTACTTAGACAGAAGACTCCTAAAGATATTTTTTATATGGTTAACCATAGTGTAACTTTTGCTCAGGATCTGACGGCCTAATACAAGAGTTTGAAACCTATAGAACATAGTTTCAATGTCCTTGTTATCCTTCATCCCGAACAACTCATAGTGTTGCACGAGAAGGTTTTCCTTAACTTATTTCACCCGTTGATTCCCTTTATTAATGGAAGTCAAGGATTCAAAGATAGTTTTAGTTGTAAACTTATCAATGATTTTTCATATTCATATTGAGGTAGATCCTTAATCAGAATACCCCTTACTCTGTGGTGTTTTCTATAAACTTTCTTTTAAGTTTATGTAAGAGTTTTTTTGTCTTTCACCATCCCAACACCATTAACAATAATGTACATGCCATCCTTAAGTATGTCTCGTAACTCATCATCAAGGCCAATGATGTAAGTATACATTTTGCTTTTCCACCATTAAAACCGAGTGAATCACCATCGAATGAGGGTGGTTTAGCAGAATAATGACTTTTATCATTAGCATTGTAGTCATAAGGAATATCAGTACCAAACATGATACTGTAAGTATATTTTTCAGGATCGAGTCCTTGTACCATAATTAAGTTGTTAGCACATATTGTGCTCTGATGCCAATTGAATGTGAGAAAAATACAGAAGAATGGGGGATATGGCTGAATTATGTATTCCAAAAAAACTCATTTCACTTTTGAAAGTGAAGCTTTGGAATCTGAACCACGTTCAGAGTCTGATATCATATTAAGGTAACAACAATATGAATAAAGTGCTTAGAAGTAAATGCAAGCAACATACAAATATTATCCTGGTTCCTTTCCTCAAATTAAAGTAGTTCACTCCCTTTGCCTCAACAAAAGCTTTTCACTATAACCAAACATATTACAAGTGCCCAAGCACACTTGCAAGAGACTTTAGTGTTCAATTAACATAGAAAGAGATTATTTCTCAAGCAACCTTGCAAGAGGCTTATGCTCAATGAACCTAGAAGGAGACTTCATTTCCTCAAGTAGACATACAAGAGACTTCGGTGCTCAAGCACGCAAGCAAGAGAATTCCTCTACTTTAAACACATTGTTTAGTAGAAAAGCTAACTATTATATTTTGACACATAATTAAAAGAATAACAGTCGTGCAACAATCACAAGGGTTTTCAACCTTTCTAAGATTTCTAAGATAGACTAAGACAAAAAAATCTTAAGATTTTATGCTATAACAATTACAATAACAACTTAGAGTAATGAAAAGATCTTTAATGTGTTGTGATGTTGTAACCTTCCTATGAATCTTCAGCTTCCTTTTATATAGGTAGATAAATAGTCGTTGGAGGTTTTACGACAACAAACTTAGTGAACAAAAAAACCAAGAGAGATGTTGGAGAATTGTATATGGTCAGAAGTATTGTCCATATCACCTTTCGAATAACTAGGTATGTACCAAAAGGTATAACAGACTGAAGATGTCACATCACCATCCTTGGGCATTGCAAAACCAAACCCTGGTTAACTTTGTCCAGAAATATGTTGTTTTAAAAAGACTGGTCAGCTTTGGTGTAGACTGTAGAGTACGAAATAATATAGCAGAGGTTGAAAAAATATACCAGAGTTTGAACCTTTAGATGCCGATGAACATGTTCAGAGTTACCAAATTCTGATCAATCAGAATTTGAGTAACATTACTACTTCACATATGCTTTCTACATGATTAATACATGATTAATACATGATGAATTCATAACTTTGTGATCCTGGACACTTGGGCATATGTCAGTATACCCATTTTCATCAAAATAATTTGTTATCATAAAAACCTAAGGAGTGTGAACAATCTTGTTCCAATAAATTTCTCAATCTTCTAATATCGAGTTTTAACTCCTGCTTAGGTTTTAGATACAAAGTACACCAGATTCAGGCCTTCATCAGTTTCTTTGATGAGGACAACACTTATTGTTTCCTCGACAACCACTAGGTAGATATATAATGTCTCATATAAAGATGGTCGGGTGAGTAATAACGAGGTATCCATGATCCATTTCAAAGATCCGAACACAATGTTACATTCAGTGTTTTGATTCAACTATGCTTATTTCCTCAGTAATTTGTATAACAACATTTCTTGCTAGTCTGATTTTGAGATCAATATGTTCAGAGTTGTCAACATCCTGTTTAATATATGTATCTCATTCTTATATGTTAGGGTATTCATTTGAATGACTGCTTCACATTTGTTCGGGTTTGCTTTGATCCCCCATTCCATTAAGTATAGGCCTATAAACTTGCCTACTCTTACGGTAAAGGTAGATTTCTAAGGGTTGAGCCTCGTGTTGTATTATTGAACCCTTTTGAAGACTCAGTCGAGATGTTGAGCATGCAGGGTGTCTGCACAAGATTATACAATCATACCATCCATACACACTTATATTGTTTCTCCTATTTCTTCCTGAAAAATTATGTTTATCATCTTTTGGTAGGTAACCTTAACATTCTTTAGTCCGAACTCCATGACATTATATTGGTAGTTGGATTGTTTGGTCATGAATGCGTTTTCATCCAGTTAGGGTCATACATTGATATATGACTGTATCCAGAATATGCATCCATGAAAGATGGTCATTGGTAGCCGACTGAATTATCAACGAGTTGGTTGATGTTCAGTAGGGGTATGAAACTTTTAAGGGATAATTATACGAAACCCCCTTGCCATTAGGGCGAGATTCAGTTTTGCCCCCTTGAAGTTTTTTATTTATCAACTCCCCCTTATAAAATCAAAAACCATATTTCACCACCCCCTTTTACTTATCTACTGTTCATCATCTTCCCCAACCACTCTCCTTCATCCTCTCCTTCATCCCATTTTGTTGAATCTTCATCTCATCAACAAAATGGCTACTTTTTGGCAATTTCAGGTAGAACGATCCTAGAAAACTCTGTGAACGATGGCCATTAAGCAACTGGATCTTTGGATAACATAAATAATAACCACCATATTCAGCTGTAAAAGTATACTGAAATCCAGCACAACCACACAAGTTTGAACATAGATCCTCACATTCTTTGTAAGTTTTATTCACATAGAAAGCATAATCATATCCATAAAAATCAACATGAGGTAAAGCCAAAAACCTTGACTCATGAGACTTGTTACTGCTACTGTTGTAAGTTGATCTGCTACCACTTCCAGCAGCACCGTTGCTCGTAAGCCAAGGATCTGGCCAAAAAACACTTGAAACTCTTGGACCTTCGTAAAGAAGACAGAGAATGTTGTCGTTGTCGAAGAAGAGTTTATAGAAACCAGATGAGAAATTTGTTTCGCTTCTAGATGAAACGAGTTTTGTGAATCTGGTGAGCGTTTGGTCTGGTAGAAGTGTATCTGTTGGGAAATTAAAGCTTTGCCAGATAGTGCCATTGATGAAACCGTTTGTGTTTAGTTCTTGAAGAACGAGGTTACCGGTTTCATGTAAGAGTAACTGAAGCGGTTTTGTTGAGGCGGTGTCTGTGGACCAAACAACGGATTGAGCTGCGTCGGTGAAGAACGAGGTTTCCAGTTTTCTAGGATCGTTCTACCTGAAATTATGTTCATGAACCCTAATTTGGTGATGAAGGAGAGGATGAAGGAGAGTGGTTGGGGAAGATGATGAACAGTAAATAAGTAAAAGGGGGTGGTGAAATATGGTTTTTGATTTTATAAGGGGGAGTTGATAAAAAAAAAACTTCAGGCGGGCAAAACCGAATCTCGCCCTAATGGCAAGGGGGTTTCGTATAATTATCCCAACTTTTAAATAGGTGCAATTAACATCAGTTTAATCAACACATATCTTCTACTTGCCCGCTGTTTTTTTAACCAGGAACATGTTAGATAACCATTTAGTATACTTCACCTCTGGAATGAACTTTAAGTTCAATAGGACTCTTACCGTTTTTTCAGTAGCTTCTATTTTTTCAAGAGATTGTTTCCTCCATTGCTAAGATATGTACTTAAACCATACATCTAGGTTCAGTCGGTGACACACCATTTATGGATTAATACCAAGAATTTTATCAGGGGAGATAATGAGAAGGTTGACATTTGCTTGAAGGCATTTGACTAGCCTGACACGTACCTATAGGGAGAGTGTGGAGTCTATCTTAACTGAATTAGCCGAATTATATCCTAATTGCACGAATTTGAATTATCTGTCTGGAGTAGGTCTATTTTCGCTCTCGCGTGCATCAAGGTCAAACCCGTCGCAGTTCCTCGATGTTGAGGTTAGAATATCTTTGTGGATTCTTCTTTGGATCCTCTTGGCTTCCCGTAGATGCGTGCTTACAGTGACTATCATTCCATTTTCTTTGTGATATGATATCTTAGATGTCTCATAGAAGCTATGACATATAACTTAGACATCAAGGACCTTCATATGGTACCTTTGAAGCTTCTTTTGTATGGTATCACTAGGAATGGAAGAGTCGTTGTTTCTTTCCCTATTGATAATGTAAAGTCTATTGTACCACAAGGACGAGTGATTGAATCGTTAAAAGCTAACAATTCTTCCCCCTTGGATGGAGACATGCTCTCTTGACCAAGACCTATCGATCCCAGTTCCTATTTGTAAAGGATGTTACTGAAACTTTTGTTATCTATTAGTAATCCCATTACGGTCATATGATTGATAATGATTGTAATGATTAAAGTTAGACCATAGTTTGGGATTTCGTTGATCTTTTCCAAATCCAAGAACCCTAACTATGATCGGTTATTTTGTCGAAATTTTGAAACAATGCTTAACTAAAAACAATTGACTGGTGATGGAGCGCTAGGTGCGGTGATACTCCGAACGATATTGATCAACGACAAGACATGAAGATTTGGATATGGATATGTGTTCTTTAACATTTCATTAGGTTTTTGCTTATGCTCATTTGCTTTTGATGAATACATGAGATTCAAAAGTCGTTCCCACAGATGACGCCACTGTTCTATATCGGAACAAAAAATATGTGCAATCACGAAAGCTACAGTGGATGAGAGCTTTCAGTGCGACAAAGTGGGGGTGTACCTGCAAGGTTAGCACTTCATCTCTCAAGTAAATATATGAATGAGAGAGAGCACTCAAAATTGTGCCTGAAACTTGTTACCTGAAATGACGTCATTTACATATATATTGGAATTGCGTAACTAACTTGCTAATTAACCAGTATGAGATGCATATGACTGTTGGATGCATTGGAGGGATGAGTCTCATGCTTCTAGAATACTTAAGGTATAATAGTATGAGGGACGTTCTAGAATCTTCAACATGTCCTCAAATTGGATCTGGGGTGTTACACTTGGAGGTGGTTGGACTGGAAAAGGAACCTGCTTGGTTCTGACTAATTCGGGAGGTTCATTCCTCGCAATGGTTAGATCTCTGAAGGTGGGGCCAAATCTTTGAATATTAGACCGGTCTATAACAAATAATTAAAAAAATGTAATACATTTTAATTATATGCACACAATAAGAAAAAACTAGTAAGAAACCCATGCGTTCGTACGAGGTACGTTCTAGGTGGGATATGATTAAGGGCGCGCATTTGTTTGCAAACTGTCATAGAAATTTAAAGTTGAAAAAAGAAAAAAAAAACTAAGAATAATATTAAGTTTAAGTTGAAATAATATTATTTTTGTTTTAACAACATTAACTTAACTATTTGAATCAATAGTAAAGTTGTTATCGTTTATAACAATAGTATTTTCTCCCCTATATAAAAATATTTTTATCAAAAATGTATTTATTTTCGTATTTAAATATTAATTTTATTTTACACTATTTAGAAATTAAAAAACTGAATCAATTGTAAAGTTGTTCTCATTTATAAATATAAATTTTATTTTACGCGATTTATAATAGAAAAAATTGAATCAATAGTAAAGTTGTTTATGTATATAAATATTAATTTTATTTTAGACGATTTATAATTAAAAAAATTGAATCAATAGTAAGTTGTTCTCGTTTATAAATATTAATTTTCTTTTACACTATTTAGAAATAAAAATAATTGAATCAATTGTAAAGTTGTTCCCGTTTATAAATATTAATTTTATTTTACACTGTTTAATGGTAAAGTTGTTCCTCTTTATAACAATAATATTTTATCCCGTGTATAAAAATATTTGTATCAACAATGTATTTATTCCTGTATATAAATATTAAAAAAGATGAAGATATGAATATTACTTTTGTTTTGACATTATTAAATAAACAATATATGTTCTCCAGTATATAAATATTACTTTTGTTTTGATATTATTTATAAATATATTTGGATCAATAGTAAAGTTGTTCCCGTTTATTAAGATAATTAAATCAAAATATTATTTTTGTTTAGACATTATTTATAAATATAATCTTCCTAATTAGCTATATAAATATTTTAAAAAAATATGTATAAATACTACACAAATGTTTGAAGATATTAATTATTTCAACAACCATCAAAATCCAATTTCATATTACATTAATTTATTATATAGTTTATTGTAAGCTGATAATAAAGAAAATTAAAAAATCGAACCAAAATATTTGGATAAAGTTTATTTTATCTAATGATACACATCAATACTCTTCTGGTAGAAGACTCGTGTGTCCGCACGAGTATTCAAAAAATATAAGATATAATATTAGACATATTGAAAATATATTAAACCATACAATTAACACTACTATTTTGATTTCATGATGGAATCATAACGGCTATGATATAGTCAGAGGACTCAAATTGTGATGAAATCCAAAACTCACATTCTGTCTATTGTCTAAATTGAGTAGCAAAGCCAGAGACACAAACATGATCACTATTTTTTTTAAGGGTTAAATGTTGTTTATCCCCTTCCATATGAGCGAGATTTGGTTTACCCCCTTAAGAAAAAAAACTCGAGATTCCACCCTCACCAAACCAAGATTCTAATTGCACTCCCCTGTTGATGATTGGACAACAGAATCTACATATGTGGCGTCCACGTGGCATTTATTTTTATTTTTTATTTAATTTTGAGATTCCACGTGGATTAAAATTATTTTTTAAAATTTTATTTTTTACGCTTTTTTTTATTAATTTTGGGTTAAATAGTGTATTAATAATTTGGTTTAATGATCTGATTTCATTAAGAAAAAATTCAACTACCATTTTAAACCATACAATTAACACTACCATTTTGATTTCATGATGGAATCATAAAGGCTATGATATAGTCAAAGGACTCAAAACCCACAAAGGTATTTACTATCTACCCTTCAAAATCAGATTGCATGATCTGACCAATTTGCCCTTTCATTCATTTTCATTTACACTAATAATTGGATATTTTGGTAAATAACAAAACACACACATAAATTCAAACTAGGGCTCTCCCTTCCTTCCAAATGTCCATCAACAATTGGCTTTCTCAAAAAAAAAACCATTCCAACATATACCACTCTCGTTCTCTCTCTCAGCCTCTCTCGATTTCTTTTTGTTTTCACACAAACCCTAAATTCGCCGCCAGAGCAAACCCTAAATCCAACCTGCCGCCGTCCCTTTATTCCGTCATCACCAGATCTATCTTCTCTCTCCCGTTTTGTCTCATCTTTCTTTCCCCTCAAAACTCTAACCTCCGTCGCCCCTTTCTTCGTTGTCTCTGATTCTCCCTCGTTAACTTCTTCTGTTGATTGACTTCTCTAGCTGATTGTTGTCTTCCTTCTAAAAAAAATCATCTATTTTTTGTATGTTTTGTTCATGTCATTAGAATTTTGTTTCTTCTTGGAGATGTTTTGATTTTATTTTTCTATTGAATTTAAAAAATACTAAATAATTATTGTTCCACTTATGAATCACCCTTGGTTGATGAAAAAGATGGGTCAGGAGAGCAGAGCTTTGCTTCATGTGTATTATAACCTGTTTTATTTAGTTAATTGTTTTTATACAGGAGGAACATGGAGTTTAAAGTTGTTATTAAACTTGATGCACATGCTGACCATCACCTCTGCTACTTTGTTATTGGTTTTGTCATTTATGTTTTCTTTTGACCATTTTTTGTTTCACAAATTTTGTAGTTTTTTTTGTTTGGTATTATCATTGTATGTAACTTAAGGTTGTGTTCTTTGATTTTTTCTGCAGTTTTCGTATCACAGAGGTAGTTTTTCTATCTCTCAGATGCTCGATTCTTGATTCTTATGTTGTTGGAAACAACAGTTAGACCCTGTTTGGATTGACAACTTAGTTAAGCAGTTGCGAAGAAGATAACAGTTAGACCCTGTTCTCATGGTATTATTATTGAAAATCATTATTGATACCATTTTTTGTTATTTCGTGTATGTTATTAACATAGTGGTTATTAATATTCTTAACTTATGTCTACTTTACACCTGTTTCTATCCATAATCCATATTTCTGCCATAAAATGCGTTTCCGTTTAAAATTATTTGTATGCTTCAGTGGATGATTGATGTATAGTTAAACTTGACCACTGAATATCGCATCTTGCTTAAACCATTGTTATTTTTTCGGAAGTTAATGCTTACTCTGATTTGCTTTTTGATCATTATGTACAATTTTGTGATACACGTTGCAAAAACAATTCTAAGTCTGCTTTCTACGTCAGGATCAAAGATGCCAAATTTAGTAAGAAAAGAAAAAAGAAGTTAGCCATTAACAACAAAGCCAAAGCCTTAGTTTGTTGCAATCTCTGGTGAAGTATGGGTTTACTCATTGATGATCCTCTTTACGCCATCAAAGTTGGTTCGTTTCACAGCCTCATGTTTGGACTTTGTAAAATCAACTTGTCAAAATCTCAGATTTTCAAATAGAACCACCTTGCCAATAATAAGGCTCTTCAACATGTAGTCCTATTTAAAAGCTGATGGCCATAATGTTGATCTCAAGTTCAGATCATACAGGAGAGTCCAATTATAGTCACTATTAAAGGTAAACATATCATTTACATTTAATGCAAAATAGCAAAAATGAAACAAGATAACAACAGAAAAAGTGATGTTCCAGATTACCTCCCACTCTCTTGGATTTGAATGAGTGTCCTCGGGACTACAAAGAAGTTAATGATAATTAACCAACTGCCCACCTTTGGGAGCATTTGTAAATAAATAAAGATAACCTTGGTGATGTTCAATTACACGGTGAACTATAACATCACACTCCCAAACAAACTTCAATTACGTAGTGAGCATTTGCACGAATATAACCTGAAACAGGGTTAAAAAAATCAACCATATAGCAACAAAATCAAACAAGGTTAAAAAAATCAACATTCAAAACAGATACATAACCTGAAACAAACTTTGGAAACCATACTAAGTAGTAAGAATAGTGAAACGATCGATAAGACATTAGAAGTGACTTAATCTAAAATCACAACTTCTGCTTGAATAGCAAATATCACAATAAATTGTTTTAATAACATAAGCAGAATGAAAAGGTTGGAAGCGTTAGAAAGTGTTTTACCAATATATATCTTCAACGAAAAAGAATAATTTGTTTAAGTAATATAAACAAATAATTTTTTCGAGTAAGTTTCTATGTATTTAGGTTTTACCCAAATAATGGTGTCTCGGTACAATGTTACTTTAAGAAGACATGGAAAACACAACTATCAGATGCGATAATGAAGAAGGAAATGCACAATCAAATGTATGTTTAGTTGCAAACACATAAACTAGAAATATGAAGTACCTTGATTTTCAAAATCTTGAACATATCCACCCATGAAAAACGTGCTTCTTCCTGGTTTCCAACTTGTACTTGAGGAAGATTAATTAGATCTCCAAACCCATTACATATGCATCAAATCCCATTACAAAATTAACACATCATCAATTAATAACTCGATTTTGAAACATTCAAAAACCTCACAAACTGAATAGTTAAATATCATAATAAAATTGTACAATTACAAATATTTACTTTTTTTCTCGAGTACTGTCTTGCTGCAAAAAGTCAGCCAACGTGGGACTACCTGCAGGATTCAAGTATCACTTTGCTTAAACAAATAACAACCATGGCCATTTTTATATAAAAAAATTATCATTATTTTGCAACATATATTTTAGAAATTAACATACCCAATAAATCATATAATCTTCTCCTATGAATCCGACCTACTTTTTCCATCAGATGAAGCAACAATAACCTACAAATACATCAAATATAAAATCAAAACCAAGAGAGAACCACCCACATTCAAAATATTTAGAAAGAAAACTCAGAATAACTAAACACACCACGATAGTTTTACAAAAAATAACAGACCTAAAAATAGATAAAATAGTTCCATGAAATAAAACCATAAATCCTTAATATACCAACATACATTTGACATGAGAAGAATGGTCTTAGTATGTTTTATCAAACATTTTATAATAATAAAAAATCAACCACAAAATCTCATAAACACAATCAATAACCTCACAAAATCCTAAACCCTAAATACGAATTCGTGATTTAAATCCTAGATCGAAAAAGTACTTCCCTGTTGAAGATGAACAAATGTATGAGTAGCCAAATCCTCTTTGTAATCTTTGTTGAAGAAAAGGAAAGCAAGAAAGGAAGATGAAGAGGACATAGAAAGATGATGAACGGAGAGTGATAAGAGGAAAGTGAAAAATAGGATGGATGATAAATGAGAAGAGAGACAAGAGGGTTCAAATGAGAGAGAAGAGTGTTTGCGTGTGAATTGCAAAGCCAGGGTTTGGTGTTCAAAAAAAGTCAGTCTTGGGGGAAGGGTGGGAACTGTTCACCCAAAAAGTACTTTTGAATTCAAATATTGTACTTTTTAGTTACCATGTAGTTGTAGTTGAACTATTAAGATAAAATTGGATTGCAATTTATACACAAATGAAAGTAAGTATGTTTGAGTTAGAACCAATAATACAATTTGGGTTGCAAAAAGTATTTTTTGGACACAAAATACCCCTAAATTGATGAGGTAGAGGGCAAAGAGAAAAAGTTGTTTTGGTGTTTTCCAAAACAACAAATTTTCTTAATATTATAGATAACCAACCAATATTTTATTTTATAAAATTTATTAAAAATTATAGTTTAAGCTTCCAAATTTGAAGACTTATTGATTTGGAGGACAATTAGATTTTCTTAACAACATAAGAAATAGATTGCTCTTGCAATTAAAATTACATAATTATGCCCCCAAAACCCATACCATTCAAGAGAACACATACTTTAATAACAAATACTTTAAGGAGCCGAACCTAAATTTTAAATAAATTATTCTTATATGTCTAAATAGAAGTTAACAACTAACTAAAATATGACAATAACACCAATAAGTCATTATTATAGGATAAATATTGTAAAAGGACTGAAAATATAATTAAAGCATAAAGTGAAGATTGACAACATCTCTAATTTTGTTTGTTTTAGTTATTTGTGTGGGTCCAAATCATCACATTATATTTAAACAACATCTAAGCAATCTAAACCAATTTTACTCCAATAGTTATTTGAATAAGCAATTTATATGTGGCCTAATCAATTTATATTTCACTTCACCAATTATCAAGATTAATATTATTTAATGCTAATCAACAAATTTTTTGGGATTGCTTCATTAAGAAACTTAAAAAAAATATTCAAGCAATGAGAACGCACATGTATCTAATTCAATGATAAAGATACTAAGTTTCAGAACTTATAAATCTTAGTGTGCATTAAGCCACCTTCATTAAATATGCTCTGACAAGATCAAAATCATTGCATAAAAAAGAAGCACTCATTTCCCGCTGATGGTTTAAATTAATTTGAGATGCGTGTTACACATATTGAATTATGCATTTTAGTGTATATATTGAATGATACTTTCATTTGTGATAAGAAAAAATGGTTTGAGAATCCCATTATTAATTATATTAGTTAAAACTCATGAAGTGTTTTATCATTTTTACATTATAGATTGAGTATCTATTGTGCTCCGATCAATACTTTTTTGTTTATAATTTTCTTAAACGTGTTACACATTAATTTATTAGTTTAATTCTTACATTCCCAACGAAAAAATTTGAAACCGAAACTATCATGTTTTAATCGGTAAAAATAAAATAATATTAAACATAAAATATAACTAGAAATAGTTAATGTCTTTTCCCACCCTTATGGTGTGGGCCACACCTCTGAAAATTCAAAAATGTCCTCGGGTTTTTTCAAAGATGCATACCCTAACGCATCAATGATTATTTTTGCCAAATTATAGAGATGTGGACCTAATAGGCTACCAACGACCCATATGGGCTAGCTCTAATGGGTAGCAGGCTTTTTAGGGTTGAGCTAAGAAAGCCCTGAAAAATATGGGCTCTGATTTTAAGGCCTAAACCCTATAATTTTTCTGGGGTGAATTCACATATGCATCTCTGAAATCTTCTCTACATGCTTCTCAGAAAAACAGTGTCCTAAGTTTGTATATTTTATGAATCCAAAGTCATTTAATTATACTAACATTGCTACTATTTGATTCAAACATTAACAAACACAAATATTGTAGAGTAATGCAATGTGTTAATTAAAAAAAACATCCAATCACATTACAAACATTGTTCTTAAAGTATTGTAAAAAATACAAAAACATCCCAAAATACAAATAAAAGCATAACCTACTGCGTTTGTCTAATCCTAACCTCCGACTCCTCTTATGTCGTCGGTAACCCAAGACATTCAATGCCTTAGTAAGAATGAAACATGCTAGGACAACCACATCATTGACACCTCACTCAAATAACACAAACTCTATGCCCTCATAAGTAATGCACATAATATTCTGACAAATTGGAAACACGTCAATGACATGGTCATCCATGGCCTGCTCATTCTCCAAGATATCTTCATGAGATGGCCTGGGTGGGTGTCTAGGAGCTTCCAGTGCCATGACAAACTGTGAGACACTATATAACCAAACAATGTAATTGTCCACATAAGACCACTGACTTGTGGCCGACATACTCCGATTTTCCTCTGGTACCAGATGACTCTCGTAGTCCACTAGTATGCCATCAAGATGTCTGCAGACCATGCTGTTAGAAGCAGACACGAATGGGGATCTTAAAATGATTTGCACATATCCAAACTTACACGTGCATCACTCCGACAGATACCTGCACATCAGATTCTCCCCCACATGCCAACCATCTAGAGTAAAATGAAATGGGGTCGGAGGGAACAATGTCTAGGTGAGTGTTGTATGGTGTCCATTCGATGTCATCATGTTGATTCTGGTCAATATACACATAAAACGATCATACATCACCACTCCCTCTGTGCGGGCAATATAAGAAAACATGTTACCAATCCTCAATATACTTTAGCACACAATCAAACTAGTGGATACAATGAAAGTGGTATAAGATCCATCCCTGAAAATGAATAAGAAAAAAGTATTAGTAACAAGTGTAAAAAAGTGGTTTTAAATTTAATAGTGGTTATGGAAATTATCGTCAATATGGTGCATGAGCCAGTCATTTGTCGTCCAAAAAGAACCTTTGTTCATCTTGGAGGATAAGTATACCAAACAAGCACCCCAGTTCCACACATGAATAAAGGACAAGTCGATGAAATACTTAAGGTATGCCACAATGATGTAGGTTGCACTTTTGTCCACAAAATGGACGTGCCAACCAAGAATAGTAAGAAACACCTCAAAGCACATTCTTCGTGGTAATTAACCTATAACTCATCGTTATCAACATTCTTCGCCAACTCCAAGATTTTTCCATAAAGCTTATCTAAGTAAGAAAATTTTGTATGTGCACCTCAGGTGCTCTCACACTACATCATGACATCCATTGAGTCAACTTCCAAATAAATGATCATCATCTCATGGGCTTCATCACGTTTGATCCTATAATGATTAAGTAACCTTCCCTTGAGGGTAAGGCATATAAAGAAAGAAACATCATCCAAGGTGATCGTCAATTCGCAAATGAGCAAATGAAAAAAAAGACATTTCCTTATGCCATTTCTCAGCAAAAGCCCCATGTATGCCATGACTAATGGTCTTGTACCCGGAGCAACATATGCTTGCAAGATTGGAGTACAAAATGACACTCTAGAACCAATGGTCCTTAGGCTGATAAAGTTTTAAAATCTTTCTATTATGGTTAACAGACTTCAAACAATCACACTCCTGTTAAAACAAAAAACAAAAATATCAATCGTAGGGCAAATATTTAAAACATATAAATAGCAATCATTAACAAAAATACCTCTCCAGCCCAGCCCAGACATGCCAAACAACATCTTCTCTATAGTATATAAGTAAAGAGGTGTTAGAAGGTCCTTCTAGAAAATGGTCTACGAGTGGAAGAACATCATCAGGTGTAATAGCAGGAGCTTCCTCTCGGTCTGTGATTAGAGGAAACATCAATTATCATCCAGGACAATTTCAGATATACATCTTCAAAGATCAGTAAGGCAATTTGGAGATGCATCTTCAAAAAAGCTCCAAATACAATTCGCTATTTTTAGGGGATGCAAAGTATGATTAGGGGTGATAAGAAGAATCCTAGTATAATTGGCATATAAGAATATAATTGGCATATAAGAATATAATTGGCATGTAAGATTAAAGGCCCAAAGAAAGAAAAAAGAAAGAGAAGGTACCGTAGACGCGCTAATAGGAGCGTGAGTCGATGATATATGACATGTAATGTAAGTATGGAGTGAAAATGCCCTATATATGGTTCTTCACACCGTGCCGGTCGAAATTCGCCATAGCCAATCATCTTTCTCGTCTCCGGTTTCTCATCACCCCCAACACACTCTTCATCTCTCAAAAACCCTTTTTTCCCAATCCATTTCCCTCACTCTTAATTCCTTACTCATTCCCCTAATCGCATCCTTTTCTTAATTTAGACCTTTTCTTTCTTTCTTTATTTCAATTTCTAGGGTTAGGGATTTCTCATTTTCTTTATTTTTTTCCTTTTACCTTCTCGTTGTTTTCTTCACCCACTGCCTTCCGACGTGAGGGCACCGTCGACTGTTCTTTTTCAATGGAGGCCACGGCTGCCGCAGCCGCTGCTCGCGGTGTATCTCTTCAGTTGCAGACTCCGCCTCGGAAAGAATGGCGCGCTGTTGCTGAACATCATCATTCCGCGAGAAACCCTGACGGCGAGGTACGGATTTGAGGTGGAATCACTTCACATTGTTTTTAGTGTTGTTTGGAGTGTCAGAGAAACGCGGGTTTTTCAAATTTAGATTCTTTAGTTCTTGGGTTTTCTGGGTGTATTTTTAGACATTGATTTTGGATTAGGGGTTTTCGTTTATTTAGGAGTTTAGTGGCATTTGATCCGAGCAATGGTTTTAAGCTTAGGTCGTTCTTGAGTTTTCATACTGTTTGGATACTTCAGCTTCTGGAAAAACCCATGTCATATCGTGATTCTCTAGCTATGGGGTTCAGTTGTGTTTGGAGCTAAGATTATACTTTTGCTGACTTTGTTTCCTGTCGTGTCAGCTGTGTTTCATCATTCGATGACCGAACCCAAAATGATATTGAAATTGTAATGTGCATCTAATTTTTCAATCATGGTCAAAGCAAAAGAGGTTTTTCATTGGCAATAGGAATTTTTTAGACCACACGATCCTGGCCATTTGAACAATTTTAAGTTGAATGATGCCTGGTTTCCAATTTTAAGTTGAATGTTGCCTGGTTGCCAATTTTAAGTTGAATGTTGCCTGGTTGCCAATTTTAAATTGAATGTACTTCAATTTCAAACTTGTTGTTGAAGTTTAAGGATTGTTACCTCATAGGTTTTGAACATATGGTTTCATTTGCGGAGTTAAGATTGTTAGTATTTTAAGTACTGAATATTTCATAGCTTACCGCATTATCATTGGGGAAGTGTTTAGGGGAGTGTTAATTTTTTGTTGCTGTTAAAAACTACATGTTTGGTTGATAACAAATATCTTCTGAGGTGCAGGAGTTACAAAACCCAAAACTAGGGCAATCAGACGAGAGAACCATATATGAGGTAAGGTGATGGTGTGAGAAGCTACTTTTTATTTTAAGGAATTTATATCCTGAAGATAATCTCTTACTGTTTTTCAAGGTGCAGCAAGGAAGAGAGCCTGTGGATGTTGACTTTTGTTCGATAACAATGGATGGAACATTAGACAATGATATTTTACAGCAACAGATCCATAATGTTGTTAGACAAAGGCATGAATTTCTTCAGATGGAGATTGAATTAAAAGCTCAAATCATTGCCAGATCTGAAATGATGGAAATGCGAAGCACCTTTGATGCTCAACTCAAGGAGCATACTAACAATGCCAACAAGTTTCAGGTGTGTATTCAGACATTTTTATGTCTACTTAGATACTGGAGACCGGGCTAATCTATCCCGAACTTCTAAAAACTATTTTCCTCTGGTGTTACCAGATGGGTACACTTTCAGATGCTTAGTTGTATACTTATATATAACACCGCGGGGATTATGACAATTTTATACACATAACTGTTTGGTGTAGCAGACGGAACTGTATTTTGATTAAGCTTAATGTTTTTCGCTCCCACTGGTTAAGAATTGTTGGTAGCTTTTAAACTTGTTTATCTGGTCTTTCAGGAGCAGCTTTGTGAAAGGGAACGTGCAATTCATGAACTGGAAAGGAAAATGGAAGAGAAAGACAGAGAGCTGCATAATATTAAATTAGACAATGAAGCGGTTTGTTGAATGCTTCTTGCATCTATTAAAGTTGTCTGGATCTTTAAATTTTTTGATTGAATGCTAATCACTTCAATTATTCCATTAGGCATGGGCAAAACAAGACCTTCTCCGTGAGCAAAACAAAGAATTAGCATCTTTCAGGTTTTTCTTTTATCCAAATTTGTTTATTGGATGCTTTAAGTTTTGCTTTTATACTTTGCTACTTGCTTCATTGGGCAAATCCTTTTTGCAGAAGGGAGCGCGATCATTCAGAAGCTGAAAGAGCTCAACATATTCAACAAATACATGATCTGCAAGAACATATTCAAGAAAAAGATAGACAACTTATTGAGTTGCAGGAACAAGTAGGCCGCTTATATTTATATTTTATGTATATAATTTATTCCCATAATGTTAGATGCCAAAGAATTGAACACAAAGAAAAGAACTATTATACATATACTCTCTAACAAAGTCAATTACTAACTAACATCCCTAACTAATTCTCCTTTATTCTATGTATCCTATCACAGTGATTTATTTTGGTTTATTCACTTACGTGGTCTGCTGATGTTTCTTCCTTTCAGAATAGGGTTGCTCAGGAGACAATTATATTTAAAGAGGAACAGATTAGAGAGGCCCAAGCATGGATAGCCCGTGTCCGCGAGATGGATGTTTTCCAGTCAACAACGAACCAGTCATTACAGGCGGAACTGCGAGACCGCAATGAACAATATAATCAGCTATGGATGGGTTTCCAGAGACAGGTTGATGATCTACATTTCTTTTATGCTACAAGGATAAAGTTTTCTTTTTCCCACTATTATTTTATGTCCTTCTGTATTTGTGTCTCGGTTTGCACCGTTTTGAAATAGATATTCACCATTTAATTTATAGCTGTGATTTAGTTTTGTAAAGAATTTGAATTGTTGTAAGCGTTGTAGGCATGTTTTGGTTCTTTAATGTATGTTATGTTAATTTTGGTCATTTACTTAAAATAATGGTAGATAATGCTTGACTTTATACTCGATTTTGGTGGTGATAGTTTGCAGAGATGGAGAGACTGCATTTGCATACTATTCAGCAGTTGCAGCTTGAGCTAGCAGAGGCAAGAGAGAGGACCGGAACTTACAATGATGACTCTCGAATGTCACAAATAAGTTCGAAAAGTAATGTAGCTCAGTATGGGCAAGAAAATGGAAACCAATTTGACTTGAATGGAGGCAATGCTTCAGGTGGAAATGCTGGTCTCATTACAAATGAGAACTCAGATAATGGTCCCCCATTTTCAACTTCAGGCAATCTGTCAGTTCAGGTGGGTGCTTCAATTATGAATGATAGATAGACAACTAATCATATTACTTTGTATTTTCCCCAGAAATTTAATTTGCAACATGTCTCATATGCCAGTCTATGCATTTTAAACTTCAAACAATTTTTTAAAGATATCATTTGAGATCATCATAATGATGTAGCTTATGAATGTCTGTTATATAAATTGTCTTGTGGGTTTTCATCATGTATCAAAGCACTGGAGTAGTGTGTAGATGTTCTCATGTATCTTATTTAAGGGGATCTACTCGTCTAAAATTAGTCACTTAAAAAAAAAGTGAGATGGTTACGGCCATTAATTGAAAGTTTAAATCTAAACAATTCATATATTGATATACACGGGTATTTTCATAAATCTCTTACAGCAAAACCATGACAGCAAAACAACACAAACAACCATATTCAGCTAATATGTAATGGTTTGATTTGAAGATATTGAATCTTTTGGCTGACAGATAATAATTTTTGAGAATGAAACTGATAGTACTGAAAGTTGCATTTGCCCAATGCTTGTAAGTTGTGGTATCTTACCTGTTCTTTTAGTACGGATCTGGATGTTAATTAATATATTTAACTTTGTATGGATACAATTAGAAGCATCAGCCCTATTAATATTTTATTTACGAAGTGCATCAAACATTGAACATTGTCCCCATATTATTATTAGGTGGTTATACCTTTTGGCTTTGCTCCATGCCCTTGTACTTTGTTGTAATTGATGCCTTTCACTTTAATGTAAAATGCGATAGATTGTGGTAATCCATTCCATGCCTTTCACTCTGATGTAAGGTGCAATAGGCATGTTTTGTCACTGTATTGTTAAATGACATTTCTCACACTACCTTTGTGGTTATTTGTAGAGTGATCATGTTCATGGCATTGCCATTGCTCCATCACCTTTGATTGTCCCCCACTCATACCTCCCACCTGGTCAAGTTACTGCATTGCATCCATATGTTATGCATCAACAAGGAGTGCCCAATTCTGTAGCATCACATGTCCCCCAGTCTCATGTTGGACATTTTCATCCAATGCCCGCAATGTCACCTCTGCAACAGTGGCAAAATCAACAGGTATCTTCTGTTATATATAAATAAGTTGTATTATTTTTTCAAGTTTTTGGTGATTTAGAATTTACACTTTTTTTTTTCAGGCTGTTTCAGAGGGCTTGCAGGTATCCATACAGGACAATCCTACGTCATCCCAAGGTGATCAAAATTTGATCAGATCAGATGCAAAGTTTAATTATGAAATGTCTTCTAATGGGCAAACACTTCCTAGAGAATACTTAGATGCCCATGTCCATCAAGGCGAGGAAGCACAAACCGTGGTTTCATCATCCACTGGGGAGACACAGGTTTTATTACTAATCATTCATTTTCGTAATTTGAATTACTTCTCTCAATATTTGTGTATAAATAACAGCGATGAATAATTGAATTTTTATGTTCTTCAGTCGGTTGATAAAGAACAACTTATTGCTTCCCAACTAAGCTTACAACAGATTTCTTCTCAGTTCTCTGAGGCCTTAAGATTGAACTCTTTTAAACCAAATGGTGAAATAAAAGTAAGTTTGGAATTTCCTCCCTGTTCAAGGCTTTACTTGTATTTTTTTTTATATACCAAGTTCATTTGGGCGGCGGTGTCAAATGTTACTATTTGAATGATCGTTATTTTAGGTTTTGTACTAACCTAAATTATTTTAGTTCATTGTAAATTTTGATAGATATCAAGATGTTTTTGGTTTTGTACAACTTAAAGTACATAGTAGTTTCTAGAGTGTTTTGATGCTTTTGACACACATTCAGGAATCACCACAATATTTTTGAAGTATTAGGCTGTTTTGATGTCAGTAAAAAGGGCATATCCACCCTTAATTTTATTCAATATGCTTTCTTTATCTGTTAACATTCTTATGTGAATTCACCCTTATTCTCTTTAAAGACAAAATCACTTCAAAGTAACATTTTTTTTTCTGTTTTTGAAGTGTCTTTAAGGAAATTATTGAGCACTTTTTTTCCCGCTGCTGGGTAAAATGCAATTACAATAATTCTTACTGATGAGTGGGCTGCAGCTAACAATTTTCTTTCCACATGAGCAGAATCCAGTGACACTATCGAATGATGGACCTGCGAGTCAAATATTATTAACTGAGCAAGGAAGTTCTACTGCAAATACACCATCTGTTGGTGAAATGATTCAGAACAATTCTGATACGGTCTTGTCTGAAGCATTGGCCTCTACTGGGCAGACAACTTCAACAACCATTCCTAAGGTTCCAGAGGCTGCTCTGCTTGATGAAAGGTCATTGTTAGCATGTATTGTCCGTACTATTCCAGCTGCTGGCCGTATTCGAATTAGTTCAACGGTTAGTGTTTTGTGGGTTAAGTATGAAACTTCTGGCTTTCTATGAAAGATGGCTTTTCCCCTGCTTACACTATGTGATTTGATTTGGTTTACTTTTTAAAAACAGCTCCCTAATAGACTCGGCAAAATGCTTGCACCTCTACATTGGCATGATTACAAAAGAAAATATGGGAAGCTGGAAGATTTTGTTACTAGCCATCCTGAAGTAAGTTTTAAGAGTTACAGTTTGGACATATATAATTTAGTGTAGTGGCATGCAACCAGATGTAATTGGCCATAATTTTATACAAATCAGCTAAATTAAAAGCTGGTTATTGGATGCAATAAAAGTGGTGGGAACTGCTCATCCTTCTAGACCACTTCATAAATTGTTGTGTATATGTTTGGTTGTCTTGTGATTTTCATCAGTTATCTGCTCGTTCAACTTCATATTGCTCACTAGCAACATTTTGCATTAGAGCCTAATAGGTTTTCCCTCCTAATCATTTCAGTTATTTTTGATTGAGGGAGACTTGATTCAACTCCGTGAAGGGGCACATAAAATGATAGCTGCGACCGCTGCAGTTGCAAAAGTTGCTGCAGCTGCTGCAGCATCTTCTCCATATTCTTCATATATGCCCACTGTAGCAGTTACGCCAATGGCTCAATCTCACCGCCTAAAGAAATCTCCTTCAACTGACTCCAAAATGCTCAAAACTGAAAAGGCACTTCAGGAATATACAGTCAACAATTCAAATATGGGTGACGAACCTTCTAAATTACCAGTAAATCAGTATCAACAATCCAACGGTGCACACTTCAGTATTGCCGGAGGTCTTTCAAATGTTAAAATTTTGAGTAAACCCAAGGATCCTCGTGAAATGAATGGCCCTGAAAATAGCGTGGTTCTGCCTTCTGCACAATTATCTGTTGGAAATGGGGGAAACCTTGACAGACCTAGTATGATCAGTGCCCAGAATTCAGGCCCAGCAAATGGGAGGTTAGTTTCAGACTTTATTTCTTAAACAGCAAATCGGCCATTCAATGATCTTATGATGATTTTAGCTGCATGAATAAGCAAATCATATTTAACTTTTTCTTCAAACAGGCCAACTGCTGCTGTGTATCCTTCTCGAAGATAGTGAGTCCTCTTACTACCATTTGCTTAGTATTTCGTTTATCTTTAATTTAGTCGATCAGTTCAAGCTACACACATTAATTTTGCCATGCTTTTGCTGTTTATATACAGGGAAGGGAGAGGGGCATAGATTGTCCTGTCACCAAGGATATAAGGTCCTGTTTGTGGGAGAATTTCTTAAGCATTACCAGAGAGTACATGTGTCCCAAGCAAATTATGATTATATTATGCAGTAATTTATTTCTCCCCTTAAGTTTTATTTCGGCGTGCTTCCGATGATTCGAGCCTCATGTTTTGATATTATGCATGCATTGCATCTTTTAACTGATTTTTTGTGAATGCTTGAAAGATTAATCAACGTAATTATCATTTTCAGTTTGCCTGCACTCATTTGTGAATGCTTGAAAGATTAATCATATAATAACTAATCATTTTCAGTTTGACAGCACTCCATCTGCATCTTTTAACTGCTATTAGTAAAGTGGTTAATCTATCTATCAGGCCGTTTCAAATTTAAGGATATTTAAATATCTTGAAAATTTATGTTATCATTTCCTGCTTACAAGAGAAACTGATGCTAATGGTGGAATTTAAGAGAAAAATATGATTGGTTTAGTTTGAATGTTTTATTTAATTACCATAAGTGAAAAAATGCATTTAAGTCAATTGAAAAGTTTAGAAACCTGATTTTTGTAATTGGTTAATTTTTATTGTTACTGTTTTGAAGTGGTTCATTCAGAATTTTGTTTCTTTTTGGTTTCAGTTTTCCTTATTTATTTATTTATTTATTTTTTAAATTTTTATTTTAAGGGTAATGATAACTTGTGGGTCTCATTTTTAAAATCCTAAAATATAACTTTTTTATTGGAAGAGGCAAAAAATTATTAATTATAAATCTGTGTTAAATTTAAAACACCATTTCTTATAAATTTGTAATATTTATCTCTTAACTTGTGTTTTATGATTTAAGTAAGCATTTTTCTTTTAAATATAATAATTTGTATTTGTAGTTTTATAAAAGTCAGGCTTTAGAATCAACCTTTTATTTACCTTGTCGCAAAATTCATGTTTTTTTTCCCGATTTATTTTTATTTTTTGATTTTTTACCCTACTTTAAAAAAAGCTAATCATTTATTTTTTTTAAAACTATGATTTTTCTTTTGTCTATAATATTCCAAAATTTTAATTATTTAGATATACTTTTCTTTCTCTTCATAATAAATAATTAGGGTAATTTTGTAAAATTATTATCATTAATGTTATTTTGATATGAATTTAATTGATATACTGTTGGATGTTATAACAAGTTTACTTTTATTTTAAAGATTTATAAAATATAGCAAACGGATGATATAAAAGGTTTGACTTTTATTTTAAATATTTATAAAATGTAGCAAACGAGTGATGATAATGAATTGATCCTTTTTGACATACATGCTACACTTGCATCGGATTTATTGTTCATAAATACAATGAATAATGTTTTCTTAAAGAATATTTATAATATCTTTTAAATAAATATAAAATTTATTTTCAACCAATTGTTTATGATTAATTTGTTAATCAATAATATATATCAATGAATAATTATGGATATCTTTACAATAAATCAATGTTTTAAAAATTGGACCGTCGGTCTGAATCTAATGTTGGATCTCTTATGTCATTGAATCAGTGCGAACTGGTGTAAATCGGAAAAATCGGCAGTTTAATTGCATTTTTTTAAAATTATTATTTTTTAATTATTTTAATTAAAATACAAAAATGAAATAAAAATATAAAATATAAAATGAAATAAAAAATAAATAAAAATTAAAAATTAAAAAATAAAACAAAATAATAATATAATTGACGAAGAAATTGTTGCGAATACGTCGTGATTTCATTGCAAATTATTTTAATATTAAAGAAGGAAATCCAACATTGAAACAATTTTTCCTCGTTTGAACTAAATTTGATACACATTGGAGTTACTTTGTTATAAACTATTTAATTAAATTATGTTACAATTAGACATTGTTTGTAATTAACTTTGTACTTTTATATTATTTTGTTATGTGTGATACTTCGTTTAAAATTTGAATTTAGATAATGAACATCTGAATTTATGATATGATATTCTTAAAAAAATTGAAGTGTTAGTTATATTTTGTAGAAACTGAATCATCCGGTTCAACCAGTTTTATACCTATATAGTTTTGTTATAAAAATCGGTTTATTCAACCGAGTTATCCAATTTAATCTGGTTTGATCTGCGGTTCGATCAGTGATCCAGTGGTTCGACCAACAAACCAGTGATGCAGTACACTCACGATTTGATGACCGATCCGATTTTTAAAACGCTGCAATAAATTACTAGTGATAATTTTGACAAAACAATAATCAATACTATTTTGAATTTTGAAATAACACTCGAAAAGAAATATTTTTTTAAAGGTGACACTAAAAAAGAACGAAAAAAATATATTATATAATTTAATGACAATTAAAAAAGAACGAAGAGAGTATATTTTATAATTTAAGACACTTAAAAAAGAACGAAGAAAGTATATTTTATAATTTAATAGTTTGTATTATATATTTTATTGGTTGATGATGTAGTAGACTTGATTAATGAATTATAAATAAAACATTTGGTTAATAATATATATATTTTGTGGTTAATATAATAATAAAATTGATTAATAACAAAATTTATATTTGTGTTACAAAAATAATTTTAAAAACAATTTTATTTTATTTTATAGATATTATTATTTTTTGGTTTTCAAAATTTTATAAAGATAACTGTTCATCATATTTATAAATAGTAAATACGGTATATATATATATATATATATATATATATATATATATATATATATATATATATATATATATATATATATATATATATATAGAGAGAGAGAGAGAGAGAGAGAGAGAGAGAGTAATTGATATGCACTGACAGTGTTAACGTCTTCCACACTGACTTTAAAACTTGCTTGCAATCAGCAACCTGAAGAGCCAACCTATCATAGCATGACTTCATAGAAAAACACTGCGATTTGAAAAACGGATAAACAATGATATCTTCACACCCACTTCGAGGATACACTTCACTCAACAACATAAATACCTCCTGAAACTCCTACTGCAATTCAATGTAAGAGTCATCCAAGGGAACATCTAAATGCCACAACCAAGACACTTTATCCCAGGAACCCATATCAGACACAACATAAAGTTTATTGTTAGATCTAAGCCATAAATCAAGAAACGTTAGTGCAATTAGCCAATTTCTAAACTACCTAGATAACCAAATCAAAGGTTTAGAACCATCTTCAAGTTTGAAGGATAACATATCCACAAAAGAGCCATCCCTACAAAGTTTACCCACATTAAAAATATCCTTCCACCAACTTGAGGAACAACTATAATACTTAGGAATTTCTCTAGCCAACAAAGATTACTTAAAATGACCATATCTCCCATGAAGAATTTCCTCCCATATAACCTCTTTATCAGTTAGCAATCTCCAAATCCATTTGGAAAGTAAAGCCAAGTTAAAAAGATCCAATTCCCTCACCCCTAATCCCCCTTCCTCTTTGGACCTACAAACTGAACGCCATTTAACCCAAGCAATACCTCTCTTAACCTTAGAACCAGACCAAGGAAAATGCCATTTTATGGCCACCGGTTTCAGCATAACCTTCTTAGGTGCCTTTATAAAAGGCAAAATAGTGTACAAGAAAATTGGAGATGACAAAGTTAATGAGGGTAACTCTACCCTCATAGACAACAACCTACATTTCCAACAAGCTAATCTAGACTTCATGTTGTCAATAACAATATTCCAAAAAGATATTTTCCTATGGTTCCCACACACCCATAAGACATAGAACTTAAATGGAAAAGCATCAATTTTACAAGCCAAAAACAATTTTGCAGCTTTCATAAAGTACTCACTACTACTGAAAACCCCTTTTCACAACAGATAGAAAATGGGTACCATCACGCCGATCATACCGTTGTTAAGTAAAATGTCGTTGTAAGGTCACTGTTTCTACCATGGTCTAGAAATCGTTATTGAAAGGCAGGACGCACGCCACATATCACAACGACTATGCTTATAAACCGTTGTGATATATACACTTAGTACTGGGTTCGAAATCTATCATCAACAAATTATATAAAACATAAATTACCTTTTATCTTGGTTACAATAGATTTACATTGTTGAAAGTACCCAGAGTTTATTATATTACATGTAGATTGCTTGTTTTACATACACCTCACTAAAGAAATACAAGGATTTAAAGTGATGAATAAGTCTATAATATGATAATTAAACTATTCTTGAAAACCAACTCAAACGAACCATTGTTGTTTTCTGATTACATTTGTCTCATGGTGCATCTCACATTGTTTTACATATACTATGGTATAATGACCTGACTCTTTAGATGCATCGCTTTCTTTGATTATAGTTAAATTTCCATAATAACAAGACATTGGATAATATGCCTCATCATCATCACTTATCATCGTAATTTTTATAATCATAAATTTTACGATTATAAATGTTGATGGTGAGGCAGATTATCCAATAAATTATATTTAATGAAATTTAACTATAATCGAATACAACGATGCATCTAAGGAGTCAGATCATTATACAATAATATATGTAAAAGACGTGAGATGATCGACGAGACATATGCAATTCAGAAACATTGATTCATATAAGTTGGTTTTCAAATATAACTTAATTTGCAGATTATAAGTATCTATGTCAATTTAAATGAATGTATTTTAAGTGAATATTAGTGAAACAAACAATCTACATATAATATAATAAACTCAAACAAAATCATACACCAGAACCAGATATTATAAATTTGTCAAATTATATTAAATTGTTTCAAGAACGCACCTTTTATTGAATTTTTTTTTGCGGAACTATGAATTTCATCTAGTTTGTGACTTCATACTTCTTGTATTTTTTCAATTGTTACACAAACCATATGAACCTTATCAACTCATACTATACGCTAGCTACCACCTCTTGTTATCACCATGTATCATCCCCTCAAGGAAACACGACAAACTTCAACAATGAGCATCTTCAGTTGAAACCAAAACCTAAAACGATAATACAGTGAAGAGTAAAGAGAGATCGAAAGAGAGAGCATGAGAACATACCATCTTCGTTGTTGTCGGAGTTTGGGATGAAAAAATGAGAACAATCAACAAAAAAATGCAACAATCGTGAAACTATAACAAATCAAGCTATATTAAGTTCATCTAATTTGTGTAGCCATGAAGAAGAAATACAAGGTGGATGAAGTTTCCACAATGAATTCATACTTCTTGTATATTTCTTCATTGCTACACAAACCATATGAACCTTGTCAACTCATACTATACACTTGCTACCACCGCTTGCTATCACCCTGTATCATCCCCTTAATCTGCAAGGAAACACAAAAAACTTCAACAATGAGCATCTTCAGTTGAAACCAAACCCTAAAACCATAATATAGTGAAAAGTAAAGAGAGATCGAAAGAGAGAGAAGGAGAACATACCATCTTCATTGTTGTCAGAGTTTGGGCTGAAAAAATGAGAGCAATCAACAAAAACAACATGCAACAACCATGAAACTATAACAAATCAAGATATATTAAGTTCATCTAATTTGTGTAGCCATGAAAAAGAAATACAAGGTGAATGCAGTTTCTACAATGACTTCATACTTCTTGTATTTTTCTTCATTGCTACACAAACCAAATGAATCTCGTCAACTCATACTATACGCTTGCTACCACCGCTTGCTATCACCATGTATCATCCCCTTAATCTGCAAGGAAACACAACAAACTTCAATGATGAGCATCTTCAGTTTATACCAAACCCTAAAATCATAATCCAATGAAGAGTAAACAGAGATCGAAATAGAGAGCAAGAGAACATACCATCTTTGTCGTCATCGGAGTTTGGGTTGAAAAAATGAGAACAATCAACAAAAACAACATGAAACAATCGTAGAACTTTAACAAATCAAAATATATTAAGTTCATATAATTTGTGTAGCCATGAATAAGAAATATAAGGTGAATGAAGTTTTAACAATAACTTCATATTTCTCATATTTTTTCTCCATGGGCACAAAAACCTTAATGTATGCAGCACAAGATTCACGTCTAATGGCAAAGAAGAAGATAAAAAATGGGTGCTAGGATTTCGGTGTGAAGGAAACGACGCTATTGTCAATAAGTGAGACTTTATTCGCTTATATATGGGTAAACTATTTCACAACGGTTAAGACTACCAACCATTTTGATAAGTATTTATTTATTATAAATATATCACAACAGTTATTCAGAACTACCATAGCAATATCCGTTTTATTTGCGCCCTAACGTTAAAAGAATAAAATATTTATGGTGCTAAGGATCGAACCTGTGAAAGCTTGATGGTATCACCACAGTTAGAACATCAACCGTTGTTATATACAAATAATTTTTAATCAAAAAATAAAAATCATATGATAGTGCCTTAGTTTAGAGATGTCATCACGGTGTAGGGAAGATCTGTTGTGACCTTGGTGTTATTGTTTACACGTTTTGTAATAGTGACTCATCCACTTCAATCCTAAAGAGATAACTCTTACCAAAATTAATCTTCAACCTAGAGATAAGTTCAAAACCCATTAAATTGATTTGAGAGCCCACAAATTCGACCAACTACCCTTACCAATCAATATAATATCATTTGCATGTCCATTTGGCCCTAGATTTATGTTTCAAAATACTTTCTTTAATACGCATATTCTTCCACATGTCCACATGAGCACAACCTCTTATAAATAATTCCTAGGAATCCATTGATCCGTTCACATCTGCCATGCAAGCTTCAACCTCGTTAATCGTTGATATGTCCTCTTCGATTCTGAGATCAATCCAATTGAAGACATGATTAATCCATCAACATATTCGATTCTTCAAAAGAATCAATTTGTTTGGCGGGATGAAAGGCACATTCCCACTCACTCTTGACAAAGGGAAGGAATTCATAATTCTTAAACTAAGTATTAAGAACTTTGAACGACTTAGGGCCCCAATTAACATTCCTTGCAAGAATCCACACCGGTCTATGGTTGGACACGTCTCTATCCCCGACCTTTTGAACCACAAACTAATCAAACTAGGTGAAATCAGAAACCTATCCAATCTGCTACAACTTGTACCATTAGAATTAAACCATGTTAACTTACTGCCTATTGTAGAGAGATCTACACATCCTAATAAGTCGATAAACTCCCCAAACTCCTTTATTTGACATATTCTCATCCCTTACCACACTTCTCTTCTTTTACTTTGGTGGAATTAAAGTCTCCACCCAAAATCCATTCACCAGCTCCCAATTTTGATTTAACCTCCAAAATCTCAGCCCAAAGAGCTCGTTTATCAGCTAATGCACATGATGAGTAAATATTAACAAAGAATACATTTTTTCCTTTCCAAATAACATTCAAACCCAAAAATCCTTTACCACTGAAACTAAGAATAAAAGTCAGAGCATCCCTCCTCCAAATTATGAGAATGCCACCTGATTGTCTAACCGAATATAATGTTGACCATTGACACTCCTTATTTCCCCAGATAGATTTCACAAGATCATCATGCATGCTTTGACATTTTGTTTCTTGAATAACACGCAAATCCAACCTGCCTATCTTCAATGTTTGTCTGATTTTGTTGCGTTTCACCAAGTTCCCACACCTTCTTATATTTTATGTAACGAAATCCATTTAAGCACTATTTCAGTCATCCTCTTTTCTGCAATTAACTTATGGTCACTTGCCTCTAGATTCCTAATAATGCTTTCAAAAACTTCGTCATCCTCGTCGCCTTCCACCCCCAATTTCTTAATCGACTCCCAAATCTTGGAAGCCACATCTTCAATCTTCTTCAAAATCCTCTTGTTGGTTTGATTAACGTCTGAATCACCAATTAAGTCGCAACATAAGATTGAACCTCCAAAGTAATGTGAAAGAGAATCAGATTCGACTGTGCCATTATTTGGATTAGAATTAGGTGGAAATTCCTCAGGGTTAACTAGTGGGATATTGGATCTGAGACCACATGATATGCCACACCCAAAGGCTCATCAAGCTTAATGTTAGAATTCACAACCAAAGCGCCACGAGAAAGATCCAATCTTTGACTTTCTAAATTCAGAGAAACCCCATTGCTGACACACCTTGTTCAAAGATTTCAGGACAGACAAGTGCTTTTCAATATCATTAAATACAATGGCATTGTCTCCAATATCCTCATCCTCAAAATTCTTCAGAAGTCTTATACTCGTACCTATTGCCCCTCAATGTTACATATATGCAGACCACTATGTGTTTCCACACCATGTTTCCACACCTTGGAACCTTCCCCAACCGGATTATCCAAATCTCCACATAGATTATTGTCGTACATACTTCCCACATCTTTGTCCTCCGATGATCCTTCAGCATCATTATCATCATCCCCGAGGAAAGCTCTTCTGAACCCCAAACCTCACTTTACTTCTGTGTTCAACAATTTTCAAAGGTCCATGTGATTCTTCGACCAGTTTGATTCTGTAATTGTTGTCATTTACTTTAATATTGAAAACTTCATTGAAATTAATGGCGAACTTGGTTCTAACTAAAAACCTAGCAACGTTCAACTTAAAATGCTTTCCCGTTTCCTCACCTAGTCTTAGATATTCCCCAATTCTCCCAACAATGAATCTAGCGAACTTTGCACTCCATACATGGCAAGGTAGACCATGGAAACATATCCACGTGAGTTTCTCCTTATCCACATCTAATTGAGACCATGGATGAATTTCAGAGAACTATTTGGATACCTAAGCCTTTGCTTCCATTACCATGTTCCTAATCTCCCCTTCAACATCTTCTTCAAGCAAACACAGTTTTGCACCAAGCGATGTAGATTTTATTTGAAAAAAACCTTCAGTGTGTAACTCTCCTGCACCTCATACGTCATACCCCATCTTTCCATAACACCAATAAATGCTTTCTCAAATCTACTCAAATCCTTGGGTTCCACATTATACATCAGATGCACAAAAGTTGGCTTGTCACGAAGCATTTGAAAGGCCTCCTCCCACTGCCCCCTTGGACTTCATTATCCTACGCACCATTTTTGCCATGCGCCATAATATCTTGACGTTCAAAACCCATAGTGTTTTCCACACTTGTCTCTCTTAGATGGAATAACGACTTCTTCAACCAGACCGTGTTCCCTGAAAACATCATCGAACATCTGTTTTGCTTCGAAATGTTCGAGGAATTCTGTTAAAAAGAAGGTAAAAAGATTCACCTCCTCCATTCCAACTCCTTTCCCACCTTGAGTGGTCCAGGTTGATCGCCTTGTCATCCCCGGACGCACCGGTGTTTTCTATCTTACCTCCACCCACTCACCATGCATGCCAACCATGAAGAACGTATCGGCCAGGTGATCCCTAATCCTCGGATTAGGAATTTAAATCACCCAAAAAGAATCAACTCAAAGTGGTTAGATGGAAGTCATGAGAAAGATTATTCACAAAGCTGGGGAGAGATTTGATTTAATTGCTGAATATTTTCTTGAATGTATTGAATACAATGACTCCTAATAAACTCAATGTAATTTCAAACCCATTAGATTTAATGAATGAATCAGATTTATTGAAAATAAGATGAAAACAGACTTCATCACATAAAATCTTTCCCTATCTTCTCCTCATGCCCTCTCTCCAATCTATGAAAAAAAGATGATTTTTTTAAATAAAAAATGGTAACAAATGTTTGCAAACATAAAAATTAGGATAAAATACTGATTCCAAACAATAAATTTCTAACCATGATAGATTTGGACGATAACCATACACATAGAAAAATCAAAATTATACTAACAGGTTTTGTTTTCACAAAAGAATAAGACAGATGTTCCAGAAACCTTTGCAATCATACTTTTTCCATGTCTTCTTCGATATCATTCACAAGTGTCATCACAAGAGACGGGTGATTATTTTAACGGGTAAGAAAATAATAATAAAAAACAGCAAAAATAAAAGCTAATTCAACAAAAATAAAACATTTTTCTTTCATCTCTGATATGAAAGGAAAAATATGACTGTTTAAAGTTGCAAGACATTTTCATGGTTTTGTAAGCATCTAGTTTTTTCACAAGATCCAAATGCTGGCTGTTTCTAAGACCAACCAGGACCTGCATCTGAGCCCATTTGGTTAAAAGATGGGATATCCTGCAGACTGCAGTTTCTTGTTTGCATGCCACTGTTGTTAGCACCAGAAAAACTATTCATGCCTTCAGGAAAAAGTTGACGCTGTTGGAGGAAAGTTGGTTGCTTATACAGCTGCTGCTCATTCATCTGGAAAGCCATCTTTGAAGTTGAAAGATCAGGCTGTTGTGAAGACAATGCCAAGTGTTGCTGCTGCTGCTCATTCATATTGAAAGCCGCGTTTCCAGTAGCGAAGTCCGGTTGTTGCTGGGACATTGCTACTTGAGGCTGCCGCTGCATGCCTTGCCCCTGTGACACAACTTTCACATGAGTTACGAAATGTTATAATTCAAACTTATGTTTGGCTGGTTAATCAAATGATCTTAACAACCTGAGAATGCATCTGTGCCTGAGGCTCAGGCTGGGAATCAAAATCAGCAAGTCTGGCAAGAAAAGTCAAGTTATCCTGAAGCTTGGTTTGATATCTGTATCAGGTTATAAGAATAATACCGTTTAAATAAGCCATGACACAAGCTTAATTATTATTAGCAATACACAATATGATAAGCCATAGATACAATGGAGAGGGCAACCACAATACAGCATATAGTAAACAACACTTGCAACAAACAAATTCAAATTAAATAGCAGGTTACAACTCTAAGGTAGTGTTTAGCATATGAATAGAATGGAAGTAGATATCTTTGCTTCCATTCTCTGCAGTGAAGTCAAAATGTGTCTCTTTCTTAATGTCACGTTTTATTTATACATGCACAACGCTAAACATATTCCGTTATTTTCATCAACCGGAAAGACAGAGCTAATTTGGGACAACAATATGAGAATTAGAGCATGGCACTCAATTCATAAAAAGAAAAAGAAAAATGCTCTTTGTCCAAGTAGTATTCAGGTTATTTTCATTTAAACTTTTCTCAACATTCCCATTATTCATGACAGGTATGACCATATTAGATATCAGACATGTCATGTTTAGATTAAACTCCAAGTACATAATAATAACTGTTGATTGAATGGGTAATAGTGTGATAGAATACATACACTCATAGAAAAAATCAGGAAATGATAAACCTTCCAAGAACATTTTTATTTTAACACCAGTTTGAGCTACTGCTAAAAATGTGTTCTTCCTAGAACTCTCTTCAAATAAAAGAATATACATTTAACTATGTTATGACCAATATTTCACCACTGCAAGAATGAACAAGGTACAAAAGGATATAATGGTTAAAATGGAAAGATTATTTCTACCATGTGTTACATGAACATGTAATTCATAATTGCAACCTTCTGCATTTAAACTTAAGCATCTGGATTTATCATACAATTAAATGTTGGCTGAGAATAAAACATACTTCTTTCATTAATTCCTATTTTCACATTAAGTTTCATTTTCAAATCACATGTGCTACAATCTTAGAAGAATAACCTGTTTTCCTTGTTTTTCAAGCCAGTCCCACTTGCAGTTTTTCAACCGAGACACAAGTTGTAAAAGGGTGACATGTTTGTGTAAAGGGTTTCCAAGCTAACTACCATAGAGTACTAATTTGAACTCAATAAAATTCAGAAACACAAAAAATGATTCAGAGACTCATGACAGAAAAAAGTGTGCAACTGAAACCACTAGACAATACCTAGAATCAAACATAATCAATACAACTTAAACACAACGAAAATTAGACGGCTACTTACTGCACGATCTCGGCATACTTCCCTTGGCTTTTTCCTTCCATTATTGCCAGTATCAACTCCTTATTCTCCTCCAAGCACTGCCACAAGAATAAAAACCAGTCTATATGAGAAAAAAATTCAGGCAAAGCAGCCCATAATTATTTCAATCAAAGTCCAAATCCAATCTTTTCAGCAAAGTTCATTATCTTAATACAGATGAACAATATGATAAACAAGTTAAAAAATGAAGTTTACTACGTACATTGGATTGAAGAAATGTAGAAGATTTAAGAAAGGGGAAAAATGAATTAATAACTTAGGGCACAAGGAAACATATAGAGAAGAACACTACACATATTTGATGACATTACCAAAACGCGAAGAACACAACAAAAAACAATAACAGGGAAAGGTTACATTTTTATGGAATTCAAAGATGAAAATACGCGTGTATACAAATCTATAGATATAACGTAACGGTGAAAAGGAAAACGAAGAAGAGAAATTGGTGATGGAAAAAAGTAGGCACCTTTTGAATCTGTTCGGTTGATAACATAGTGAGAGGAGGATCACCGTTCATCATTTTCGTGCTTGTTGTTGTTTGAGAGTGTGAAACGTAAAGAGAAATCAAACGCAAAACCCTAGCGTTTGTTTTTCTTCTTCTTCTTCACCTGAAACTGAAACTAGTTTTCAGAGTTCAAATGTGCAGTTTTCGCTGTTTATTGATTTCTGCATTGGTTTAAAAACAGTTTCTTGTAAAAATAAATAATCATATTCAATATTTTAAAATTATTTTTTTAGAAAAAAGAGGAAAATATTACTTTTTATTGACCAAAATTTTTATTTATTGTTTTTTAATTATAACTTTTTAGAAGTATTATTAATTTTTGTGAAAAGTTACGTAAAATATGTTTTTATTTGACTTCTTATTATTAAAGAAAGATATTGTTTATTCAGTAAAATATATATTTATTAATTATTAATTGTTTACCATAATTATTTAAAATATTAAATATTAAAAAATAATTAATATATTTAAAATATGGGATTAATTGTTATGCACAAAGTGTAAAAAGTTTTACACGGTCAATTCATTGTCATCATTCGTTTATATTACTTTATAAGTTTTTAAAATAAAAGTCAAAGTTGTTCCAACATCCAAAAGCTATGATTCATGTGTAAGTACATTTCAATTAAATCTTTGAAATAATTCTACAGTGTCAACCAATAACCGAGACATATTTTGATAAATTATAAAAATATTTTTAAATTATTTAAATATATTATAGACCGATAGTTTTTACTAAAGACAATATAAAATTATTTTATATTATTAGTATAAATTTTGTTACGGTGTCAATTCATTATCTTTTAATTATTTTTTTGGTGGTAAAAAGTGATATGTATTTATTAAAAAATACAATGATTGAAAACGCTAATTATAAAGTTGTCTTACATTTGATATTTATGGTGTCGAGAACTCGCCTACATATGAGTTATGGAGAACTCAGGTGCGTGTTTCTAAGGGAATTTTCGTGTCATTCATTTCTCATTCTAGAATAAGGTATATATAAGGAGTTCGTTGGGATTAGGCTGAAGATTTAAATAATGGTTTCCTTAGGCTCCAAAATAAGGAACATATGGATGAATTCTCCTTATGCATTATTCAAGATGCGAGCCTAAAATCTTGTCCCACTCCAAAAAAAAGTAAGGACAGGCAAGGTGTGCCTGCGAGCATTGCACATTTTAAGCCTAAAATTTACAAAATTATGTAAATGCATGAGCTCACAAAAGCCCGCAAAAAATGGGGCAGGGCAAGACGGGCATATTGATAACGAGATAACATATAATGTATTTTGACTCGATTCATAAGCTTGTTAGTGTCATTTCATATATTTATGTTTATGTTACGTTGGTATTTATAGTGCATTTCATGTGTGTGCTGATTGGACACTCAGGCAAGCAAGAACAAAGAAAAGCGGATGAAAAAGGGGACAAAATGTTGCAAAATACAAAATCGAGCAAACTGACGCCCGTCAACCATTGAAGAAATGCAAAAAGAGAAGGATGATAATCATCAGTCTGGCCAAAGCTTGTTTTTCAGCCCACTATTATTGAATCATTCTTCCCACTCTCCACACATTTCTCAACCATATTCCTCCACTTTTCTTTTTAAAAGCATTTATTTGCTCATGTCGTACCTCGAAAAAAATACGATCCTCGCGGTGGGACGCGGAAAGAAACAACAGAGTCGCCACCTAATTCTATTTATTCTACGAGAGAAAAGGGAGATATAAATACAACCTAATAAGGATAAGAAATGGTTTACGAAACCAAAATCTAAGTTCGGGAGTCGGTTACGCAAGGGGAAGGTATTAACACCCCTCACGTCCGTTGTACTCAACGGGAACCTCTTAGCTTAACTATGCGATTAAATGTTGATTATGTCTTTGTCTTCTAAATGATTATTAATATGTTTGTCTTAAAAGGAAAAGAAAGTTTTAAAATATTACTAATATTACGGGGAAAAGATTAAAGTTTTTTATTATTGTGCTCGCGAAGGATTAAAATCCCTGTGCCTACGTATTTCCTTGTGCAATGGGAAAGTCAGAGCTTCGTAATTCGTGCAACTACGGTTTGTGTTTTTTTAATGAACAATTGTTTGAAAACGCTTTCTACTGCTAAGCGTTGGCTTTTACTCGCAGTGGAGGCTGAAGCGCTATCTTGTTTGCGAGATAGAAAGATTCAAACAATGTTCGTTTAAAGAAAAGTGTTTGACCTTTGTTAAGGTGTTTTAAACGAAAGAGCGAATGTACCACAACGTGTGGGGTTAACCCATGAGTGATTTCATTCAAGAACCCGAGGAATGCTAGATTCCTGAGTTCAGTTCTTCGTTAATTAATTATGAAAATGATTTGTATTTGTTGGATATGTTTTAAGTGTTTTGAAAGGCGAAAGGTCGAATGAATCACAACCCGAGGGCTAGCCTCAAGAGTAATTCATTCAAGGACCCAAGGAATGTTAGATTCCTGAGTCCAGTTTTCCCCCTACTTGATATGTGAATTAAGAGTTGATTGCTTGAAAGCTTTGGAAATGAAAGAGAGAATGAGACACAACTCGAGGGCTAGCCTCAAGAGTGACTCATTCAAAAAACCTGAGGAATGCTAGATTCCTAAGTTTAGTTTTTTCATCAATTAATTGTGACGTGTATTTTAATAAAAGAATTAGAAAAAATTATTGTGTTTTAGGTGACTTAGGGTTTATAATTTTAGAAACAATTGAGTAAATGAAACACAACTCGAGGGCTAGCCTCAAGAGTGATTCATTAAAAAACCCGAGGAATGCTAGATTCCTGAGTTTAGTTCATTCGTTAATTAAATGAGACGCATAAAGCCGTGCAGATGGCAATCACAAGTGACCGACTTACGTGTGTGCAATGGATAAATGTGTGTAACGATTCACTTGGCGTTGGACCAAGAGATTTTGTTTTAATTTATTTTTGAAGGATTGATTTTAAATTTTTTTTTTTGCACACACGTAAACAACATTACAACTAAACTTAAAGACTAAATTTAAATAACTTACTAAACAATAATATTTTTTATATTTTTAAGTGTTAATCACCTATATACTTTACTTCTAAGATTACTAAATAAATTAAACAAAACTATATTTTGAAATGAAGAAACAAAAGTCAATCTAATAACTTAAAATAATAAGGAATTTTTTTCTCAAATAATTTAAATAGATAACAAACTAAAATAAATAAAAAAACTAGTAAAATAAGAATGAAAGAGAAATAAATAAACATGGATATTTATCATAAACTAACCTATACTAACACTATAACAACAATAAAATATGAACACATAAAAAAATATTACATTTTTACAACATAACTTCACAAACTAAAATATAAATAAATAAAAGATGAATGATACTCACAAACTCCAAAGCTAACAAAGGTTGAACTTGTTGTGTAGAAGAAGATGAGTGTGTTTTGATGGAGATTGTTGTTGTGGTGAAGATGGTGAATGTTTATGGGTATTGTGTAAGTAAAAAAAAAGAATTTTGACTTTGAAAAATATGTAATGAATGTGCTAGATTTTGAGAGTTTAGGTGTAATCTTGTTAGTCTAAAATGAGAGAAAGATAGATTTTATTTATAGTGTGAATGAGGTAGGAGTGTTGATGTGGCAATCCATGTGACTTTATGAGAATATTTTTTGGTCATTGATAAGTCCATGTTGACAATCCATGTGAAGTGTGAGAATGATTTTTGATCATTGATAAGTCCAAGTTGTCAATCCACGTGAAATGTGAGAATAATTATTGGTCATTGATAATTCCAAGTTGACAATCCATGTGAAGTGTACATTGTAGTGGACTCCACTCATCATTTTTTTCTTTTTTGAACATGAAGAAAAAACAAAGAAAAGTAGTAATAATAATAATAAATAATATTAATAAAACTAATAATAATAATAATATAACTAATAATAATAATAATAATAATAAAGATGATAATAATAATAAAACTAATAATAATAATAATAATAATAATAAATTAAAAATGGTTATTAAGAAAAATATATTGAATTAAATAAATTGAAGTTAAACTAAATCAAAGATAAACTAAAAAAATTGAAATTGAAATTAAACTAAATTTAATATACAATATAAATTAAAATCAAAATTAAACTAAGATCAATTCTAAATAAACTAAAATAATTATCTAAATAGAAATCATAAAAATAAAATAAAAAATGGTATGAAATGATAAAAATCAGTTAAAAATGCATGATTAATGATTAAAATGCAAAAATGACTGACTATCAAATAAATCGATAAAAACTTAGGGTGTGACAGCTCACATCAAGTAATAAATGCACTTTAGCATCAAATTTTGGTATGCACTTGGATCGTCCGTGACACAATCCTTATATCTCACTTGTTGTTGTTTTTTTTGGTCTGGGATTTGAACGTTGTTGTTTTTTTTGGTCTGGGATTTGAACCCACACCCTTTGATTAAAATGCTTGCACCTTTTCCACTAATTCACATGTGTTTCTTATTTCATATTTGCAATGCATATGTATATCTTTAATTTATAACATATATAAAGGGAAAACTTACTTTTTATTTAGTCTAATTTCTATCAATTTTACCACTATTTATGTGTAACTTCCATTGAAACTATTATAATTATCTTTCACAAAACTTCCTAAATAACTTCCTACTATTAACTCCTTACCCAACTTCCATTAAAATTAACATTAAATAAAAAAAAAAGTTAAATATGTTTTTGGTCCCTATAAATATCTCAATTTTCATGTTTAGTCCTTATTGAAAAAATAATACATTTTAGTCCCTAAAAATGTTGTATACATGCAATTTTAGTCCCTGTTGTTTTCTAAAATTTTGAAAACTGTTTAATTACCCTTAAACTTTTAAATTTTTGAATACTTTTTTCATCCATGTTTAGAATATTATATAATATTTCTTTACTAAATTTTATAATTTTTTAAAATAAGAAGAATTAAATATGAATTTTTTAAATTTCAAAATATAAGATAAAAGTAATGAAAACCTCGACTTAGAAATCAAATTTTGAGTTCTTTTTTTTCTTCGAGAAACTGTTTATAATATTCTAAAGATGTCTGCAAAATAATCATTTAAAAATACACATTGGTTTAACATGAGGGAGTAAAACTACGTGCATAATAATTTTGTAAGGATTAAAATATCGTATTTTTTTAATAGGGATTAAAAATGAAAATTGAGATATTTATAGGAACTAAAAACATATTTAACCCAATAAAAAATATTGTTTATATTTTCACATGTGTGCATTAGAAAAATGAACAGGCGTGCATACGAGTGTCCGTCTGGACGTAAGTATTACGTAATGGGAAGGAGGACTAAATCAAAAAATGAAATGATTTTGCAATTTGAACTTATTCTTATTCCTCTCCTCTAATATATGAAAATTGATGTTCAACTGAGGGAGATCGTGCACTTGCAACCTAAGTGTTCTTGAACAAACTTGACCTTGCATTCCATCTCTCCCATATTGTTGTCATATGTGTATATATACATACATTGGTGTATTTTTTTTGGAAAATGCTTCACCACCATTCATGCATAAAAATCACATTGGTACTTTGAGAAACTAAGAATTCAAACATTGCTTCAAAAATAAACATGAAGATGAAGTTTTAATGGAAGATGATGGTGAAGATTGTGAGAGAAAAAGTAAATAATAAAGTTACATAATCAAACTACCAAAGATGATTATGGTTTGAAATGGTGGAACACTAAATAAACATAAATGAATACCTCATAAACAAACACATATGTTATCATCAATCTGGAAAAACAATTATGGGTTTGTATAAAGGTTGGGCACGAAGATATGAATTCAAACCCAGAATTAGGGACTTAACAAAAACAAACAAACTAGGTTACAGAGACTAAAACAAAAAATGCGCCCATTTATAGGGTCATAAAGAATATTTAATTCAAAATTATAGGTTTGTGTTCATATCTTCATCCATAACCATCATACAAACCCTGTGTTCATATTCTCTGTTTTCCCTTTTCATAAAAAAAGATTTATCACACTTCTATCAAGGTCAATGACTACCACTGTAGAACAAAAATCCACCACCCATTCTATTAGGTGATGAAGCTTGCAAACTCATCTCCTATCATTAGAAACAACAACTAAATTGAATAAAATAGTGTAAAATTATCAACTGAGAATTTGGAATGGAGTAAAGTTACCAACTAAATACGTAGTCACAAATGAAGGAGCAAAGAAAGAAGAATAATATGGATTAGTGGAAAAGAGGAAGAAGAAGCTTAAATAGCAAAATCATTTCAATTTTGGATTTATTTATCCTTCCCATTATCTAATAATATATATTTCTGCAAAATTAAGTATGAATGGATTGGCTGGTCTAGTGGTTAATAAAAAAATGAAGAAAAAAAATTGCCACGTCTGTGTCATTTGTCCAATCAACACTTTTTTTAACGAAAATCTAACCTCGTGGACTAATGTCAACACAAAAGTGAAATATAAGGACTCAGACAAAAAATAAGATACATGACCAAATTCAAAAACTCGCTAACTTATAAGGACCGACAGACTATTTAAGCCTTAATTAATTTAGTATTATGTTTAGTATTTTCAATTTGCAATTCTATGTTAATTACATTAGATATGTCCGGCTAATTTATTAGAGTCCGAGATGTGAGGACTGTCATTTTGGCGAGACTCGATAAAATTATTAGCACCAAACTTTTATAACAAATTATTATTTTTGTTTCTAAAAGCTGCAATTTTACCGTGAAAGCAGAAAATACATTGATACTAGTTTCAACGCCAAAGTGTGAAAACGGTATACGATTGTTAAAGCTTAGATTTTAAATTTAGAAAAACAGCAACAACACTTACTAAATTAATTAAGGATTATTAGTTTTCAAAAAGTATTTCGGAATTTTAACTTGTAACATGTGAAAGCATGCGATTACGGATTCAAAATGTAATATGGGTTGCGCGAAAATGAGTAGTTTTTTTAAACTGATAATTATACCGAAAATAATATTTAAAAATAAATCGAGGTGCTGAATTTTATAGAGTCCCGAAGATACCCGAAAATTACATTCCGATCTCCGTTTCCATTAATTCTAAAACAAGTTATTTTAATTTGTTTTAAGTCAAAACTATTACTGATAACCTTAGATTTACAAAGCGACGGTAGATAATGGCATGTTGATATTGGTCTATGTGGGTTCGATATTATTTATACTATAACTGATGTTTTCGTGCACTTTCGGAGAGTCCATCAAAAATTTTTTGCGTCGTTGTCGGGGACCAAATTAGTCAATATTGTGATTTCGTTGTAGCACCGTATAGACTAAGGTAAATTGTTCCCTTCTATAGGTTGTATGTCAAGTAGTCGCTCAACCAAAGATGAGTTAGAACAACCGACCAACGAAGTAGATCGTTTTATTTACCTAAGAAAGGCAAATGTATCTTGTAGCATCCGTCTGTCACACCCTAAATTTTGACCGGACTTTTTTTCAAAATTTTCATTCATCTGACACATTTTTATCGAAGTATCAATAGTCAGTCACTTTGGCATTTTTAGTTAACCATTTCATTAAATCATGCATTTTTAGTCGATTTCATTCAACGACTTTTTAATTTCTAATCTTAGTTTTAAAATTTTTGTTGTTTACCTAGTTTAAATCATTTTTTTAGATAATTATTTTAGATTATTTATTTTAATTAGTTTATTAGTTTTATTTTAATTACATTTTATTTTTTTATTAAATTTAATAGTAATTAGTTTAATAGTATTTAGTTTGTTTTCTATTTAACTTCAATCTTTAGAATTAGTTTACTATATGTAAGTCTAGTTTTTTCTTAGAATTATTTATGGTATTAATTTATTTAGTTTAATTTTATTTTTACAAGCTTTGCATTCAAGCTTTCTCCTTTAGTTGCCTTAGTTCTTAGGTCCCCTTTTACTCGTAGTTTTTCGAACTACGGCGCTCTGACTTTCCCATTGTACGAGGGAATACGTAGGCACGGGGTTTATCCTTGGCGCGCACAATTTTCTTTTTTCACATGTTTCTTTTTTTCACAATTTTATCATTTCATCTTTTTCATTTTTTTTCACTTTTTTCTATTTTCACCATTTCTCACCTTCTCATTTTAGCCTTAGTTCTCGTTCAGTTAGCAGACAATTAAGCACAAACATAGATATTACAAGAGGTTCCTGTAGATTATTACAGATACTTAGGATGCTAGCATCTTCCCTAGGTATAACCAACCCACATACCTTCGATCTCTTACTGCTTAGTTTTTAGCCTCGTCTTTAGCTTAGCATATTTATTAGGGTTTCTTGATTTTTTTTTCTCTTCCCTTGGATAAATTAAAGTTTGATGGTAAACATTGTGATTTGTGATTCAAGTTAACTTAATAGATTGATATTTGATTCTCACCGCGACAGAGATGGCGACTTAACTGGGGACTCCCCTAAGAGGGTTGATCCTAACTTCTTTTTTCTGTGTTTTTATGTTATTATTATTGTTTGTTGTTTGTTTGGGATTTTCTGTTTTTCAGGGTTTTATGATACACGTGTGGTAAGATAAGTCCTAACCCGAACTTGAGTTCTCTTATGATAGGACGGTGGTATAGCCGAGTAGGCGTATATGGAGTTTAATCCTGAACATACTGAATCGAGAATCCATAACTTAGCGGAGGCCTCCTCAGGTTGTATTTGTTGGTCGAGTTATTCACGAAAACATTATTATTTCGACCTGAGAGTCGTTAATGCTGAGGACCGTAGAGCCCATTTACCCCACTTGGCCTTTTTAGGATGTAGTGTGATGACTATGATGGTGTAAATCTGAAATAGTTGATATGCGATGCTACACTCAGATGAGCCTCTCTTGAGAATATTATTGGTTACCGAGTTAGTTGGGAAATCAATAATATTCGAAAGATGGGTCAGTGATTATGGGAACCTTGTTAGAACTCGTTGTTCATGTACTTTATGTAACGCCCCGAAAATCTAAATTAATTATCTATTTATTTATTTATTTAATTTAGAAGGAATTAAGAAGTTTAGGGATTTTTGAAGAATTTTGGAGCAAGAAAAGGTATTTTTAAATAATTTAATAGAATGAATAATTAGTGTATTATTTATATTATTATTATTATTAAAATAAAAATATAAAGAAAGGGAAAGTTGGTCTTAAAGGAAAAGAGTAAGGACAGGAGTGGAAGTTCATTAACTGGGATAATTGTCTAAAGATGGGAAGGCGATCAGTTTCTCATTTTTATCGTGTTTTATGAAGAGAGCTGAAGAGGAGAAGAAAAAGAGAAAAACTTAGATGTCTTGAAGGATTGCTAGGATACCTTGGAGAAAGAGGAAAAAAACTTTGGATTTCTTTAAGGTATGAGGAGTTTTCATGGTTTATTATAGTTCTATATGATTTGGTTGATGAATAGATTAGGTCTTATGAATTTCTGAGTAATTGTGGTGTTTGATGATGTAGAGTGAGTAGTAGTGAACCTTTTGATAAAATTTGAATGAAATGGGATGATCGTTGTTGATGTATGTGTATTGTGTGGTCGAATTGATGTATTTTCGTATTGGAAAAACTATATTTTTGGGGTATTTCAGGTCAAAACGCAGCAGAACAACATTTTTTGGAAAAATCGGGTTTTGTCGCATCTTGACACGGGCCGTGTCACAGGATACGAGCACTCGTGTCAGCATGTTGGGTTGGGGAAATCAAAATTTTTGTTACAGTGTGCCTGACACAGGTGGCCTTGTTAGACCATTGTACCTGCTGTATTTTGTTGGTTTGGGGATTTTGGAACGTAGGCCTCTGACACGGGTCGTGTCAAAGGACACGGGTGGCCGTGTCAAGTGACTATATTTGTGGTTTTTGATGTTTTTGTAGTGTTTCTTGTGCTGACTTTTGTTGTCGAGTTGTTTGTTAATGTATAGATGATAAAATACGATTGTATGATGACTAATTGTAGAATATTAAATGAATTATGCAAATGTTGATATTTGATGAATTAAGGAGAATTAGCATCATTGCATTTCATATCATTTTATGTTAGGGCTTTGGCCTATTGGTAGCTTCAATCCCATTGTGCGGATTGAAGTGATATGTTGTTTATGATAATCTCCCTTGTGGAGGGTTGATGGCAAGTGTCCATCCTGGAGAATCGGTACCACATGCATTCTTTGCATTTCATTATAGTTGACATTGCATATGAATGAACGTGAATGTGTTTGTGTTGTGAAGTTTTATCGATGAAGCTATGACACTATTGCTGCTTATTCTGTTTATTTTCCACGTCCTTATATTATTACAATGAATTATGATTTCTCACCCTATCTTCTTGGAAATGTTTCCTCGTGTGTGGGTAACTTGCAGATAACCAAGAGTAGATTCGTGATGCTGGAGGACGTAGTCTTGGAAGTTTTTCTTTTATCGCTTTAGTAGTGTTTTAGTGGTGTCCTGCTCTGAGATATGTAACATCGGGTTGGGATCGTTTGTGAACCTCACGTTTTTATTTTGAATTATGTTGGGATATTTTTATGTTGTTGATGATCTTATGAATTGGATACATCTTCCTATGAAAAACGTTTTTGATGACTTAAGTTAAAAAGTATGATTTTCGGTGCATAATTGTCAATTTATGTTAATGATGAGTGTGTAACCCGTGTTACGGGACAATACAGTGAGTATAATGATGTTTTGAATATGTGTGACACCTTTCTTAGTGGGGTAGAAAGGTGTTACACTAGTGGTATCATAGCAGGTTGGTCTGTCCGGCCAAGTTTGTTGTTGTCAGTCTGTTGTCATTCGTTACTTATTAATAATTATTTTCTCTTATGATGTGGTGAGTGTTGTGCGGAATGGCTGGAAATAACACATGTTCTCTTGCTCAGACTATGGCTCGAAACAATGCTCATGATGAGTTTCGCGCTTTGGAGAAGTTCCAGAGGAATAATCCTCCAGTTTTTGAAGGAACTCATGATCTGGTGAGCACACAAAAGTGGCTCAAAGGGATTGAGAATATTTTCAGGGTGATGGCGTGTGTTAATGCGCAAAAGGTACAATTTGGTACCCATATGTTGTCTGAGGAGGCTGAGGACTGGTGGATAATACTCATTAGCGTTCGAAGGATGCTAGTATTGTGTCACTTGGACTATGTTTAAGACAGATTTCCTTAAGAAGTATTTTCCTGAAGATGCTCGTGGTAAGATGGAAGGGGGTTTCTTGAATTGAAACAAGGAAATATGACTGTAGCAGAGTATGCTGCCAAGTTTGAGAGGCTTGTGAAGTTTTGTCCTCACTACAACCGTGCAGATGTTGAAATTTCTAAGTGTTTTAAGTTTGAGAATGGACTGAGACCAAATATTAAGTCAGGAATTGGATTCCAACAGACTCGTAGGTATGCATAACTGGTGGATAAGAGTCGAATTTATGATGAAGATAGCCGAGTTCGATCTTCTCCCTACAAACAACCGAGTGAGAAGAAAGATAAGGGCCAATTTAGTGGGAAATCGTATGTGACTTCAGGTGACAAAGGGAAACAGAAGGTATCAAATGATAAGAAGCCAAGTAGGGGAGCCTCTAATGCACCTACTAAGTGTTATAAGTGTAGAGAGTCAAGTCACAAGGCTAATGTGTGTACCAACAAGATTCTGAGATGTTACCATTGTGGTCAGACATGGCATAAAATTGGTGATTGTCCGAAAGAGGGTCCGACCTGTTTCAATTATAGAGAACATGGACATATCAGTACTCAGTGCCAGAAACCAAAGAGGACTGCCATTGTTGCTCAGACTAATGGAAGAGTGTTTGTTTTGGTTGGTTCAGAAGTTCCCAATAAGGACAACTTGATTCGAGGTACTTACTTTACTAACAATGTTGAGTTGATTGATAATATTGATACTGGAGCTACATATTCATTTATCTCTCTTAAGTGTGCTTCTAGATTGGGTTTGAAATTGTATGGTATGAATGGTAGTATGATAATAGAGACCTCTACTAATGGTTTTATGATTATTATGCTTGTTTGCTTGAAGTGTCCTTTGACTATCATTGAGAAGAATTTTTTTGATTGATTTGGTGTGCTTACCCTTGCACCAGATCGATGTTATCCTTGGCATGAACTAGTTGGAATTCAACTATATTCATATTAACGGTTATAGTAAGACTGTGAGGTTTCCTGAGTTAGGCGAGAATGGCGAGTTGATGTTCTTATCTGCTAAGCAAGTGGATAAACTTCTAACAGATAAAGCCTTGATGTTTGTGGTGTTTGCATCATTTCAAGTTGATTGCGTGTCCATTGGTGTTGAATTACCGGTAGTTTGTGAATTCCCAGATGTATTTTCGGAAGATATAAATGATTTACCTCGGAACATGAAATTGAGTTTGTTGTGGATTTAATACCAGATACGAGTCCGGTGTCGATAGCTCCTTATCGGATGTCTGCTTCTAAGTTGAGTGAGTTGAATAAACAATTAGAAGAATTGTTAAGAGAAGAAGTTCATTCGATATAGTGTTTCTCCATGGGGTGCTCTGGTATTTCTTGTTAAAAAGAAAGATGGTAGCATGGGATTGTGTGTTGATTATCGGCAATTGAATAAGGTGACTATCAAGAATAAGTATCCATTTATGAGGATATACAACTTGATGGAATCAGCCTGTAGGTGCTTGTGTGTTCAATAAGATTGATTTGAGGTTTGTTTATCATCAGATTCGAGTTAAAGCTGATGATATTTTGAAGACAACTTTCAGGACAAGGTATGTTATTATGAGTACATTGTGATGTCGTTTGGAGTTTCTAATGCGCCTGGTGTGTTCATGGAGTATATGAATAGGATCTTTCATTAGTATCTTGATAAATTTGTGGTGGTTTTCATAGATGGTATCTTGGTATATTCTAAATAAAAAGAAGAACATATTGAACATTTGAAGATTGTGTTGCAAGTATTGAGGGAAAAGAAATTGAATGCTAAGTTGTCAAAGTGCGAGTTCTGGTTTAAGGAAGTGAGTTTCCTTGGCCATGTGATTTCAAGTGGTGGAATTTTTGTGGATCCTTCAAATATTGATGCAGTGTTGCAGTGGGAGACTCCAAAGTCTGCTACTGAGATTCATAGTTTTCATGGATTGGCTGGTTATTATCGTAAGTTTAATGATGGTTTTTATAAGTTGGCGCTGCCATTGACGCAATTGACTCGAACAGGTCAAGTGTATGTGTTGTACCCTAAAATTTGCCCTCCACAATCAAGACAACCTCTCTCAAGACTTCTAAATAATCATAAGATCCTCAAGACTCCCAATTGGTCAAGAAGTGTGGAAGTTTCCTCAGACAATGCCTCCTCCTAAGCCAAATAGGGTTTTGAGTTTCCTTAGGTTAAAATGAGTTTCAAGGCCTCAAGTGAGTTTCATAACACCCCACATGTATTCAAGAATCCCTATGTCAAGTTTCAAGGCTTTCCCAATAAGTTTTCCCAGTCAGATGATCAGATATGCAAAAATCAATCAAAGCAGTTAAAAAGTCAAACTGAGGTCAACTGTGGTCAAAATAAAGTCAAACTTCAATATTTTTTGCCAACATCAAGTTTATGAAGTAAAATTCATCATTTGAACAAGGTTTGATCATGATTCATCAAGGAAGTTTCAGATCATCAAGAATCAGGAGTTTCTAAATTAGGGTTTTCTTAAGGAAAGTCAACTGAACTTTGACCAGCCATAACTTTCTCATGCTTCATCAAAAAATTCCCATCCAAAGCTCATTTTGAAGGAAATTGAATTCTATACAACTTTGTGTCTCATAAGACAAGCCTAAAAATGTTTCATTTAGAAGGTATGAGCTAAAACATTATAGGTCATTTCAAAAGTCAACAAAAAGTCAACATCTTCCAAGGGGCATAATTTGAAAATGGTAAAAGATATAGACATGAGACCAAAGAGGTTGGTTATAGGACTCCTTAAGCTTTCCAAAATGTCCAAGAACACCTTCATAGCCTTAAAATTGAAGAATTTGTGCCTTTGCAAAGTTGAGAAATTGTTGAGGGGTATATTGAGCAAATGAGGTCTTAAAACCAAATTTTTCCAAATGGGCTTGCAATTTTGTAATCCAATCCTTACAATGACATCATGCACGACCCAATTACAGATATTTCTGATTTTTATAATTTATTTATTATTTATTTGGATTTTATTCATTAAAATTCAATTTAAATCAAAATAAAATATGAAAACTCAAATATTTGATTTGATTCTTCTTCTAGAAACTCTTAAAGATCATTCAAGTTGATTATATATCATCCAATTTCGTGCACAATGAATTTGGAAGGATATCATTTGATTTTTTTTTACATTTAAGGTGATGGAATTACTTCATGAACAAGGTACCCAAAAGTCCACATGATACATCAATTTTATGACCTAAATTCATTCACTTATAAAAGAACAACATGACCAATACACAAGGGGAGGAAATTTGGCACAAGAGAGTCACATTCTAACTTCCAAAATTTCAAGAAAAAACTCACATTCGGTTTCATATTTACAGCAACTTTCAAAGGTTTTTGAAGGTTCCAATTGTTTCCTTGAAGCATTTGGGACATGTCTAATCATCACCATCATCCAAAACATCACATAACTCATAAACCGAATTTGTTTTCATGTTATTCTTGATTTTTTGGATTTGCATACTTGACACATAATTACTTGATTTTGGTTATTGATTATTGTTTGTAGTAATGTGTAGATCGTCCCAGGAAGCTTCAATTTCATTTTTGATGCAGGAAGAGTAAAATGCCATTATTAGGGTTCTTGAGCTTGAAATTGGGAACTTTATAAAGAATCCATTTAAGGACCAATTAACGATTCAATGAGACTCTCAAGACATCTTTTGATCGATTTACATTATTAGAATTGATTTATATTATGTGTATAACATTTTGCAAAACGCATGTCTTCTAGTGACAAACGAAAACCGTCACTAAAACCTTATGTGATGGAAAACTGTAACTAAAGGTAAAACAGACGGACAAATGAAGAAGATGAAGTTTGGGCGCCAAATTTGTTTTTAAATTTTGATTATATTATATAATTAATTCTTATTGACTAATATCAGTTGAGTGCAGTTGGCCTAGTGGAAGACGCATTGGTTTTGTGAACCAAGAAACTCAGGATCGAAACTGGCTGCGACCATTTTTGTGTGTGTTAAATTCATTATATTTCTAAACATATTATTTATTGATTATTGATCATAAGAAAAGAACAGGCGCGCGCCTAGCCCAGTGGTTTCCTCTGATTCTGGTAACGGGGAGGTCCTGGGATCAAAACAAGGCCTCCCCACCTTTATTTTTTTGCATATTTTTCTTTCTTTTCTATTTTTTTTTATAATTATTAACTATTATTATTTTAAAAATTAATTAACCAATAGTATTTAAAAAAAAACAGTAATTTCATAAGTGCCTAAATTTTATATTTTTATTAAACCCATAATTTTTCCTAATAATTCTTATAATTAATCTTATTTTTAATAATGATTTTGTATGTAACTTTTATTATTTATATATAATTTTGTAAATAAAAACTTAATTAATATTTTTTTTATTATTCAAATTAAAAATTCTAATTATTTTAATATTGTATATAATTGATCCCTTATTATTATTTTTTTACAATTATATCATATTTTCTTAATAAATTTATTTATCATTTTTTTATAATCCTAATTTGTCTAACCTAAACTTATTTTTTTAATTAAAACTTTAACTTAATTTCTAACCTTAAATTTCACTTTTTTTTATTATTATTTGCTTTTATTTATTTTATTTTTGCTTCATTATTTTCCTTATTTTAATTTTGTTTTATTTATAATATTAGTGAAAAATGTATAGGTTGTAAATTTATTCTTTATCGCCTGATTATTATGTATCTGCCCCATAGCCATGTAATAGTTTAGGAATTTATTTTTCTTGCTTTTATTTTCGTAAATATAAATGCGTGGTTAGTAAATAGGGAGTGAAAACATAATTGTAATTAATTTAATTTAAATAACTAATTTAAAAAAGATAATTATTTGAAAATAAACACTCACACACGTAAGTCGATCTTTGATCGCCATCTTGCACTTCCTAGGGTATTCCTCTTGGTTGCCTTAAAATAAAAATGGTCAAGTCCCTCGAATATAAGGGTGTCTTAAGCAAAGTCCCTTCACTTATAAAATCATCAAGTCTCTACAGATTTAAAAGATCAAGTCCCTTCGAGGTTGCCTACGGAATAATGATATTGTCCCTTCGATTAAATGATGATAGTCCCTACGAATTGCTAAAGACACCCCTTAAGTTGCCTTCATTGACCATACAATGACCCTACGCTTGTCCCTTAAACACATCCAAGGTAATGACTACCTATTCCTTAATAATAGGGATAGTCTTACCATTGAAAGAACATACAAGAACATGAAAGACTTAATCTAGGGTAGGTACCTCATAGTTACTTGCTCACTCTCCAAAATAAAAATACTTTTCACACCTCACTATTTTCAAACATTTTCAAACAAGACTTTGTATACATCCATACGAGGATCATTACAAAGTACTTAGAAAATTTCTAATCACACACTACACTCTTCAAAAAACAATTTAAGTGAGCTAAGTAACTAAGAGCCCATGGATAACCATGGATATAAAGGGTGCTAACACCTTCCCTTTGTATAACCTACCCCCCGAACTCAAGTATTTTAAAAATAGGTTTTTCCTGTTCTTTTATGTCCTTTCCACTTGGATAAAATAAAAGTCGGTGGCGACTCTTGCTATCCGCAACATGACCAAAAGTCAGTTCTCCCACCGTGTTACAGAACTGGCGACTCTGCTGGGGAGTTACTAAGTAAAAGAGGGGTACCCTTAGGAATTAGATCACTTAAATTGTTTGCTTTGTTTGCTTTACTTTTCTGTTGGGCTTTTTGTGTGAAAGATCCTAACCCGAATCTAGTGTACCCCAGGTAAATGGCAATAGACCAAGGAAATTGTACGACGTATACCGATATGGTTGATCTGGTGGCCATAGTTAGTGTGAATTCTTGGTTGGTGCTTATGTTCCTTAAGTAAGTTAAGGATAATATGGGGCTGCCATATGTTGTCAATACACTAACTGACTTTTAGAATCCTAGTTATCCCATCTTGGCTTTTAGAAAGTAGTGAGATAACCGGCTTTGGTGAAGACTGAAGTTGGTTGATACTCGATACTACACTCATTGAGATCCTAAACTTGGAGGGTTTTGGTGGGAAAATAAGTTGCCTACTGAACAACCACCCTTGGGAAGGATCAGTGATATTGAGATCCCTTAGAACCTGGTTACTTTTGTAGGATAGGATGAGCCATCTGAACTTCAGGGGAGGGTACTTACCTTTAAACCTCGTGCAAGCCTTCAAACCTAGGGCTATTGTGTGACTTGCTTGTGTGTGTCACATGTTTGTGATTGAGCATAACCTCATGACATAATGACATCATAAGTATAGCATTTTCACTAACCATTTCAAGGACCAAAGGATTTATCTTTGTTCTTTGTTGCAGGTCATGGCTTATGCTCGTAGGAATACAATCCGGATCAACTTTGTAGGGATACCTTCTAAGCTTAAAGAATTGGTCTCTAAAATTTCTGAAAACTCCCAATTCATCAAGAGGCATGGTCACCTACTGGATCTAGTCACTTCAGGGTTCAATGAAGACATGATGAGTGTCTTATTTCAGTTCTTTGATCCTAAACATCATTGTTTCACATTTCCCGACTATCAGTCGGTTCCTACAATGGAAGAATTCTCCAAACTACTGGGTATACCTATCCTTGATCAGAGACCCTTCACGGGCTTAGAGAAAGAGCCTAAACTTGAAGTCATTGATGCAGCCCTACATCTGAAGAAATTAGACATTGTCCTAGAAACGAGAAGTGGAGTTAAAGGTATTCTTGCTAAGGTATTTATGGAGAAAGCTCAAGTGTTCTTGAAGGCTATGAGTTATGCTGCTTTTGAGGAGATCCTAGCCCTATTGATCTATGGCTTAGTATTGTTCCCTAATCCAGACCAGTTCATAGACGTACACGCCATCTATATATTTCTGACTCAAAATCCAGTGCCTACATTACTTGGAGATATCTTACATTCTCTTCACACTCGTACTACGAAGGTGAGAGGAACTCTGATGTGCTGCATACCTTTATTATCTAGGTGGTTTATTTCTCACCTTCCTCGATCAATGATGAAGAATGAACAAGGGTTCAAGTGGTCTAAGAGGACCATGTCACTTTCTCATTCAAACATTCGTTGGTGCTCTTGATCTATGGAGAATGTTACTATCATTGACCGTTGTGGGGAATTCCCTAATGTGCCACTCCTTGGCATAAGAGGAGGAATTACCTACAACTCTTCTTTAGCACTACGTTAGTTTGATTATGCTCGGAGTAATGGTCCTCATGACATGCTTATTCAGGGTATTATGTTCGACTACGACAACGATCTTCAGGGTTACCATCAAAGGTTTATACGAGCTTGGAACAAGGTGAACAGGATTGACAGCAACACTTTGGAGCAAAAGTATTCTATTCCTATGGAGCCTTATCTCAGATGGGTGTGATCTCGTGCTTAGACTCTTATGATGCCATATCCTGTTGTTCTACCAGTCATTATGGAACCTGTTGCTGAAGGAGATGTTCCTTATACCATCCTTCATCCAGACATGCCCACTGATTTAGAAGAATTGCAAAAGTCCTGGATTCAGTTGAAGGAGCAAAGGGATACTTTTGAGACTCATTTCAGAGCTGCTCAAGAAAGAATTCTCGAGCTAACAAGGCAACTTCACGAGGAGCAAAACCTCAACAAGTACCTCCACGCAAAGAGGAAGCGTCCATGGGAGACTTAAAACCCTATATATTTATTTTTGTACTTCATTAAACATTTACTAATAAAAATTTATTTTTGCTTTTCTTTAAACAAATTTTAATCCTGCGGTCCTTGAAAACATTGCATATGCATTTACATACCATATCATTGCATGACAGGTTTCTATAGCAGATTTCTCAATATTCTCGCTGTTTATTTCAGTAGAAATGGCTCTCGAACAAACTGTCGAGGATCTCCAGGCTCATAATGCTCAATTCCAAGAAGTGATCTTGAATTTGTCCAAGGGGAAAGAAGAGTTGAAATCACTTCTCTCTGAAAATCATGAAGATAACAAGAATGGTCAGTTGGAACAATTGCAAGCTGAGATGGAAGAAATGAGGATGCGGATGAATGGCCAGGTGGCTCTTATCCAAAGTTTAGCTCAGGGGCAAGAAGAGCTGAGAACCTTTGTCCACAAACTTCAAAGTAATGGAGTCAGGAATCTAATCGTCAGTCAACCTCCATCAAAACAAGATGACTTGGTTGAAAGGAAGATGAGGATAAAAGAAGGTAAGAGACAGGTTGCCACTGATTGTTCTTCAGTTGAAGAAAAAAGACCTAGTAAGATTAATCCACCTCAACACAAGGAATGTAGAAGACAGTTTATCAAATTCAACACTCCAATGTCACAAGTTATGCAATGCTTGTTGGAGATGAAGCTAATTTCCTTGAAACATCCTCCTCAAAATCCTAATACTTCCTCTCCTCGCTATAATCCCAAGGAAATGTGTGGGTATCACTCCAACTGTCCCGGACGTGATACTAATAGTTGTTGGACATTGAAGAAAAAGATTCAAGACCTGATTGACGAAGGAATCCTCGAGGTTACGCCAGAAGGCCAAATTGAATTCTACTATCGTCCATCAAACATCGAAGCTGCAAGACAAGTTGCCCAAAGTAGCAAGTAAGAAAGCCTACCTATTCCTGTTGAGATATGGGGCACCTTGGGACATCCAAGTGGAAAATTTGATTTCATGGTGAAATATACTGCTCCTAAAATTTCACATATTGCAATCGAAGATATTCAGCCAACTGGATGGGTCAACATTTGTAATTTCTTTTATTTGTTTAAACACTTACTATTATGTTAAACTTTTGTTTTCATTAATGAATTGCATATGTTTGTCTTGAATTAATCCATTTGTTTCACTATATTTTGAACTATGCTTCATATTTCTACTTTGTGATAATTAACTCATGATAAAGCTATAAGCCTTTAGAGGGAGGATGCCGAAAACAATACCATAATCTTATGCAGTATGCTTTTGAACAGACTATGTTAATGATGTACAGGCATTGTTTCAATTCCTAAACAGTGGAGATATAAGGAGGTTAATCCCTTGTCAACCCTTTTGAGCCAATGAAGTATGAGTTTTTTTCATTCTCACGCAAATTAAAACCCTTATTCATAACCTGGGGCAGGGTAGTTACTCGGTTAACTCAACTATGCCAATTGTCTGTGTTGTACATAACTAATGATGGTTCCCTGTAATCACTAAAAGTCTGCAAGCCAATATCTAGCAAAAGAAAAGCTCACTAAGTCAAAACCTATGAAGGAGACTTAGCAAAAATTGAGACATCCCGCTGACTGTAATCTTGAAATAAACAGTTCAGGAAAAAAGAAGGGATAATAAAGTCAAAAGAAAAAAAGAGGTCACTATGAATCCTCAACAAAGAAAGATGACTGAATTTTCAAATAAGTTTTTGGTTTTTTGAACCATCACAAATGACAGTGTTACAATTCCAAACTCCTCTGGAGCTTCAATGCATAAGTTAACCGAACATATGACCGAAGAACATCACGAAGAATGGGTTGGGTACAAATAAAATTTTGCCTTTATCTTTGGTTTCTTAAACCATGAACCAGGCCACATTATAACCCTTTAAAAGTCCTAACTGAAGCATGGTTAGTTTGAAAGCATATTGCCACAAAAAGGTATCCTGACTCCTTTAGGGCTTATTATAAAACTTGAGTTAATATCACAGTTTTCATAAAAATTGTTTTGCTAAAATAACTCTTTTTCAAAACTTCAAGACAGACATAAGCATTGCATTTTTGAATATCATTGGTTGCATATACCTGAGTGTTTGACAAACAGAGAAACTTACAGGATGAATGTTCAATAAACCAAAGTCCTTCCGATAAACAAAGTTGCTTCCTGGATCAAAGCCCATGTATACAAAGGGGCATAGTCATTGTCTCCCAATCAAGGGGGCATGACATGATACTGCCTAACACATTTGGGGCAGTCAGGTCAAGATTCAACAATGCTTAATGGTAGCCAGAGGCAGATCTCCCCATCTATCTGAATTACCAAGGGTAACATTACAAAGTTCATGATGCCAGGGGCATATTATTGTGGGGCATTCTGTTCATATACTTCCATTATAGGACAATTCATTCTCTACCAAGGGGCAATGCTCTCTTTCCAAATCTAATACCCGGAGCGTATATGGACCATCACAATTTGAAGACACGTTCCTCTCATTGTATTACCTTGATATTGGATTCTCAGCAGAAGCCATTGTGAAAATCAACTGCCTATACCAATAGTATCAGATGGTGTCAGTATCATGTCTTCGGATCCAACAATGAGAATTTATGGGAAATTATTCAGGCAAGTTAAGAACCTCGGAAGCTCCAAATCCAATTGGTTATACACTCTCAAAGTTGAAACGATTTTGTTTTCGAGTTCAGCTTTACTTTTCCCTATTTATTCAGGTTGACTTTTCCCCTTTTACTGAAGCGAAAAACGTCCATTGATTATGTTTGAATGTATATATGCTTTTAAATATGATTGATGTTTACCAGAAATGCATAAAATACAATAATAGCATTTACTATGAACGAAGAGAGATAGGAATTCAACGAAGCTTCGCCGGTTCATCCCCACGGAGTAATCTTTACGGGTATCCTTATAGAATACCTCAAGTAATAACTTACACTTCCAGCTCTACGAAGTCTCCAATCAGTTTCATATCCTCCGACGAATTGATACTTAACTACATAGGTCTCCCGGATCTATGTCCATCTCTTTTATCCTCAGTCAGGATATTCAGGAACTTATTTCTTCAATAAAAAGTACGACGAATGAAAACGGAAATTCCTAAGTACAATACTCTTAAACAAGACAAGAACAAAGTCTTCATGCTCCTCAGCAACAAATCGAGATTTATTTTCCCCATCCAGCAATTGTTATATGAAGCTACTGACCAGCTTCCCGATATAATTCATTGGTACATACATCATATCATATCATATCATATCATATCATATCATATCATATCATATCATATCATATCATATCATATCATATCATATCATATCATATCATATCATATCATATCATATCATATCATATCATATCATATCATATCATATCATATCATATCATATCATACGCATTCTCATAAAAACTTATCTGGCAGATTGTTATATATATCATTATACTTGCACCAAACTAACCTTGTTTTTCAGGTCAATTCTCCAGCAGACAAACTTCATCAACAACTTACCTTGGGCCTTCGTTTATTCTTCCCAATGGTTATCTCGTTACCTCGGGCCATCGTTTATTCTTCCCGCAGGTTATTTCATTTTGGGTCGTCGTTTATTCTTCCCAAAAGCCAACTTACCTCGGGCCGTCGTTTATTCTTCCCGCAGGATATCTCATTTTGGGCCGTGGTTTATTCTTCCCAACAATAAACTTACCTTGGGCCGTCGTTTATTTTTCCCAATGGTTACACTGTTTCCTCGGGCTGTCGTTTATTCTTCCCGCAGGTTATCTCATTTTTGGGTCGTCGTTTATTCTTCCCAGAAATCAACTTACCTTGGGCCATCGTTTATTCTTCCCAATGGTTACCTTGTTACCTCGGGCCGTCGTTTATTCTTCCCGCAGGTTATCTCATTTTGGGCCGTCGTTTATTCTTCCCAACGGTCAACTTACCTTGGGCCGTCGTTTATTCTTCCAAATGGTTACCATGTTACCTCGGGCCGTCGTTTATTCTTCCCGCAGGTTATCTCATTTTTGGGCCGTCGTTTATTCTTCCCAGAAATCAACTTACCTTGGGCCTTTGTTTATTCTTCCCAATGGTTATCCAGTTACCTTGGGTCGTCGTTTATTCTTCCCGCAGGTTATCTCATTTTTGGGCCGTCGTTTATTCTTCCAAGAAATCAACTTACCTTGGGCCGTCGTTTATTCTTCCCAATGGTTACCTTGTTACCTCGGGTCGTCGTTTATTCTTCCCGCAGGTTATCTCATTTTGGGCCGTCGTTTATTCTTCCCAAAAGTCAACTTACCTTGGGCCGTCGTTTATTCTTCCCAATGGTTACCATGTTACCTCGGTCCTTCGTTTATTCTTCCCGCAGGTTATCTCATTTTTGGGCCGTCGTTTATTCTTCCCAGAAATCAACTTACCTTGGGTCGTCGTTTATTCTTCCCAATGGTTACATTGTTACCTCGGGCCGTCGTTTATTCTTCCCGCAGGTTATCTCATTTTGGGTCGTCGTTTATTCTTCCCAAAAGTCAACTTACCTTAGGCCGTCGTTTATTCTTCCCAATGGTTACCATGTTACCTTGGTCCGTCGTTTATTCTTCCCGCAGGTTATCTCATTTTTGAGCCGTCGTTTATTCTTCCCAGAAATCAACTTACCTTGGGTCGTCGTTTATTCTTCCCAATGGTTATCTTGTTACCTCGGGCCGTCGTTTATTCTTCCCGCAGGTTATCTCATTTTTGGGCCGTCATTTATTCTTCCCAGAAATCAACTTACCTTTGGCCGTCGTTTATTCTTCCCAATGGTTACCTTGTTACCTCGGGCCGTCGTTTATTCTTCCTGCAGGTTATCTCATTTTGGGCCATCGTTTATTCTTCCCAACAGTCAACTTACCTTGGGCCGTCGTTTATTCTTCCCAATGATTACCATGTTACCTTGGGCCGTCGTTTATTCTTCCCGCAGGTTATCTCATTTTTGGGTCGTCGTTTATTCTTCCCAGAAATCAACTTACCTTGGGTCGTCGTTTATTCTTCCCAATGGTTATCCTGTTACCTCAGGTCGTCGTTTATTCTTCCCGCAGGTTATCTCATTTTTGGGCCGTCGTTTATTCTTCCCAGAAATCAACTTACCTTGGGTCGTCGTTTATTCTTCCCAATGGTTACCTTGTTACCTCGGGCCGTCGTTTATTCTTCCCGCAGGTTATCTCATTTTGGGCCGTCGTTTATTCTTCCCAATAGTCAACTTACCTTAGGTCGTCATTTATTCTTCCCAATGGTTACCATGTTACCTCGGGCCGTCGTTTATTCTTCCCGCAAGTTAACTCATTTTTGGGCCGTCGTTTATTCTTCCCATAAATCAACTTACCTGTGGCCTTCGTTTATTCTTCCCAATGGTTATCCTGTTACCTCGGGCCGTCGTTTATTCTTCCCGCAAGTTATCTCATTTATGGGCCGTCGTTTATTCTTCCCAAAAATCAACTTACCTTGGGCCGTCGTTTATTCTTCCCAATGGTTACCTTGTTACCTCGGGCCGTCGTTTATTCTTCCCGCAGGTTATCTCATTTTGGGCCGTCGTTTATTCTTCCCAAAAGTCAACTTACCTTGGGCCGTCGTTTATTCTTCCCAATGGTTACCATGTTACCTCGGGCCGTCGTTTATTCTTCCCGTAGGCTATCTCATTTTTGGGCCGTCGTTTATTCTTCCCAGAAATCAACTTACCTTGGGCTGTCGTTTATTCTTCCCAATGGTTATCCTGTTACCTCGGGCCGTCGTTTATTCTTCCCGCAGGTTATCTCATTTTTGGGTCGTCGTTTATTCTTCCCAGAAATCAACTTACCTTGGGCTGTCGTTTATTCTTCCCAATGGTTACCTTGTTACCTCGGGCCATCATTTATTCTTCCCGCAGGTTATCTCATTTCGGGCCGTCGTTTATTCTTCCCAACAGCCAACTTACCTTGGGCCGTCGTTTATTCTTCCCAATGGTTACCATGTTAGCTCGGGCCGTCGTTTATTCTTCCCGCAGGTTATCTCATTTTTGGGCCGTCGTTTATTCTTCCTAGAAATCAACTTACCTTAGGTCATCCTTTATTCTTCCCAATGGTTATCCTGTTACCTCTGGCCGTCGTTTATTCTTCCCGTAGGTTATCTCATTTTTGGGCCGTCGTTTATTCTTCCCAGAAATCAACTTACCTTGGGTCGTCGTTTATTCTTACCAATGGTTACCTTGTTACCTCGGGTCGTCGTTTATTCTTCCCGTAGGTTATCTCATTTTGGGCCGTCGTTTATTCTTCCCAAAAGTCAACTTACCTTGGGCCGTCGTTTATTCTTCCCAATGGTTACCATGTTACCTCGGGCCGTCGTTTATTCTTCCCGTAGGCTATCTCATTTTTGGGCCGTCGTTTATTCTTCCCAGAAATCAACTTACCTTGGGCTGTCGTTTATTCTTCCCAATGGTTATCCTGTTACCTCGGGCCGTCGTTTATTCTTCCCGCAGGTTATCTCATTTTTGGGTCGTCGTTTATTCTTCCCAGAAATCAACTTACCTTGGGCTGTCGTTTATTCTTCCTAATGGTTACCTTGTTACCTCGGGCCATCATTTATTCTTCCCGCAGGTTATCTCATTTCGGGCCGTCGTTTATTCTTCCCAACAGCCAACTTACCTTGGGCCGTCGTTTATTCTTCCCAATGGTTACCATGTTAGCTCGGGCCATCGTTTATTCTTCCCGCAGGTTATCTCATTTTTGGGCCGTCGTTTATTCTTCCTAGAAATCAACTTACCTTAGGCCATCCTTTATTCTTCCCAATGGTTATCCTGTTACCTCTGGCCGTCGTTTATTCTTCCCGTAGGTTATCTCATTTTTGGGCCGTCGTTTATTCTTCCCAGAAATCAACTTACCTTGGGTCGTCGTTTATTCTTACCAATGGTTACCTTGTTACCTCGGGTCGTCGTTTATTCTTCCCGTAGGTTATCTCATTTTGGGCCGTCGTTTATTCTTCCCAACAGTCAACTTACCTTGGGTCGTCGTTTATTCTTCCCAATTGTTTCCATGTTACCTCGGGACGTCGTTTATTCTTCCCGCAGGTTATCTCATTTTTGGGCCGTCGTTTATTCTTCCCAGAAATCAACTTACCTTGGGCCGTCGTTTATTCTTCCCAATGGTTATCCTGTTACCTCGGGCCGTCGTTTATTCTTCCCGCAGGTTATCTCATTTTTGGGCCGTCATTTATTCTTCCCAGAAATCAACTTACCTTAGGCCGTCATTTATTCTTCCCAATGGTTACCTTGTTACCTCGGGCCGTCGTTTATTCTTCCTGCAGGTTATCTCATTTTTGGGCCGTCGTTTACTCTTCCCAGAAATCAACTTACCTTGGGTCGTCGTTTATTCTTACCAATGGTTACCTTGTTACCTCGGGCCGTCATTTATTCTTCCTGCAGGTTATCTCATTTTTGGGCCGTCGTTTATTCTTCCCAGAAATCAACTTACCTTGGGCCATCGTTTATTCTTCTCAATGGTTACCTTGTTACCTCAGGCCGTCGTTTATTCTTCCCGCAGGTTATCTCATTTTTGGGTCGTCGTTTATTCTTCCCAAAAATGTCATTTCCATATTCAAGAAGCATATCAGAAGACTCTTTATTCAAATGGCATCTTTAAGCCCATTCAAGCATCACGATCAACCAACAATATCATTCTACACCCCAGCAAGTGCAAATTTTTGGATTTTTGTGTTCAATCCTCTTCAATCTTCAAGTCACGAATGACATACATGTCAATCTAACTCCTCAGATTCCAGAAAATTGAACAAGGGGTAGTTGTTGTACCCCAAAATTTTCCCTCCACAATCAAGACAACCTCTCTCAAGACTTCTAAATAATCATAAGATCCTCAAGACTCTCAATTGGTCAAGAAGTGTGGAAGTTTCCTCAGACAATGCCTCCTCTTAAGCCAAGTAGGGTTTTGAGTTTCCTCTGGTTAAAATGAGTTTAAAGGACTCAGGTGAGTTTCATAACATCCCACATGTATTCAAGAATCCCTATGTCAAGTTTCAAGGCTTTCCCAATAAGTTTGCCCAGTCAGATGATCAGATATGCAAAAATCCATCAAAGCAGTTAAAAAGTCAAACTGAGGTCAACTGTGGTCAAAATAAAGTCAAACTTCAAGATTTTTTGCCAACATCAAGTTTATGAAGTAAAATTCATCATTTGATCAAGGGTTGATTATGATTCATCAAGGAAGTTTCAGATCATCAGGAATCAGGAGTTTCTAGATTAGGGTTTTCTTAAGGAAAGTCAATTGAACTTTGACCAGCCATAACTTTCTCATGCTTCATCAAAAAATTCCCATCCAAAGCTCATTTTTAAGGAAATTGAATTCTTTACAACTTTGTGTCTCACAATCAAAGCCTAAAAATGCTTCATTTAGAAGGTATGAGCTAAAACATTATAGGTCATTTCAAAAGTCAACAAAAAGTCAACATCTTCCAAGGGGCATAATTTGAAAATGGTAAAAGATATGGACATGATACCAAAGAGGTTGGTTAGAGGACTCCTTAAGCTTTCCAAAATGTCCAAGAACACCTTCATAGCCTTAAAATTGAAGGATTTGTGCATTTGTAAATTTGAGAAATTTTTGAGGGGTATATTGAGGAAATGAGGTCTTAAAACCAAATTTTTCCAAATGGGCTTGCAATTTTGTAATCCAATCCTTACAATGATATCATGCACGACCCAATTACAAATATTTATGATTTTTATAATTTATATATTATTTATTTGGATTTTATTCATTAAAATTCAATTTAAATCAAAATAAAATATGAAAACTCAAATATTTGATTTGATTCTTCTTCTAGAAACTCTTAAAGATCATTCAAGTTGATTATATACCATCCAATTTCGTGCACAATGAATTTGGAAGGATATCATTTGATTTTTTTACATTTAAGGTGATGGAATTACTTTATGAACAAGGTACCCAAAAGTCCACATGATACATCAATTTTATGACCTAAATTCATTCACTTATAAAAGAACAACATGACCAATACACAAGGGGAGGAAATTTGGCACAAGAGAGTCACATTCTAACTTCCAAAATTTCAAGAAAAAACTCACATTCGATTTCATATTTACAGCAACTTTCAAAGGTTTTTGAAGGTTCCAATCGTTTCCTTGAAGCATTTGGGACATGTCTCAATCATCACCATCATCCAAAACATCACATAACTCATAAACCGAATTTGTTTTCATGTTATTCTTGATTTTTTCGATTTGCATACTTGACGCATAATTACTTGATTTTGGTTATTGATTATTGTTTGTAGTAATGTGTAGATCGTCTCAGGAAGCTTCAATTTCGTTTTTGATGCAGGAAGAGTAAAATGTCATTATTAGGGTTCTTGAGCTTGAAATTGGGAACTTTATAAAGAAGCCATTTAAGGACCAATTAACGATTCAATGAGACTCTCAAGACATCTTTTGATCGATTTACATTATTAGAATTGATTTATATTATGTGTATAACATTTTGCAAAACGCAGGTCTTCTAGTGACAAACGAAAACCGTCACTAAAACCTTTAGTGACGGAAAACTGTAACTAAAGGTAAAACAGACGGACATATGAAGAAGATGAAGTTTGGGCGCCAAATTTGTTTTTAAATTTTGATTATATTATATAATTAATTCTTATTGACTAATATCAGTTGAGTGTAGTTGGCCTAGTGGAAGACACACTGGTTTTATGAACCAAGAGACTCGGGATCGAAACTGGCTGCGACCATTTTTTGTGTGTTAAATTCATTATATTTCTAAACATATTATTTATTGATTATTGGTCATAAGAAAAGAACAGGCGCGCGCCTATCCCAGTGGTTTCCTCTGATTCTGGTAACGGGGAGGTCCTGGGATCAAAACTAGGTCTCTCACCTTTTTTTTTGCATATTTTTCTTTCTTTTCTATTTTTTTTAATAATTATTAACTATTATTATTTTAAAAATTAATTAAACAATAGTATTTAAAAAAAACATAAAAAAAAACAGTAATTTCATAAGTGACTAAATTTTATATTTTTATTAAACCCATAATTTTTCCTAATAATTCTTATAATTAATCTTATTTTTAATAATGATTTTGTTTGTAACTTTTATTATCTATATATAATTTTGTAAATAAAAACTTAATTAATATTTTTTTTATTATTCTAATTAAAAATTCTAATTATTTTAATATTGTATATAATTGATCCCTTATTATTATTATTTTACAATTATATCATATTTTCTTAATAAATTTATTTATCATTTTTTTATAATCCTAATTTGTCTAACCTAAACTTATTTTTTTAATTAAAACTTTAACTTAATTTCTAACCTTAAATTTCACTTTTTTTTATTATTATTTGCTTTTATTTATTCTATTTTTGCTTCATTATTTTCCTTATTTTAATTTTGTTTTATTTATAATATTAGAGAAAAATGTATAGGTTGTAAATTTATTCTTTCTCGCCTGATTATTATATATCTGCCCCATAGCCATGTAATAGTTTAGGAATTTATTTTTCTTGCTTTTATTTTCGTAAATATAAATGCGTGGTTAGTAAATAGGGAGTGCGAACATAATTGTAATTAATTTAATTTAAATAACTAATTTAAAAAATATAAATATTTGAAAATAAACACTCACACACGTAAGTCGATCTTTGCTCGCCATCTTGCACTTCCTAGGGTATTCCTATTGGTTGCCTTAAAATAAAAATGGTCAAGTCCCTCGAATATAGGGGTGTCTTAAGCAAAGTCCCTTCACTTATAAAATCATCAAGTCTCTACAGATTTAAAAGATCAAGTCCCTTTGAGGTTGCCTACGGAATAATGATCTTGTCCCTTCGATTAAATGATGATAGTCCCTACGAATTGCTAAAGACACCCCTTAAGTTGCCTTCATTGACCATACAATGACCATACGCTTGTCCCTTAAACACATCCAAGGTAATGACTACCTATTCCTTAATAATAGGGATAGTCTTACCATTGAAAGAACATACGAGAACATGAAAGACTTAATCTAGGGTAGGTACCTCATAGTTACTTGCTCACTCTCCAAAATAAAAATACTTTTCACACCTCACTATTTTCAAACATTTTCAAACAAGACTTTGTATACATCCATACGAGGATCATTACAAAGTACCTAGAAAATTTCTAATCACACACTACACTCTTCAAAAAACAATTTAAGTGAGCTAAGTAACTAAGAGCCCATGGATAACCATGGATATAAAGGGTGATAACACCTTCCCTTTGTATAACCTACCCCCGACTCAAGTCTTTTAAAAATAGGTCTTTCCTGTTCTTTTATGTCCTTTCCACTTGGATAAAATAAAAGTCGGTGGCGACTCTTGCTATCCGCAACATGACCAAAAGTCAGTTCTCCCACCGTGTTACAGTATGTGTGGGATATTGCTTGCGAAGAAAGTTTTGTGGAACTAAAGAAAAAGTTAACGACTGATCCTATGATGATTTGGACATATCCTAATGAGTCCTTTGTGGTTTATTGTGATGCTTCAAAGATGGGTCTTGGTGGGAGTTTTGATGCAAAATGATAAAGTAGTTGCTTATGCTTCGAGACAGCTAAGAGTGCATGAGAGGAATTATCCTACGCACGACTTAGAGTTGGTTGTTGTGGTATTTATGCTGAAGATTTAGAGACATTATTTTTTTGGTTCAAAATTTGAAGTGTTCAGTGATCATAAAAGTTTGAAATACTTGTTTGATCAGAAAGAGTTGAATATGAGGCAGAAAAGGTGGTTAGAATTGTTAAAGGATTTTGAGTTCAATTTGAATTACCATTCGGGTAAAGCAAATGTAGTGGCTGATGCTTTGACTAGAAAGTCATTGCATATTTCGATGCTTATGGTGAGAGATCTTGAAATGATTGAGAAGTTCAAAGACATGAGCTTATTGTGTGAGACAACTACAAATAGTGTGAAATTGGGTATGTTGAAACTTACTAGTGGAATTTTGGAAGAAATTCGCGAAGGTCAGAAATCTGATGCGAAATTAGTTGACCAGTTGATGTTGGTTAATCAAGGTAATGGAGGTGAGTTTCGAATTGATGAAGACGAAGTTTTGAGATTTCGAGATAGAGTGTGTATTCTGGATATTCTTTGAATTAAAAAGAGTATTTTGGAGGAAGGACATCAAAGTCGAATGAGTATTCATCCTGGTGCTACGAAGATGTATCAAGATATGCGTAATTTGTTTTGGTGACCAGGTATGAAAAGAGATATTGCATAATTTGTGTATGCATGTTTGACTTGTCAAAAGTCAAAGATTGAACATCAAAAGCCTTCAGGTATGATGCAGCCGTTGAATGTTCCGGAATGGAAATTGGATAACATTTCCATGGATTTTGTGACAGGGTTACCAAAGAATGCGAAAGGTAATGATTAGGTTTGGGTGATTATGGATAGATTAACTAAGTCAGCGCATTTCTTACCAATGAAGATTAATCATTCTATGCAAAGGTTAGATGAGATGTATATTGAGGAGATTGTGAGGTTTAATGGAATACCTTTGAGTATTGTGTTAGATAGAGATTTGTGGTTTACGTCGATGTTTTGGAAGAGTTTATAAGATACTTTGGGTACTAAGTTAAGGATGAGTTATGCTTATCATCAGCATACAAATGGTCAGACAATTGAAGTTTTGCATGTGAGGATTGATGGTCGAGAATTGAAGCAACTACGAGGCAAACAAATTGATTTAGTAAAGGTATTGTGGGGCGGGCCATCTGGTGAGAGTTGGACATGGGAGCGTGAAGATCAGATGAAGGAGTCGTATCCGACTCTGTTTACTTCAGGTAATTTTCGAGGACAAAAATTCTTTAAGTAGGGGAGAGTTGTAACGCATCGAAAATCTAAATTAATCATCTATTAATTAATTAATTAATTTATAAGGAATTAAGAAGTTTAGGGTTTTTTAAAGAATTTTGGAGCAAGAAAGAGTATTTTTAAATAATTTAATAGAATGAATAATTAGTGTATTATTTATACTATTATTATTAAAATAAAAATATTAAGAAATGGCAAGTTGGTCTTAAAGGAAAAGAATAAGGACAAAAGTGGAAGTTTATTAACTGGGATAATTGTCTAAAGATGGGAAGACGATCAATTTCTCATTTTTATCGTGTTTTGTGAAGAGCGCTGAAGGGGAGAAGAAAAAGAGAAGAGCTTAGAGGTCTTGAAGGATTGCTAGGATATCTTAGAGAAAGAGAGAGAAAGCTTTGGATTTCTCTAAGGTATTGGGAGTTTTCATGGTTTATTATAGTTCTATAGGATTTGGTTGATGAATAGATTAGATCTTGTGAATTTCTGAGTAATTATGGTGTTTGATGATGTAGAGTGAGTAGTAGTGAACATTTTGATAAAATTTGAATGAAATGGGATGATCGTTGTTGATGTGTGTGTATTGCATGGTCAATTTGATGTATTTTCGTACTAGAAAAACTGTATTTTTTGGGTATTCTAGGTCAAAACGCAGCAGAAAAACATTTTTTTTGAAAAATCGGATTTTATCGCATCCTGACACAGGCCGTGTCACGGGACACAGGCACCCGTGTCAGCCTGCTGGGTAGGGGCAATCAAAAGTTTTGTTATAGTTACAGGACACGAGTGGTCGTGTCAAACCACTATATCTGTTGTATTTTGTTGGTTTGGGGATTTTGGAACGTAGGCCTCTAACACGGGCCGTGTCATAGGACACCGGTGGCTGTGTCAGGTGACTGTATTTGTGGTTTTTGATGTTTTTGTAGCATTCCTTGTGTTGACTTTTGTTTCCGGGTTGCTTGTTGATGTATAGATGATAAAACACGATTGTATGATGACTAATTGTAGAATATGAAATGAATGATGCACATGTTGATTTTGGATGAATTGATGAGAATTAACACCATTGCATTTCATAGTATTTTATGTTGGGGCTTCGGCCTATTGGTAGCTTCAATCCCATTATGCGGATTGAAGTGATATGTTGTTTATGATGTGCTCCCTTGTGGATGGTTGATGACCAATGTGTATCCATGGAGAATCAATACCACATGCATTCTTTGCATTTCATTATAGTTGACATTGCATGTGAATGAACGTGGATGTGTTTGTGTTGTGAAGTTTTGTCGATGAAGCTATGACATTGTTGCTGCTTATTCTGTTTATTTTCCATGTCCTTATATTATTATAATGAATTGTGATTTCTCACCCTGCCTTCTTGGAAATGTTTCCTCCTGTGTGGGTAACTTGCAAATAACCGAGAGTAGATTCGCGATGTTGGAGGACGTAGTCTTGGGAGTGTTTCTTTTATCGCTTTAGTAGTGTTTTAATGGTGTCCTACTCTGAGATATGTAACATCGGGTTGGGATCGTTTGCGAACCTCGCGTTTTTATTTTGAATATTTTGGGATACTTTTATATTGTTGATGATCTTATGAATTGGATACATCTTCCTATGAAAAAGTTTTTATTGACTTAAGTTAAAAAGTATGATTTTCGTTGCATAACTGCCAATTTATGTTATGAATATGTGTGACACCTTTCTTGTTTATTTTTACTCTGATAGTATGAAATATTATTCGATAATTATTTGTGGGGTAGAAGGGTGTTACACTTTACCCCTAGTACACACCTTGTGGTTGGTTCTTTACCCAGACTTCGTGCATGTGATCTCGAACCTTTGGTTACCTGTGATTTGCATCCCGTATTGCATGACATTGCATATCATTTGCATCATTTGTATTGATTCATGCATCAAAGTTGTTTGTCGCCTCATTATAGTTATCTCTGTCTTTCAGTCATCTATCAATCGTCAAGTTGATTCTTCATAACCGATACAGAACCAGAGCTTACCACAGACGCAAGATGTCAAAATAAGAGTGTTCTCCAGATATGACCTTTTCTTATCTGATAGTTCTCCAGATATGTTTATTTGTTATGATTGTCCTCCAGAACTCATTTGTGTCTATCTGATTGTTCTCTAGATATGACCTTTGCGTATCCGATGCTCTTCCAGATACATCTCTTTATTTTGAAGTTTCTTCCAAAACTCTTTCTGATATTTTTTCGGATATGTCTTTTGATCTGATTATTCTCCAGAACTCATTCATGTCTATCTGATTATTCTCCAGATATGACATTATCTATCCTATTGATTTTCCAGATATATCTATTGTTCTGATTGATTTTCCAAAACTCTCTTTCACGTCTATCTGATGGTTCTCTAGATACGACCTCTGCTTATCCGATTGTTCTTTGGATATGTTTTTTTGTTCTGATTGTTCTCTATAACTCATTTGTGTCTATCTGATTGTTCTCCAGATTTGACCTCGTCTATTCGATTGATTTTTTATATATGTCTTTTGTTTTGATTGTTCTCCATAACTCATTTGTGTCTATCTGATTGTTCTCCGTATATGACCTTGTCTATCCGATTGATTTTCCAGATATGTCTTTTGTTCTGATTCATTTTCCAGAACTCCCTTTTTATGTATATCTGGTTGTTCTCCAGATATGACCTTGTTTATCTGATAGATGTTTTGGATATGTGTTTTGTTCTGATTGTTTTTCTAGAACTTTCTCTTGTGTGTCTATCCGATCGCTCTTCCAGATCTGACTTTACTTACTCGATTGATTTTCCGAATATGTCTTTTGTTTTAATTGTTCTCCAAAACTCATTTGTGTATATCTGATTGTTCTCCATATATGACCTTGTCTATCCGATTGATTTTCTGGATATGTCTTTTATTATGATTGATTTTCCAAAACTCCCTTTTTGTGTCTATCTGATTGTTCTCCAGATATGACCTTGTCTATCCGATTGATTTTCCGGATATGTGTTTTGTTCTGATTATTTTTCCAAAATTTTCTATTGTGTGTCTATCTGATTGCTCTTCCAGATATGACTTTGCTTATCCGATTGATTTTTCATATATGTCTTTTGTTCTGATTGTTCTCCATAACTCATTTGTGTCTATCTGAATGTTCTCCAGATATAACCTTGTCTATCCAATTGATTTTTTGGATATGTCTTTGTTCCGATTTATTTCCAGAACTCCCTTTGTTTCTATCTGATCGCTTTTCTAGATATGATCTTGCTTCTCCGGTTGATTTCCCGGATACATCCTTTATTCTGATTGATTTTCCAGAACTCCCTTTGTGTCAATTTGATTGTTTTTCTAAATATGACCTCGTTTCTCCGGTTGATTTTCCGGATACGCCTTCGAGTTTGGTAATTCTCTTTCCAAGTATTGTTGGATACTCTTTGTCGCCTTGACGAATTTCCACCATATCTTGTATTTCTCAGTTGTTACTTATTCCCCAATGGTCTTAACCTTTTTCCCCAGTGAGATCTTATCCTTTTAATTTGTATCCTATATCATTTGATTCCTACATAACTCAATCTTCCATGCATTCATTTACATTTCATTTCATCTGCATTCGGTCAAAACTTTAGGTATTCTAATATTTAATCATCTTTTACCTTGAATGTCAAAAAAAATCTTCAATATTCATACATTCAGATTCAAGATGATCAAAATTTTAGGTATTCTAATATTTAATCATCTTTTTCAAAATTTTCATTCATCTGATGCATTTTTATCGAAGTATCGATAGTCAGTCACTTTGGCATTTTTAGTTAAACATCTCATTAAATCATGCATTTTTAGTCGATTTCATTCAATGACTTTTTAATTTCTAGTATTAGTTTTAGAATTTTTGTTGTTTACCATGTTTAAATCTATTTTTAGATAATTATTTTAGATTATTTATTTCAATTAGTTTATTAGTTTTATTTTAATTATATTTTACTTTTTATTAAGTTTAATAGTATTTAGTTTATTTTCTATTTAAGTTCAATCTTTAGAATTAGTTTATTATATGTAAGTCTAGTTTCGTTTTTTAGAATTATTTTTGGTATTAATTTATTTAGTTTAATTTTATTTTCACAAGTTTTGCATTTAAGCTTGTGTGACATAAATGATATTTTGAATGATGTCAAAACTTCTATGATTTGAAATGATTGTTTGGAAATACAAGGAAAAAGGATGATCTCATAAAGTAAAGATTTGTTGAGTATTTTGACTGCATGAGTCGATTCAATCATCCAAACAGGACGATTCATCCTGTTAGATACATTTGAGTCGACTCATTGATTGCAATAGGTCAACTCATTTGAAGTGATTTCTCCCTCAAAACTCTTGGGTCCCAACAGGCTGACAAAGGGATGATTTTAGGTCGACTCAAACTCACTTTCAGGTCGACTCAAAGGATGACACAGGTCGACGCATTCTTGAGATTATAACAGGTCGACGCATTTGATCAAATAGGTCGACACATTCCTGTTTGATGCGCCCGTTTTGATTCTTTCTCTCTCCTACTTATATTTAAATTGTATCCTTATTTTTTTCTAACCCATATAAATAACTGATATATGTTTTTGTGAGTTGGAAACAAGAAAAGTGAAATAGATACACAAGTGCTCTCTTCATCTTCTCCTTCTTTGCATTCATCAACAATTGCACACAACAATTTTTGTTGATCAAAGTGAAAATTAAGGTGATAATGTTCAAACGTGAGATCGAAATTTCAGTTTGGGTTGAGAGGTTTGTGGATTTTTCAGGGAAAAACCTAGAGAGTTTTGTCCTCCAAGATCGTAGAGATTTGGGGGTTTTGCACGCATCTCTCGTTCGTAGATTCAGCCGAATGAGAAGGATTGAAGATCAAGGTGATCATTCATTCATATCACGGTAACCAGAGGATTGCGAAGATCGTTGTGGGTTTACTAGCATCGAAGCAAAGTGGACATGTTCGAAGTTTGGAGAATTATATATTCTTACAAGAAGGGAGCAATTAATTGGAGGTTTGCTCGATGCGCGTGAAGGACTTGGTTCATCTCGAATCAAGGGGAAAGAAGAGTTATTACAACAATCACAATTTATACTGGTTTGTTGTTCCAATTTTCTTCTAGTATTAACATTGCAATATTAATAAAAGATCCCAATTCGGTTTTTGAATTGGGGGCAAATTACTCCTCGCGAGGACGGTGGAGGAACTGCCTAAATAAATCTTGTGTGTTCTTAGTCCTTTTCATTTGTTATATTTTCTGCATTAATTGAAGTTGTGTTGCTTGAAAAATTCTGTTTTGACTTAGAGTGTGCACACCAAGTGTTTGTGGAATTGTTGTTATTACCTTTGGATAGCAACTTGATAAAAAAATTGCACTACACTAATTGTCAAATTACACTTTGTGTGAGTGCACACCAAGTGTTTGATAAAAATTCAAAATACACAACTTCTAACTATTTGTGCTTATTTTTCTTTCATATTCATTGTTGATAGTTGTTATTCAAGTGTGCTGAATTTAAGTGATTAAATTAGCATTGTATTAATTCTTCTAATCATCTCTTATATCCCATTTGGTTTCAAACGCATGTCCGATCACCGGTGACTTAATTTTAATTTTAGACGTGTTTTCCGGGGAACTTCCGCAAGTTATTTTTCAATTAATTTTTGAAAATTTAAATTTTAAAAAGGGATCTATTCAACCCCCTTCTAGATCCACACCATCATCTAACAAGTGGTATCATGAGCACCAGTTCATCTAGTGCTTCACATATAACTTTTTAGAAAATGGATAACGATCCAACGGGGGCGTATAATAGAGCACCCGTTTTCACCGGAGAAAACTATAGTCACTGGAAGGATTTTATGCGTATTCATATCAACTCTGTTGATAGAAAAATATGGAAAGTTATTCAAATAACTATGACCGAAGAGAATAACCTTGAAATACCTAAACTAGAAGCACAATGAGATGAAAAAGATGAAAAGAACTATAGTTATGACTGGAAAGTTCAAAATATGATTATTTCTTCCTTGGGAGCGGATGAATATTTTAGAGTGTCACATCATACTATAATGAAAGCTGTGTGGGAAGCGTTACAGATTGTCCATGAGGGAACTGATGACGTAAAGCTAGCTAGAATTAATACATTGCAACAAGAGTTTGATCGATTTCACATGAACCAAGGGGAAACCATTAGTGAGTTGGGGAAGAGATTTTCTCACTTATTAAATCTCTTAAATGCTCTCGACAAAACCACTCCCAACGATGTAGCTACTAACAAAATTCTAAGATGTCTTACTAGGGAATGGTTACCAAAAGTCACGACAATCAAGGAAGCCAATGGTGTAAGAACTTTGGATTTGACCAAGTTAATTGGGAAGCTACAATAGCATGAGCAAGAGCTCTTGAATCTACATGAGCATGAAGAAATTGAAAAGAAAGAAAATAATGAAAAATCTAAAGACAACAAGAAGAAGAAGAAGTTTATTGCTTTGAAGGCTTCTACTTCCAAATCATCCACCAACAACGAATGTGAGAGTGCGTCTAGTGACAAAGACGATGAATCTAATGAGGATATGGGGATGTTTGTAAGAAGATACAATAAGTATCTTAGAAAGAATGAAATTTCTCATTCGGAAAACGTCTTGTCAATTATAGAAGGCAATCAAACTCTTATAAGCAAGAACCAATCAAAAGTACTAAGTTGAAAGGATCGTGTTATAATTGTGGAAAACCCGGTCATTACAAACTGGAATGTCCAATGTTAAAGAAAGACAAAGGCAAAGACAAATATCAAAAGAAAGACAACAAAACAAGAAGGACATATATCACATGGGAAAATGATAGTGAAGCTTCTAGCAATGCTAGCTCAAGTGACGAGGAAAAGAAAGTAAATCTTTGTCTTATGGCTCACAACAAGGGCAAAAAGGAAGTAACTAATTATAAATATGATAATGTTGAAAAATTGTCTTATACTGAATTACTTAGTATTTTCAAGGTTCTCCACCATAAAGCTAAAGACGTCGTTAAGAGATTAGCCTCCGATAAGCTTATTTTTAAGCATTTGGAGAAAAATATTTTCGATTCTCAAAAGACATTGGAAGCTCTTAAGCGGTCTATGGTGGAACCAATTAAGAAAGACAAACAAAGTTGGTCTAATTTTCATATTTGTGAAACTTGTTGTATTTGGCAAAAAGAAGTTAAAACTCTTCAAGCCAAACTAGACAAGATGTTACAACCAAAAATGACATTTGTTATTGATCGTTCATATTTTAGAAACTCTTTGAATAATCCATATCAAAAAGACACCTATGTGGTGAAAGATTAATATGGCAAACAAGATTTTAAACCAACATTGAATTGTCTTTGTTGTTGCAAGAGGGGTCACACTATTACTAAGTGTCGATTTAGGAAATTCTTAGTTCCTAAAGGAATTTTCCAATGGTTGCCCAAATGCAACCAAATTTTCACTCACACACAAGGACCCAATGAAAATTGGGTACCTCTCTCTCTCTCTATCTTGTTTAATCATGTAGGTGGAATGTCTTGAGACTACGGAGAAAAGATGGTTTCTCGATAGTGGTTGCTCAAGACATATGACGGGTGACATCTCCCTATTCCATGACTTCATGGCTAAGAAGAAAGATTTTGTTACCTATGGTGATTATAATAAGGGTGCAATACTCGGTAAAGGTAGCGTAGGTAATCCCTCTTCTACATCTATCTCAAATGTCCTCTTAGTTGAAGGCCTTAAACATAATCTTATTAGTATTAGTCAATTATGTGACAAGGAATATAAAGTCTCCTTTTCAAAAGAAGGTTGCATAATTGAACATGATAATAAGAAGAATGATGTGTTTAAGGGCCTGATGGTGAATAATGTATACATGCTTGGCTTGAATGATGTGTCCGTTAATTATCCTAACTGTCTAGTCTCTAAGAGTGATGATTATTGGCTTTGTCATAGACGCTTAGAGCACATTAATTTTGACTTGTTTAAAAAAATTGTTTCAAAAGATTTGGTAGTTGGTCTACCTAAAATAAAATTTACTAAAGATCATCTTTGTGATGCATGCCAAATGGGGAAGCAAACAAAGGTCTCTTTTAAATCCAAAAACATCGTTTCAACAACTAGACCACTTGAACTTCTACATATGGATCTATTCGGTCCATCTAGAATCAAAAGTCTAGGAGGAAATTATTATGGTTTTATTATTGTGGATGACTACTCAAGATTTTGTTGGACAATTTTCTTACCAAGTAAAAGTGACACCTTTTCGGCATTTGAAACATTTTCGAAGCTATCCCAAAACAAACTTAACACTAACATTATTACAATTCTAAGTGACCATGGAGGTGAATTTGAAAATCATCTTTTTGAGGAATTTTGTGAAAAACATGGAATTGAACATAATTTTTCCTCTCCTAGAACTCCGCAACAAAATGGTGTTGTGGAATGTAAAAATCAGGTTCTATATGAGTTAGGAAGAACTGTGATTAATGATAGTGGTCTTCTTAAATATTTTTGGGCCGATAATATAAGTATTGCATGTTATGTGTTGAATAGGGTAATTATTCGACCTATTCTAAATAAAACACCCTATGAACTTTTAAAAGGTAGGAAGCCTAATGTATGTCATCTCCATGTCTTTGGGTGTAAATGTTATGTGTTAAATAATGGTAAAGAAAATCTTGGAAAATCTGACTCAAAAGCGAATGAAGGTATCTTTCTCTGATAATCTAATTCAAGTAAAGATTATAGAGTATACAACAAGAGATTACTTATTGTTGAAGAATCTGTGCATGTTTCCTTTGATGAATCTTGTCCAAAAAAATTGTCGGAAAAGGTAGTTGTGTTATTGGTGCAGGTGCTTTTTCTGAAGAGATTATTAAAGATCATGAATTGTCTTGTGTTGAAACCATTCCGAATAAAGTTGAGGAGGAGCCGATTAAAGAATCTGAACTCAAAGATGAAGATCATTCATCAATTCAAGATGATCTACCTTTGGAGTGGAAAACTTCTAAGGATCACCCTATCGAGAATATTCTTGGAGATATATCAAAGGGAGTAACCACTCGACCAAGGATAAGTAATTATTGTTATCATTATGCTTTCGTCTCTCAAATTGAACCTAAGAACTCCAGATATTCTTTACTCGATGAAAATTGGTTTTTAGTTATGCAAGAGGAACTTAATCAGTTCAAAAGAAATGAGGTTTGAGACATTGTTCCACCTCCGCGAGGTCATCGAGTAATTGGCAAAAAAATGGGTGTTTAGGAACAAGATGAACGAAAACAATATTATTACTCGCAACAAGGCCCGTATTGTTGCTCAAGGGTATAACCAAGAGGAAGGCATAATCATGAGGAAACTTATGCTCTCGTTGCCCGACTTGAGGCTATACGCCTTTTGCTTGCATTTGCATGCTCACAGAATTTTAAGTTATATCAAATGGATGTCAAGAGGGCTTTCCTTAATAGATACATAAATGAAGAAGTGTATGTCTGTCAACCTCCTGATTTTGAAAATCATGAAAAACATAATTATGTTTACAAGCTTAAACGTGCCTTGTACGGTCTCAAACAAGCTCATAGAGCTTGGTATAAGCACCTAAGTAAATTTTTGTTAAATCAAGGTTTTTCAAGAGGAAAGGTTGATACTACTATTTTCGTTAAACAAGAAGGATGTCACCCAATCTTATTTCAAGTGTACGTAGATGATATTATCTTTGGGTTAACTAATATGAAATTGGTCAAAAGGTTCTCAAGTTCTATGCAAGGTGAATTTGAAACGAGTATGATGGGGGAGCTTAATTACTTTATGTAGATGTTTAGAATTGGCAGAATTTTTGACCAACAAGAAATATTGAATTCAGTTCAGAATGTCCTATCAGATGTTGGGACATTATCAAACAGAGTATAAGAACTTATTTCAGGATGTCACACCAGATGTTGGGACATTGTGTAAATGACTTAAGTTCAGTTTTTCAGGATGTCCCAACAGATGTTGAGACATCTCAAACCTGCTACCAGAATTAATTAATGACTAACTGATCTGAGATATTTAAGGAGAGTTATCTAGAATTAATTATGGATGGATAAAAACAGAACAAGGCGCATCTGTAGGGAGTTTTATTACGAAGATTCAGATTAAACAGAAGAACTAAATCACCTAGAATCTAGGAAGTAACAAACCCTAATTCTAGGTGGAAGCTGCTGTGTTTTAGGACTGGATTAACCTACAGAAAGCCCAAATTACTAACACCTATTTAATCAACAGAAACTCACAGAATTGAGCACGAATTCCAGAAGACCAAATAGTGTGTTTATTGTTTTAAATAGCAGGTTGTTTTTATTGTACCACTTTATGAGCTTTTAAGCAAAAGTGCATTTGTGACTTGATTGAAACTGTGAAGTAAGATCAAGCTGTTTTGTTTGAAGAATGTCTTCAATTTTATTAAACTTGTAAACAAGATCACTGTGTGATTGAGGGGGAGTGAGTTGGTACTCATATCTAAGTTGTGTCTTAGGTAGAAATTGCATTGGGTAGATATTAAGTGAAAGATTAAACTGGGTTGTTTAAGTCTAGAATTAATATTACTTATAGTGGATTTCCTCCTGGCTTGGTAGCCTCCAGATGTAAGTGTGGTTATACACTGAACTGGGTTAACAAACTTCTGTGTTGTTTAATTTTCTTGCACTTTAAGTTTTGGTTAAATCTGTCAAGTGTTGGGACATCTCATAGGACATCTCATACCTGATCACAGAATTTCAATTGGCATCAGAGCAGGCACCCTGCCTGTTTATACTGGGTGAGATCTAGGGAATACAAATTCTGGAAACATGGACAGAGATATAGGATCAGTAAATAGACCACCTATACTGGATGGATCTAATTATGACTACTGGAAACCAAGAATGATTGCATTCTTAAGATCACATGACAACAGGGCCTGGAGAGCAGTCAACATTGGATGGGAACATCCTATCCAAGACACCAAAGATGGATCAAAAGTGTTGAAACCTGAAGAAGAATGGAGTAAGGAGGAAGAAGATTCAGCATTAGGCAACTCCAAGGCCTTAAATGCTCTATTCAATGGCATTGATAGGAACATCTTTAGACTTGTGCATCACTGTGAGCTAGCCAAAGATGTGTGGGATACTCTCAAAACAACTCATGAAGGAACATCAAAGGTAAAGATGTCAAGACTTCAACTTCTCACCACCAAGTTTGAAAACTTGAGAATGAAGGAAGATGAGACAGTTCATGAATTCTACATGAACATCTTAGAAGTAGCTAATACTTCTGGAGCTTTGGGAGAAAAGATGACTGATGAAAAGCTTGTAAGAAAGATTCTCAGATCTTTGTCAAAAAGATTTGACATGAAAGTCACAACAATAGAAGAAGCACAAGACATATGCACTATGAAAGTTGAAGAACTCATTGGTTCCCTTCAAACATTTGAGATGGGAATGAATGACACAAATGTTAAGAAGAACAAAAGCATAGCCTTGGTGACAAATACTGATGAAGAAGAAGATGATGAATCAGAAATTGGTAAAAGCTTATCAGACAACATTGCTATGCTTGGAAGACAATTCAAAAAGATTCTCAGAGGGATGGAAGGCAAATCCAAACCCAGTGGAAGATACACAAACTCTTCTGAGAACAAGAGGCCTTATGATGCTAACAGAAGGTCAAATTATGATGAAAAGACCAGTCAAGAAAAAGGAGTCAAATGCCATGGATGTGAAGGATATGGACACATCAGGAATGAATGTCCTACCTACTTAAAAAGGCAAAAGAAAGGACTCTCTGTAACCTGGTCTGATGAAGACTCAGGAGGTGATTCAGAAGAAGAATCAGCTAAGCATATCACTGCTTTAGCTGGACTATGTGAATCTGAAAGTGATTCCAGTGATGGAGAGCTTACTGTTGAAGAACTTGAGCAAGCCTACAAAGATCTATACAAAAGAAGTACTGAAATATGCAGTGAGGTTATAAAACTAAAGAAGCAGAATGAGGCACTAGAAGATGAAAAAGCAAGTGATCAAGAGATCATTGACACCTTGAAAAGTGAAGTAAGTCTTCTCAACTCCAAGTTGGAACACATGTCCAAATCTGTTAGAATGCTGAACAGCAGTTCAAATACACTGGATGTTATTCTCAACAACAATAAGCATTCAGGGGATAAAAGTGGACTGGGATTTAACAGAGTACATAAAGATGGAGCTAGCTCTAGCAAAACTACTTCAAAATCCATACAGTCAAATAAGATGTCCCAACAGATGCTTCAACATCAAGAAAAGTACACAAAGTCAAACATAATGTTCCAACAGATGTCTCAACATTCTGAAAAGAACAAAATGAAGAAAAAGTATCAAAGATGGAGATGCCATCATTGTGGAAGATTTGGACATATCAAACCTCATTGTTATAAGCTGCATGGATATCCAAATCAGATGTATCAGCAATCTTCTAAGCAGAAAATAGAAGTTACCAAGAAAGTGCTGCATAGACATCAAAGAAATCAGCAACCTCCTAAGCAGACAACAGAGGTCATCAAGAAGATATGGAGACCAAAAGCTAGCATTCAGGCTGATCAAAACTACATAACCAAGAACAAGATCAACAATCAATCTTGGAGATTTACTGATGAACAATACACAGAGCAGAGGCATCAAAAGAAATCTCAACTAAAATGGTCAAAGAAAAGTGTTGCATATATAGCACATACATCACTAAGAGTATCAGCTAAAGAAGACTGGTACTTTGACAGTGGATGTTCAAGACACATGACTGGATTGAAGAATCTGCTAGTAAACTTAAAGTAACATTCATCCAGATATGTAACCTTTGGAGATGGAGCTAAAGGAGAAATCAAGGGAGTTGGAACCTTGGATTGTCAAGATGTTCCAAGACTAGATAATGTGCTGCTAGTTAAAGGTTTAACTGCTAATCTGATCAGCATAATTCAATTATGTGATCAAGGGTACAGTGTAAACTTTACCAAAACTGAATGCATAGTGACTAACAAAGAACAAGAGGTTGTCATGAAAGGAGCCAGATCTAAAGACAACTGTTATATGTGGGAATCTCAAGACTCCAGTCTCACTTCAACTTGCTCTTTAGCTAAAGAAGAAGAAGTGAAACTATGGCACCAAAGACTAGGTCATCTTCATTTCAGAGGCATAAAGAAGATAATATCTATGGATGCTGTAAGAGGTATTCCTAAACTGAAGATTGATGATGGCAAAATATGTGGTGAATGTCAAATAGGCAAGCAAACCAAGATGTCCCATCCAAAGCTCCAACATCTGACAACTTCCAAAGTTTTGGAACTATTGCATATGGATCTTATGGGACCTATGCAGGTTGAAAGCCTTGGTGGCAAGAGGTATGCCTATGTGGTGGTTGATGACTTTTCAAGGTATACATGGATAAATTTTATCAAAGAAAAGTCTGATGTATTCAAAGACTTATGCCAAAGAATACAAAGGGAAAAAGCCAGCTGTGTGATCAGAATAAGAAGTGATCATGGAAAAGAATTTGAGAACCAAAAGTTCTTAGATTTCTGCTCTTCAGAAGGAATCAATCATGAATATTCTTCACCAATCACTCCTCAACAGAATGGGATAGTTGAGAGGAAGAATAGAACTATTCAAGAATCAGCAAGAGCTATGATCCATGCTAAAAAGTTACCTTTGTACTTCTGGGCTGAAGCTATGAACACAGCTTGTTACATCCATAACAGAGTTACTCTAAGGAAAGGAACTTTGTCCACAATATATGAAGTCTGGAAGGGCAGAAAACCCACAGTTAAGTACTTCCATGTATTTGGAAGTAAATGTTATATTCTGGCAGACAGGGAGCAAAGAAGAAAAATGGATCCTAAAAGTGATGAAGGGATTTTTCTTGGATACTCTATAAATAGCAGAGCATATAGAGTATTTAATTCTAGAACCAAGGTTATCATGGAGTCCATAAATGTGATAATTGATGATGCTCCTACAGATGTCCCAGAAGATGTTGGAACATCTGCTGATATCAAGATTGAAGCTGAAGAAAAGAATGATCATTATAACTTCACTCAAACTGATACAAGGACAGAAGAATCCAGCAAACCTCCCTCCATCAGAATACAGAAGGATCATCCCAAAGATTTGATAATTGGTGATCCCAACAGAGGTGTAAGCACTAGATCAAGAGAAGTGATTTCAGGTTCCTGTTTTGTTTCTAAAATAGAACCTAAAAACATCAAGGAAGCTCTTACTGATGAATACTGGATTTGTGCTATGCAAGAGGAATTAGGTCAATTCACAAGGAATGAAGTGTGGAGTCTTGTTCCTAGACCTGATGACATAAATGTGATTGGAACAAAATGGGTGTATAAGAACAAGTCAAATGAACAAGGAGTTGTTACAAAGAACAAAGCTAGACTTGTAGCTCAAGGATACACACAAATTGAAGGAGTAGACTTTGATGAAACCTTTGCACCAGTAGCAAGGCTTGAATCAATCAGACTACTTTTGGGAATTGCTTGTATCTTAAAGTTCAAGCTATTTCAAATGGATGTGAAAAGTGCCTTTTTAAATGGTTATCTTAATGAAGAAGTATATGTAGAACAGCCTAAAGGATTTGTTGATCCAAGTTGTCCCAATCATGTATACAAACTAAAGAAGGCTCTTTATGGTCTGAAGCAAGCTCCAAGGGCATGGTATGAAAGATTGACTACTTTTCTTATCAAGCAAGGGTACAGGAAAGGTGGAATTGACAAAACCTTGTTTGTTAAAGATGAAGAAGGAAATGTCATGATTGCTCAAGTATATGTAGATGACATTGTCTTTGGTGGGATGTCTGACAGGATGGTCAAACATTTTGTCAACCAGATGGAATCTGAATTTGAAATGAGCCTAGTAGGAGAGTTAACCTACTTTCTTGGTCTGCAAATAAAGCAAATGGAAGACTCCATGTTCATTTCCCAAAGCAAGTATACCAAGAACATAGTCAAGAAATTTGGAATGGAAAATGCTACTCATAAGAGAACTCCTGCCCCCACACATTTAAAGCTGACTAAAGATGAAAAGGGTGAGAATGTAGATCAAAGCATATACAGAAGCATGATTGGAAGCTTGTTATATTTGACTGCTAGCAGACCAGACATAACATTTGCAGTAGGTGTATGTGCAAGATATCAAGCTGATCCAAAAGTCAGTCATCTCAATCAAGTCAAGAGAATTCTTAAATATGTTAATGGTACTTGTGACTATGGCATAATGTACTTTCATGGATGCAAACCAATTCTCACTGGCTTTTGTGATGCTGATTGGGCTGGAAGTGCTGATGACTGAAAAAGCACTTCAGGAGGATGCTTCTTTCTAGGAAACAATTTGATTTCTTGGTTCAGTAAGAAACAAAATTGTGTATCCTTATCTACAGCTGAAGCTGAATATATAGCAGCTGGAAGCAGTTGTTCTCAGTTGGTTTGGATGAAGCAAATGCTCACTGAGTACAATGTCCCACAGGATGTCATGACATTGTACTGTGACAACTTAAGTGCAATCAACATATCAAAGAATCCTATCCAACATAGCAGGACCAAGCATATTGATATCAGACATCATTTCATCAGAGATCTTGTAGAAGAAAAAGTGATTTCATTGGAACATGTAGCTACAAATCTGCAGTTGGCTGATATCTTTACCAAAGCATTGGATGCTACACAATTTGAGAACTTAAGGGGCAAATTGGGAATCTGCTTATGTGAGATTTAGCAGTTATGGAGATGTGCCAACATGTCATATGACATTGTGTGGCATAAGCACCAGATGGCAACACCAGTCTGGTCAAGAACCTTGTGTATTCCATTCCTAATAATTTGCAATGTAACGGCTACTTATATAATAACAGCTTATAATCAGCTATCCATATTCTCATCATACTATCAAAAGCGAATCACATTATCTAGCTGTTCTTCAGAAATCATCATCCCTAAAACTCTTCATCCATCTTCTTTGACAATGTCTCAAAACCCTAACATTCCTGAAGAAATTCTCAACAAAGAAGATGTGGTTCATGCAACCCCTATTTCTGTGGTACCCATGGAGTCAACCCCATTGGACGAAATAAGAGGAAGTGTTCCTCATGCTAAAAAGCCAAGAACTCCAAAAAGAGCAAAAGATCAAGTCTGCAGCAAATCCAAAGGCATTCCTTCACCAGCAAACATGCCTCAAAAATCTTCTGAATATGTGGATGCTTCCATAAAGGAGTTGGTTACCAAGATCCTATCTGAACAAAGAGTGGTTAGTGGCATTTCTATTCCTCTGAACACCATGCCTGCCCCTCAAGAAGTTCAAACTCAAGCTGCAAAGGACACTCCTGCTCAACAGGATGTCCCAATAGATGTTGAAACATCTGAGGATCAACAAAAGGGTTCATCTGATGCTGCTGCAGAAGAATCTGAGGACCAGAAAAAGGCCTCAAATGAAAGTGATGAAGAAGAATCTGAGGATCAAACCAAAGCCTCAACTGAAGAACATATCTCTGCTGATCAACCAGCTGAAGAGGAGACTACTCAATCTCCTCCTGTGGTGAACCTAGAGCAGGACTCTGATACAGAGATCATTGCCTCTGTAAGACCTAGCATAGCCAAAAGGCTCAGGACTAGGAAAGAAAAGATGCAAGCAGGACATGCAATTCCTGAGAAAAAGCAAGCTACCCCAAAGAAAGACAAAGCCAAAACTGTCTTTGGTCCTACAAAACAATGGAGCAAAGTCCAAACTCAAAAGAGGAAAGTTGTCACTCCATCAGACTCAGATGTTGAAGCAGATGTCCCAACATCTCCTCCAAAGAAGAAACCAGCACCCTCTAGGGCTTCAACTGCTGTTCCAGAAGCTCCCTTGGACAACATCTCATTTCATCATGTTTCAAGTGTAAACAGATGGAAGTTTGTGTACCAAAGAAGGGTAGCACTTGAAAGAGAGCTGAGCAGTAATGCACTTGAGTGCACTGAACTGATTCATCTCATATCTGCTGCTGGTCTCTTCAAAACAGTCTCCAACCTCTCTCCATGCTATGAGTTACTTGTCAAAGGATTCATAGTCAATCTTCAGGAAGATTGTGCCAATGGTAAGTCTTCTGAATTTAGAAAAGTCTTTGTTAGAGGCAGGTGTGTAGAGTTCTCTCCTCAGATCATCAACCAATTCCTTGGAAGAGAATCTGATGGACCAAGTGAGCTAGGGAAGACTGATAACCAAGTTTGCAAGGTTATCACTGCAAACCAGGTCAAGGCTTGGCCAGTTAAAGGAAAGCTCTCAGTGAGCATGCTGACAAGAAAATATGCCATGCTGAACAGGATTGGTACAGCAAACTGGGTGCCTACCAATCACACATCTTCAATATCCACTGGCTTGGGCATGTTTATTTATGCTGTGGGCACTCAGACTAAGCTGGATTATGGAGCCTACATCTTTGATCAGACCTTGAAGCATGCTAGCTCATTTGCCACAAAGCTGCCAATAGCTTTTCCTTCCTTGCTGTGTGGTATAATGCTAAGTCAGTACCCTGGAATCCTCAATGAGAAGGACACAGTCTGCAAAAGAGAAAGCCCTCTGGCTTTTCACTACAAGCTGTTCCTGAGTCATCATGCAGCAGATGTTGAAGCACCTTCTGGGACATCTGCAGGTCCTTCAAATGCAAAGACTCCAATCTCCAAGGCTGCATTGATTGCTGAACTGAAGAGCACCTATAAAGAACTTGAAGCTAGGAAGCAAAAGCTTGAGGAAATTATCCAAAGGCTAGAGAGTGAAGGTGATCAGAAAGTTGCTTCTGATGAAGAAACTGAGGAAGATGAAGAAACTGAATGTGATGAATCTGAGTGATCATTGTATGTGAGGCAAATGTAATGACAACACTGCATTGTATTTCTGGTTTAGTGTCTTTGGCCCCAAAATTTATGTCTAACAAGGGGGAGAACAACAACAACAAAATGTAATGTTGTTTAATTATGAATGAAAAATCTGTTTGTTTGTTTCTGAACTGAATCAGTGTGTTTTGATAAATATTTCTGTTGCAACAAGACTGGATACATATATGTTTGAGGGGGAGTAATCTCAAATATGATTCAACAGAAAAGTAATGCTATACTCTGATAAAAGAACTTCTGCTGCACTCTGATAACCAGAAAAGATGTTAGCCAAAAATTAGCCAAAGGGGGAGTTTGTAGATGTTTAGAATTGGCAAAATTTTTGACCAACAAGAAATATTGAATTCAGTTCAGAATGTCCTATCAGATGTTGGGACATTATCAAACAGAGTATAAGAACTTATTTCAGGATGTCACACCAGATGTTGGGACATTGTGTAAATGACTTAAGTTCAGTTTTTCAGGATGTCCCAACAGATGTTGAGACATCTCAAACCTGCTACCAGAATTAATTAATGACTAACTGATCTGAGATATTTAAGGAGAGTTATCTAGAATTAATTATGGATGGATAAAAACAGAACAAGGCGCATCTGTAGGGAGTTTTATTATGAAGATTCAGATTAAACAGAAGAACTAAATCACCTAGAATCTAGGAAGTAACAAACCCTAATTCTAGGTGGAAGCTGTTGTGTTTTAGGACTGGATTAACCTACAGAAAGCCCAAATTACTAACACCTATTTAATCAACAGAAACTCACAGAATTGAGCACGAATTCCAGAAGACCAAATAGTGTGTTTATTGTTTTAAATAGCAGGTTGTTTTTATTGTACCACTTTATGAGCTTTTAAGCAAAAGTGCATTTGTGACTTGATTGAAACTGTGAAGTAAGATCAAGCTGTTTTGTTTGAAGAATGTCTTCAATTTTATTAAACTTGTAAACAAGATCATTGTGTGATTGAGGGGGAGTGAGTTGGTACTCATATCTAAGTTGTGTCTTAGGTAGAAATTGCATTGGGTAGATATTAAGTGAAAGATTAAACTGGGTTGTTTAAGTATAGAATTAATATTACTTATAGTGGATTTCCTCCTGGCTTGGTAGCCTCCAGATGTAAGTGTGGTTATACACTGAACTGGGTTAACAAACTTCTGTGTTGTTTAATTTTCTTGCACTTTAAGTTTTGGTTAAATCTGTCAAGTGTTGGGACATCTCATAGGACATCTCATACCTGATCACAAAATTTCACTTTATTGGACTTCAAATTAGACAACTTGAAGAAGGCACCTTCATAAGTCAAACAAAGTATTGTAATGAGCTTCTCAAGAGGTTTGATATGTTAAACTCAAAACCTATTGATACACCCATGGCAACTGCAACAAGTTTAGATCGCGATGAGAATGGTAAGGATATGGACATAAAAAGGTATAGAGGTATGACCAGCTCTCTTCTATATCTTACCGCATCTCGCCTGGATATAATTTTTAGTGTTTGCATGTGTGCTAGATTTCAATCTTTCCCTAAGGAATCACATTTAAAATCTGTTAAATGCATTCTTAGATACCTTTGTGGTACTTTTAAGTTTGGACTTTGGTATCCTAAGAGTAATGATTGTACCTTGGTAGGTTTTACCGATTTCGACTTTGCCGGTTGCAAAGTGGATAGGAAAAGCACTAGTGGTACTTGTCACTTCTTTTCTAACTCTCTTGTAACTTGGCATAGCAAAAAGCAAGTTTTTGTTGCCTTGTCAACTGCGGAGGCGGAATATGTTGCGGCCGAAAATTGTTGTGCCTAAATTTTATGGCTAAAGCAACAATTGTTCGACTTCAACGTAGATCTAAAAAATATTCCAATCTTATATGATAACACTAGCGCGATAAATATTACCAAAAATCCAATCTTACATTCACGCACTAAGCATATTAAGATTCAACATCATTTTCTTAGAGATCACGTAGAGAAAGGAGACGTGGTAATTGAGCACGTTGAAAGTTCAAATCAACTTGCCGATATTTTTACAAAACCACTTGCCACGAAGCCTTTCTTTCATATTCGTAGGGAACTTGGTGTTCTTGATATTTCTTATCGGTCTTAATCTTGAATATGTTCATCATATATTATTACTTGAGTTAACATATTATTTCACTAACAACTAGTCTTCTTGAAGTACATCTATTTAGTTGTTCGTCTTACATCTTTACAAGTGAGAGGTAATATCATTGTCTTTTGTTTTTTTAATTAACATGGTTGATCTATGTAAATTTGTTTATCATCCTTGATGTAAAGGAAGTGATTGTGAGTGTGTTCTTGTTTTAGCAGTTATTTATCTCCTATATTGTTCAATATGTTGAAATATTAATGTGTATGTTATTAGAATGCTTTATAGTATAATGTTATGTTGTTCAATATGTTGAAATATTAATGTGTATGTCATTAGAATGCTTTAACTGTCGTGACAACCGTCGCAATACAAGAATAAGGACGATTTTGTGATAACTGTCGCAACTCAAGTGTCGTAAATCTCCTTTTTTCTTGTAGTGTCAAGGTGATAACGTTCAAACATGAGATCAAAAATTCAGTTTGGGTTGAGAGGTTTGTGGGTTTTTCTTGGAAAAACCTAACGGGTTTTGTCCTCCAAGATCTTAGAGATTTGAGAGTTTTGCACACATCACTCATTCGTAGATTCAGCCGAGTGAGGAGGATTGAAGATCAATGTGATCGTTCATTCATATCACGGTACTGGAGGATTACGAAGATCGTTGTGGGTTCACTAGCATCAAAGCAAAGCGGTCATGCTCAAAGTTTGGAGAATTGTATATTCTTGCAAGAAGGGAGCAATTAATCGGAGGTTTACTCGACGCGCGTGAAAGACTTGGTTCATCTCGAATCAAGGGGCAAGAAGAGTTATTACAACAATCGCAATTTGGATTGGTTTGTTGTTCCAATTTTATTCTTGTATTAACATTGCAATATTAATAATAGATCCCAATTAGATTTGTGAAAAATGGGGCAGAGTACTCCTAGCGAGGACGGTGGAGGAACTGCCTAAACAAATCTCGTGTGTTCTTAATCCTTTTCATTTGTTATATTTTTTGCATTAATTAAAGTTGTGTTGCTTGAAAAATTCTATTTTGACTTAGAGTGTGCACACCAAGTCTTTGTGAAATTGTTGCTATTACCTTTGGATAGCAACTTGATAAAAATTATGCACTACACTAATTATCAAATTACACTTTGTGTGAGTGCACACCAAGTGTTTGATAAAAATTCAAAATAGACAACTTCTAACTATTCATGCTTATTTTTCTTTCATATTCATTGTTGATAGTGGTTATTCAAGTGTTCTGAATTTAGGTGATTAAATTAGCATTGTTTTAATTCTTCTAATCATCTCTTATATCCCATTTGGTTTCAAACGCATATCCGATCACCAGTGACTTAATTTTAATTTTAGACATGTTTTTCGGGGAACTTCCGCAAGATATTTTTCAATTAATTTTTGAAAATTTATATTTTAAAAAGGGATCTATTCAACCCCCCTTCTAGATCCGCGCCATCGTCTAAAAAAGCTTCCTCCTATAGTTACCTTAGTTCTTAGGCCCTCTTTTACCAGTAGTTTTCCGAACTACAACGCTCTGACTTTCCCATTTCACGAGGGAATACGTAGGCACGTGGTTTATCTTTGGCTCACACAGTTTTCTTTTTCACATGTTTCTTTTTTTCACATTTTTATCTTTTCAACTTGCTCATTTTTTTCACTTTTTTCACCATTTCTCACCTTCTCATTTTAGCTTTAGTTCTTATCAGTTAGCAGACAAATAAGCACAAACCTAGAAGTGGTTTCTTCTGCTCTTGTCCGGGCTCGTGGCGAACTCTTACTCGAATTTGAAGGGGTCCATTTGAAATCCCATTCGAAAGATGTAGATCCAAAATGTTATGCAGCTTTGCGAATTTGAATCTCCATCCCAGTCTGTGTACTTTCATTTATAGGATTTGTCCAAGTTGGAAGATTGAGGCTTTTTACTGACCTAGGTCTGACTTGCGTCTGGTTGTTTGAAACTCTGTATAATTGATGATACCCTCCGACGTCTTTTTATGGTGGCCTAAGATCGATGTGCATAATTGATCAGAGTCATATCGGGGCTTGGTGAAAATGATATTTTAGCTTCTTGACACTTCAAGTTCTTCAACTAAGATGTGTTAAGATTTCATATTTGAGAATATAACGTAGAATCATGGAAATCACATGAATTTAAATTTGTTTTCCACATACGGCGACACAAGAAATTAATGAAAAATCAGGGAAGCTACGATGGAAGGAAGCTTCGTCGACAATTTTGTGATGCAACACTGTGGATCGAAGGTTGCGATCACAATACTCCTTGGACCGGGAATGTAGATCTTGAATAGACATTGTTGATTAACATCGATCTTGAATCGACGTTACTAACCTCCTATATAATGGATCTAGATTGGGTACTTTCATGGTTAACACTCAAACTCCCAAGTCAGTTTAGGGTTTGACATAACCGTAATGGAAATGGAGATTAGAGATTATGTACCTGAAAACCGTTTTTGAAGGTATATATACCTTGGACTTGATGGAACGGTAGAATAAATGGGTCTTGTAATATTGGGCCTTTGGCCAATATGGAGTATTGGGTTCGAGGCCTTTGCCCAGCATGGAGTAATGGGTTATGAGGCCTTTGGTTGACACGAAACGTCACAAATGATCATAGAGGTAGGAATTAATATCTTTTATACACATTAATTTTAAATCAACAAAAGTTATGTTGTGTTGAATTTTTTTATATTTTTGTTATGTTATGTTATACTTATTATTGTTGTATTTTATGTTGTACTGCAAGGTCTATTATGTTTATTGGATGAGATGCTACGTAATTTTGAGCAGATTCTATGTAAGGCACCTATATAACAACTTTAGGAAGAAATGTCATGGCAAGTTGTTGAAATAAATCATATGGAAGGCTGCAAAATCAACTTACCAGCAACAAAGAGTATGAATCTTAAGGTTTATGACTACATCCTTGAATATTACGAGAAATCAAGGTGTGTGTGTGTGTGTGTGTATATATATATATATATATATATATATATATATATATATATATATATATATATATATATATATATATATATATATATATATATATAATCCTATGATCTATCTTGTAAATGGATCAAATATGTGGGTCAGGACATAATATCCAGATGTTCACCCACTAAAGTATAGAAAAATGCTTGGAAGACCAAAGAAAATGAGGAATATTGGAAAATGTCAAGTGCAGTAGGTACAAGTAGAAAGGTCACAAAAAAACCCACTTGTAAGATGACACCAATAATTCAGCCAAGTCAAGCTAACCAACCAAGTTAAGCAAATAAACAAACTCAACCAAGTCATGGCAGTAAAGCAAGTCAATAAATGCAACCTACTCCCATAACATAGGGAAGTCAAGTTTCTCAACCATCTCAAGCTATCAACAAAGGGCAAAGAAGCTGAGTTTTATTAGGACATCAACATCATGTGTAACTCTAGGACCTACAACCAGATTAAGTGCAGCAAAAAATGCGGTTGATCCATATACATGAAGAAATACTCTAAGAAAGATGACCAATCCAAACAATAAGACCATTTAGCATATTTAAGAATTGTACGATGAATGTTTTATGTTGTATTTTGAACAAATAGTCCATTTATATTTTTTTATCTAAATGTTGGCATGATGCCTGTTAGAACCTACATTGTTCTTTTTGTATGCCTATTTGAATGTTGACATAATGTCTGTTAGAATCTACATAATACATGTTTATATATTCTAACAACGTTGGTGTAATGTATGTCTATGACAAATGTTTAACTATACAATTTATTCAAACTTGGTTTAAGTTATGGTGAATTATGCAGTTTATGCAAAGTTGGTTTAAGTTATGTTGAGTTATGCAGTTTATTCAAAGTTGATTTAAGTTGGTTTAAGTAATGTATGTACTCTATAATATAACTGGTATGAAAAAACTAATCAAACAAGATCAAAGTTGATATACAAAGTTAAAATAACTGAACTAATATAGATAAAACTGTTAAAACTTGTCCCATGTATGATAAAACTAATTTTAATAAAACTAATATTGATACCATTCATTTTAAACAGACTGATACATAATGATCCTGCTACATAAGTTGCCATTAATGCATAACTTCGTAATGGTCTTGATACATGACTTGCTACTAATACATAACTTGATAATGTCCCTGGTACATAACTTCCTACTAATACAAAATTAAAGTATGCTTAATGCTAATATAATAAAAACAAGAAAAAACATTATCTTCCAAAAATTCTTCCAGTTTATAATATTCTTCATTTGCATTTGAAGTTCCAACAAATCCGCCTTTTGTTGCTCATTTGTCACCTTTAGATTTTCAACCTCCATTTTTTTCATCAATTTCTTTTGTTAAATTTTCCAACCTACATTTTTGCTTCATCATAAATTGGTCGTTCTCATCTCCCACTTCCTCACAAAACCAATAAAAAAGCCACACTCAACTTCAATAGATCCTTGTGTAAATTAAGACACTAAAGAACAATGTTATACCAAAAATTGTCAATGATAATGAGAAATCTTACCTTAAAATACGAATAACTTCAAAATTGTTTTATAAAATTGATAATTCTTGTTGCCCTGCAAAGAAAAACTAAGTTCGCACAACGACAATTAGGTTTTCATCGTAGATAGGAACTTGTGTATACCTTAGAATCAAAACATTCAGAGCTCTTCTGTTTCACAACTAACAAAAAACACCTAGAACTCATGGTTGATAGAACTCACAAGGCTAAATTATTTACATGGTCCTTTAAGTTATTTAATTGAAATAATGTGGTCCTTTATGTTTTTTTTGCTACAAGTAGGTCCTTTAAGTTATTTTAAAATATCAAGTTAGTCCCTTAAGTTTGTTTTTGTAACGTTTTGGTCTCTTTTTTAAAAATTCCGTTAAAAAAAATTGCAAACTCATATACCATTTGAACTAGTTTTTCACGCTGATCATGAAATCTGTCACAGTGAAAGGGCGACTATTAGATTTCGAATATGCAATCAAATTTTGATTTCTCTTATTGCGGACATTGAAAGGGCGACTATGAGATTTATTTGGAGCGACGATTCTTCCAAATCGAAATCTGTCACAGTGACTTGGAAACAACTCTGTATGCCTACCGCTGAAGGTGGCCTTGGGCTGAATTATATTTATCACTTAAATGATGCCATGAATTTGAAGTTGTCTTGGTACATTTTCAACTTTGATGAATCATGGGTTGTTCTAGTTCAAAACAGAGTGATGTGCAAGAACTATTTTATCAATCATCATGTTTTTCGTCTGTTTGGTCGAGTGCTAAGTAGGAAATTCAACATGCTGTCGATAATTCTTCTTGGTGTATCAGTAACGGTGCTTCTACGAGTTTATAGGTTGATAGCTGGTGTGGCCCTCGCTTTATCTTGATGAGGATGATCCTGTTTCTATCATCGACGAAACGGTTAACACCATTTTAGTTAATGGTTAGTGGGACTTCTCCTTCTTGATCATGACCATCCCCCTTCTCTTCAGCTACGTATTTGTAACTGTCACATTCCTTTTAATCTCCGTTGGGATAACAGATGCTTGTAGCTGTCATCTAATGAGGATTTGCCTCTTACTGCAGCATACACTTTTAAAAGGAAACATGGATTGGCTAAGGATTTTTGGAAGTGGATTTGGAATAAATTGATTCCTCCATTTAAGTCCTTTTTGGTTTGGAGACTCATTCATCACAAGCTGGCTACTAATTCTCAATGGAAGCATCTGAATTTTCCCTTACCTCAAGGTGTGATCTTCGTCAGAAAACGGAGGAATCAGATAAACATCTTTTCTTCTCTTGTCTGTATGCTTATTCACTTTGGTGTTGGTTGGAAAAGATCTTTGATCTTAATTTCTTGATTAAGGATTGGCCGAATATTTGGAAGCCCTTTGACTTGGGAGGCTCAGAGCAAGGCAAAATTATTTCTAAAGTAACCACTATTTTGCTCCTTAATTCTATTTGGAATGCTAGAAACTCGGTTAGATTCTCTGACTTTTTCATCTTTGTTTCCTCTTATATCTCCTTCATTATGGCGGCGATCTCCACAACAGGTAATGAAATTACAGTTGTCTCTTATCTCAATATGCATTATTTTGGTATTCTGAAGCAGTTTAAGGTGTCGATCCAATCTCTGCGTGCTCCTAATATTGTGGAAGTCATTTGGAATCCCCTTTCGGGAGGTTGAGTGAGTTGAATTGTGATGACACTTTTATTTCTACGTCGGGTAGAATTGCTTGTGGGGTCTTGCCAGAGACCACTATTGTTCTTTTTTGTGGTGTTTTCTTCTTCTCTTGAGGTTTATAATTCTCTCATTGCCATATTCTTGGATGCCATGATAGTAATTGAATTCACTAATGAGAATAATTAGAGAAATGTTTGGTTGGAATCAGATTCTCTCCTTCGTATAATGTCCTTTGGTCGATCCGGGCTCATTGGATTAATTACATTAATTTAGTTTATAATTGGAATTTTATTGTTTCTCATACTTTTAGAGAAGGGAATAACTGTGCAGATACCCTTGCTAATTTAGATTTTTCTTTGACTAAGATTTCTTATTTTTCATCCATACCTTTGTGTATACGAGTTGATTTTGTAAAAAATATGCTTGAAGTGCCCTTCTTTAGATTCTTTCGCCCTTAAGAGGGTTTTGGTTGCCCCCCCTTTTTTTGTATTGTTTTTCTTTTTATATATTGTCTCATTTAAAAAAAATATAATTCTCAATTTTTATAAATTGATCAATTTAAATGGTTTAAAATTGCAACTTGGTATTGAATTTTAAAAAGTTAAATTTGACCAAAATTTTCAAAATTAACCAAAAAGAATTTAATACCTATATTGTTAATACCAAAAAGCGGCGCGACCACTCCGAAAATGGGAGCGGCGCGAAAGCGGGGAGCGACGCGGGCGCTATTTTTCCAACGCGGGCGCGAAAATATACTAAAATATATTTAAAAAACTCAAATTTCATAATACCATTTAAATTCAAATTTCATAATAGCATATATTACTTCAAATTCATAATAATATTCATTACTTCCAATTCCAAATACCATTAAAATGCATAAGTCTTAAGCAAATAAAGCATTGCAACATACTTCAAAAATTCAATAAAATAAAAACTTAACATCTAAATCTTAAAATAACCAAAGCAACCAAACTCTAATAAAACTTCAACAATCATTAAAATCATAGTCATCATCGTCACTTCTCCGACACTAGCATCCTCTTCATCCACTTCAATCTCTTCATCACAAAATTCATCATCTACTACTACCACTTCCTTTCCTTTTGCCTTAGAACTATATGAATAAGGTGGAAGTGGTGGAGGCGCAATTGCCTTCTTTTGCATTGCTGCTTGGCTCCTAGTGTTGATTCCAGGCTCAACAACACCACTTGCAATTTCAACATCCAGCCAAGTCAAATCATCGCCATGAAACACCGTATCATCAACTTCAGATTGAGCTTCTTCTTCACCTCCCATCAACCATAGGTAAGTGGTTTCAAAATCATCATCCATAACCACATGATAATCAAATCATCACTATCAAAACGCTCTTTCAAGTTTTGATTATACTTGATGAACACCAAGTCTTGCAACATTTGATGTTCAAGTCTATTTCTCTTCTTGGAGTGAATCTATATTATAATTTTAGTGTTAGTTTAAATAATAAATATAAACTATTAATTTGAATCTATAAATTAATTCTAAGTTAGTAAGTTCTTACATGCTCAAAAGCACTCCAATTCCGCTCACAACCCGATGAGCTACAAGTCAAACTCAATATCTTAATAGCAAGGAGTTGCAAATTTGGTGTTTTTGCTCCATACATCCTCCACCACTCAGCTGCAATGTAAGACTTATTTTCATTAGCATATATTCACAAAAATTATTATGCGATTAAATTATTGTCAAATATACTTAGTAACTTACCAAGAGCTACATCATTCCTTCGCCTTACCGCTTCCACTAACGAAAAATGGCCTATACCCATCTTATATTTTGACAATTCTCCATGGATGGCATTAATAACTTTAGAATTTTCATAAAGCTTATTAATGCATGCATAAAGACCATCCAACAACTTATCATCATTCTCAATCATTGGATTGCTATAAAAGAACCTCAGATTAAGATAATATCCAACTACGTGTAATGGATGATGAAGTTGAATACTCCATCTTCTATCAACAATAACAATGATATCTTTGTACTTGCTTTCATTGTTGTTGAAGTTTTTTTGTGATTAACTCTTTGGCTTCCAACATTGCATGATAGATGTTACCCATTTTCGACTTCTTTTCATTATCAATAAGCCTAAGTACCTTTACAAGAGGCCCCATAGCCTTAAAAGTGTACACAACATCATCCCAAAATGAGACTGGAAGCACAATAACAACTATCTTCTTTCCTTTCACATCCTTACTAGCATTCAAGTTCAACCATTCTTCAGAAGTGAACATGGTTCTAATTTTTGCCTTTAAAGTGTGCAACCTATGCAAAGTAAGAAAGTTTGTGGCAAACCTTGTGACTCCGCTTCTAACCAACTCACTTTCTAATTTCTCCCTCATTAAGTTTAAAACCAAAGAATGGTTGTAAATGAAGCCCACAAGTTGCATTCCTTTGTGTATAACCTTCTTGACTTTAGGAATTTTTCTGATATCTTCTAGCATCAAGTCTAGACAATGAGCAGCACATGGAGTCCAAAATATTTTTGGCCTCGAGACTTGAAGATGTTTACCAGCCAAGACATAGTTGCTTCCATTATCGATAACTAGTTGAATAACATTACTTTCACCAATCTCTTCAACAAAGCTATCCAATAGTTCAAACAATTTTTGTCCAGTTTTCATGTATGCAGAAGCATCAATACTCTTAACAAACATAGTTCCTACCGGAGAATTGACCAAAAAATTAATCAATGTCCTTCCTTTTATATCAGTCCAACCATCAGACATTATGGAACAACCATACTTTGCATGTTCTTGCTTATTAGTACTCAACATCTCATGCGTAAGTCTCAACTCATCTTGAAGCAATGGAACTCTTAACTCATGATAGCTTGGAGGCTTCAAATGTGCACCATACATACCAATTTCTTCAACCATCAACTTGAAACTTTTTGAATTTGCAACATTGAATGCAATTCCATTCCGATAAAAGAAATGGGCTATGTATTTGAGGCAACTTGCTCTTTCTTGCTTATCACAAGCATCATTCAAGCTTGCTTGCTTTCCTTTTTTCAAAGCTTCCTCGGGTTTTCTATAGAAAATTACATCCAAGGGACCTTTTGTATTCTTCTTGGCAGCCGACATACTCCCCTCTCCAGCTGGTCTTTTCCCACTTCAAATCCTAGATATCTCTAGCAAACGTGCCACCTCATCATCATCTTCATGCACTTCACCTGACATAGCTTTCTTTGCGGTCAATTTCTTATCTTCGCGCTCTTGCAAAATCGCCTTAACCTTTTCGGGTGTTTGAGTGCAAGACTTCACATTTCCTTTGATTCCTAATTGATGTTGTTTCGCCCTAGAAATACCTCTGGTAGACGTTTCGTTACAAAAATCACACGTAACCCCTCCTCTTATTATTCAAGTCTTTCAAATGGTTATATTTCCATCCTATATCACCGGTTAGTTTATGTTGCTTGGCAGAAGAAGCGACTGATTGATTATTGGACGATGATGGTGGAATAAAACCAATATGAGGAGTTGGAGTTGTCATGCTGTTGGAAAAAAATAGAAAAAACAGAGTTGGAGAAGAAACATATATACTGTAAAAATGTAAAACAGAGTTGAAAAAAACATATATATTGTACATAGAAAAATAGAGTTGGAGAAGAAAAACATAGTCATATATATATATATATATTAAAAAATATGTAATATATATTAAAAAACATATATAATAAACCTATAAAAAACAATATGAAAAACATAGTATATATTTTGAATACAGAGTTGGAGAAGAGTGGGAGAAGAAAAAAGCATGAAAAGAAGAAGAAGAAAGTAGAAGAAAAACAGTATGAAAAAAAACAAACCTGGTAAAGGAGTATCGCATGAAAAGAGGAGGACAAGATGAAGAAAAAATGCCAGAACAGGATGAAGAAGAGATGCACGGATGAAGAATAGGAGAAGAGGAGCATCGCAGGAAAAATAGAAGATGATAGAGCCGTTAGCAAAAACGCCGTTAGAAGAAGAGTTTTACTAAAAAAAATTAGGTTTTTTTTTTTAAAGTATTAAAGGAATGGGTCGAAATCAAGCTGACCTGACCCGGTTGAAAATCGGTGCTTCACACCACATTCGCGACACCAATACCCGCCGCGATGCCAGCTATATCGCCGTTTTTCAATATCACGCCTTACCAGTTCAGCGACTGTGCCGATTTTGATGCGGTGCGCCGAGAGAGCGGCCGCTACCGCCACTTTTAACAACATAGTTTAATACTATGTTCAAATAAAAAAAATTCAATTGAAAGTATTTCAATTAATTAAAGTTTTAAATTTTTTATAAATTTTTAATTATTTCGTCCAAACATACCACGGTGAGGGAGTGATTTTGTTCTAACCTCGTATGATTATAAAAAGAATTTAATTGATATACACTGACAGTGTAAAGAAGTTTTACATTGTCAATAAATCATAGCCGTCAGATGTTAAAACAAGTTCGATTATTTTTTAAAAATTTATAAAGTATAATAAACGGGTGATGGTGATAAATTTGACAGTGTAAAATATTTTACACTGTCAGTGCATATCAATTAATTCCTTATAAAAAAAGAACTTTTTCTCAATTATAAAAAGAATTTAATGGAATGCACTTTACACTACTGTCAGTGAATGATAACCGTCAGATTCAAAATTATATTTGATTTTTATTTTAATTATATTTAAAGTAATGATTATGAATGATTGTGATGAATTGATGGTGTAAATTATTTTACACCAATGCATAACAATTCATCCCTTATAAAAAATAGAGAAAAAAATATAATGAAAATGAAAATAACACACCAAAACGACGTCACTGCAGGCACAGGCGAATGTAGGCACGCGCGACAGGCATTGTAGTTTCGAGACAGCGTCGTTTCCGCAGCACCACGAGAAGAAAGGGTTATTCGTTAAGCCATTTTTCCTGCGATCGAGAGAGAAATTGAGTAGAAAAATCGAAAATGGGGTACGTGCTGAGAGTGAGATTAGCGTCGTTCTTTACCGGCGCTGCAACGGCGTCGTTTGCAGGTCTCTACATCCTCCATAGGGATTACAAACTTGCGCATCAATCCCTTACCCAACAGGTACACCCAAAATCTCTTATCTTTTTCCTTCTTTTTTCCAACATTCTGCCACAATATTTATCTTAATTACGTAATTGAAAAGCGCGGTGGTGATTAGATTCATGGATTTTTGGTTTGAAAGAGAAACATAACTGATCCGGCGATGATAAATCATTTCTTAGTTGAATTATTGGTGTGGATGTATCTTCTGCTTGGCCTCAAATATGCTCTTATTCTTTTATGTTATGTTAATAGTTATAGCATTTATTAATCATTTCAAATTTAGATGGTAGATGCTAAGTGTCTGCTTGTGGTCTTTCAATTAGTGAAATGATCAATGCAGAGGTAATCTTCATTTCCCTATCTTTGTTTGTGTGCCATCTTTTGTTGAATGGTATGAGTTAGTTGAAGGGGACATTGTACTTGTTTTATCTAGGGTTAGGGGCTTTTTTAGTGTTAGCAGAACAGATTTTGATGTATCCGCTATGAAAGTAGTGACACAGTCCGAATTTTGCTCTATGTTGTTAATAGCGCATTATAGTGGAACAATGTAGTAGTAGTAGGATTTAAGTTTAACATGTCGTTTTTTGCCCGCAAGCCTCCATCAGCAATAGTGAGTGTAGCAGCTGCTGTTGCCGCCCCAAGTTGCAACCGCTTTTAGGATTTCGGGGGAATTCCTCAAAGCCTTTCTTCAAAACCCTTGTATTAAGGGTATAAATGACCCTTTAAAGAATAAAATTATGTTTTTCAATCTATTATGTTGCACACCAACAATCGTTATGTTCTTTACAATCCATGTGTTTAAATTTTATTGCTTTGTGCTTTACATTCTTTAACTACTCCAACTGTTGCTTTGTGCTTTCAATCGTTATTAAGTAAGAAAATCTCTTTAATTGTGTATATTTTTCTATTTACATTCAAAAATAGAATGTAAAGCAACAACGGATGGATATTTTATTGCTTTGTGCTTTCAATCCATGTCTTTACATTCTTTAACTAATTTTATTGCTTTGTGCTTTCAATCGTTATTAAGTAAGAAGATCTCTTTAATACTCCAACAACGGATGGATATTTTATTGCTTTGTGCTTTCAATCGTTATTAAGTAAGAAGATCTCTTTAATTGTGTATATTTTTATATTTTTGAATATTTATGTTTACTTTGCACACAGATTTTTAGTCTTTGCAATAACGGCTATACTGCTATAGCATATTAAGAGCGCGGTGCTATGCGACACTATATGGGATTAACAACATATATTTCATTATTCCAGTTTCTGCTAGCAGATATTGTTGTAATGACAAAAAAAAAGAAGAGAATTTAAGGATTTTTAAAAATAATAAAACAGAAGAGTCTACAATCAGTGAGCATTAGTCTTATGTTCACCATAATACATAAACCTTTCAATATGTAAGCTAAGCTATTTTATGTCTCAATTCCTTTTTAAATCTTTATGCAGCATGCCTATTTTGTGTGTACAATTGACTATTTCAACCACTATGCGGCTTCTGCTATTTCCCCCAGTCGGCTAGTAGTAGCACTGACAGACTTTGCCTAACAAGAAGCCCTTGTTTTTTAAACACGGCACTGACCCTAACATATCGACACAGATGGAATTTGAAAAAAAATGAATAAATTGTACGTAATCACATGTGTCGGTGTCAAACACCGGACACACCTTTGTTTAGAAATGTCGGTGCTACTTAGAGAAATAGTGTCACATTCAAATTATTTAGAGGGCATTGCCGGGTGCAGTTACCTAGGTTTACTTGCTTAAAGCAGCTACTGTAAACCAATATTTCATAGGCCACTCATCTCTTTTATACTTGATACAATCAACACATACTTATTTCGTATATCTTAGTTTACTTTTAAGCCCACCTTTAATTTGACAAACATCTTTAAGACTGTTCTTTATGCTGCCTTCTTTACTGTATATTTCTTGCTCCTGAAATTGTCTTATTTCTCCCTTTCCAATTTCAAATAGTGTATGGTCTCATAAATTTTCTTCAGTTAAAATATCACCCCATGTTTCTATCATATGTATTTTATTCCTTAAATTTTACCCTGCAATTTTCTGTTTTACCATCTTGGATATATCATATATGACAAGTGGTCTTTTTTTGTTAATTTTGGATTGTTTGATAGATAAACAAAACAGACAGTTTTCATGTGAGGCATTTCTTTGGGACTTAAGTTTGGGATGAATGAATCTAGTTAAATAATCTGTGAATCCTGTTGTTATAGTCTTGGGGATTGAGTGTTTCAGTTGTTGCCAGCAATATACATTTGAAGGCATGTCTTGAAAATTAGCTTGATGCCTTGAACGAGAGATGCATGGGATGCATTGAGAGTTTATAACAAGCCTTGAATCATGATTTAAACTGTGAATAAGTCTATTAAATCATTAATCCAAATTACATAGAGTAAGTCTACACATTGTTCACTTCATTCCTTTTGGGCTATAGTACATTATTAACACTTCTGTAATAATCTTTCTTCTTTCCTCTCTCTAATGTGGTATTCATGGTTCACAACTAAATGCTGGTTTATAAATTTATTTTAATCACAATTGTGGTGAACGATGGAAACAACTCCTTCCAAAAGAACTGCATAATTCTCATCACACTCCAAGCTGCTGAGGCAAATCTGCAAAACATTTGATTTGTAAACATGGAACATAGTCCAGTGGTACGGAATGTTGAAATTGTTTTATGGGATGGTATTCTATTCTGTTAGAATAGATAGGTAAAGTAGAATAAAAGAAGAGTTAGTTCAGGGGGTAAATAGGGGTACATAGTAGAAGGGAGATGTACAGATTCTTTGCTTTAGAAAAAAACATACCACGGGCTAGGTTGTAAAAGGGGAAACCTTTGGAGGAGATTTCTATCATTCAATAAATTTGTAAGTTACATTTGTTTCTATCACTACTGTATTTCTTTTCCCCGTGCTCCTGACAAATGGGTCTGTTCTAGTGGATCTCTTGTGGGGAAGAAATGGAGAATTTGAGGTTATTCTGCAAAGCGGTGACCAACAAGCAGTGATAACAACCTTGTTCATGCCTTTGTGGGAGTCAAGCATTTTCAAGTTTAAGAAAATGCTATATCGGTTGATAAAGATGCAAGGACTTTATTAATGCAAAAAGGGCAGGACGTGCCGCCCCCTAAAATTGAAAAATTTATTGAGGGAATGTGAGGAATCAAGCATACGTGGGATTGGTGGCTGTAAACTTACATGCATGATTGTGAGGCGAAAAGTGTGGAGACACGACAATCACCAGAGATGGCCTTGTTGTAGCAATATGAGGAAAATTCTGAAAGCTTCAATAGGGAGTGTATCAACCGAGAATTCTGTTCTCAGACAAAGAGGATTGAGTTTCCCAGTCCTGATGGCAGTAATCTGTTAGGATGAATTACTGGGATGAAAGAAAAACTTTCAGGAGTATTTGACAAAGCCTTTGGAGAAAATGCTGAACGGACTTACTTGATACTGTTGGCGGACATAACCTATCCCATTTGGATTATCTTCTGGTTGATAACAGTTTCTTGATAAAAATAAGTTTATGATTCTTCATTTGTGGAAAAGTTCTTGTAAGCTTTTGTTCAAGCATCGGCAGCCATAGAGATCCAGGTTATATGTGGTGTAGCTGCACTGCCACCGCCACCCCCACGACCACATAGCCACATGCCACTAGCCATTAGCCGACTTATAGTTCTCAACAGGTTGTCATTAGTAAAGCTGCCATGGGTATGTAAGACACACATCTTACTCGCATTGATTAATTCTAGTAAGCTATCAACATAGGAGGTAGGGGTTGTCAACACAAGAAGTAGAGGTTGTGCTTGAGTATTTGGTGAGATGGCTGCCTTCAATAATGAGGGGTAGAATTAGCATCCTGCTAAGTGGATCTGAATCCTGATGGGCTTGCCCTAAATTGGTATCACTATTTTGGTTCATGAGCAAGGAGATAGACGTTGCAAATCATCCTACTATGGTTAATATTTTAACTGGCCAAGGTCAAGCCTATAGGCAAATGAACTGCAATTCCGAAACATGAGATGTTTTCTATGTCTTCCTCAAACAGATTATTGCATTGGCTGTCCGCATGTCCAGTTTCAGCTTCCAATCACAGACTCCACAATCAAAGATCTCTTAATGAGAGGGCCCCCAAAGTTTTCCTAGGACTTGTGTCAAGTCCCATTTTCAAGCTCGTGTATTGTATTTCAGTCTACTCAGAGGAGGAGGTTTATTGCTGAGCAGAGAGCTGTTGGAACAACTTATCTAGTTTCTCCTAGTCCAATTCAAGGTTAGACCTCTTTGGGGCCAACCAAGAGCACATCTGGCCCTACCCAGAGTTTAGTCATGAAAGAGATGGTAGGGAGTCAAACTAGTTTTCAAACGGAGTAGGGTACTATACTGACTGGTTTGGAAAATTGGTGATGTGAATCCTATCGCTTGACCACTTTCAACCTTGAAGGCGGTCTGTTAGAACTGGTAAGTTGCTAAAATGAATTACTTGTATTATGCACAAAGAAGGGTTGAGCTCCAGCCAACAGGGAAAGAACTAAACCAGCATACAAAATGTGAACAAAATGTCTAAGGCATTCAAGAGGCCTTTTCTCCCCCACCTTGTGACTTGCCCCCCTAATACTAACCGACTTCTATTTATCATTTCCTTCTGTAACTTACTTCATCTCTTCTAACAGCTGCTGCTTCCTTACCGACAACTGTTACAATTATTAATCTCCCTGAAGTCCTTGCTAACATACACTTCTTTCTAGCCAAAGACTTGCAACTGTAGGGGTGTATAACTTTAAACACACCATTCTCTCTGGCCTTCACTAAATTGCTTTTCAATTCATCCAAAAGTTGAGTTCGCTCTTCAAGCAGTCGGTTATTCTTCAGATAGAAGGGTATAATGAAAGGAGTCCACATAAGCAGGAGGATTAGTTTAGGATAGTTAGTTGAGAATACTTGATTGAATAAATAGAGAGGAATAATATAAAGGAAACAAAAGTATTTGTTAGTTTGGAAAAATATAGTAGGGATCAGTTTTAAAATGGGAACCTTTGAAGGAGAGTTGTATTTCCTATTTTCGACCATCAATTAAAATTGTTTCTTTGCGTTTGTTTGTTTCTATCAATTCATACTAATATATACATTCCACTGCATAGCACAATGTTAAAACTTGCTCTGAGTAGCTGTGACTTATGCCGTTGGTGGTTGAGTAGCTTTTTCCGCTTTTCACAGGAGCATACATATCTAAACCATGAACTATTTCTTTATCCTTAAGTATTCTTGGCTATACACTTCCCTGCATTTTAAGTAACAATCTCTTAGACCCTTCCTTTTCAACCATGAGAAGAAATGGTGGGGGTTGTTTGACAACAGGAGTATTCATTTTTAGCACTTGTATAGTGCTTCAATAGGTTACTGAACTTTCTTTGCTTTTGCAGACAAATGATCTCTACGAATCACTTAACAGTCGAATTTCTTCCTTGGAAAAACTCAAACAAACTGAAACTTCACAACAGGCGGAAGCTACAGAATAAGTATGTGAATCGAGGCATCCGTTGTAGTTAATTGTTGTGGTGGAAGTTTTATAGAATCTACTCACTGCGACAAGTGACTTTTCATTGGTTACTCTTGTAAGGAGTAAAGTTTAATTTCACTCATTTTATGGCATCTCATGACTCAACTTTCTTACCATAAGTGTTCGGACCGGTTCTGTATTCAGATGTATTTTGGATTATACTTTTAGCTAGAATCATTTAGCTTTTATCACCATTGTGTTTGGGATGGGAGACAACGCTTTCTCTTTTGAAGCTGGGAATTGTGTTTCTATTTAGTCACTCTTGAAAATAAAATGATTACCCTTACACACCATATAATGATTACTTCAACACTATTTCAGAGTTATAGGATTTTTTTCAATTAAATATGATTCTGTAATTACAAAATGAGTTTATAGATATTTATGAAGAAAATGAACCAGTAAGCTTTTGAATTTTTTTGGAGGTATAAAAACTAATTTGTGACTGCCTAAAGAACTTACTTGTTACAAATTAACTTTTATATTCTGTAAATATGATGTAAAAAACCAAAAATCGTGAACTTTTGTTTATTTTGTGAAGATGATTTACTTTATTTTTTATAAATTTGTGTTACTTTTACTTATTAACAACGCGGTAATATATTTTTAAAGTGGACAAATGTATGAGACTGGAAGATGGATTTTAGGGGTGAACCCGATAAAAGAAAATTTTCAATCCATCCCATAATACTTTCAACCACTTACTGTATTTTCAAATATGTCTCATGTTTCTGCTGATACATTTTCGGGCACATCAATTTTTTGAAACCTTTCGCAAATTTATATGCGAAAATAGTTCGTAGACGCATCTGTGGAATTTTAACAAAACAAATTTTTTTCTTAAAAATTAAACCAATTTTATTAGTCGGAGACACATATACAATAATGCACAAAACAAACATGAATGAAGTAGTATTATATATAGTGCATCAATGTCATCATCCAAAATAAATATATCACTGTCATAAAAAAAATACATATAACTACTGTGTGTGCAGGAGTACATCCTCTCTGCCCTCTCCTATGTCTGCCCCCTGTGCACGCTCTCCTCTGTCTCTGCCTATGCTGCATCGTCTGCCCTTGCGTCCTCCTCGATAGCATATCCCATCAGTCCTGACACAATGTATGTTGTATTGTGTGCCTCTCAATGCCACCTGAATCATCTCATCCGCCGTACGCATGACATTAGACCCTTTAGAGAATAAACCGACCTCAATGTCTGCCCGTCCAATCCTAACTACCTGTAGACATATAGGCACCAGATCCTGAGCGTAGTCAATCTGGGACTGCTCCTCCTCTAATATCTTCTGATGTGCTGGTCTGGGAGGATCACCATTTGCAGTGGGGAGCATCAAGGGGTGTGAGACGGTATAGAACCACTTGATGTAGCCATCAACATAACTCCAGTCGTACTCACCTCTGATCGCACGAGACTCGTCTGGTACCAGATGTTGCTGAAACTCACCAAAGATCTCGTCTATCCGGCGGCGAGTAATGGGCATAGGAGCGGACACAGAAGGGCGTTTAGGAATGGTCTGGGCATAGCCGAACTACCGCATAACGCGCTCAGGCAGATATCGCGCAATGATGGTCGAGCTGCATGCCAACCATCCGTTGTAAAGTGAAACCTCATCGAACGGACCCGTCGCACGGTGATCTATGTAGAAGTCATATCTGACATCATCAGTAACCATGCGGTCCAGATACACTCTGTAAGTCTCTACCGGCTCGTTCCCTCTCAGCGGGCGGAAGGCACGTGCCCGAGGCCACTCCTCCGTGTACTCCTGCACATACTCCCAGCTATGCATCTGCGGAAAGTGTTGGATGATCCAGGACCGAAATAATTTTTTTTGGTATCAAGCAAATATCACGATAATATAAGAGAAAAACAGCCTAAGAGTTTATGATTGATATCATATATAGTGAACAACTAGCCAAAACAGTCATAGTAGCCCAAAGACATCCAATGGAGAGTCTGAAGTTAGTGTGTGCCAACGTCGCTGCATCCCAATTGTTCACACGGATCATCTTCAGATCCAATAGGTACCTCAACCAAACCATATCCGTATATGAGGAGCTGGTGTCCACAAACAGTTGTGTGCCCACCAAGTATACTAGATAACATCGTAACGCCCACTGTCTGTGTACCTCTACCTCTGTTGCATCACCAGCTACCTGTACTATAGCATCAGGGGCCCATGCATAATAAGTGGCCAAGGTGGAATACCTCACATGAGCTCCACGGGTCGAATCAGTATCCGTCAGCGCATCCTCTGGAGTCATCCCGAGCTCCTGAATCAGCATATCCTGAGCCTCTTCCTTCCCGAGCTTCCCGTGACGGGGGAGGATACCCCTGATCGTTACATGTAGGAGACATGAAACATCATCAAGGGTGATAGTAATCTCCCTGTGTGGTAGATGGAAAAATGAGGTCTCTGGATGCCGCCTCTCCACAAAAGCCATGAGCATACCGGTATGTATTACATAATACCCAATCTTAACAAGGTCCTTCAGACCAGACGCAACGATGGCTGTCAGGAGCCACTCGTTCTCTATTGGAGTTACTCTCTTGCGTCTATGGTTATAAAACCTATGAGCTTGACGTGCCTGAAAATTATCAAAGAAACAAATTTTAATAAAAAACAATGGTACATATAATATTTTTCGAATGGAAAAATATTTGAGTAATGTTACCTCTCCACGCCAGACATGTGAGGCAGCATGCTCTACGTAACCCAAAAACAAAGACATGTCAAATGGACCCCACAAATAACTCTCAAAAGTAGTAACAACAACATCCATATGTGTCTCCTCAACTCCCTCCTAGGTCTGCTCAGGATCCTCAACATCGCGTTCCGATAGTGGAACATGACTCTCCTGGTGTCTCCCCTAGGAGGGTATAGACTGTGAAGTACCCTCATAAGCATCCTGTGGCCTCCGGGATGAAGAAGTGTCTACAACTCCAGATGTAGACGGTACGTCTGACTGGACATGGGTATTCTCCTTTCGAACGGAGGCATGCAGGGCAACTCAACCATGTATTTGTCTCTCTGTAGGAATCTGATAGTCTGATTCTGAAGAAGACATAATGTATGCAAACTAATAAGTTAAATTAAGATACAATGGAAATAAAAAAGAAAAAAAGTAACATTCAATTGTTCAACAAGTGTATTTATGGAAGCACCTATGATATAGAAAGTTTGGGTTGTTCTGTAAGTACATCTAAGGAACGTGTTAACGTTCAATTATTCCGCTGATGTACTTGCAGAAGCTTTTGAAACTTGAGAAAACAATGACGAACACCATTAACGTCCCACTTGAAGAAAAGTTCAAAAACAACCCCCTGATTGTCCAGTTAAACCCCAAAATAGTATCTACATTGTCTCTAAACTATGTTTCTAAACTTATCCAGTGATTTCTACACATAAATAGCTAATCTAAATCGATTACAGAGAATATTCAAAAATAATCGAAAACTCAAAAACTTACCGATTGAAATGAGCTTCAAATGTTTATGATGTAGTTGATCGTCGCAGATGATCCTCTATGTCGAAGTCGAGCGAAAACAATGCGATTTGGTGGAATTTGAATTTTTTAGGTATGAGATAGTTTGGAGAGAATGAGGTTGATGAAGATGAAAAGTGAAAGTGAGGGAAGAGAAGTGTTCTACACGCAAAGTATATCAAAATATGTTTCGCAACTACGTTTAAGGAAAAATTCCGGTGGTGTATCCACAGAACAAATCAACGCTTAAATAAAAAAGGGTGCGTCCGAAGATACATAAGCGGAAGCAATGAGGACAAATATGGAAACGCACATGGTGCCTGAGAGACTCATGTGGTGAGATGAGAAATTCTCCCCGATAAAATATAAGTCTCGAAAGTAATGATTCTAATGATTTAGAATACATTTGATAAATAGATAGAATATAGTATTCAAAGATAATTTTAGAAAGAAGAAATATTTGTTATAAATTCGTTATATTTATTTCATTCATTTAAATGATTATATACAGAGTTGTGCTATTTTGACACCATTTTTTATACATAATGTATTATATACCGTATATATCAACAAACTAAAATGACCTTGCACAAATATCAAGGCAAATAAATTATAAAAAAATAAAATTAGCATGTATTGTGTATAAAGTTATATTCTTTTGAGATCTTTTGACCATATTGTGATGATATTCTAAAGTGCAAGCAAATGAAGTTTTGAATGAGAGAAGAAATAACAACTCAAGAGTGAAAAGAAAAGAAGTGTCTAAGAAGAGGTGACTCTATTTCTTCCAAACACCTATGTGGTGGCAACAAAGAAATAAATGTGTCATATCAATATTTGTGTTTATTTCATGTAAAACTCAAGTATTTCAGTTTTCAAGAATGATTATAATGACGACTCCAAATAGACATCTGACGTTCCAAACAAGATAAGCATAAAGAATAGTGATAGAGAGACGAAGACACAATTATCCAAACCCTCACCTTCATACTCAATCACGAGGGCTTCGGAGAATACTGATTTGGGTTGGCCATATCTCCCTCGAACCGACCACCCTGAGATAGATAAACCTGGACTAAAGCTTATTAATAGACCATACCGAATTCCCAAACAGTTCCCTTACCACATGACTATTTTATACCTCGCTGTTGGAAATCCACGCCTTAGGCGCATCTAATGGTCCTCCAAATTTCATGTCTCAGACGCATCTAATGGTTCTCTACATTCAACACCTGATAGATAACAAGGTCATTTTTGCTCACCCTATGTATAGAGAACACCATCATTTCAGGTGATAAATTTCAAATATAATTTAAATACTCTCTACTCTTTCACATGTTGACTTGAGTCTTGTAGTGCGAACGATGCTGGTACACCTCTGCTCAATCGCATCGGAAGCTCAAATTCGCTGCAACTTCCACATCTCGTTCTATTTATGGTTCTAGAATGAAACAAAAATTATCGATAATAAGGGTACTAAAAACCTTCAGTAGGTTGCTCTCAAGGGCTAAAAAATACGTACGTTATAAAGAGAAACTAGTTGCCAACATGGTCATTGTAACACCCTTTATCCCACATCAATATAATACATGGTTATTCAATAAAATCAGAGTACTCAACAAAGGGTATCACATTTCTACTTCAACAAACATTAAAAACATCATCAATTTGTCCTATCCCGTAACTCGGGTTACAACATGCATTCATATTTAAAGGCCAACATTACTACGCAACGGATATCAAGTCATCAACTTAATTAACTAAAATATGAAAATTCAAAATATCTTTGAATCAAAGTAAAACAAGTGAACACAAAAAACTCTCAAGCGTTCCCATCCCGATGTTACATGACACAGAGCAGGACACCAAACTAAACTCTATAAACGACAAAAAAAAACTCTAAGCTACGTCCACGCATCAAGCTTATTCTTGAGTATCTGAAGAATGACATAATAGACCATCACTAAAGGTAGGCAAGGTGAGTAATCATGAATCAATATAATTGACATAAAGTAAAGATAATCATGCAACAGTTCGTCATATAGAAATGCACCATATTTTTCACTCATCACTTCATAAAATTCATCAAACATCTATTCAACACATATGCATCATGCTATGCCACCAAGAATGAAATGCAACTTTGTATATGCATGTGGTACCGATATCAACATGTGATGGACACTAGGCCATCTACCTTCCATAATGGAGCACAACATAATCAACGTAACCCTGATCCACACTATGGGATTGAAGCTTCCAACAACATAGGTATGCCATGAATGCAACGATACAACAATTCAACATATTCAACATTTGCATCGACATTCATGTTAATAAGAATCATATATTAACCTACATCTTATCTTCATCTCTATCACAAAACAATCGGTAAAAAAACATCAACATAAATCATGGCAACAAGTATAATACATCACAACATCAATACATCCTATCTACACCTCATTAAACAATTTTCTGAAATTAAATGACTACTTTTTCACTTCCAGGGCTCGCTAAGCAACCTCATCGCTCGCTAAGCGGCCTCCTCTCGGATTGGGGGAAATCCTAGTTTTCACTACTTGCTAAGCGAGCTAGGCGAAATTTAGAAATCCCATTCAGCGATGACAACAAACTCTCCTACGATATTCACCCTAAAAACACAGTTTTTCATCATTTTAATCACCAATTCAGTAATAGAACATATAGCCAACACACATACATCATTTACAACATACAATGCACCACAATTCATCACTAATTCTTCAATTCTATTAATCAAATCCTAGGTTTTCTCTAAAACCCCCAATTATCCCCATTACCTAAACCCTACATCAAGAACATTGAAAAGCGATACTCCCCATACCTTAAAGTGAAGCTTTTCCACGGTCTTCACAAAAATCTCCGGGAACTTCTCAGACCTTAGCTTTTCTTCTTCGTTCTCCAGACCTTTTCTCTCGTCTCTCCCAAAAGCGATCGTGAAATTGATCGTATTCCCAACCTCAACTTCCTTTTTGTCAATCTTACCCCTAGGACCCCAAATATGATTTTACCCATTCTACCCTTACTAACTCTCCGCAAAAGACCCATATACCCCTCATACTTCTAATTTCTTTATTTTAATTAACTAATAATATTTAAATAACATAACTTACATTATTCAATATTAGCATTAATTAAAATAATTTCATCACCACAACACCCCAACAATTACACCAAAAATTGTCAAATTATCATAATAATTAATTAAATAATTAAATTACGAAGTCAGGGCATTACAACTCTCCCCCACTTTAAGAATTTTTGTCGTCGAAAATTTACCGGAAGCAAACAGAGTTAGATACGACTCCTTCATCTGATCTCCACGTTCCCAAGTCCAACTTTCACCTGCTGGTCCACCCTATAATACCTTTACCAGGGCAATCTCTTTTCCTCGTAACTGTTTCATTTCTCGGCCAACTATTGATAATGGTAATGCATCAATAGTTAGGTTATCTCTTACTTGAAAATCATCCATATGAATCACATGCGATGGATTACACACATATTTCCTCAATTGCGACACATGAAACACGTCATGAAAATTCGCAAGTGATGGTGGTAATGCAATCCGATATGCCACCGCTTTGATCCTTTGAGAAATCTGATACGGACCAACAAAATGTGGAGTGAGCTTTCTAGACTTCAAAGCTCGCCGACACCAGTCATCGGAGTAACTCTCAAGAACACTTGGTCTCCCTCTTGGAACTCAAGAATTTTCCTCCTCTTATCATGATAAATCTTCTGTCGACTCTGATAAGCCTTCATTCTTTTTTGTATCATCTTAATCTTCTCAGTCGTCTCTTGCATGATCTCAGGTCCAAGCACTGCACTATCGCCTGATTCATACCAAAATAAGGGAGTCTGATATCGTCTACCATACAACGCTTCATATGATGCCATTCCAATACTAGCATGGTAACTATTATTGTAGGTAAACTCAATCAATGACAAATGAATATCCCAAGATCCTCCTTGATCCAACATATAAGCTCTCAACAAATCCTCTAAAGATTGGATAGTTCTCTCTATCTGACCATCTGTCTGTGGATGATAAGCAGAGCTCATCCTCAACTTAGTACCCAAGGCATCTTGCAAACTTTTCCAAAACCTTGATATAAATTACGGATCTCTATCCGATACGATAATCGACTGTATCCCATACAACTTCACAATCACCTCAATATACATCTCAACAAGCTTTTGCATAAAATGATTAATCTTCGTCGGCAAGAAATGGGATGACTTAGTCAATCTATCCACGATCACTCAAATTGAATCATTTCCCTTAGCAGTCTACGGCAAACCCATCACAAAATCCATGGAAATGCTATCCCACTTCCATTCTGGAATATTCAACGGTTGCATCATTCCTAATGGTTTATGATGTTCAATCTCCGACATGGACACCAAAACAATTTTGCAAATCATGGTACATCTTCGTAGCACCAGGATGGATACTCCATCTACTTCGACGCCCTTCTTATAAAATACTCTTCTTAATTTCCAGAACATCTGGAATACACACTCTATCTCAGAATCTCATCACACCATTCTCATCAACTCGGAATTCACCTCCGTTACCTTATTTAATCATGGTAAACTGATCAACCAACTTCAAATCAGATTGTTGTCCTTCTCAGACCCTCTCCACAATGTCACTAGTCAACTTCAGCATTCCCAACTTCACACTCTCGGAAGTTATCTCACACAACAAACACATGCCTTTGAACTATTCGATCATTTCAAGTTCTTTCACCTTAAGCATCGACATATGCAATGTCTTCCTACTCAGAGAATCTGCAACCACATTCGCCTTACAAGGATGGTAATTCAAATCAAAATCAAAATCTTTCAACAATTCCAACCACCTTTTTTGCCTCATATTCAGTTCTTTCTAATCAAACAGATATTTCAAATTCTTATGATCACTAAACACTTCAAATTTCGAACCAAAGAGACAATGTCTCCAAATGCCAACTCTAAATCACGTGTAGGGTAATTATTTTCATAAACTCTTAGTTGCCTAGAAGCATAAGCAACCACTTGACCATTATGCATCAAAACACCTCCAAGTCCCATCTACGACGCATCATAATACACTACGAACGATTCATCCGGGTTAGGAAAAATCAACATTAGAGCAGCTGTCAATGTCTTCTTCAACTCCACAAAACTGTTTTCACACACAAAATCCCACACATAAGATTGCCCCTTTCGAGTCAACTGAGTCAAAGGTAGCACTAACTTTGAAAAGCCCTCAATAAACTTCAGGTAATAACCTGCCAATCCTAGAAAACTTCTAATCTCAGCAGCAGACTTAGGAGTCTCCCACTGTAACACTGCATCAATCTTTGATGGATCTACAACAATTCCACTACTGGAAATTACATGTCCAAGGAAACTCACTTTTTGCAACCAGAACTCATACTTCGACAGCTTAGCATATAACTTCTTCTCTCGCAAGACTTGCAACATAATCCTCAAATGCCCTACATGTTCCTCTTCTGTCTTGGAATAAATCAGGATATCATTAATAAAAACTACCACAAATTTATCCAAGTACTCATGGAAGATTCGATTCATGTACTCTATGAACACACTGGGTGCATTGGATACATCGAACGACATCACCGTGTACTCATAATAACCATATCTCATCCTGAAAGATGTCTTCAGAATATCATCATAATTAAAACGAATCTGATGGTAACCAGATCTTAGATCAATTTTGCTGAACACACAAGCTCCCACCAACTGATCCATCAATTCATCGATCCTCAGAAGTGGATACTTATTCTTAATAGTAACCTTTTTCAACTGACGATAATCCACACACAACCTTATACTACCATCTTTCTTCTTGTACAATAACACATTAGCACCCCACGGAGAAACGCTAGGTCGAATAAACTTCTTTTCCAACAATTCTTCCAGTTTTTTCTTCAACTCACTCAATTCCAAAGCAGACATCCGATACGAAGCCATAGACACATGACTTGTACCAGGTGATAAATCCACTGCAAATTAAACTTCACATTCTGGAGGAAAATCACTTATGTCCTCCGGAAACACATCTGGAAATTCTTGAAAAACTGGTAGTTCAACACTTGGATTCTTCCCTTCGACTTGCAACGATGCAAAAATTGCAAACATTTGAGCTTCGTCTTCTAACAGTTCATCCACTTGCTTGGCCGTCAAGAACATCAATTCACCATGATCACCAAGTTCAGGAAACTCCACAGTCTTTACATAACAATTGATATGCACAAATTTGAACTCTAACCAGTTCATTCCAAGAATAACATCAATTTGGTGCAAAGGTAAGCACACCAGATCCATCAAGAAGTTCTTCTCAAAAATAGTCAGAGGACACTTCAAACACACATATGTGGTAATAACATAACCGTTAGATGGCATTTCTATTACCATACCACCATTCATACTAGACAATGTCAAACCCAACTTAGTAGCACATTCAAGGGAAATAAAGGAGTGTGTAGCACCAGTATCAATAATTGCAATCAACTCAACACCATAAATAAAACACGTACCTCAAATCAAGTTATCCTTCTTGGGAACTTTAAAACTACCCAAAGCGAACACTCTACCATTAGTATGAGCAGCAATAGTAATCTTCTTAGGCTTCTGACATTGGGTGCTGATATGTCCCTGTTCACCACAGTTAAAACAAGTTGGACCTTCATTTGGGAAATCATTAACTCAATGCCCTTTCTTGTCGCACCTGTAGCATCTCACCACTATATTATTGCACACATCAGATTAGTGACTAGATTCTCCATATTTGTAGCACTTGGGAGGAATGGAACCTGCTCCCCCACTTGGCTTCTTCCCATTTGAAACCTTTTTCTTCCCCTTCTCAGCTGGAGTCACATAAGGTTTTCCTCGAAACTGGCATTTCTCTTTCTTCTCACTGAATTTCTTATAGTGAGCAAATCGAGCTCGGCTATCTTCATCATAAATCCTGATTTTGTCCACCAACTCAACATACCTACGGATCTGCTGACATCCAATCCCTTGTTTAATCTTTGGTCTCAACCCATTCTCAAACTTGAGACACTTAGAAAGTTCAGTATCAACACGATTATAGTGAGGACAATACTTCACTAGCCTCTCGAGCTTAGCAGCATACTCTGCCACCGTCATGTTCCCTTGCTTCAACTCAAGGAACTCCACCTCCATCTTACCATGAGCATCTTCAAGAAAATACTTTCTCATGAACTCCATCCTGAACACTGCCTAAGTCACCACAATACCGACATCCTCCCAACGCTGATGAGTATTATCCCACCAGTCTTCAGCCTCCTCAGACAACATATGGGTACCAAATTGTACCTTCTGCGCATCCGTACACGCCATCCCTATGAAAATATTCTCAATCGCCTTGAGCCACTTCTGTGCACTCCGCGAGTCATGATCTCTTTAAAAAACTGGCAGACTATTACTCTGAAACTTCTCCAAAGCACGAAATTCATCTTGTTTGTTATTTTGACTCGTAGCCTTAGCAAGTTCCGCAACAGCTCCATCAAGAGCACATATGTGTCACTCCCGGTATTTTCATCCTAGTACAAACGCGAAAGTGGCGCGGACAAGGTAGAGTCGCCAGCCAGGCATTTTTATCCCGAAGGAACGGGAAAGGCAATACTGCACGGACCTAAGGAAGAAGGAAATGACGAGGTCCTGCGAACCAAAGATCTGGGTTCGGAAGTCGGCTATGACCTGGGAAGGTATAAGCACCCTAAACCGTCCTCCGTACCCGACGAGATCCACGCTTGTAAGTCTGTTTCAAAGGGTGAGCGAATAAAGTTTCTGCTGAAATAAACCGCTAACTGGGATGAAAAATGAAATGAGAAAGAGGACATGGAAAAATAGAACGAGAAGAAAGAATGAGGAAAATGTAGGGAAAATAAAGAAGGTGCTCGAACGGGCCCTACCCCGCTGCCTACATACCTCATCGGGTAAATGAGGATCAGAGTCGACGTAGTTCGCATAACTAAGGCGGGAACTATTTTGTGTTTTTTAAGATGACGTTGCCATAGTTCTAACTCAGGTGTTACCGGATCTGACTCGAGGGTGTTTACCGTATCGTTGTTTGAACTGTCGAGGCAAGTCGCATTCGTCCGCAAAGAATAGGAGATGAGAAGAGAAGACGTGATGTCTTTGTTTGTTGTCTTTTATGAGATGTGTTTTGAGTGTATTGTTTGTGGTATTTATTAGGTGTTTTGTTGTTTATCTTTTGAGGTGAGAAAGAGACTCAAATCGGAAAAGGAAAAAACTAAGGGGGACTAAGACCAACCTTAAGTTGTTTATTGCATACAAAAGGAGATCCTATGGTTAATGAGGTTTCCTAATCCTAATGAGAGAAAGGAATATAATGCAACTTACTTCCTAAAGAAGTTAAGTTGATTCTACAAAAGAGGGGGAAATCCTACCAAACACAAGTATAAAAGGTAAAGGAAATTAAATGCATAAAGGAAGTAAAAGAATAAGTTGAAGGAAGCATACCTCAACCTCCCTACAAAAAGGTTAATATTGCATTTGATAAAATAAATGAGGTAAACACATACCAAATAATTCCTAAGGCAACTAGGACCTAAACTAGACACAATCCTAAGTCTAATGGGATTTAAAAATTATGCTAAGCTAAAATCCAGCAGCTTTTTACAGCTTCTAAATGCACAAACAGCTAGGAAAAGCAATGCACAACACAAACATCTTTCTACAACTAACATACAACATGTAAAGTAGGTGTAAAAAGTATGAACATGCAACAAACAACACACATTTAACAGCCACTGCTTCAAAACACAGCTGTGAAAAACTAGGCAGATTTGGCTCATTTTTCTATTGTGCACACACAAGTGTCAATACATGAACATACATCACTTCATCATCAAAGAAAATCAACAAGCATGGTATAATCATGGATTTACAAGCATGTGAACATTTTCAAGAATGGAATCAAAGAACATTCACAAAGTAATAATTGTGCATTTTCATGATAAACACATATTTGCAAATGAGCACATAGTGAACATGCATACACCGTATCAAGTAAACATGCATCATGACATACAAACATTAGAATTAAGCATTGACATGAAAGTGTAGCAATTAAGCAAACAAGAATGCATGAATCTTTCATTTTCAAGCAAAAAGCACAACATACAATTATATGCTCCTATAACCAAAACTTGCATTGATCATAAATATAGTTAAAAGCAGAATTTTAGATCATTATTAGCATGAAAAGGAAGAGGTTCCATCATGACATCAACTTCACAATTCATTATGAGTACAAGATTAGCATTTAAGCACATAATCGGAAATGAACGAAGCGCGCGTCGAAAGTTGTCGAAACTATGGGCACCTGCACCTAAACAGCTCCTAAAAACTCCCTAAAATCATATACTAAAGATCCGTGATGATTGGAGGGGGAATGGATATCAAAAATGCAAGAAAAAACAAGAATTTTTCATTCTGGTTCAGTGGTAACCGGTTACTACCTATAAGGTAATCAATTATCAGTTCAAAAACAGGAGTTTTTAGCAAAATTAACACTGGTAACCGGTTACTACCCAGGCGGTAACCCGTTACCAGTGTAAAAAATTCAGTTTTCTGCAAAATTTTACACAGGTAACTCGTTACTACCTATGCGGTAACCCGTTACTCTGGGACCAAAATAAAAAATTCTGCATTTTCTTAGAAAATCCAGCATCAACTTATTCAAATAAGTTCTAACTTAATGCCTATCAATTAAGTACGAAAATTACACCTAAATGCAACTATTTAATACCACTTAAAGCCACAAATATATCAAGATTCTAAAACCAAAATTTCCAAACAATTAAAGCATCAAAAATTAAGAAAACGCGAAGAACGCGCGCATCGAGATGAAGAGAAATAAGTTAAAACGAGAAGTGATTATGAGATTCACCAACCTACAAAGCGGAGGTTTGCTTTGGTAATTATTGCAATGTCGAAACGATGCACGATAGGAGAGAAAATCAGAGATTCGAAGCTTCGATCTGTGAATGCGCAAAATAAATGTGGTTGATGAAATCTTCGAAAAACACTTCCGTAAGGTGAAATAAACCCCAAAACCGTTGTAACTTCTTTGATAATCCATTAAATTGATGCAAATGGTGGTGGCTTAGCTTCCGATTCTTCAAGTTTCAATGCAAAACTTGAAGAATCTTGATGTTGATGAAACTTTGGTGTGAGTTTGGGAAATGGAAGAAAAAAAAAGAGAATTGAGAGAAATTGTGAAAAAATGGTGAAAATGATTTATATATGTGTTAGGTTTGGAGTGAGGTTTGGGTTAGGAGCTAGGCTTAGGGCATTATGTTTGGGATTTAGGTTAGAAGTTAGTTAAAGTTAGTTGGAGCTTCTAGAATATTCCCTAGAATATTCCTTGGAATATTCCATAGGAAGATGGTAGAAAGTTCTAGAAAGTCGTGGAATGCAAGGAAATGTGAAGTGGGGAAATAAAGTGTAATGCAAGGAAATGTGAAGTGGGGAAATTAAGTGTAATGCGAGGTAAAGTGGAAAAGTGGTGGAAAATCCTTCCAAGCCAAAAAATTGTCTCTTTTTTCCAAATTTACACGTGGTAACTGGTTACTACCTAGGTGGTAACCGGTTACTTGACCAAAAATTTGAATTTTTACTTTTTGGTGGGAACTCTTGGATATCCGTCCTCGGTCATTCGTTTTGAGATTATTTTTCTTCGGAGACCCGATAAGTGCCAAATAACCCTTGATCACATGGCCTTGACCGATGATGCATGTATTGTATTTATTTTTCGAATGCGATGCAATGATATGCGGAATGATGCGGGAATGAAGCGCAAACTGCTCGAGGTTGATAATAAATAAGAGGGAAAGCTTTGGGGTGTTACATCATGTTGTTTCCAGCCATTTTGCACAACACTCACAACATCAGAAAAGAAAGTAAATAATCGTTAACAAGTAACGACTGAAAATATACCGACAACAACGACACTTGGCCGGACAAATCGACCTGCTCTGATACCACTAATGTAACACCCTTTACCCCATATCAGAATAATACATGGTTATTCAATAAAATCAAAGTATTCAACAAAGGGTATAACATTTCTACTTCAACAAACATCAAAAGCATCATCAATTTGTCTTGTCCCATAACACGGGTTACAACATGCATTCATATTTAAAGGCCAACATTACTACGCAGCGGATAACAAGTCATAACTTAATTAACTCAAATATGAAAATTCAAATTTAATTCAAAATATCCTTAACTCAAAGTAAAACAAGCAAACACAACAAATTCTCAAGCGTTCCCATCCCGATGTTACATGACACAGAGCAGGACACCACCCTAAACTCTATAAACGACAAAAAAAAAACTCCAAGCTACGTCCACGCACCAAGCTTATTCTTGAGTATCTGCAGGATGACATTATAGACCATCACCAAAGGCAGACAGAGTAAGTAATCACGAATCAATATAATTGACATAAAATAAATATAATCATGCAATAGTTCGTCATATAGTAATGCACCATACTTTTCACTCATCACATCATAAAACTCATCAAACATCTATTCAATGCATATGTATCATGCTATGCCACCAAGAATGCAACTTTGTATATGCATGTGGTACCGATTTCAACATGTGATGAACACCGGGCCATCTACCCTCCACAATGGAGCACAACATAATCAACATAACCCCGATCCACACTATGACATCGAAGCTTCCAACAACATAGGTATGCCATGAATGCAACGATACAACAATTCAACATATCTTCAACATAATTCAACATTTTCATTGGAATTCATATTAATAAGCATCATATATTAACCTACATCTTATCTTCATCTCTATCACAAAATAATCGGTAAAACAAACATCAACAAAAATCATGGCAACAAGTATAATACATCACAACATCAATACATCCTATCTACACCTCATTAAACAATTATCTGAAATTAAATCACTACTTTTTCACTTCCAGGGCTCGCTAAGCGACCTCATCGCTCGCTAAGCGGCCTCCTCTCGGGTTGAGGGAAAATCCTAGTTTTCACTGCTCGCTAAGTGAGCTAGGCGAAATTTAGAAATCCCATTCTGCGATGACAACAAACTCTGCTACGATATTTCACCATAAAACGTAGTTTTTCATCATTTTAATCACCAATTCAGTAATAGAACATATAGCCAACACACATACATCATTTACAACATACAATGCACCACAATTCATCACTAATTCCTCAATTCTATTCATCAAATCCTAGGTTTTCTCTAAAAACCCCAATTATCCCCATTACCTAAACCCTACATCAAGAACATTGAAAAACGATACTACCCATACCTTTGAGTGAAGCTTTTCCACGGTCTTCACAAAAATCTTCGGGAACTTCTTCAGACCTTAGCTTCTCTTCTTTGTTCTTCAGACCTCTTCTCTCCTCTCTCCCAAAAGCGATAGTGAAATTGATCGTATTCACAACCTCAACTTCCTTTTTGTCAATCTTACCCCTAGGACTCCAAATATGCTTTCCCCATTGTACCCTTACTAACTCTCCACAAAAGACCCATATACTCCTCATACTTCTAATTTCTTTATTTTAATTAACTAATAATATTTAAATAACATAGCTTACATTATTCAATATTACCATTAAATAAAATAATTTCATCACCCCAACACCCCAACAATTGCACCAAAAATTGCCAAATTATCATAATAATTAATTAAATAATTAAATTAGGAAATCAAGGCGTTACAATCACATATGAAAGAGATACAAAGAAGTCTGACAAATATAAAAGACTAAGTCTGACAAAAATAAAAGACTAATATATGAGACAAAGCCATTTTCATCCTAGTTATGAGTGTTAAGAATGAGGATAACTCCTTCCAAATACATGGATTACATCCCTCTGAACACGTACTTCTACAAAAAGTATCATATATGAGTGCATCAACATTGAATTAAAAATTATAAAGATGATACTATTGTTAAGAAAACCTCGAAGATAAAAGAATGTTACAAAAATTAAGGCAAAAACCATTATTTTAGTCCTTTAAGTTATTTTAAAGTACCAAAAAAGTCCTTTAAATTTTATTTGTAACGTTTGGGTCCTTTAAGTTAACTAAATCGTGCGTTGTTGTCCTTTTTTTAATAATTTCGTTAAAAAGCGTATATGTGGCATTGACGGAGCTGAGCTAACAATTAAGTTAAATGAGTTATTTTTTTAACCATTTTGATTTGATTTTTATGATACCACTAATGTAACACCCTTCTACCCCAAAGCAAAATATTTAGAGTAATATCAGAGTAACCACAAGAAGGGTATCACACATCTATCGAAAACATCAAACATATAGTGTCCTGTCCCATAACACGGGTTAAACAATATCATAAAACCATATATATTCATTTCGCAATGGAATAAAACTTCATCGTTCAAACATCATTAATTTACTTCATAAACATAACATTATCCATCCAGAGTTTAACATCAGAAAATAAAGGAAAATATCCTCAAACAAAATATACTAAAACAAGTTTAATAACTAAAACCCCATCCCGATGTTACATGACACAAAGCAGGACACAAAGACTCCATACCACTCCTAAAGTAAATAAGATACGCTCCGAGACCCATGAAAAACTCCCCTTGTAGCGCAAGGCTATTCTTTATCATCTGCAAGTTACCCACAAAGGAGGTAACATTTCCAAGCAGGCAGGGTGAGTAATCACAATTCATTATAAATATACGAGAATACAGAATATAAGTAAATTAGCATAAGCATGGCATAATATTAACAAGAATAAAAATTCAGCATCAACAACACAATCATGAACACATTCCAATAATGCAATTCCAACTATCATGATATGCAAGTATGCATGTGGTACCAATTTCATCGTGAGATGGATACATGACCATCAATCCTCCACAAGGGAGCACACCGTAACCACCGAATCACTTCAATCCACACAATAGGATTAAAGCTACCAAATAGACCGAAGCCCCATCGAGAATGTCATGAAATGCAATGGTGCATTACACCGTAAAAATTCATCGAGAAATCAAATGCGCATCATTCATTTCATATCCAGCAGTTCAAACATCAAATAATCATATAATTTCATCTCAATAACACATCAAAAACCTCCCCTCATTAACAACTTCAACTCATCAAGACATAACCCGATCCCGGTAAAATTATAAGGTAATTCTAATTGTTTTTCTAAAAAATCAGTTTAGAAAATTATTTCATTTTTCTCATTTTCATTCATCAAAATAAATTTCATTTTATGTTGTTTCTGACGCTTCAAATGGAATACAAATCGAACTTACGGTTTAAAAGATATGAATTTTTAAAGAATTGAACATTGTCTCCAATACAGTGTTAATCGGTTAACCCATAGCGTTAACCAATTAACGCCCGTACACTTTCCGAAAAACACCATTTCCTCAATGGTTAACCGGTTAACCTATAGTGTTAACTAGTTAACACACGTTTTCCAGCAGTTTTTCTGCTGTTACGAAACCAGCAGCCAAAGTCCCTAAATTTTCATACGATTTTCATCTCATTATACTCCAAAATCCTCTCAATTCATCAATCAAAACATACAACAACAGAGCAACAAATCATACATAAAATCCTATGATTCTAACTCATTTAAACTACTCCAATTCATCAAATCATACCCCTAAACTTAACCTAAGTCAAAACCCTTAAAATTCACAAAATTCATACAAATCTAATCTACTCATAAACCAATTCCTATAAACTTATAATAGATTATGAAAACTCCCCATACCTTAGAGAATTTCGCAGATTGACGCTCTTCTCCAAGGTTCTTCAAACTTCCTGACTCTGAGCTTCCTATCCTTCCTTTTCTTCAGAGCTCTTCACCAAAACACGATAGAAATCAGAATTTGATTGTGAAATTCCTTTTTACAAAAACTATCCCAATTTATGCTTTTCCCATCTTAACCTTATACTTTTCATATAAAGATCACCTTACCCTTTTCTTTAAAATATTTTTAATAATAATACAAAATAGCATAATAATACACTATTTATCCTTATTATATAAAAATACACTTTTCTCCAAAATTCTCCATTTTAATCCAAATCCTCTAATCCTTCTAAATTAATTAAATAAACGAATAAATAATTAAATTTTAGATTTTCGGGGCGTTACAGTTATTAAATTGATTAAAGATTATTCAATTGATTTAATTTAGTTACATAAGTTAGAATTGAACCCTAATCTTCCTATCGCTCCTTTTGTGAAATCTTCAAACATCATCATCCACTGTGAAATTCCTTCATCACTGTCATCCGTCCATCATGCAGTCGCAAGTAATTGTGAATAAAACCTTCATTTCAGGTACGTCCATTTTATTTGCATTGTTGTTTTTGTTGTTTATGCGTTTTTGTTTAATAGTCGCGATAATACATAGGTTACTTATTTTAGGATTGATTTATCTAGGAACATCATGTTATGGATGTATATTTTGTTGACTTTCATCATGGAAGGTATTTTGTTGATGACAAATATATAGAAGGTCATGTGTCAAACTGGAAGTGTGATGGTGACAAGTGATTATTTTGAAATATTGGGGGTTGTTAAAGAGATGATGTATCCATGAGTGCAAAAAATGTGGTATGGTTTTGCTGGAACATTGAAGGCGTTGGAAGATGATTTTGGGGCAATAGAAGCTTTAAAATGGTCCAAGACTAATGTAAAGGTTCGCATCTTTATACTCCACCTAATTGAAGAACCTAATGAGATAGTTGCTTTACCCGATTCCCAAGTTGATGAGGTTTGTGAGGCTTAACATGAGAAGACCACTGAAGATGTATGCCAGACTCAAAAAGAGGAAGAAAATATTGATGCAAGTGGGGGCCAAAATGAGGCAGAATATGTGGATGTAGGTGGGGACCAAAATGAGGAAGAAAATGTGGATGTTGGTAGGGACAAAAGTGAGGAAGAAAATGTGGATGAAGTTAATGTTGGTGGGGACCATGTTGAGAAAGAAAATATGGAAATTATTGGGGACCATGTGGAGGAAAGTGATGACAGTGCATTAGAAGAAGGTGGATTTGTTGACTCAGATGTGGATGTTGGTGATTTTTCTGAACTCTTGGTAGGAGGAAACGTACTCGCTGACCTTGTTGGAGTAAGTTTATGTTCAAGTACAATGCAAAATCAGATGTGTTGGTGAATAACATGTCTGAAACTTTTAACAATGTCATCATAGGACCAAGAAAAAAGCCAATAATGTCAATGTTAGAGGACATTGAAGGTTATCTCATGGATAGATTGGCAACAAATAAAGCAAAGATTGAAAACTATTTTGAATCTGTGTTGCCAATAGTTCAAAAAATGATAGAAAGAAGGAAAAATATCTCTAGGTTTTTTATACCAAGGTAGTTCAAATCTCTATGTTTTAAATTGAATCTGTGATGAGTTTAACACTAACTCAATGATATGCATTTTGTTTTATAGGTTATCCGGTGACATGATTTATGTATTGACATACAAATCTCTTATGTATTGACAATGTTTTGGAATGATTATGGAATATAATATTTTGTCTTATTTAATGCTTCATAGGATGTCTTATAATTGTTTCTGTTATAGTTTAAGGTTCACAATTGTGTATTCAAATGATTTCAGTTATATTTTAAAATGTAACAAACAAGTCCTTCAAGATTTTAATTTGTAACAATCACATCCCTCACGATTATAAATTGTAACAGTCACGTCCCATATATTTTTAAAATGTAACAATAAAGTCCTTCCATATTTGATTGGTGCATAAATGAACTTTGACAGAATGCAACACATAATTGTTAAACATAACATATGGACAATTTAAGTACTTCAAAACATAATCATTTCATTAAACCTTTGTCAACAGAAGCAAAACAACATTGTTTTAATCACCTCATAATGTCAATACATATTACATAAACAAAAAAAAAAAAAATACATAACACTACCAAAATAAGAACTAACAACACAATCAAATAGCCTAACATCTTCAACATCTTCAACACGATCTTCACAACCTCCTCAGTGTATCTCTCATCTTCAACATCCTTTTCATCACATTTTGAACATTTCAAAATAACTGGACATTGTATCTCTGGTTTGACTTCATCACTTATATTGTTTTCATACCATTCAAAGAATTTCAACCCATATTATGAGTTTCACTCTGTTCAAATTCACACAAAACCATATATCAATTAATTTGTTCTGCATAAACCTAAACCAAAATTACATAAACAGTTTAAGAACAAATGTACCTCAAAGAATCTGCAACCCCAAGTTTCTTCCTTTTTTCTTAACTGTTCTTAACACTGCTTTGGATCCACATAGACATATAGGTTCCAATCAGTTTGCAATACACTAGAAACAAAGGTATTAGACTTCAGAGATCTTCGATTTGGTCCACTGCTACCATGTGAGTCCATTGATTGACTTTTGAGTTTTAGGGTTCAAGTTGTGTGATTTGGGGGTTTAGTCATGAAATCCAGAAATATAGTAAAACACCAACACAAATGTCAAATCAACAAACCCGAAAGGAATCTCATCTCAGTTAAAGGCCAAGTTAGCTCCGTTTTTGCCACATCTGCGTTTTTGTAACGATACTTCTAAAAAAGGGTAACGATGCAAACAATTGTTAACTTAAAGGATCAAATTGTTACAAAAAAAAAACTTAAATGACTTTTTTTGGTACTTTTAAATAACTTAAAAGACCTACCGAATAATTTTGTCAAAAATAAATTAGAGGCCAAATTATATAAGATTTTATATATGACTCAGAATTTCTCTTAAATATAAATAAATGTCAACAAATTTAGATATATCTAATGTCTTTAATCCAAAACTATCAATGTATTAATTATCTAATATTATTAATTGATATTCCTTCCGTCTCATAATAAGTGTCTCTTTCCTATTTTTATTTGTCTCAAATTATTTGTCCATTTAAAATACCAATGATATTTATTATTTGTTTCCACTAACTTACCCTTATTTAATGTATTTTAAATGATTTAACTATTCTACTATCTATTATTAATAAGATTATTTTAGTAAATGATTTTTATTTTATCATTAAAATCAACACAATTAATTATTATCTTAAAAAGTGTAAAAATCTCAAAAAGAACATCTATTGTGAAATGGAAGGATTACAATTTAATTAGGAATATATTGAGTTATCTTAAGTAAAATAAAAAAAGTAAATTTATTCCAGATTTCGTGGTGGAAATATTTCACTTTGATGTTAATGGAATAGATAATAGTAGTAATAGTAAGTAGTAATAATAAGTAATGAAATAGTTTAGACACTCTTTGTTAAGAAAAAAGTAAATATATCTAATTATCATTTTTAATAAACATAAAAATTGTATTTTTATGTTTATTAAAAATACAATTTTTAATCTTTTCAACTTAGAGTTATGGAGTAAGGTTACCCTGTTGAAATGCCTGTGGAACCTGTGCAATAAATCAGATAACCTTTGGATTAGGTGAATTCATGCTTACTACCTCAAGAGGATTAGTGTTATGGAGGTGGACATTGCAAAGAGTAATTCCTGGGTGTTTAAGACTATCATAGGCCTTAGAGAGCACATTCAAAAAGTGCAATCAGTTTGGGAAGACATGCTTATAAAGAAGAAGTTTAAGATGTCAATTATTTATGAAGCTCATGGTGATGATGATAGTAGAGTGAGATGGAGATATCTCTTCAAAAGGAACTGTGTCAAACCTAGAGTCATACACTCTATCTGGTTGGTCTGCCATGGCAGATTGGGAACCAACGATAGATTGGTGAAATTTGGAATGATAACCGAGAGCAAATGCACCTTGTGTGACACTGCTGATGAATCCTTTACCCATTTGTTCTTTGCTTGCTCCTGTTTGAAGAGGATATGGCAATATATTTTGAATTGGATCAATATCCACCATGAACCCCTTCCTTAGAATCTTGAAATGAATTGGATCCTGGAACAAATTAATAGGAAAGGTTGAAAATCAAATTTGATCAAACTGACATTTAGTGAAACAATCTATGGGAATAGCAAACTTTTTGGAGTGGATATACATTTGAATTCTGAAATTAGAGTTAAAGATAATATTTTTGAAAATATTTTGTATATAGCCCTTCCTCGTGACAAAGTTTTTGATTTTTTCTTTATGGTTGCGTCTAAGACAAAAGTTTTGTATTTTTACTTATTTTTTAAGACAAAATTATTTTATTATGATTTAATTATGACAATTTTGGACTCTATAATACAATCTACCTTTCATACACTTATCACTCGAGTTTTGATGATACAAAATAATTGAACCATATAGTAATGGTAGTTAGTTTCGATTGTGATTAACACAACACAACAAAATAATATGATATTTCTATTAAATTTCCTTTTAAGAAATAAACAAAATGGGGACCAAAATCATATAAAATTAAACGGTGGTCATAAATAATTGACCTGGCACGGACCGCACGGTGATCACAAGACAAACATCAATCCATTACTATCTCCAATTTTGTTATCAAGGAGAGATTCATACGGAATCGCGACAATGAGGCGCAGACAAATCCCACCGGACACTCTTCAATCAAATCTTCCATCACATTCTCAATCCAACCGTCAAATAACAGCCGTTCATTTCATCGACCGAATCACTCACGGACCATACGAAACCTCAACCAACATCAAGTAACGATAACAAATCGCGCTTTACGAAGTTAAATAAATCCAAAGGATAACCACATTTTTATTCTTTACAGCCTGGCTTTCTTACCAACCATCATTCGGTTCATTCATTCTAAATAATAAATACCAAATACCTAAACTACCCTTACTTTTAAAAACAACACTTATCTTCTTCATTCTCTTCTACACTCTAATCTTTTCTTCACTAAAACAGACATGACGCAACCGACACTAGTAACACGCGCTCTCGCGTTTTTCTTCTTCGCCGCAGTTTGTTTCCCGCCGGCGTTATCTTCCGACGAAGTTCAGTCGTTCCGTGAAGCGCCTGCATTTCGAAACGGAAGAGAATGTCCGCCGCGTGGAACGTCAACCGTCATCCACATTGCCATGACTCTGGACGCTACCTACCTCCGTGGCTCCATTGCCGGTGTTTTCTCTGTCTTGCAACATGCTTCGTGTCCCGAGAATGTAGTTTTCCATTTCGTTACTACCACGCACCGCCGTCGGCAAGAGCTCCGTCGCATCATTATTTCAACATTCCCGTATCTGAACTTCCACATCTATCACTTCGATTCCAATCTCGTGAGAGGAAAGATCTCGTACTCGATTCGCCGCGCGCTCGATCAGCCGCTGAATTACGCGAGGATGTATCTCGCCGATCTAGTTCCGGCGACCGCTCAGAGAATCATTTACTTCGATTCTGACCTAATTGTGGTTGATGACGTGGCGAAACTGTGGAACATCGATTTGGGAGATCACGTGCTTGGCGCGCCGGAGTATTGTCACGCTAATTTCACTAACTATTTCACGCATCGGTTCTGGTCGAATCCGGCTTATGCGTCGTCGTTTAAGGGACGGGGTGCTTGTTACTTCAACACAGGTGTGATGGTGATTGATCTTTGGAAATGGCGTGAGGGAAGATACACGGAGAAGCTTGAGAACTGGATGCGGATCCAGAAACGGAGCCGGATCTACGAGCTTGGATCTCTGCCGCCGTTTCTTCTTGTGTTCGCCGGAAATGTCGAGAGAGTGGAGCATAGATGGAACCAGCATGGCCTCGGCGGTGATAACGTTGAAGGACTCTGCCGCGATCTGCATCCTGGTCCGGTGAGTCTTCTGCATTGGAGTGGGAAGGGGAAACCCTGGCTTAGAATCGATTCTAAGAAGCCTTGTCCGTTGGATAGTTTGTGGGCTCCTTATGATCTCTTTCGTCATACTCCTTCGCCGTTCTGCGATTCCTAATTAGGGTTTGGGAAAGAATAAAAACTGATTGGGTTTTCGCAGAAATGCTCTCACTCGTTCGTCCAAAGGGATAACGAAATGGTTAGTCAATTATAATTCAATTCTAAGGGTTTAAGAGATTATGTGATTTCTTATTGTTTCAAATTTATGACGAGGATTCTTTGCATGTTTAAGGGATTAAAAATGTTTTCTAACATTCTTTGATCATTTCTGATTTCAGACGCTAATGTGTTATGTGTATATAATGGATTTGAAGTGAATGCTGTACAAAAACCTCAATGATGATCTGAGATGGACTGCACTGGCTAGCGAGGAAGCTTTGTGTCACACGAAAACAAAAATCGGCACACCCCCAATGTCCTTTAAATTAGGGTGATAACCAAGTGAAAGAGATTGACGAGTTATTCACAGATGGATTGGATTGAATGCTGGTACTTTTTTTTGGTATGGATTTAGGCTAGACATGTTGATGTCATGTTCTACTTCACCATGTCTATTGGTGCTATTTTTTCGTTTTGGATTTGTGGTTTTTTTATATGGAATTGAAAAGGTTATTAATTCACCACATTTCTTCTTCATGTATAAGTCAAGCAATTCAGAGCGACATACATAACACGCTGTGCCTTATGTATTTGGTTTACTGTGCCTATTCTGCCATCTCTGAATTTCAAAATTCAGTGAAGCTTTTTTGTTTTTTCATTATTGTTTTGCTTGGTTTTACTATTTTGATTGACCTTATTCCAATTTTATGTAAAATTCAGAGCCTATTTGTTCTTAAATAATGTGAATTTAGGGATCGTAATTCATAAAGAAGAGAATAGTAGTAGTAAAATGATGATAATTTCACCATGTGATTGAGCTAAAGCTATTTTGGAAGAGCAAAATATGGTCTCTTGAGGACTATCAAATGGAAGTCACAGATCATCTTGCTTACTGAAGAATCCAAGCTTCTCTTCATTCTTCCCCATACCTCAAAACAGGTGTTTGACATAATAATATATGGCTTTTATTTTTAGTTTCGATCAATGAGTTATTCGCATCGAGTATATGAAAGAATCTGAAATATATGAAAAAATTTGAAAAACAATATATACAAGGAAGGAGTATATGAACTTGATTGCAGGTGTCAATAATTGGGCGAGCAAGAAAAATCAACTACTCCATATATGAAAAAAGAATATTTGTGGAGTAAAAGAAAAATGTAGATCCATTCAACCTTAGATTTTGTATATGACAGTTAGTTGGTTATAGCAAGGAACAGTACAACTTTTGATGAGCTTCAAATGTGAAGAAAACACAAAATCAGTAAGGCCAGTCATGACTCATGATGTTGTTTTGTTGCTTGTAAAAAGGTTCTGATGGATACACTTTGAAGCCCAGACTAGAAGGATGACTGAAGTTTTTAAACTATATTGTTGATCATTAAAGAGACAGAAATAAAACAAGAAGAGATGATTGTGGACTCATCAAGAATCTGAGCTTCAAAAGTGCAAGATGAAAGAACAATCAGTTGAGGAGTGCTGGAATATGCTTGACAAGAAATAATTGTAGTAATATTTTGGTGCATCATTAACAACATTCCCCGCAGAGTTGTTTCCTCCTCACCAGGACTAATCAGATCAATGCAGTGATCATCAATTCTCCCCAGTTAAGCCACATAGGATACTTGCAATCTCCTTATCAGGAGATCTCTTTGCATTTGCATTTAGTAATCATCATTACATTTGCATCCTCCAAAGTGTAGCATTTCCATCATCATGGAGCATTACGCCATAAACCCAAGCATACGTATGCCAGCATGGGCCAGTTTTGAGGTATATTACATATGACCCGGAGCATCTTCTCAACCTGAGATATTCCCAACAGAAGATACTTATACCATTTGTCAGACATCTTTGTCTTTCCAAGTTAATGTTGTCATTTTTCCTGTGGCTTGATTCGTTCAGTAGTCACGTGTTTTTCTGTGGCTTGATTTTCTCAGCAGTCACATCTCTGAGTTCCGTTTTGTACAATGGTCTCGTTCCAAGCCCTGTTTTGTATAACAGGCTCCCTTTCTGTGGCTTGATTCGCTCAGAAGTCGCGTGTTTTTTGTGTGGCTTGATTCGCTCAGCAGTCACATCTCCGAGTTCCGTTTTGTACAATGGTCTCGTTCCAAGCCCTGTTTTGTACAATAGGCTCCCTTTCCGTGGCTTGATTCGCTCAGCAGTTGCGTGTTTTTCTTTGTGGCTTGATTCGCTCAGCAGTCACATCTCCGAGTTCCGTTTTGTACAATGGTTTCGTTCCAAGCCCTATTTTGTACAACATGCTCCCTTTTCGTGGCTTGATTCACTCAGCAGTCGCGTGTTTTTCTTTGTGGCTTGATTCGCTCAGCAGTCACATCTCTGAGTTCCGTTTTGTACAATGGTCTCATTCCAAGCCCTGTTTTGTACAATAGACTCCCTTTCCGTGGCTTGATTCGCTCAGCAGTCGCGTCGCAGGTTATCGTTTTGTACAACGGTCCTGTTTGCATGGGCTCTCGTTTATGTACAATGATCCCGTTTCACCCTGTTCTTTTCCTGCTACCTATTCAGAGGTCAAAACAAAAAAAAAGCAAAAAATAAAGAGCAGATGGCATTTCTATTATCCACAGAGTTCAAATTTCCAGGTTTTATTCGAGTATTCAATCACTCCATACCTTGAATGTCTAAAAGCTTTTGCAATTATTCATTCAAGCTTGCAGGTGATTGAATAGGGGCAGCTGTAATACCTCAAAATTTTCCCTCTCATATCCTCAACATTTTGCATAGCATTTAGCATACATAAGTGCATCAAATAACCAAAAACATTGCATCATGTGTAGCATAGCTGAGGCATAGGAATATGGTCAATGGTTGGAGCAACTAAGGGCTATACAAAGACAATCAAAGGGCCACAAAACTTCTCAACATTGTGCAAAGGGTCCACAACATCCCACAAGTTCTCATTTGAAGCCACAAGTCATGGAAAGACCTGGTTTGATCAAGGAAGGCAAGCAGTGCAACACCTCCTGATGAAAATGGCCAAATTAGGGTTTCATTTCTACTGGGCTTCTGCATGAAGTTTTGATTCAAAGTGGATTTCGTTGTCTTATATATGTTTACAAGTGTCTAGGGTTCAAATTTCATCCACAAACTCATTATGGAAGAGGTTCAATTAGCCAGATGATTGAAAATCAGGGATTTGGGGAAAAGTCAACCATGCTGAAGAAAAAATCAACTCCTGACTTTTTGAGATCAAAATCATGAAATTAGGGTTACAAGGGCCCTATGATTCAAATTTGATCAGAAATGATGGAGGAATCAAGAGAAATCAAGAAAATCAAAACTTACCATTTTTGGAAAATTAGGGTTTCCAAAAATGGCAAGTTTTGGCCATTCTTTGCAGCATCTTTGAGAGAGGCCTTCTCCCAAAATATGAGGGCTATCAAAATTCTACTTAGAGCCAATTAAAGAGGGAATCTTGAGTTTCAAATCCATGGGTGGAACTCCTCCATAACATAAAAAATGAGGGAGATATGATCTTGCAAAGTGGAAGCAAATTAGGGCAAAGTTAGGCCATGGGCGAGGCAAGTGGCAGGCCAGCGCGCGCGCCCTTTAAGGCATATCATCAAATAGGTGGAGGGTCATATCTCAAGCCATTTTTCTTGGTCAAGAATTTTTCAAATCAATTTTTGGTGAACTACAAAGTTGTTCCCCTATATTATTGCTACAACTTTCATGTTCAACATTTTTTCATGTGATCAATGGATTGAAAGTTATGGAGAGGCAAAATGTAGGGTTTCAAACTGCAAAATGCAAGGCATCTGGCCAGGCCATGCAGACACACTTTGCAGCTTCATGGCATGATGTTTATTGGCATATTTGAGATGGTTAGAGGTCATGTTTCATCTTAAACCAAACATCAAACATGTTCTATGAAGATTGATCTTCAATTAGCTCATAAAATTACATCATTTGATGCTTTGGTCATGGAGAATTCATCCCTGGAAGATCATGTATCATGACTGATTTGCTTGTTGCACAAGTTATTGGATCAATGGAGATTTCAAATTCATTTCAGTGTGCACACCTCATTCCTCATGCTATGATCACTAAGGCTTATCAATTATAGTGTGTTTTGTCCTATGCTGGCATGCTCACCACAATTGCAATGTTCCATTCCAATGTAGCTCAAGCAAAGAGAAAGCTCCATTCACATTGCACCATCTGATCTAGTCATTCTCATTACATTGCATTAAGCCTCATGCTAACCAAGGTGGACAACATCACATGGAATCTGGCTCGAGCAAAACCATTCATTCACTGCAAACTTGCTTTAATCCACTTGACTCAGCCATAACAAACCTGACTCAGCCATAAAAAACCTGACTCAGTTAACCAGGGTTCTAACTCTGGTTCTAACTGTCAACTGAGGGTTAAGCTTAGTATATAAGTTGATCTCCAACTGAATTGCAGGTTCACCATTCTCATTTGCACAAAATCACACCCAAAAATCATCTGAATTTTCTCTCTGCAAGAAGAAGAAGCTCCTTCTGCATTTTGCCTCGAGCAAGCACCATCATCATTGATCCATCCTCATCAATCATCCAACTATCATCTTCAACATCTCAGCCTCAACCACCAAGCATTGCATAACCTGAATCATCAAGATCAAGCATGGCATATTATTGAAGCTGCACTGCATTTTTTATTTACACTCCTCCAATTGACACTATCTTGCCTCAATCACCCTCAATCCATCTTCATCATCATCTCAAGCATAACTTTCATGGATGAATGAGCTTGATTCCTCAAGAATCACATACTGCAGCTTTGTGATTGCACTGCATTTTTGATTGAAACTTCACAATCTTCCTCTCTCTAACATTGATCTTCATCTATCCATCATCAGCATCTTGTTTTGCTCAATTTCTGTGGTGTTCATGGCTTGAAGCTCTTAGGTTTCACCTCTGCAAATTGCACTGCATCTTCATCATTTTCTCAAAATCCACACATCACAGAGTGTTTATTTCACTCTTGTTGATCAAGATCAAGATCCAGCAAGCTAAGGATCCTCATCTCTGACCTTCTAGCAACAATCTGTCATCTCTGCAACTCAGGTATGTCCTGAACTTCTACCTGTACGAATTGCACATTTCTAAGTGTTTTTATGTTGTTTGAGGCCTAATAGAGGTTATGGCTTGGCTGGCTAGTTGATAGGCATCATAGATGCATATATTCAATTTTCTCAGGTTTTGTTTGTGTCTTCGATTCTGGAAATTTAAGGACTTAGAATGAGTTTTGTAGCCATATTTGAGATCAGGAGAGTGAGGCGAGCATTGTTACGGTCTTAGAATTCATTTTTATGAAGGATTCAGGAAACCCTAGGTCAGGGGTGACCGGAGAAGATTACCGGAGGTCGCTTCCGGTCACCTGAACAGTAACCCTAGGTCCGAGCTCCCTTTATAACACAACCGTTAGATGAACATAATCCAAGAGCCTAGAATTTGCCAGCGCATTAAAATTCTCATGCCATTCACGTGCCTTAAAGTCAACCTAAAGTCTTCAGTCTACTTTTGACACCCCCGACGCATTTGACTTAAGCCCAGTTATGTGGTTTTTGCTACTTTCAGCACCCCCCAGGCCCAATGGTTTTTTATTTCTTTTATTTTCTTTTTCTCTTTTATTCCATTTTCGTTTCCTACTTTTAAAAATACCAAAATGCCATGAAAAATTCCAAATAAATTCATATAGGATCCTCATAATTTTCCTTAATTTTCCATATGTTTAGATTTTATTTTTATTAATTTTTGAAGTCAGAATGAATTTCTCTTTTAATTGTTTCACAATTTCCCCATTTTGGACCATCCATTTTGCATATTTTTGTTCTCATAAACCACAAATGATAAACCCCCCATTCTTCTTGCATTCTTTTAATACCTCATTAAAATTCCCCAAAACATTTTTCTCTGGATATTTAGGTCATGTTTAGATCCATTTGAGTCCATTCTTTTCCATAGGTTCATATAAACCCTAATTTCTTTCTAAAGAGCCTTTCAACACACAAAAATAGGAATTGTCAAGAGATTTTTTGTACACATGTTACTCTCTGGATTTTGTATTGAGTTGTCAAATTTCATAATTTTTCTAGGTCATTTGATATTTTTTCCAAGTTACTTAAGCCTTAAGTCATTTTTGGTGCTTTTTAGAAATCTCCCTCATTCAATTTGAATAAGGCATTCATGACATTGTTATAAGGTCTTGATTTTGAGTCTTGTAGGTCATATTATAGGTCCTTAAGTATAGAGCACCCCCATTGGATCTTTATCTTTTTATTTTAGGGTTTTCTTAAACCATAAGTCATCATTGTCTCCTTTTGACCTATTTCTTCTTCATCCTCCATCTTAACCCCTCAAACCCAATTTTATGGCCATGTTATGCCTCTTAAATCATTGCCCTTCATCTCATAAGTGTTTTATACACATTCTCAAGTGTTCATTTCAAGGAATAAGTCCTTAGGCTTCATTTAGTGTCATATGCGTTCTTAATGCTTCATATTTAACCTTTTAGTATCCTTAGTCCTAATATTTCCATATCACCTTACTTGTATGTCATTTGTGAGTCTTAATTCCATTCTAAAAACTTCATCAAGCCCCTGGTTTTTGTATGGGGAATTCAAACCCTTTTGGTCATGTTTGATATTTTACCTTAAGTTTTTGTTCCTTTGATGTTTCACATGCATTTTTTCTTATGTTCATATCATCACTCATATAGTTTGCATCTCTTTCACTTAGATCTCTTAATCCCTTTTATTTTGACCTCTTAGGAGACTTTAGTGAGATGTTAAACCCTGAATTTTCTATTCACTTTAGGGTTTATACCTTTTTAGTTTACTTAATCCTTTAAGGTTTCTTCATGTAACTTTACCTTAGTTCTTATTAGGGTTTAGCTTCTTTTTTAGGGCATAGTTTGAAGTTGTCCACCTTTGTAGCTTTAGAATACTTAAGTTTAATTTAGCTACTGACTTTTTAAATTTATCATCTTATAAGTTGCCTTAGGCTTAGGTAATTGTCTTAGGAGTTCACTAATCTCTTCCTTAGATAGTGTGAATTGTTTATGGAGATTTACGATGTAATAATTGTTCATTTTGATTCATCATACTAATATTTGTTTTGTAGGGAGGGAAAATGAGGTAATCACTTCATTTCTTATCTCTTATGCATCAATTTGTTTTGCCTTAACACCTTTGTGCTTTGTTCATAGGTTCCCCTTTCTCTCTTTAGATTCAACTTAACTTCCTTAGGAAGTAAGTTGAATTCTAACTTGTTCTCTCTTCTCCTTAGTTTAGAAAAGCCCATTAACCATATAATCACACTTGTACATAATAAGATGACTTAGGGTGTGTATTAGTCCCCCATTAGCTTTGACCTTTTCCTTTTGAGTCCTTCTCTTATCATCTTCAAACAAATCCAAAAAGACTTAATAAATGCATGAAAGGATCCCTTGTGTATAACCTTATTCCATGGGGCACTTGCATTCATTCTATCTTGGAATGGTGTAAGCTTGTCTAGAATGATGCACAAGTCTTATCAAGGGGTTGTTTCACAAAGAAAAACATAAAAGACATTTCTTTACAAAAGCAACAAAAATACTTAATAAAGTTCAACATGCTAGTGAACTTAAACCCTAATTCATGGAAACAAGTCTTGGATAAATTCTCCTTGCTTGGTGTGCTTGTTCAATTATTCAATATTGGAATGTAGTAGCAAGTACACATTCCATGGAAAAGAGTTTGAATTCACTTCCTTGTGCCAAATTCATACAAATACTCTTAAAAAAAAGCAAACAACAAACGATAAGCGACTTTACTGCGAGAACTTCTTTTCTCACCTCATTCATTCTCATCGCGAACTTGCGACGACTTGTCTCGCATGCAAGACGGTAAACGCACTCGTACCAAACGAGCCTGCAACACCTGAGCATAGACATACGCAGTTCCAGCTATAAAAAACACAAATAAATAGTTCCCGCCTTAGTTAGGCAAACTACGTCGACTCTGATCCTCGTTTTCCCGATGAGGTACGTAGGTAGTGGGGTAGGGCCCATTCGAGCATATTCTTTATTTTCCCTACATTTTCCCCATTCTTTCTTTTCATTCTCTCTTTTCCAATCCTTTCTCATTGCAGTTCCAGTTTCCAGTTAGCAGTTCATTTCATCAACCCTTTATTTCTCACCCTTTGAAACAAAACAAGCAAGCGTGGATCCCGTCGGGTACGACAGACGATCTGGGTGCTAATACCTTCCCAGGTCGTAACCGACTCTCGAACTCAGACCTTTGGTTCGTAGGACCTTGTCCTTTCCTTCTTCCTTAGGTTTGTGCAGCATTACCTTTCCCATTCCTTTGGGATAAAAATGTCTGGCTGGCGACTCTATCTTTTCCGCGCCACTTTCGCGTTTGTACTAGGATGAAAATCCCGGGAGCGACACTTCCATAACCAGCTTCACCAGGAAAAAATATAAGAAATCAGAAAGTAGAAAAATGCAATAGTGATTAAAGACCACAAAAATTGAGCTACACTAAGCACAATAAATACGTCGAGCTTATGACGTTAAACAAGCATGTTTTTATCAATTTTTGTTGTTCGTTATTACTTTTTCATTTTTACTTAGATAGTGTGATGAACATTCATTAAACAAGTTGTACTCAGATTGTTTGTAAAATTTTCAAATCTTCACTTTACAACTTGTTTAATCCATTTTCACTCGGTCTTTCTAATGTTTTTTGTGTGTTTGGACTCCAATTTTTGTCCGACTATTTAAAGTCGCATGAGGTATTTGTCCATTTTTTATCATTTCAACTTGCGAATGCATGGTAATGATAGTGTTTAAAGTTTGGTACGCGTTCAAGATATGTGTTTATTGCTTTCTAGGATATATCATATTCATGTTACTTATACTTTTACAACTTCCATGTCATTCATTCTTTTGTATACATGTTCATTTTGTGAATCACTTTAGTTCCCACCTTTTTCGTGAGGAAGCCTTCCATTGTTCATATATGCTCGGAGTACCAATATTCTTGTTTTAACTAGATTTTATTATGCTTAATCTTTTGTTTGTGTTGATTATATGAAAGCATGAAAAGGATCAAATCATTTTTGTTTCATTTTGAGCACAACTATCTTAGCCAAATAGTCAATTCACCTGGTGAGTGTGTGATCGTTTGTAACCCCTTTGAGCCTTTGATCATTATCCATGTTGTTTAAGCTTGATTCTTGTCTATGAGTGTCAAATTCATTTATTTTGTGGATCTTAATTGTTGTTTTTTCTTGAACATTCAACTTTATGTTGTTGTATGAATTTTTACCTTGCCTTAGAAAGTAGGGAGTATTCACATGAGGATGTGGTTGAATTCAAGTTGGGGAGAGCAATGTTTGCTTACTTATGTTATTGGTTTCTATGAGGTTTAAAAATAAAAGAAAAATAGAAAAATATGAAAAAGAAAAGAAAAAGAAAGAAAAAAATTGAAAAAACTTTGAAAAAGAAAAACAAAAAGAGTAGAATAATATTGTGCTAATAAGTTCTATGTGTTTGGTGTAACACTTGGGATTTTGGAAGAAGTTTGATTGAAATTTTGTGTTTGAACTTTTGTGAGTTGATCACTCCCTTAGGTTTAGGAAAGTTTTTGTTTCAATTAGCTTTAGGAATTATCCCTTGTTTGTTCACCCGACCACATTACAACCCTGAAAGTCCTTTTAATTCTTGCTTTTATGTTTTTAACATGATTTTTGGATGATTACATAATTTAGTCTTTTGTTTCAAGATTATTTGTGTGAGTTAAAAATCCCTCATTTTGTGTTTTTCATCTACCGATGATTGTTTTTGCTATGTGTGATTCGCGTTTGAACTTGTGTTATTTTAGAATGTATGACATGACTTTTGTATTTAGCATTTTTTTCGTGATTATGTTATCGTTGTATTTTACTGGTAATTATTTACTTTGTGTGTACCATTTTCGATTGGACAATTGCATTTGTTTTTGTTTGTCAAAACTTGTTGCGGGAATTCTTGGATTTTGATTTTGCACCTTTATATGTTGGTATTGTTTGAGGGAAAACAATTATATAAGTTGGGGAGAATTTGATAAGTGCAAATTATAGTTATTTTTGTATATATGTTTTTTTGTACTTATCTATACTTTTTGTTAAAAATCATTCGAATAAATCCGCTTTGCTTGTAAATACTATTACTTTACGTTATAGTGTATATATTGTGTTTTCGTGTAAATATCATTGAGTTTAATTGTTTTACATTTATTTTTGTAGGTATTCAAGCATTTCTATTTAAGCATTATTAGATATAGAATTGAATAAGCTTTCCAATTCTTCGATCCAGACAAAAAATAGAGTTACGATTCAAAAGTTATGAATAAAACAGTGCTGGATTTTTGTTGTTTGCTGTCAGGCGGTGGATTCTGCCGTCGAACGGTGCAGCGGCAGAAGAATTGAATAAATTCTAGTATCGTTCCATATTTTTAACCTGGGGCCGAGAGGTGGATTCTTCCGCAGGTAGGTGAAGTCTGAGCTAGATATTTATGGCCAGTCTATAAATTACACATATGGCATGAGTAAAATAAAGTGCGGCGTCGGGCGGTGGATTCTGCCACCGGGCGCAGCGTCTGAGACAAAATTTTGTATATATTTCATTTTACTTCATTTTTGTTAGGTTATGATGTTTGTGGATGATTTTTGTCTCCCAACTTCATCAACCTCATTGTTTGGTAGATATTAGCTAGAAAACAACATTGAAGCTTGCATAAGGATGATCCAGAGTGGATTTCTCATCAACCGGCCCTGACAACCCGCGAGATGTTTGGTTTATTTCTCTTCTTCTTTATGCATTCCTTATTTGTTGGGCCTTTGTATAGTTACTATGAACATATGTATCTTTGTTGATCATAATATTGTATAAAATCTGCTTTACAAATCATTATCAATGTCTTCTTTGATCTTTTTGCATTTATGTTTGGATTTGTGTTGTGTTAGAGATAAACATCATGAATCTTGATTAGGGATGGATATCTATTGTGTCTAGATGCTAGAGATAGATTTAGATAATAATATTTATGGTGTCAGAACTTAATGCCTTCCGTGTTTCAAGGCGTCGTGTGCGAGAGTGACAACGAGAGTGATATGGTTGCTCTCTCAGCTAAGTGTGCCAGAGATGGTCACTGTTGTGAGCGATACGGGATGATTTTGACGATTATTGTAGTAGATTGAAAATGATCGATAAATTTATGTTTGTGACGAGTGGATTATATGTACGTTTGATAAGTTTCTTCTCTCTGAAAGATGAATTCTTTTTATGTTTATATTTACTTTTCCAATTTTACTATACCCATTTTTAATCAAAACTCATAAACTTAGATATTGTCGAATGACAGTTCAGTAGCACCGATCTCTAAGGACATGATAAATTCCCAGAAAAATACTTCCAAGACTTTTCTTGCTTGCCGTTATTCCGCTTCATCAGTTACCTACTTAGAAGTCGACTATGATCCTTTACAAATTAAGGACGCTAATTATGCAGAGTCACTCGAGTGCCTAATGGTTGAGGCTACTAAAAGCCTCAATAAAAAGATAGAGGAATATGAGTCGAGTTTTGTTGAGAAAGTTAATGAAGTATAGCCTACCACTGAAGAAGAGATTGTAGACTTCCTCAACCTTTGCAAACTGAAAGGTTCTTAAGTAATGTTGTACCCTAGATGCAGCGGCGTGTTCGACAAAAAGGCTACTGAAAGCCTTGAAAAAACTAAGCCTCAATTATCTAGAAGAGGCAAATGTCCCCTCCAGAGTCCAAACTATGCTTTTAACAAGAGGAGTATCCCCTACATGACACATAATGTGGCCCTAAACCACAATGGTGGTCGACCCAAGACTTTTATTGCTCAGTCGAAGGAACTTGTGGGAAAGTGGATGCACCCCCATGACAAAGTAGGCACCAATCAGAACAAGGGGAAAGTTTTGGCTTTAAACACAACATAGAAATTCCTGGATAACTCTCAGGCCACCAAGAACCATCCTTACAATCCCAATTATAAGGGAAAATTCCAATGACTCGAATGTAGTGGCACATGTACTAGTGCCAAGAAAAAGTATTTAGAGAGATGAAAAATCATGGAAACAACCAGGACCCAGAGCCTAATAACAAAATGGATAAAAAATAACCAAAGAAATAATCCTCCCCATTTTCACTTGTCGAATCAAAGGTCTAAGCAACAAGAAGGCCACCAAAAGAGAAGGTGAACCCATCCTCTTTTGTCCAACCCGAGGCCGAACTAGCTAAGAGGCTAGGAAAGGAGAAAGTATATCCCATTTTATTTGGAGACAAGGAAGGAGATGAGGATGGAGACTGGGAGATGATAAAAAAATTTATGCCAAGGAAATGGATGATCATAAGCTAGTGTATTATTATGTAACGAACAATAATTACGTGGAAGAACATAATGTCGTTTTTGAGAAGCTTGATTTAGGAATGAAGAGATACTTAAAACCACTCTTCATCAAAGCCAAAGTTGACAACTATTGTGTCAACAAAGTCTTGGTCAACAATGGCCATCAGTCAATCTGATTCAACATTCTCTGTTGAGAAGGATATGGAAATTTGACATAGACCTCAGACCTCATAATATGATATTATCCAATTATGAGGGTAAGACTGGCCACTCCCTAGGGGAAATCCATGTGGACTTTACTGCTGGGACTACCATTCGACCAAATCTATTTATTGTCGTACCTTCCAAAGCTAATTATAATTTAATGTTAGGAAGGGGATTGATACATTGTGTCAGTGATGTCTCGTCCTTTCTTAAGCATAAGATATTTATATATAAGGAAGATGGAATAATGGAGAATGTGGAGGCATACCAAGATTACTATATGGCGGAAGTGAACCATGTTAGTAGGAAGACCTGGTCGACAATCAAGAAAAGATGGCCTATGGGGCTAAGTTACACCTCGGATTGGCTAGTGAAGCCAACATGGTGAGAGCAGTATATCACACGCTCGACCAGAGGCTTGATTGCATCTGTGATGATGAGACTTTGTGATTTGAGAAAGACTCCTCGATTTCGACTAAAAATCCAAGAACAAGACTCTTTGGAAGAAATCTACCTGGGAGATGGATCAATCAAGAGGCATACGTACATCAGTGTCAAGATAGATCTAGACTTAAAGAACCATGTAGTGCAACAGCTGAAAACTACAGGGTTGTTTCTCATGGGACTACAACGAAATTCCAGGTCTTAGTCGAGAACTAGTGGAGTTGAAGTTTCCCATTCAATCGGGAAAGTAACCTGTGAAGCAGTTGCAAAAAAGGTTCGCTCCAATAGTAATGTCGAAAATAAAAGAAGAAATTGAGAGGCTGATGAAAAGCAAGTCCATCAGGATAACTAGGTATGTCTAATGGCTTGCTAATATATTACTAGTGATTAAAAAAATAGGAAGTTAAGGGTTTGCGTAGATTTTAGAGATCTGAATAAAGCCACCCCTAATGATGAGTATCTCATGCCAGTCGCAAAGATGTTTGTCGACTCGGGAGCAGACCATGAATATCTAAGCATGTTAGATGTCTACTCTGGGTACAATCAGATCTTCATCGTTGAAAATGATGTGCCCTAGAAAACATTCAAGAAACCAGGCGCTCTGGGGACCTACGAATGAGTCATAATGACATTTGAATTAAAAAAATACTGGTGCGATATACCAAAGGGCAATGCATCTTATTTTCCATGACTACATAGAGGCTTTTATAGAGGTATATATAGACGACATTGTCGTTAAATCCTCATCCAAATATGGTCACATCGACCACCTTCAACAATCCTTAGAAAGGATGAGGAAACATGGTCTAAAGATGAATCCTTTGAAATGTGCCTTTTTTGTAAGTGCATGAGAATTTCTTGGATTTGTGGTCCATAAGAAAGGAATCGAAATAAATCAACACAAGACTAAGGAAATATTGGAGACGAGACCCCTCGACCAAAGAGCAACTGCAGTGAGAAGTGATTAGAACATTATTTTTCGTTCATACAAATGACACCAATGTTCCTTCCTTCAATGAAGCTTCTTCTCGAAAATGATCAGATTCCTTACTGCTTGGTTGATTTGGTAGGGGTGGTACCTTAATACATTCTGACACCTAAGTAAGTGAATTTCAAATATGAGTGGTTAAGGATTTGTTTATGTGTCTCTTGATTTGAAGTTTGTAGTCTTTTTTATAAGAAACTTGTTTGCAAGTCCTCGCCCCTTAAATCCAATAAAAAATAGTATTATTTTAATTTTTTGAGTTTTTATGAAAAAATTAGTAACAATACAAAATTAAATTTATTGGATGTGATATTGCTTAGATCAAAATTTTGAAAAATTAATTTAAAATAAAAACAGAAATGATTTAATTTGCTTCTTTTGAATTTTTATTATGGTTTAACTCAATTCAATTCAATTTCCAGATTGAACCGGATCACAAATACCATAGATTTTATTAATTAACTACAGTTTGGTTAGTTAAATTTTGATTCGGTTCAATCATTGTTATGTGCTTCGATTTGGTTCTTTGAGTTGTTTGAACAATCCTACTCATGTGTAAGATCTGTACTGGACTTATCATGACTTCAATTTATTTTAAACGTTCTTAAAAGTGCTTCAAATATGTTCGAGAGGTGTCTAAAACATGAAGAAGAAAAAATTTAACACTTATTTGACACGTTCAGTTTGAGTGTCAATCACTAAAACATGTTTAATATAAAAAATTGTTGAAAAAAACCGACATAGGAAAAAAATATTTTTTTTTCTTTAACTATATCTCTTGGATTGGTGTCTTAATTATTTTTTGTATTAGATTTGTCCTTTAACTCTTTAAACATGTTATTTTAGTCTTTTTTTTCGTCTAATTAGCAAAAAAAAATTCAAAAATCGATAGCTGAATTCGTCACTAATTAGACAAAAATAACTAAAATAATACGTTTTAAGAGTTAAGAAATCAATCTGACATAATAATAATAATTAAGGGACCAAATTGACTCATACTTAAGGAAAAAAAAGAAATATATATATATATATATATATATATATATATATATATATATATATATATATATATATATATATATATATATTTATATTTGCCAAAAAAGTCATAACACAAATATAAAAGTAATTTTGAAACTCACAATGGAAAAAAAAAAAGTTTTTTCATTGTCGCACAAGAACTAAAGTGAAAGTCTATATGCATCATTAATAAACATCAAAGATGGATCGAGGATTTCACGTATAAATACATGCAGGCACATTAGAGTGTAAGACAGCATTATTACTTTACTTCCTCAGCCACTATGATACATGTGCATCATATTTTGCTCTTATGTTTCCTACTTCATACTTTTCATTTCATCATTTGCAACAACAATAACACAGATAAAGATATCCTTCTATCTTTCAAATTACAAATAACTGACCCAAACAATGCTTTGTCCAGTTGGAGACAAGATTCTAATCATTGTACCTGGTATGGTGTCAACTGTTCCAAAGTTGGTGAAAGAGTTCAATCTCTCACCTTATCAGGACTTGGTCTCTCTGGTAAACTACCTTCTAATCTCTCCAACCTCGCTTACCTTCATTCACTTCACCTTTCTAAGAACAATTTTCATGGCCAAATTCCCATTCAATTTGCTCATTTCACACTCCTCACTGTCATTCAATTAGCTAGCAACCATCTATCAGGTACACTTCCACCACAATTGGGCCAATTGCATAATCTACAAAGTTTAGACTTTTCATACAATAATCTCACTGGTGAAATCCCTTCAACTTTTGGCAATCTCATTTCTCTTGAGAATCTTTATTTGGTGAACAACAAGTTTGTTGGTGAGATTCCAATTGAATTGGCCAACCTCCGTAATCTCTCAGCACTTCTACTCTATGAGAACAATTTCACTGGCAAGTTCCCTTTTTCTATTTTCTTCAACCATTCTTCGTTAGTTGTCTTATCCCTCGCAAAGAACAATCTATCAGGTGAGTTGCCTCAAAATTTCGGCGACGTCTTTCCAAATTTAACCAAACTTGCTCTTGCAACCAATAGGTTTGAAGGGGTGATTCCAAATTCTATTTCCAATTCATCACATATTCAAATTATTGATCTTGCTAACAATAGATTTCATGGGCCAATGCCTCTTTTCAACAACCTGAAAAACCTCATTGGTTTGACACTTGCTTATAACTATCTCACTTCCACAAAATCATTGAATTTACAGTTCTTTGATTCACTTAGAAACTCCACTCAGTTGCAAAAGCTTGAGGTCAATGATAACATCTTGGCTGGTGAGCTTCCAAATTCTGTTGCCTATCTCTCAGGCAATCTACAACAGTTCTGTGTTGCTAATAATCAGCTAAATGGAAGCATTCCTAAAGGAATTACCAAGTTACAAAATCTCATATCCTTGTCTCTTGAACAGAATAATTTCACTGGAGAGTTACCAATAGAACTTGGAACACTCAAAAGATTGGAGCAGCTTTGGATACACCAAAATAGATTGTATGGTGAAATACCAGACATATTTGGAAATTTCACAAATTTGTATAGTCTTGCAGTGGGAAACAACCAGTTCTCAGGTAGAATTCCCGCTAGCATCGGACAATGCAAGAGATTGAATCATCTTTACTTGGAAACGAATAAGCTTGTTGGTGTCATACCAATGGAGATTTTTCAACTCTCTGGATTGATAACTTTGTCCTTAAGTGGAAACTCTTTGAATGGTTCGCTTCCTCCTGAACTCAAGATGGAGCAGCTTCAGATCATGGTTGTTTCAGACAACAAGCTGTCGGGGAACATTCCTAAAATCGAAGTAAACGGCTTGAAGACACTTGAGATGGCAAGAAATAAATTTAGTGGCTCAATTCCAAATAGTCTAGGAGATTTAGCATCTCTTGAGACTTTGGATCTATCATCAAACAATCTCACTGGCCCAATTCCTGAGAATTTTGAAAAGCTTAAGTATATGGTGAGTTTAAATTTGTCTTTCAACAAACTGGAAGGAGAGGTTCCAATGAAAGGTGTTTTTATGAACCTAAGCCAGGTTGATCTTCAAGGTAACAAAAACATATGTGGCCTTAACAATCAAGTTATGCACAAGTTGGGAGTCACTTTGTGTGTTGCAGGTAAAAAAAACAAGAGAAACAGTTTGCTCCATATCATACTACCGATTATAGGCGCGACTGTTTTGTTCGTTTCAATGCTTTCTCTGTTGTGGATGCTATATTCCCTTAAGTCGAAAAAAAAGGAGGATAAAAGAAGTTTGTCATCAACTCCTCTAAAGGGGTTACCTCAAAATATATCCTATGGTGATATTAAGCTAGCTACAAACAATTTTTCAGCTACAAACTTGGTTGGAAAAGGAGGCTTTGGTTCTGTTTACAAGGGTGTGTTCAACATTAGCACTTCCGAAAGTCAAACCACCACACTTGCTGTTAAAGTTTTTGACCTGCAACAAAGCAAAGCCTCTCAGAGTTTTAGTGCAGAATGTGAAGCTTTGAAAAACGTTAGGCATCGGAATCTTGTCAAGGTGATCACTTCTTGTTCTAGTACTGATTACAAAGGGGATGATTTTAAAGCCCTCGTTATGCATTTCATTCCTAATGGTAATTTGGAGATGAGTTTATACCCAGAAGATCTCGAATCGGGATCTTCCCTAACCTTGTTGCAAAGGTTAAACATTGCTATTGATGTTGCATCTTCCATGGACTACTTGCACAATGATTGTGATCCACCAATAATCCATTGTGATCTTAAACCTGCCAATGTACTGTTAGATGAAGATATGGTTGCACATGTAGCAGATTTTGGATTGGCAAGGTTTCTCTCTCAAAATGCATCAGAGAAACACAGCAGCACTCTAGAACTGAAGGGATCCATCGGCTATATCGCCCCAGGTACTTATTAATGAGTTATGGTTTTCACTTTCTTTTACCTTTTATTAATTCATAACTTTATATGTTTCAGAATATGGTCTAGGAGGCAAGGCTTCAACTAGTGGTGATGTGTACAGTTTTGGGATCCTACTATTAGAGATGTTCATAGCCAAAAAACCAACAGATGAAATGTTCAAACAAGGATTAAACACGAACAATTTTGTATCAGAAATGGATGAGAAGCAATTACTGAATATTGTTGATCAAAGGCTTATTAACCATTGTCATAGTGGTGGATCCCGCGACATCAGCTATAGTGATGGTAGTAACACAACTCACAAAGCTGAGGAGTGCATAGCTGCTGCAATGAGAATCGGCTTGTCGTGTGTAGCACATCATCCCAAAGATAGGTGGACCATGAGAGAAGCCTTATCAAAATTGCACGGAATTAAGCAGTCTGTTCTTGGCTTGTGATGTTTGTTGGTGTCATTCCTGCGTATAGTGTATAATCTGTACTTACTGGTGCGCAATATGAAAATATTTGCAATAAGGTTCATGCGCTCCTACTAAATAAATTATATATGAATAAGAATTTCAAATTAGTTATCAAATGTATTTAAAATGACAATCAAAATAGCTTTGTCAGGGTTGGGAATGAAAAAACATGCTAACAGCTTACTACTAAAAAAAGAAACTAAGCATGAGAGGATTTTGTTTTGAATCAATGTCGTCAAGAACAAACTAAAATGTGAGAAAGATTGAGTTTCTCGAACAAATACAAAAAAATTATATTAGGTTTTACTAAAGAGAAAGAATAAGGAAGAAGAACAACTAGAATTGGTTAAAATTATTTTACTATTCACTTACTCGATAATGATTTAATGATTACAAGTGAATAACAACAATTAACCCTTCTCTCAACAACTTGAGATAGCTAGTCTATTTATAGACTACTAACCTAATTTATGCTACATGCTAAATTAACAATTGGACTTATGTGTAGACACCCTAAATTTGCCCTCTCATTTTCATGGTATTTAGCATATCATTTGCATATTGCGCACTGCATCATTAGCATAGAAAGATGAAGCATAACATCCATATCATAGCAGGGAACTAGAAGTGATTTTTACTTCAGGTGTGATTGTTCAGTTCGCGATCCTATTCAGATGGATGTTTGACCTAATCTTAGTCAAACTATCAGAAGTTTGCTTCATTTGCAAGTTATATGTGCTTGCGGTTATTTTTCGGGCGTTGTGTTTCAAAGTCCATTGTATGCAAAGGTCATCCGCTCACCGGGCAATGGTTCATTTTGGATTCAAATGATACTTAGAGTGTGATGTTTCCGTGGAGGCAGTGCAAGATGGTTGAATGGTATGAACAGGTGGATTGAGGTTTCATGGCTATGTGCGTATTGGTGATAATTGGTTCGTCCCACAAAAGTATATGTTTCATAACCATTTCTAAACCCTTTGTCGAATTATCCATTTAAGCCAATTTCTCATCCATTGTCCGTATTTCGAATTCTCCAAAAATTTTATCATTTAAATCCATTTTTATATCCGGTTATTTTTTATTTCCATTTTTTCATTATTATTCTATCACCAATTTTCTTTCCCATGTTTGAAGGTCCAAGTTCCATTTTAATGATCCCATTTTATATTAATTTCTCAGATTCATTACAAGTCCATCATAGACCCACTTATAAATAAAGATCATACAAAGAAATTCCAAAAGAATCCATTTGTTCTTAGACCCATTCTTAATAAACTTCAAAAGAAGGTCATTTGCAATACAAAGCCCATGAGTGTATTTCATTGTTTGGTGAACATAATTGTTTTTTTGGAAACATAGAGAACAACACGTCATCATCATCTAAGCATCACGCATACCACCAGGGAGAAAACGCATACGCACATATCACAAAGGAAAAAGGCATGAACGAAAAAGTACCAAAAGGGCATTGCTTGAACAGATAGAAAGGAAGAGATAACGGATATAACAGAATTCTGTTACAAGAAAAATGATTTTCAGTTTTACAGCACCCTCACACCAAAACCATTTTTTTTAGGATCCACTCATTGACAATAAAACAGAACTCATGATTCTTCATCATTGATTTTTTTCTTCACCACCAATAACAAAAATGAGAAAATTCATAACAGAAAAAAACTCTCAATCTTCAAAAACCAGAAAACTCTCAGCCTCTTTCTCTCCCATTCGGTTCACGCCATAACTATCTCATGACTCTCCTTCGCCAACCTCACATCATCACAATAAACCAATAACACAATTCTGTCACCCTTTATCAGAGGCATAGCAAACTCATAAGAACAATTAAAAAAAAGAAGAAGACAAAAAATCATCACATCCACCTTCAGACTGGATCCATCTTCTTCGTCGGAACAACGATCGCAATTCACTCTTCTTCATATTAATCGCTACTCATCCATCACAAAAAAAAAATGGTGAACTGAGAAAGAAAAGCAGAGCTGATTCCCTGAGTCAGCGTTGGCTTCATCATCATCACCTCCATCTTCATCACTCTCACGCGGATTCAACTTGTCTTCATTCGTCATTCAACTCATTGCATCAAAAACAGAACCGTCAACAGTCATCACAATTCATATGAGCTTGGCCTTAATAATTATAACCTGCAAAGAGATTTGAAAGTGCGGTTCACATCAAGCGGACAAATCGCGATTCAAAGAAACAAATTCAACAACAACAATGAAGCCACGGATGTCCGACGAAGAAGGAAGAAGAGTCAGAGACAAGGCGGCGGAATCTTACCACGGTTTCGAGTCTTCAATCGAAAGGTGCACGTATCTGAGTTTTAGATTGGATTATCGTTTTGTGTTGATTTTCGTTCGTCTTTGCTTCTGTTAGCTTCGATCCAATGTTCAAGTGAGCATTTAATAGTTTTGTTTCCGGATTGGTATTTAGAGCGGATTTAGTGAGGTGTTGTTTTGAGCTGTGTTGATCGGAGAATAAGAGATGAGCTCCGGCGGCGGAGACGCTAGGCAGAGTGGAGAAGGAGATGAACAAAGAGAGGCTGAGGCGCTAGGAGAGAGTGGTCCGTGTGAGGTTCCGCAGCGGCGCTATGAGGATGACGAAGGTGATGAACATGGAGGCGGCGGCTAGGTTATCCAGGGAAGGAGAAGAAGCAGGATGCGCTTGGGAGAGAGAAGGCGATTTTCGTTCTTGATGTGCAGAGTGTTTTGTTTTTTATATTTTGATTTTTGTTTTACTAATTTAGAATGTTAGGATAATAAATAATATTAGTATTTGTTATAGGAATTAATATAAAGAAGCAGTAAGAATTTGGATAAGAAGTTGAGGGAATCGAGAGGAAGAGATAAGGAAATTTGTGGTTGTTAATTTGGCCCCTACCGGCGGTGACACTTGTCACCGTCCGGTAGGCTTTCTCCTCCAATAGTGTGTGGACAGCTACCATGACATGTGTCTGCGCCGTGGGCTTAGGCAGTTGATATCCGCACCCCTTTCATTTTGGCCCAGTCCATTTCCACATAAAGTTCCTTGCTATTACACCTCCCAAGTTCATTTCATGTTTTTCTTTTCTTCATTTAAATTCTCTTTATTCCAGTTTCATTTTAATTCATATAAAATAGATTCTCTCATCCAAAAATTCTCGAATAAATCATGGACTTCCCTTTATGTTTCTAGTTTTTTATCACATTTTTATTTTATTTTTTTTATTGATTTGCGTGCCAGAAATAATTCACCAAGATGCATAGCTTCTTTTGCTTCATTTCCTGACCAGCCTGTCTTGTTTATTTTCTATAGCTTTCAACAGTTGGAGTTTTGATCCATTCTTTTTGCATTGTGTTCCTAAGATCTTTTAGTTTTCATGTAATTTTTCTCTGAATTTTTAGGAAATTATTTCTTGAGTTTTGGTCTGGTATCTTGTGATGTAAGTTTTCTGTCCTAACTTGTGTTCTTGCCTCCATTTGACCTAGTTCCTTTCTGAATTTTTGCAAATCCTTTTGGCAAGTTAATATAATGTGTTTTAAGATCATTTGGTTTCAGTTGTAGAATTTTTAGATGGCTGGTTGATTATTTGTGGATTTTTGTTCTCACCTTGTCCCGTTTTGCCTCGTTTGGTTCATAAGATTTCTTATAGGCTTAGAAGGGCACTTGTGCCAGCTTCTTCTTCTCATTTGGGGTTGCTTTGGGGTATGGATACCTTCCTGGTCCTAGGATAGGTCTTGTTTCTTCCGAATTTTTGAGTTTGCTTCTTCATTAAGTCTTTTGTTTCTTTAAGTGTTTAAATTCAAAATTTTGATTCCGTTGCTTCTATTTTGACATTGTTTGGTATTGTGTGACTTCTCTCTTCATCTCGCTGGCCTCTTAGGCCATTCTTCATATCATTTTGATTCTGGTTTTTGTAAGTTCAGAGAATGCCTAAGAGGGGGGGTGAATTAGGACTTGAAATCTTTTTCCGGTTTTTCTGATTCTTAAAATATTTTGGTTGGTGTTTATGGTTATGAAAGCGGTAAAAATAAAGAGACGATGAACACCAGGATTTATAGTGGTTCCCCCCACAATCCGAGGGTACTCCACTCCCCTTTCACACGAAAGAGATTTTCACTATTGTTTTGATCAGTACACCCTAACACACCATCAACCGGTGAGGACTACTATCAAACATAACAAGTGTACAAAAACAATCCTCTTGTAAACACTTTCACCCTTGTATCCAACAATCCTGGATTACAAGTCAATTCCAAATAACATAAAGAACTATTTTGTGAGTAATTTTGTGATATCAATAATAATATTGATCTTCTCCTTTTGATCACAATCCACTTCTAAAATTAATACAAGTGTTCAATGTAGAATATGAAAATATGAACAAGATGAACACTTTGAAAATATTTGTAGAAAAGTGAATTTGATTCTTTTTGATGATCTTGAAAATGTAGAAAGTGTAGGAGGTTATTTGTAATTTGAAAGTTTCTGAATTTATATGATGTATAACATCATTTCAGAAAGGTATAACAAAGTGCCAATTAATGGTTGAAAAGATATAACATTTGAAAATCATTTGATCTTTAAAATAAATAATTTTTCAGAAAACGTCCAGTGTTAATCGGTTAACCCATATGGTTAATCGGTTAACACATGTACGTTGGCCCAGAATATTCAAAATTTTAGGGCGTTAACCGGTTAACCTATATGGTTAATCGGTTAACACTGAAGAAATTTCCAAAAATGCTTAATAAAAAAGTGTTATACCAAAACCAATTATTTTCAAAAAGATTTAATGCAGCATGTAAAAATATTTTATGCAATTGAACACTTGTAAAAATTATTTAGAGAGGTAGATTATGATTTACCATCTTTGTGTCCAATTCTTGAAAAATCATTTCCATGAGTGCTTGTCTTGATTAAAATCTTGACTTGATCTTTGTGAAACTTTGAAAGGCTTGTCTTTTTGCAATCAAGTGTTGACATCATCAAAACTTTTGATTGAAGCTTGCTTCTACATTCTCCCCCTTTTTGATGATGGCAATTGAAAATTGTTGTGCAATACTTCTTGGTTCTTGATATGTGATGCTCCCCCTATGTTTAGCATCTCCCCCTATCTTGAGAGACTTTCAAACATCTGCACACATAGAGAAAAAACAGAACCAAGCTCTTCTCCCCCTTTGACATCAGCAAAAAGGAAGAGCTTTCAAAGAGCCAACATAAAATGCAGCAGCATATAATAAACATACATTGCAAGAACACATATTATAAGGAAAAACAAATAAAATGCAGCAAAACAAGAATTGTTCTTAATACATAAACCATAGTGCAAAGAAACTAAAAACTAGAATTCAATAAAAATAACATAAAAGCAGCATCATCATAATCTCAAAGGTCCTCGTCCTCCATATCCGCATCATCCTCGTTTCCTTCGTCTTCATCACTTTCCAATTCTTCAATTTCCTCTTCAACAACCCGTGTATTAGAATGGGAATGGGAATGGGAAGGATTAAGCATAAGGCTCCGAAGGGAGGCAATCGCTCTAGAGGTCTCTCTATGCATGTTCATTGATTCCCTATGTTGATTCATCATTGTGGTATAGAGAAATTCATTAGAGATACCTCCTTCTGGAATGGGATAGGCGGGTTGAGCAGGGCCTTCATCAGCATACCGATAAGTACCATCAGCCGCTCGGAGGATGCCGGTGTTCTTCACAATGTTGGTTTCATTTATTTCATTGGTTGCTGATTTCATTTTGAGTGATGGTTCCCTATTTAGGTCAAGTTCGGTAAGTTCCAAAATCCGTGATATCAACCGAGCATATGGCAGCCGGGTAATGCAGTGGAGCTGTTGTTGCAGATGATACATAATTGTTAGAATCCAATTAACCTTAATGCGATTCTTGATAGCAAACAACAACTGCATTTCCAAATCATTTATCTGCGAGTGATTTGAGTCCTTTGGAATGAGGACGTAGCAGATGATATAGTGCAGCATACGATCAGACACGGTTAAATTCTTCGCATAGCACAACATTCGAGCCGTGCGAGAATTTGCAATGACCACTTCTTTAGGAAACCTGCAGATCTGATAGTAATATTCCATTTTATCATAGTGCGCCCAAGGACCATCAACATGATTAACACCTTTGTGCAGAAAGCAACCTCTTGATGGAATTGAAAGAGCTCTAGACAATGTAGACAAATTTTCAACAAATGCATTGTCTCTAATTGTTGAACTAACCATTTGGTTTCCATCAACATCCAAGTAAACAGTTAACTTATGCATAAAAGCTTTGACAAGGTCAGGATAAATGATACCAGAGTCGGTGACGAAGTTGTCAATCCTTTGAAATTTCAGCAGTGCAGGGAAGTCGAAGGAAGATGCAGGAAAAGCCCGTAGGTTGACATACTTGACCGGCAGCAACTGACGAACCCGAACCTTGAAGTCCATTCTTCTTTTCTTTGTGGTTTCCATGGGGATGCTATCATTATCTGAGTCGGATGCATGCTCTGGAAGTTTGCCCTTTCCTCTGTGAGTGGAAGCCATTGAAGGAACTTTGGAGAGGTTTGGAAAGTTAGGGTTTTTGCTAGGAAATTTTCTAGGGTTTGAGAAAGTGGGTCAAGGAAGTGGAGGAGATTTAGGATTAGAAGTTGGAGGGATTGAGAATATGTGCCAACAAATAAAATAAATAAAACAAAACAAGTTTTTCAAAAATGAAATGTAATTTTCGTATTCTGTTTTTGCTGATTTTAACAGTGTTAATCGGTTAACCGTATGGGTTAATCGGTTAACACATTTAAAAAATTAATTTATTTTATTAAAAAAAGGTTTCAGTGTTAATCGGTTAACCATATGGGTTAATCGGTTAACACTGACGAAAGTGTGAAAAACAGTGACAAAAAAAAAAAAACAGAAAGCAAACATTGAGCATACATACACAACTTATGCACATATATCAAAGACAAAGTTTAGATGTCACCTTCATCAAGAATTCCAAGTTCTCTTCGAATCTTGTAGAATGGTTCTTTTGCCAAAGGTTTGGTGAATATGTCGGCGAGTTGATTATGTGTGTCAACGAACGTAACATCGACATCTCCATCCATAACGTGATCTCGAAGGAAGTGATGCCGGATATCAATATGCTTTGTTCTGGAATGCATCACCGGATTCTTCGTGATGTTTATGGCACTGGTATTGTCACAGCGTAGTGGAATGCACCCGAGATCAACACCGTAATCCAGAAGTTGTTGCTTTAGCCATAAGATCTGTGCACAGCAACTTCCTGCGGCAATATATTCTGCTTCGGCGGTGCTGAGAGCTACACACGCTTGCTTCTTGCAGGCCCATGATACTAGAGCATTTCCAAGAATATGACAAGTACCACTTGTACTTTTTCTATCGGTTTTGCATCCTGCATAGTCAGCGTCAGAATAACCAACTAAAGAACAAGTACTACCTTTAGGATACCATAATCCGACGTTTATCGTTCCTTTGAGATACTTGATGATCCTCTTTACAGCAGTGAGATGTGATTCCTTCGGATTTGCTTGGAAACGAGCACATAAACACACACTAAACATAATGTCAGGACGGCTTGCCGTCAAATATAATAAAGAGCCGATCATACCTCGATATTTGGAAATATCAATTGGAGTGCCTGATTCATCTTGATCAACATACATCCCGGATCCCATAGGTGTAGACATCATTTTGCAACTATCCATATCAAATTTCTTTATTAATTCCTTACAATACTTGGATTGGTTGAGAAAGATTCCATCCTTGGTTTGCTTGATTTGTAGTCCAAGAAAATAATTTAACTTTCCCATCATGGACATCTCAAATTCTCCTTGCATCATTAGTGAGAATTCTTCACACATCTCTTTGTTTGTTGATCCGAATATGATGTCGTCAACATAGACTTGTACTAGCAAAGTATTACCCTTGATTTTCTTTATAAACAGAGTCTTGTCAACCTTTCCTTTTGTAAATCCCTTTTCACTTAGAAAATTGCTGAGGCGATCATACCACGCTCGTGGTGCTTGCTTTAAGCCATATAGAGCCTTCTTTAATTTGAAAACATGTGAGGGATTTCTAAAGTCTTCAAAACCCGGAGGCTGTTTTACGAAGACTTCTTCATTTATGTAGCCATTCAGGAAAGCACTCTTGACGTCCATTTGGAACAACTGAAAATTCATAGAACAGGCATAAGCAAGTAATAATCTAATTGCTTCTAACCTTGCTACGGGAGCGAATGTTTCATCAAAATCGATTCCTTCCTCCTGGTTGTATCCTTGTGCGACCAATCTTGCCTTGTTACGAACTATAATCCCATTTTCATCAAGTTTGTTCTTGAACACCCATCTGGTTCCTATGATGTGCTTATTATCTGGTCTTGGTACGAGAGTCCAAACTTGATTCCTTTCGAATTGATTTAGTTCTTCTTGCATTGCTACAATCCATTGGTCATCGCCTAATGCTTCATCGATCTTTGATGGTTCAATTTGTGATACAAAAGCCATATTGAGGCAAGCATCCTTCAAATTTAGTCGAGTTGCAACGCCTTGACTAATATCACCAATAACTCTGTCAATTGGATGGTCTCTGTGAGTTCTCCATTCTTTCGGAAGATCTTGATTTTCTTGAGTAACATCTTCTTGTAATAATGTTTGATCATTTGAAATATTTTCCTCATTTTGTGGAGTATCTATAAAGTCATCATCATCAACCAAAGTAATTTTATCCTCTTTCGAGGGGTTAGTCTCATCAAAAGATACATGAATAGATTCTTCAATAGTAAGAGTTCTTTTATTAAAAATTCTAAATGCTTTACTAGAAAGAGAATAACCAAGAAATATACCTTCGTCGGACTTTTCATCAAACTTACCGAGATTGTCCTTGTTGTTGTTGAGAACAAAGCACTTGCAACCAAATATGTGAAAGAATGATATATTTGGTTTCCTTCCCTTGAACAACTCATATGGAGTCTTTTTGAGTAACGGTCGAATATTTACGCGGTTACTTACGAAACATGCCGTGCTTACTGCTTCTGCCCAGAAATATTTTGGAAGATTTGTATCACTGAGCATTGTTCTGGCAAGTTCCACTAGTGATCGATTTTTCCGTTCTACGACGCCGTTTTGTTGAGGAGTTCTTGGTGCGGAAAAATTATGAGAAATTCCATGTTCTTCGCAAAATTCCTCAAAATCTGAATTCTGAAATTCTCCACCATGGTCGCTTCTTATGGAGGCTATAGTGAGTGACTTCTCATTTTGAATTTGTTTTGCATACTTTTTGAATGCTTTAAAAGCATCATTTTTCTGCACTAAAAACATTGTCCAGGCATATCGAGAAAAATCATCAACAATTACTAAAGCATAAATACTACCTCCAAAGCTCTTTGTTCTGGATGGACCAAACAGATCCATGTGTAACAATTGCAGTGGTCTTGATGTAGAGATCACTTGCTTGGATTTGAAAGTTGTCTTGGTCTGTTTTCCCTTTTGACATGCATCACATAATTTATCCTTGATGAATTTTATCTTCGGAAGCCCAACAACCAGATCATGTTTTATTAATTTGTTTAGATGCTCCATGTGAATGTGAGCAAATCTTTTATGCCATAACCATGCCTCATTGTTGTTTGCCATAAGGCATTTTACCTTCAAAGAAACATTGTCAAGAGAAATCATAAAAATATTATTGATTCTATTACCCTTTAACATAACCTCATGAGTGACTTCGTCTACAATCAAGCATTCATCTTTATTGAAGTTGATCTTGAATCCTTTGTCACAAAGTTGGCTAATGCTAAGAAGATTGTGCTTGAGTCCTTCAACATAGAGTACATCTTCTATAGTTGTAAAAGGTGGTGAACCAATGGTGCCAAAGCCAAGAATCTTTCCTTTGTTATTGTCACCATAAGTGACATAACCCTTGGCCTTAAGCCTTAGATTTGAAAATTTGTTTACATCTCCCGTCATATGCTTTGAACAACCACTGTCAAGATACCATTGGTTTGTGGTTGTCTTCAAGCATTCCTACAAAACAAAATTAGGTAGTGTTAGGTACCCAAGTTGCTTTGGGTCCTTGATAGTTAGTGCCTTTTTCAACCCACACATAATGCCCTTTTGCAACTCCAATATTACGAACATAACATGCATTAGGTGTGTGCCCTTTGATTCCACAATAAAAGCAAGTAGGTTGAAAATTACTTTTATATCTAGGAACATAAGTTTTAGCAATTTTCTTCTTATGATGTTGATGCTGAATTTTAGAAGTGTTTATCTCTTCTTTAACAATTTGTTCACTTGCTTTTACGAAAATGGTCTTATTGGTACTTGGTTTTGAAAATTTTGAATATCCTAATCCACTTTTATCATTAGGATACCTTTGATGTTTAAGAATTTCTTCCAAGCCAATTTGACCCTTTTCGTATCTTTCCAAAACTCTTTTAAGTTGAACAATTTGAAAAGACAAAGATTCACAATTCTTGCATACAAGACTTTGTTTTTCATCCATCACTTTTTGTTCTTCAATATTTTTCATGAAATCAGAATTTTGTTTTTCTAAAAGTAAAATTTTTTTCTTTTGTGATGAGATGTCTTTGTACAAAGTCTTGCACTCTTTTAGAAGTTCATCAATAACTTCTTGCACATCATTATCATAAACAGAAAAATTACTACTAACCTCATTTTCTTCATCGGATTGGTGAGAAGCCATTAAAGCCATATTTGCACGTTCTTCATTTTCCGATTCCGATGATGAACTTATTTCATTGTCTTCCCAAGCAACATATGCCTTCTTGTTTTTGTGGTCCTTCTTGCCTTTGAATCCTCCTTTCTTTTGAAGCTTTGGACAATCCGGTTTGATATGTCCTTGCTTCCCACATTCATAGCATGTAACATCTTGACTTGGTGTGGATCCTTCTCTTTTTCTGAAATGTCTAAACTTTTTAGTAAAAAGAGATTTATCATTTTTAAACAACTTACCGAGTTTTTTCACAAGTAGCACGAAGTCTTCATCTTCCGATGTGTCCTCATCTTTATTTTGTTTGGTTTCGACTTTCAAGGCAATTCCTTTAGACTTCTTCTCTTGATTCTCATGTCTTTCTAACCTTCCAAGTTCCAATTCATGTTCTTGGAGTTTTCCAAACAAGGATGCGGATGTCATCGTTGAGAGACTCTTTTTCTCGGAAATAGCCGTCACTTTCGGTTGCCATTCTCTTGTTAAGGATCTTAGGACTTTAAGATTGAGATCATCATTTGTAAATGTTTTTCCAAGAGCAATCAAATGATTTGTAAGATGAACAAATCTCTTTTGCATTTCTACAATGGATTCTCCGGGCTGCATTCGGAACATTTCGTATTCTTGACTTAGGGTGTTTAGCCTTGATCTCTTTACTTCGGTGGTTCCTTCATGTGTTTCTACCAAGGTGTCCCAAATTTCCTTTGCCGATTTACATTGAGATATGCGAAAGAACTCATCCATACTAAGAGCGCTTTGGAGTATGTTGATTGCCTTTTTCTCATTTAGAATCCTTTTCTTATCATCTTCATCAAAAGTGTTTTTCAACTTCGCGGTTCCAACGCCATTGATAACATTCATCGGAATATGTGGACCATCTTCAACGGTTTCCCATATGCCTTCTCCTTGAGCCTCCAAATGTGCTTTCATACGGAGTTTCCAAAAATCAAAGTATTCTCCAGAAAAGAGTGGTGGCTTATTGCTACTTCCACCATCCTTAAAAACCGGGTTAGTACTAGCGGAAGCCATAGGATCGATAGGAACAGGTTACCTTAACCTGCTCTGATGCCAAATGTAAGTTCAGAGAATGCCTAAGAGGGGGGGTGAATTAGGACTTGAAATCTTTTTCCGGTTTTTCTGATTCTTAAAATATTTTGGTTGGTGTTTATGGTTATGAAAGCGGTAAAAATAAAGAGACGATGAACACCAGGATTTATAGTGGTTCCCCCCACAATCCGAGGGTACTCCACTCCCCTTTCACACGAAAGAGATTTTCACTATTGTTTTGATCAGTACACCCTAACACACCATCAACCGGTGAGGACTACTATCAAACATAACAAGTGTACAAGAACAATCCTCTTGTAAACACTTTCACCCTTGTATCCAACAATCCTGGATTACAAGTCAATTCCAAATAACATAAAGAACTATTTTGTGAGTAATTTTGTGATATCAATAATAATATTGATCTTCTCCTTTTGATCACAATCCACTTCTAAAATTAATACAAGTGTTCAATGTAGAATATGAAAATATGAACAAGATGAACACTTTGAAAATATTTGTAGAAAAGTGAATTTGATTCTTTTTGATGATCTTGAAAATGTAGAAAGTGTAGGAGGTTATTTGTAATTTGAAAGTTTCTGAATTTATATGATGTATAACATCATTTCAGAAAGGTATAACAAAGTGCCAATTAATGGTTGAAAAGATATAACATTTGAAAATCATTTGATCTTTAAAATAAATAATTTTTCAGAAAACGTCCAGTGTTAATCGGTTAACCCATATGGTTAATCGGTTAACACATGTACGTTGGCCCAGAATATTCAAAATTTTAGGGCGTTAACCGGTTAACCTATATGGTTAATCGGTTAACACTGAAGAAATTTCCAAAAATGCTTAATAAAAAAGTGTTATACCAAAACCAATTATTTTCAAAAAGATTTAATGCAGCATGTAAAAATATTTTATGCAATTGAACACTTGTAAAAATTATTTAGAGAGGTAGATTATGATTTACCATCTTTGTGTCCAATTCTTGAAAAATCATTTCCATGAGTGCTTGTCTTGATTAAAATCTTGACTTGATCTTTGTGAAACTTTGAAAGGCTTGTCTTTTTGCAATCAAGTGTTGACATCATCAAAACTTTTGATTGAAGCTTGCTTCTACAGTTTTGAACTTTGTGCTTGTATTTTGTGTGTTTTGCATTACATCTTTCATAAGTGCGCATTTGCTTCCATATGTATTCATGTTGCCTCATTTTAAGTCATAAGTCTCTCATTTTCATTTCTTTGAGTTGGATTGGCATTAAGCATTTGTTTACTTCACTTCACTTCTGATTGTTGGATGATGTCATGTTAATTTGCTCATTTTTGTTTCACTTGTGCATACTAACCTTGCAGGGGCTATGGTAAGTGTGAGATGTGGGAATTGAGTTCCACATCTCCAATTCTTATCTCTTCCTTTTATGTTTATGTGAATTAACCCTCTTTTGTTGGGCCTAGGCCTTTCTCATCCCTTCTTCTATCTTCTTCTTCCTCCTTCATTAGGATAGGAACCTCATTAACCTTTAGGACATCCATGCATGTTAACACTTAGGATTATTTTAGTCCCCTTTAGAATTTTTCCTTTGAGATCCTTTGGCGCTCTCTCTCTTCTCATCTTCAAACTTAATCTTAATTCACTTAATAAAGGTTGAGTACTTTCATGTGACATGAGACTTTGCTATGAGATGCTCACATGCGTTCCATTTCGGGGCGAGGTGTGAGTCATCACTCGTGGTGGATAGGTCTTAACATGAGTACCTCACAAAGAAAAGCTAAAAAACACTTCTTAACCAAAAAACCACAAAAACACTTAATAATGATAATAGGTCAGTGTGCTTAAGCCTTCACTTGTGGGACTAGCTTTGGGGATTTCCTCCATAGATAGGTGTGCATCTTGCGCATTCCATTTCGGGATGATGTGAGACGTACACATCCCATTGAGTAAGACTTAGGTACACTTACCTATGCAAACCTTCACAAATAAAAGCTTTTATAAAAGACACAAACAAACAATAAGCGTCTTTCCTTCGGGAATTCTTTTCTCATCTCTTTCGCTCCGTACGCGAACTTGCTCCTACTTGTCACTTTGCAAGACGGTTACGCACTCGTCGTCCGAGTCTGCAACACCTGAGCAATGGAATAGGCAGTTCAAGCTTTAATTCACAAGCAATTTTCCTTTTGGTACCCATAGTTAGGGGAACTACGGCGTCTCTGATCCTCATTATCCTGATGAGGTACGTAGGCAGCGGGGTAGGGCCCGTTCGAGCACATTCTTTATTTTCCCTACATTTCCCCTTTTATTCTCATTTTCTTATTTCAGTTCATTTCTCATTTTCCATTCCCTTTATTCCAGTAGCGTTTTTATTCAGCAGCATTCGTATTTTCTCACCCTTTGAAACAAGCAAGCAAGCGTGGATCCCGTCGGGTACGACGGACGATCTGGGGTGCTAATACCTTCCCAGGTCATAACCGACTCCCGAACTCAGATCTTTGGTTCGCAGGACCTTGTCCTTTCCTTCTTCCTCAGGTTTGTGCAACATTACCTTTCCCATTCATTCGGGATAAAAATGTCTGGCTGGAGACTCTAACCTTTCCGCGCCACTTTCGCGTTTGTACTAGGATGAAAATCCCGGGGAGCGACAGCTGGCGACTCTGCTGGGGACTGCACACCAGAGAATCTCTGGTTCCCCTGTGAGTCTCTCCTAGCGCTTGTGTGTCTTTGTTTCATTGGGTGATGTTTGTTTGATGTGGCTTGTTGTATTGTATTTGTCGTACCTCGAAAAATACGATCCTCGCGAATGCGATCGCGGCTGGGCCGACTTGAGAGTCGCCACCTAATTTTGATTTATTCCCAAAGAGGGAAAGGGAAAATATAGATAAAACCCAGGAAGAAAGGATAAAGACATATGTTAGGCAACCCATCGTAATATGTTAGGCATATTTCATTCAAGGAATAACCTATGACTAATCCCTTAAGGCTCTCATTCTTTGTTTCTTATCCTTGAGCTAGATATGTAACATCTTGTCCTCATTATCTATAAGCTTCACGCCATTGAGTTCTTATTGTTTTCCAATTGAGTGAATATCCTATTATTTTCAAACATTTAGCTTAAATGTGACTATTCTTACCGCAATTATCACATTTTAGTTAAGAGTAATACCACTTCCACTTCATCATATTCATTCTTGAGTGAAATGTCGAGTCTAATTCGACTTTATTTTCCTTTTCTTTTTCTATTGTGAATTAGGATTCTTCTTGCTAAATTTGATTGAACATTCATCGAAGATAATCAATTAATGATGTATTAAAAAATTTCCTTTAATTTGAGCAAATCGCTCATTATTAAAGCCCCCAAGAAATATGCGAACTCGTTGTTTTTCTCCCCTTCGAGTTAATTCTTTGGAAACTCCATAATTGCACTTAGGTAAGAGTTGTAACTCTTTCAACTCATCAACATGACTCTTGAATTGAGTGTATCCTGTTACCGGTGTGTTTGATTAGTTTTGCATCAAACATAGTTTTTTTCATAATTGATGAATTTGTGGTGTGTTAGTTTAAGCAAGGTGTTCTTCAAGATTGATCCACACATCTCAAGTTTTTGAAGCATGTGAGATGATGTTGTGCATATTTGGTTATGTTGCATTGATCAACCACGTTGTCATCATTTAATTATTTTTCTTCCGATCATGGTATTTTTCAGATTGAGTTGATGGTTCTTGATGGTTCTATCAAAGAAATCTAATTTTGTCTTTGTTAAGAAAGTTGTCTTGATCAATCTTGCCCACATATGATGATTTTCTCCATTCAACATTGTTGTCACGAGTGAAGTTCCAGGATTATCATAGTTTTTTAGATGATAGGGATGTATATAATATATTTCATGTATAAAAGCCTCTTTCTTCTCCATTTTCTATTCCAAATTGGAATTAGGTTCAAATTCCATAAATAAAGGCTTTCAATATTTAAGATTAATCCAAAGCCTATTTTAGACCATAAAGAGACTTATGAAAGCAAAAAAAAAAAAACCAAGTTTTTATTGAGAAATTCGTATCCTTAAGGTGGACTCATGTACACTTCAATAGTGAGATCTTCATATAAGATTATGTTGTCAACATCATTTTGATGAAACTTCAATCCTCTTAATACTTCAATACTTAGTAAACATCTAATTATTCATCTTTGCTACAGGTGCAAATGACTCATTTAAGTCTGCACCTTCTAATTGTCTGAATCAGTTTTCTACTAATTGATCTTTGTATTTCTCAATCTCTCTCGTAGCCTTATACTTATCTTATATACCCTTATGAAACTTACCAAATTTCTCCCTGAAGGTAATTGAGTTAACTCCCAAATTTCTTTATATTTCAAGGCTTTAAGTTCTTGTTTCGTTGCCTCTTGCCATACTGAGTATTTTACTACTTGTGAATATGATTTTGGCTCTCCATCATTATTGATGGTTGCAAGGTATTCTTAATATTTGAGAGAAAATTGATCATAACTTAAAATTTTTGAAATAGGATAAGCCATACATGAAGAATAATTTGTCTTTAATGAAGTGCATTTGGGGTTTATAACATAACAATAAGTGTCTTTCAAACAAACAAATGGTTGTCTATTTAAAAGATGTAATTGTAACTCCCCTCAGTTATGACCTCCTCTTAAATGTCCAAATATCCTTCTTCCATATTCCCTCAATTATGACTTCCTCTTAAATGTCCAAATATCCTTCTTCCATTGTAATTGTAATTAGTAGCTATATAAAATTTCTCATGAATGATTCCTTCAAGTTGAATGTATGCTTGAAAACTATGGTTATTAAATTGTGGGCCATTATGAATGTGAATCCTTTTAATATGCACATCAAACCGCCTTTTGATCATGTTGCATAAATTAATGATGTTGTCTAACATTTCAAGCATGTTCATAAGGTAGAACCATGTTCTTTGAGTGTATAATGTGTAGTCATCAACATTGGTGAGAAAATAGTGTGGAACATTGTGAGATGTCGGATTATATTCCCCCAAAATTACGATGAATTAAAAACGAAAAGTGCTTCAGATTTATTAATATTCAAATTGAAAGAACTTATGAATTGTTTTGATCTATGACAAACATCACAACATTCTACTTTAATTCAATTAAAACTACAATTAAGAGAGTTTGATATGTTCTAAAGCGTTTATATTGAAGGGTGCCACAATCTTTTATTCCACGAAGTTATCATATTTTTCTGTATTACAACAACAAGTTGATGCAACCTTGTGAGCTTATAAACCCCTTCATGTAGAACATTAAATTAAATCTTCTTCTTCGAGACTTGGTCATGTATTATACAAGTTATGATGCAATTTAAATCATGGTTGAGCTTGTGAGTATAAATTAAATTTCAATTAAAACTTGGAACCATTAAAATATTATGCATTATTAAGTTCATGGATAATTCCACATGTCGCATTTTTTAAACCAAAGTTGTTTCTCTAGCGGGTGTAACAACATGAAACAAATTGTCTATATTTCTAACTTCTTTTAAAATATGAGATAATCCGATCATATGGTGAGATGCACTACTCCCAAGTATTCATTGAATTTTATTACTAAAACTAGACATGCTTTCATGCAACCCACCGTAATATGTTAGACATATTTCATTCAAGGAATAACCTATGACTAATCCCTTAAGGCTCTCATTCTTTGTTTCTTATCCTTAAGCTAGATATGTAACATCTTGTCCTCATTATCTATAAGCTTCACGCCATTGAGTTCTTATTGTTACCACAATGATCATATTTTAGTTAAGAGTGATACCACTTCCACTTCCTCATATTCGTTCTTGAGTGAAATGTCGAGTCTAATTAGACTTTATTTTCCTTTTCTTTTTCTAATGTGAATCATGATTATTCTTGCTAAATTTGATTGAACACTCATCGAATATAAGACGTTAATTATGTATTCAAAATTTTCCTTTAATTTGAACGAATTGCTCATTATCAAAGCCCCCAAGAAATGTGTGAACTCATTGTTTTTCTTCCCTTAGAGTTAATTCTTTGGAAACTCCATAATTGCACTCAGGTAAGAGGTGTAACTCTTTCAACTCATCAACATGAATCTTAAATTGAGTATTCTGTTACCGGCGTGTTTGATTAGTTTTGCATCAAACATAAATTTTTCATAATTGATGAATTTGTGGTGTGTTGGTTTAAACAAAGTGTTCTTCAAGATCGATCCACACATTTCAAGTTGTTGAAGCATGTGAGATGATGTTGTGCAAATTTGGTTATGTTGCATTGATCAATCTCGTCGTCACCATTTAATCCTTTTTCTTCCAATCATGGTATTTTTCAGATTGAGTTAATGGTTTCTTGATGGTTCCATCAAAAAAATCTAATTTTGTCTTCGTTAACAAAGTTGTCTTGATCAATCTTGCCCACATATGACAATTTTCTCCATTCAACAGTGTTGTCACGAGTGAAGTTCCAGGATTATCACAATTATTTAGATGATAGGGATGTATATTCTTTATTTCATGTATAAAAGTCTCTTTCTTCTCCATTTTCTCTTCCAAATTGGAATTAGGTTCAAATGCCATAATAAAAGCTTTCAATATTTAAGATTAATCTAGACCTTTATACAGACTACAAAAATAATAAATTATTTATAGTAAAATTTTATATATGTATCAGATTCTATCAGATAAATCTAGCTTTATAATTATCTCTAATATTTTCTCTTTTTGCTATGACTCTCATATGTTTTTCCTCTTCTGTTTTTTTTAACTCTCACTTAATTTATTTTCTCGGGATTTTTGAGAGTTTGAGTAATGCGACTTTTAACTAAATAGATCATTTGAATTATTTTTTCTTTTTTGTGAATTTGAGTTGAGATTTCAAAAATCTTATTATATTATTTTAGTAAATCTAATTGATAAAAATAAATAATAACATAAAAACATAAAAACATAACATGTCAATTTAGTAAATAAGGGTAAAATTATAATTTGATGTTCATAAAATTTTGTATATAATTTGATGATAAAATAAATTTGTACAAAGGTTTTAACTTTAAACTTAGATGCATGAAGCTATAGATACCATAATAATGATTGAGATATGAAAGTATAAGAAGAAAAAAAGTGAGTCATCTTTTACTGGTTTGTCTTGTAGTGATGGTGCGAATGTTGGAAGCATGGAAACAAATCAAAGGCCGAGAATGACGGCAACCCATAACACAATCATAAATCTCACATCTTTATTTCCATTCCAACACCTGTCAAATACTACAAATTTCATTATTTCTATATTATTATGATTACCCTTTTCATTATGCATATAAAAAATACATATCAACCCATAAATCTTCCATTTTTGGTGGGTGATTCTTTTTATTATACATAATAAATAAGAGTACAATATAAACACTTTGTTTTCTATCTATTTTCAGCATTAGTGTTGAGTTTCGTTATGCAGACCAAAAGAAGGAACAACAACAACACTAGTAGTTTTCTCGAGTCTGTGCAGAGTTTTGAAGGGTTACTATCTAATAAGAAGATGATGATGCAGCATCAGCATCCTAATGATGATTCTTATGCTGCTGCTGCTGATAGTTTTGGTCCCACAATGTCTTTTGGTACTCATTCTTCTTCTCTTGCAGCTACAACAATCCTTAAATCCCAAGGTTAGTTTGTGTTTTATTTTTTCATTATTCAATATTATACAGAACAAAAACATAAGTTTCTGAACATGTTTGTTTGTGTATTGGTTGTTGTCGTTCACAGGTAGTGGAATGGCGGCGGCTTCATTTGCGAATGCTTTCACAAGCTCTCAATGGAGAGAGCTTGAGATACAAGTTATGATTTACAAGTACTTGGTGGCTTCTCTTCCTGTTCCTTCTTATCTGCTCTCATCCATTACTACTACTTCATCTATGAGTATGTATATGAATATGATATGACCCTTTTTCCTTCAGTTGGTTATGGCTTTCTGTATTTTACATTTGATGCATAAACTGAGAAGAAAACATGCCCAATTACCTTTTACAGTTTTTTAAGTCCATTTCTAGTCAAAAGTTTGTATTTTTACCACTTTTCCTGCTACCCTTTGTTTTATTTACCTTTTGTAATTCAATCAATGTGTGAACTTTTTTATCATGTGTTGCTTTCTCTTACTGTTTCTTGAAATTTGCATTCTTGTAGTTGATGGTGGTTTCAATACGAGGTTATCATCAAGTAGGAATAGTAGCACTGATCCAGAGGTGGGTAGGTGCAGAAGAACAGATGGTAAGAAATGGAGATGTTCTAGATATGTTGCTCCTAATAACAAGTATTGTGAGCGACATATGCATAGAGGTAGTCACCGTTCAAGAAAGCCTGTGGAACTTCACACCAATGAAATCAAGAGAATCCCTATTCCAACTACAAGAAAATATGGTGGAACTTCATCACAATTTCTTGCTTCAAGTGCTTTTCACCCTTATCTCCAACCACCACTTTGCTTGGATAATAGCAGCTTTGGTGTCAAATTTGCTCCAAGTTTTGACCCTTCAAATACGCAACCAAGGTAAAATTTTCGAGGTTTTTTCCTCTAGGAAATTAGTTTGTTATGTACCGGTTTCAATTCTGTTATTGATTTGGTGAGTTGGATGAAAAGGGGGTTCGAGTGGATGCCGAATGGAGATCCAATATCTCTTGCTGCTTCTAACTCAGCATGGAACTCTCTGATGCACAACAACATACTTGGAATGACCAATGAAAGTTCCTATCTGAATTCATTTCCACAGTATAATAGTTCTGAACTTTCTCAACAAGAAAGACCCTTTTCTTTCTTATTTAATCCTCTTATTGTTCCAATGCAAACTCTCCAAACTGAGAAACCAAGAGCGTTTACTTTCATTGATACTTGGTCAACTGTAAACACAATAGAAAACAATGCCAAATACAACACTTCTGCAGGTAAATTATCCCATTCATCTATTGATCTATCAATGGGGGGTCCATTAGCTGAAGTTCTAAGGCCAAGCAATGTAACTTCCATCAGTGATTCAACAAGCTCAAATCCATCTTCATCAGTCACAACAAACCGTGTCGAATCCATTGGAACTTCAGGGACTACAATGCTGTCATCTCCATCTGGTGTTTTCCATAATAAAACACTCACTTCATTTTCTGATAGCAGTGGTAATAGCAGTCCAACTTGCATCATCAAGGGCCAATTCTGAAACTGCCTCATGTAAATTAATTAATTAGCACTTAAGTATTGTTATGTTCTGTAATATATGTAATCTTGCATATTTTCCCAAACTCAATTAGTACAAAAACAGTGATGAAACAACATGTGTTGTACTCCCTCCATCTTGTGTGGTCCATACTCAATTGTTGTTGGATAAGATCATAGATCTAACTTTGACTATGTCAACCATGTTTTGTTCTCAATCCCCCAACAATATCTTTATATATTCTGTATCCCAACAATATGTTATCTTATTTTGGAGCAAGAATTTAAAAATGTATAATAAATGTAATATGGGTGAAAATTGAAGAACCTTTTGAACTACACTAATTTGTGGATAGAGACTACTGCAATAATTAACATGGGTAGTACTTTGTTGGAGTCTAGCTAATTTTGTATATTACAAAATAAATAAATATGTACTATGACTATGAAAGATGAAAGTTTGAGTACAATCTTAACTCTTGTTGTAACGACAAAAATGATAGGCATCAAACATGTGTGTGTGGTTGGGGTGAGGTGAGGTTGGGGGGTTTGAGTTATGTCTATCAAAGATCTATTTTGTATACTACACCATCAATCACTTTTATAAAATAAGAGACCCTTTGAAATAATATCTTGTCTCCTAGATAACACACATTAACATAATATCTTATCTTATATTACTTTTATCTATTAATTTGGAAAGGAAGGAAACATAAAAGAAAACTCAAAGATAAAGTAAGATCAGCTTGAATACTCATATCTATTCATGACAGTATGTATGTAAAGCCTTGGACAAATTTTTTTTTTTCATTACAGGGCAACAATAATCCATATCCGCGGATAACCACATGAATTCACCTTTAGTTTACGGGAGAAAATTTGAATTTTGAGTTTTCTCGATTTAAAAATATGGATACGAGACATAAAATAGAACGCTAGCATTAAGGATGAGATTATAAGTAAAATAAGTAGTTAATAATTTATATATTTTTTTATTAATACAATGATTAAATTTATTAATGATACGATTTTATATTAGTGTTACAAAATAATTTTTAAATTAAAAATATTTTTTCACAAAATAGTACTTTTTGTTTTAAAAAAGATATTAATTGCTATGCATTAGTCTAAATTTTTTTACACAATCAGTGCATCACAACCACTCATAAATATTACTTTATAAATGATTAAAATCAAAATCAAATAATAACTAAAATCTAACGGTCACGATTAACTGATAGTGTAAAACTTTTTTATAGTGTAAAACTTTTTTATACTGTCAGTGTCACTATTACGAAAAAGGCTTACAACAACGGTTGGAGAAAATATATAATCACGCGAGACCTGACGTTGTTGTATGTCTTTTAATAATATAAAAAAATGCACCATTAGAACAACAACAACAACAAGAATAAGAACCACAACAAAAACAAGAACAAGAACAACAATAACAAGAAGAAGAAGATACTATGCCAAACAAGGGCTAAGACAACGCTTTTTTTATACCTTTAACAACGCTTAAAAGCGCTGTCTAATGTGACGCTGTCGTAGGTAAAGACGATGTTTTTATAAAGGAAAAATCGCTCTCTAAAGTGGGTCTTTAGACAATGCTTTTAAAAAGCGCTGTCTAATATATACGTATAAAATTTTGATGAATTTTTTTATATACATTTAGAGAGCGTTTCTTGAGGATAAAGCGTTTTCTTTTGTCCCCCTTTAGATAGCGCTTTTGAAAGCACTCTCTAATATATACTGTCGCTCCCGGGATTTTCATCCTAGTACAAACGCGAAAGTGGCGCGGAAAAGGTAGAGTCGCCAGCCAGACATTTTTATCCCGAATGAATGGGAAAGGTAATGTTGCACAAACCTGAGGAAAAAGGAAAGGACAAGGTCCTGCGAACCAAAGATCTGAGTTCGGGAGTCGGTTACGAACTGGGAAGGTATTAGCACCCCAGATCGTCCGTCGTACCCGATGGGATCCACGCTTGCTTGTTTTGTTTCAAAGGGTGAGAAATAATATGCTGCTGAAATGAAACCGCTAACTGGAATGGAATGAAATGAGAAAAGAAATAAGAAAATGGAAAGAAAGGGGGAAATGTAGGGAAAATAAAGAATGTGCTCGAACGGGCCCTACCCCGCTGCCTACGTACCTCATCGGGATAATGAGGATCAGAGTCGACGTAGTTCGCCTAACCTAGGCGGGAACTATTTGTTTGTGTTTTTTACAGCTGGAACTGCGTATGTCTATGCTCAGGTGTTGCAGGCTCGTCTGGTACGAGTGCGTTTACCGTCTTGCAAATGAGACAAGTCGTCGCGAGTTCACGTTGTGAGTGAATGAGATGAGAAGAGAAGTTCCCGCAGGATAGTCGCTTGTTATTTGTTTTTGGTATTTTTTATGAGAAGTGTTTTGAATTTGTTTGTGAACTGTCTTGTACTAAGACCTATCCATCGCGGGAAGTATTTACACCTCGCCCCGAAACAGGACGCGTATAAACACTCCGCAACAAAGTCTCGTGTCGTACAAGATTGTTCGGTTTTCATTAAATGTTTTATTGCTTTTCTTTTAAAGGGAGAAAGAATGACTCAAGTTGCAAAAAAGGAAAAAATCTAAGGGGGCTAAGACTCAATCCTATTTTATTTATTTATTTGCAAAGGTGGTCCTATGGTTTGTGAAGTTTTCTATTCCTAATGGAAACTTAAAAACTACTAGAATTCAACTTACTTCTTAATGAAGTTAAGTTGATTCTAAGAACAATGGGGAACCCTATACAAGTTGTAAGATCAAAATAAGGCAAACAATGAAATTAAACATAAGAAATAAAATTCTACAAATGCATTAGAGGCATGAATTAAAAATAGTCTATTTTTTTATTCTACTTCTAAGTGAAAACGAAACTTCAAGCCTAAGTATTAAACTAATCTAAGCCTAATATTCATCCTAAAAAACAAGTTTTAACTAGCCTAAGTCTAAATTAAATTCTATGACTAAACTTAAACTAAGCTATTATTTGTACTTTATTTTTTTAATGGTCTAAACTAATGGGAATTATGCTTAACTAGGCCTAAGAACTAATATTCTAAAAAATACTAAAACTTCTAGAAAAATTATGAAAATTAAATTGTAGGGTCTTACCACTATCTAAAATATTATACTAAGAGGGATTCTAAAAAATCTTATTTTTTCTATGCCTAACAATTAATTATTTCCAGCTAAGAATTAACTACTAATTCCTAAGGATTACATCACTAAAACCTAAGATAAAAGGCCCTAAAAAATCCACTAAAAATATCCTAAGAACTATTATAAATCCTCTAATTACAGAAAAAAGAGTGGCTCAAAAAAGTTGCTGGAAGTTACTTAAATAAAATGAACAAAATCCAGCATAATTAAAAGAAATCCAATAAAAGCTAATTAATAGAAAACTTCAGAATTAATTCAAAAATAATCAAATTTCAGAAAATAAAAATATCCCAACTTTCTAAATTGACTTATTTAACTACTTAATTTTTTTGGGAATTTTCTTAAGCATTTACCTATTTTTTTGAGAATTATTTCTAAATTATATTAACTTAAAATAAAATCCTAAAGAAATAATGCAGGGGGAAGAAGCATATTTCTTATGTTGATTTCAATACTGGGCCTAAAATGAAGGGGTGCGAATAGCAATGGAGAAGCCCATTTGCGCTGGAAAGTGAGGGGAGTGCTGAAAACAGTTTTTTTCTAGTTCATTTTTCTGTGGGCTCAGGAAAGGGAGGTGTAGATAGCAATATTTTTTAATTAAACATATTTTTTAAACATATTTTTTAAGAACATATTCTAGGAATTAAACATTTTTTTTTAATTAACTTAAAAAAAGAAATGGACTAATCTTAAGATAATATTTTTCCTAAAATCTTAACTTAAGATTATTTTTTATTTAATTATTTCTAATAATCTTGTGAATTAAACCTTTAATCTAATAAAATGAATTAACTATAAACTCTTAATCTTAGAAAATGAATTAAATTCTAAACTTATGATTATATCAATTTCATATTTTAACTTAAGAAAAAGAATTAACCTAACTTATGATTATATCAATTAAGCTAATATTTTAACTTAAGAAAAAGAATTAACCTAACTTATGATTATATCAATTAAGCTAATATTTTAACTTAAGAAAAAGAATTAACCTAACTTATTAAAATATTTTTCTAAAATCTGGATTAAACTATAGTTTTATTAGAAATAAATTACCTTTAATCTAAAAAAATGAATTAACTAATAATCTTAACTAAACTATAGTCTTATTACAAAATTTAATTAAAATCTTTAATCAAACTATAACCTAATTATACAATATAAGCTGAAGGAACCCTAATTCCCCTTTTCTCTCCCTCTTCACAGCGCCGCAACCCCCCACCTTCTTCATCTTCTTCGTCTCGCCGCCCTCTCCATCCTCACTCGATTCACACCGCCGTCAAATGCCATTTCCTTCTTCTTCGCCATCATCATCCCCTTCCTCCGTCTTCCATCATCTCCCTTTTTAAACTAAATAAATCCCCTTCTCCCTTAACCCTAATCTTCAACACCGGCTCGAAATTTCGAACCTAGAAACGTAAATCCGACGAAGCTAACGGCATAACCGAACTAACATGACTAAACAAGAACAACTCAACCAGGGCTAGGATTTTTGTACCTTGTCAATTGGAAGCAGATGAGGTGAAATCTTGGTAAGGTCCCCTTCAATTTATCCTTGATTCTTTCATCTTTCCCTGCGAATTCTTGTAAGCTAGTTGTGTTGATGATGAAATTCTTCGCAGGTTTGTGTTGCTCCGACGATAAAGGGAGTTTGTTGAAAACAGGGATGCGGCGACGACGACGACGAGCGGTTGATGAAGGCAATAACAGTCCGCTGAAGGTGAAATTTCACAAGGATGCAGGTTATCGAATCAAGGCCGCGTGGACAAAGCTTCGGCTTCTTTAACCGCGCCACATTGTGGGAATTTAACCCTGGTAAGTTCAATTGAGCTTCAGCTTTGCCTATGATGCTTTAACTGCTAACTGTTCTTGATGAACTTGCATTACTGCTGATGAATCTAACAAATGTTGTTGGATTGTGGCAAGGTCTGGTGCAGTTTGGTAATGACTGGTACCGAGTGATGATGATGATTGTGGAGCTTTCTTGGAGAAGAGGGAAACAGGTTCCAGAAGAAGATTCAAGGAGAAGAATGATGTGAAGTTTTTCTTTTGTGATAGGGAAGAATTATAGTAGGCTGGCTCAAGAAGAACTGGTGGAGAGAAAAAAAATAATCGTGAAGAGGCTGAAAAAATGGTGAAACTTCTGACTTATAGGAGCTGATTCTTTGGATCCTTCTGGAGTTTTCTGGTGAGTTCTAGAATTTCTAGTAAATAGTTTGTTACTTTTCTGTTATGGAATTGGTTATGAGTTAAAACTTAGTTATTTTCTGTTAGTAGTTTTAGACTGATTTTTTTTATTTGAATCTGCAGGTTTCCTTTTTTCTCTTTTCTTTTTTTGAAGTTTGTTGAAAACCTGGTTGAAGAGTCAAGCTATGTGGGATGAGTTTTGCAGCTGATGGTTTCGACTCGCGTCTTTTTCCTTTGAATGTTCACAAATTATGTTGGCCTTTCCTTTTCGAAATCTGTAATAGAGTCTCTATTATCACCTTTGTAACTGTTTTTCTGGTTCATTGTAATTTATGCAGGTTGTGATTGAGCTAGGCTGCCAGACTTGCTCCAATGCGTATGCCAAATGTTCACAACTTTCATTACCTAGAATAAACGGGCCAACTTTCCATTTTCCAGCATTGAGCTTGAGAACAAGCCTTCCTTTAAAGTCAATAGAATCATCTCATGTTTCTTCTACACAATAGCCAAATTCGCACTCGTTGTTCCGTCTATCATCAGCATATGACGCCACTGGAAGTATCCGCCACGTTATTACTTGCTGCCGGTGACAGTGAGATGAAGTCGAGGCGAAGTCACAACAAATGCCCGAGGAATACATGAAACTGGTTCGGAATACCTACACCGTGTTAAAGCTCATTCAGGTACAGTTTTTTTTTATCCATCTCTTTCTATCTTCGAGCCTGAATGTATGTACTGTCATTGATGCATCCTCGTCTTCTTCTCGCCACAAATACAAATGATTGCTATGGTTTTGGTATGCAGGTTTTGGCAGATTGATGATGAGGTTAAAGATAGGTGATGAAAGTTCTGAAAATGGAGGCTGAGGATGCGTGAGTGAGACTCGGGAGATCGAAAAAAACTTTCAATTTTTTCCAAGTTCTTTTTTTGTTAAGCCATAGGAAAATGTAATTGATTTTTCCAGTTTGTTATCAGTCCGGACTTTTTTGTAACTGACTCACTCATTTCTATGTAATGGAGTTTTTCTGAATTTGTTGACTTCCTGCAATTTGGATGCTCTACTGAGTTTATGCTGGAGATCATGAAAGAAAAAGAACAAATGCTGACTTTGAGATGAGGATAATTGCCGTCTCTTTAAGGTCTTGATGCTTTGTTAAACAAATCCTTTAAAAATCTTTTGAAGTTTGGAGTCATGCTATTGAGATATTTAACTGAATCCTTAACAATGTGTCTAGTGAGATTATAAACAAAATTTTGTAAAATGGTAATTAGCCTATAACTAAGCTCAAACGATATAACACCAAGAGACCATGAGTCTACTGTACGGTTGTAAGGTTATTCACCGACAAGTTCTGGAGCCATGTACAATGGGATGCCTTTTATAGATCACGCAACAACTGTGGTTGTGGCCATTGCATGAGCAAACCCACAATCACAAAGCTTGACAATAGATCCGGAACCAGTGAGAGTATTCTGAGGCTTCATATCACAATGGATAATCCTGTGCGAATTCTATGCCAACATAAAACTCTTGTGAGCATTCGAAAGAATCAAACAATTAAATAGTATTTTCATGCTTAAATTTCTTTAATATCTCCACTTCTTGCCTCAAATTATAAATGTCCCTTTTTCCATTTTTACCATGCTTCATAATGAACTCCATTACAACATTTTGAATTCGAACTTGAATGATGCCTTCCAAATAAACCAATAATCGTGCATTCTCCTTTAATCCGAATCGAACACAATCCACTTTTAGGGACTTTGGTGCCATACTAAAACCCACACAATCTCAAATTACTATTCCATAAACAAAAAAGGCTCAAACCAATCTCTGATACAATGGACCCCCCGTTGATGAAGTTCCCTTCAAATCAAAATCATGAACAAGAACTCCAAATTTCCTTTGAGATGTTCAATGATGAAGAACACAACCTGAGACATTAAGAAGAGCCAATACTCTCACTCAAAGCCAATCCAACTGAACGCCTCAAAAATAAGTTAGTGCACCAGTGAATATTCTCCATAAGTTCAAACCATAATAGATATAGATAAGGCACGAAACCCTAATTTCCACGGGCCCTGATCACATGCCTTATGAATCGATGAAAATGCATTATTATGATGTTAATGAATTGATGAGAAATGCCAATGAATGCAAAATGATGAGCCAATAGATGGAATAAAGGAGGGCAAATTTTGAGGTATTACAGCTGCCCCTATTCAATCATCTGCAGACCTGAATGAATAATTGCAACAGCTTTTAGACGTTCAAGGTATGGAGTGATTGAATATTCGAACAAAACCTGAAAATTTGCACACTAAGGGTAATGGAAATGCCATTCGCCCCTTTATTTATTTATGATTTTTTGATTTTGACCTCTGAACATGTAACGGGGATAGAACCAGGTGGAATAGAATCAATGCAATCACTGTGACCGCTGAGCGAATCAAAGCCAAACCGAAGGTGCCTGTTATCGAAACAGGACTTAGCGCAACATCAACCGATTTGCGACTCAAATAAGATCAACCGATCTAACACGGAAATGGTATCAACCGATCCACCCCAGAAAGCGAGACTGTAATATCATCCGATTTACAACTCGAAGAGAAATGATATCAACCGATTCATGACTCAAATAAGATCAACCGATCTAACATGGAGATGGTATCAACCGATCCACCCCGGAAAGCGAGAATGTAATATCATCCGATTTACAACTCGAAGAGAAACGATATCGACCGATTCATAACTCAAATAAGATCAACCGATCTAACATGGAGATGGTATCAACCGATCCATCCCGGAAAGCGAGAATGTAATATCATCCGATTTACAACTCGAAGAGAAATGATATCGACCGATTCATAACTCAAATAAGATCAACCGATCTAACATGGAGATGGTATCAACCGATCCATAACCAAGAAAAACAGGATCATTGCACTTAAATGATAACCCGAGACGCGACCGTTGTACTTAAACGGAGACGCGAAAACAATTGAGACTGTTGTACTGAAACAAGACTCAATGACGAGACCATTGTACTTAAATGGAGACTCGAAAGGAACGGGATCGTTGTGCTTAAACGAGAGCCCAAGACGCAAACGTTGTACTGAAACGGAGACGCGAAAAAAATGAGACTGTTGTACTGAAACAATATTCAAAGACGAGACCATTGTACTTAAATGGGGACTCGAAAGGAACGGGATCGTTGTACTTAAACGAGAGCCTAAGACGCGACCATTGTACTGAAACGGAGACGCAAAAACAACGAGACTGTTGTACTGAAACAAAGCTCAACTGGGGATAACAACAAGACTTGGTAGAAGTAACCACCCTGGGAAACGGAATTGCATTCTGTGGGGAATACTTCAATTTGATTGGAGATGTAACAGGTCTTATGTAATATACCTCAGAACTGGCCCATGCTGGTATGCATATGTTTGGATTTATGGCGTAATGCTCCATAATGATGGAAATGCTACGCTTTGGAAGATGCAAATGTAACGATGATTACTGGATGCAAATGCAAATTCAAAAGGGTCTCCCGATGAGGAGATAACAGACATCCCGACTGGCTTGACTGGGTAGGAACCGGCGATCACTGCATTGATCTGGTTAATCCTTATGAGGAGAAGACAACTCTGCGGGGAATGTTGTCAATGATACACCGGCTCTGAACTGCCGCCATTGCCAAAAATAAATTGGACTTTGAGATTGGAGTGCCAAGACCTGCTGGAGATGGACTCTTCTTGAACTCTGGTGGGGAAGTGAGGACCTCCTGACTTGGCGGAGAACCAAAGGCATGACACTGTTGAGGAAACACCTTGCTGGGGAGGAAAGAACCCCTTGTACTGCTGAGAATTGCCCCTGTCCGAAGGGAAACTTCTGCTTGGGGATGACACCCACCTTCTGCTACCTTGCTGGGAGAAATTTCAACTTCCACGGTACTGGGGGTGACGTGTGATGTCAATGATGACACTTCCTACTGAAGATAAGAGCTCAAGTTGCCACTTACTGGGGATAAGAGATAAATCCTCTCATGTTGGGAATGAGAGATGATGATACCATTCTGCCCAAGAAGCAATCTTCAAATTGCCGCACTACTGGAGAAGGAACTGTCTAATGAGACTTGCTAAGGAATTCTGATCAATGAAGTCCACTGATGAAACAACTCTTGAAGTACTGTGCCGACAATGGCTTTGCTTCCAGCCTCTGGGTTGGTAGGTTGCCAAGTAATCATGAGTAAAAAATGGTTCTTTGCAATTTTCAATTCGCCTCAGATTAAGGTCCGTCAGAAGTAAATGTCTCAAGAGGATTTTACAGAAAACATGGCATATGAAATGCCTCAGTGTCTTCAAACTCTTGGAGAGATTCGTTGGATCTCGAAATAACTGCCCCAGACTGCATGGTCTGTGCAAGAATTTTCCTCGCGAGGATTCATGAAAAACCTCATATCACTGTGAGATATTCTGCCCTAGTATATTGAACTCCGGATAGGTGCTTTTGATAAACCGTCTTCGGGAGAGAGTAACTTCTAGTGCTCTTGGGGTGGCCTGCCCCAGTACGAGCCTTGAAGTGATCACCTCTGAATGACTGTGCTTTGAAGAAAACACCCAGATCAATTGTTCTTTGAGAGATTGGATCTCGAAGTAATTGCCCCAGTTTGGCTAAAATTTGAATGCATGCATCAGACCAATGGCTCTTTGAGAGATTTGAATCTCGAAGTGATTGCCCCGGCTTGGATGAACTTTGAAGAGATTGCTCGACATGATTGCCCCAGATTAGTTGGCTCTTACCACGACTGTTTGGGAAAGCCTCTACTCAATGGAGTTTTCTTGAATAGTGCACCTCGACAGATTGTCCTTCGGAAGTTTCAGACTTCTCAACTTGGCAAGATTAAGCTTCTGGACTGAGATTCCATATATAAACTTTTATGATGCCAAACAAATGTATGCAAGCAGAAAATGTTTATTTTGAGAATGAAAATTCTAATGCAACACACATGTTAACTTTGAAGTTTTACTGAAAAAGATGTCGCAAACTTTTGTGAGTGGATCACTGGTTAAGATACGACATTGATTTTTGATGGACGAAAGCATGCACGTGCAACACCAACAAAGAACTTTTAGCACAACTCATAGGAGTCAAGAACGCGATCTTGTGGTAGTACGCTCTCAAAAATAACCCTGTTTCAGTTAGGACTTTTGAGGGTTGTATCGTGGCCTGGTTCACGGTTATAGAAACAAAAGATATAGGCTCGAAGTTTATTTGTGCCCGCCCATCTTCATGATGTTCTCCATTCCTATGTTCAGCTAGCTTTCACAAGCACTCACTTCTCAAAAAGGGTTTTGTGATGGTTGAGGAACCAATTACACTAACAGTTTAAGCACCACTCAGGTTGTTGTTGGGAGCCAGTCACCCCTATTGTCTTTTGTGTATGTATCACACGACTTTCTTCTTATTCAAGGATCTTTCTTGTGTAATCCTTTTCGTCTTTCGCTTTTGCATTATTTTTCTTATCCCTAACTTTTGCCTGGACTGATTCTTGTGAATCTTTGATTGTGAAGTCCAGCGGGATGCCCTAACTTTGCCTAAGTCGCTTGTTTTCAAGTTTCGACTTAGCGGGCTTTCTCGTCATTTTTTTTAATTCTTTTTTTTTGAACAAATCGTGTGACGCTGTTTGTCTTGATTGCTTTGAAAGGGTCGTGACTGTCTCACTTCTTGGTTGAGGAAGGATAACCTTTGTGGTTTCCGGTCTCTGGACCTCTTGCTTGGGATAACCATTGTGGTTTTTGGTCATTGGACCTCTTGATTTGGTACAACGAAAGGTAATGGATCCTCAGGTTTGCACTCCTTTTTGAAATTTGAACGCTCGGTCAACCTAACTGACGCCTACCCTGCCCCTGGGTTAAATGCAAGGGTTTTCTTTATGCGAAAAGAAACTCCTACTTCAAGGCTCAAACGGGTTGGCGAGGGTCTATCTCCCTTATATCTCCGGTGTTTAGGACTTGAAACAATGCCTGTACATCGTCAACAGGGTCTTTCTCAAAAGCACACAGTTAGAGATTTTTGCGTTTTCATTTCGTCATCCTCCCTCATAGAGTTTAAGCACGACAGTTGGTATTGCAATGCACATACACAAAATCATGAGTGAATACGAATGGATTACTTCAAGAAAAACATGTGCATTTTATTATGGTTAACATTCAAAAACAAATAAATTTCATACAAGTAAACAAATGTTTAGCATATAAAAGAAACTACAAATGGAAATGCAGTAAAGAAACTGAATATAGCCGTAGTTGAGGAGGCTTGGCTCCGTCTGGACCTGTCAGTCTTGGATACTTTCAGCGATCAACAACTCTTTCACGGACTTGTAGTCTTCAATTGGCAGTGGTATAATTACCCACGACAATCATACCTCTTCTTCTAGTTGTTCTGACTCCGACACGAGACATCTGAAGAGGGAAGTGAAGCTGAGGAGTAAAGTTTCCCCATAAGGTTGCTCGGAAAGACCTGACGATCTTCTGCCTACGTATCTCCATTGACCCGAAACCAATGAAGAATCAGAGCGACGTAGTTCCCCTCAACAGGGATGAAACTGCACTGCAAAGACGCACCATTACCAAAACAAGAGTATCCGAACTACTTCTGGCTTCAAAACTTCAAATCAAAGAAAGTGTCATCTCTCTTATATGTTTGGTGTGAAGTTGATAGCTTTCGAGTCGATTAAGTCCTGCACTGTGTGGTGAAAAGCTTTACATCTATCAATATGATGCCCCGGCGCCCCAGAATGAAAATCACAGTTGACATTGGCATCCCATCCCTCCGGTAGTGGAAAAGGAGGTGAAGACAGCTTGCGAAGCCCAACCAACTTCAATTGAAGCAAATGCTGGAGAAGATCAGTGTAAGACATTGGCAAAGGGTCAAAACATCTTTCTCTCCTTTGTTGCCGACCCTGTTGAGGATTATGCTGACGACGATTTCGCTGTTGTGAACGTGTGGCACTTGGGATGATCATAGACGCCGTCTGGTAACGCGAACCTTGATTTCTCTTCTTTCGCTGGACACAAACTGCCCCTGCTTCTTCGTACTGCTTCTTTTTCTCATTGGACAACAACTTCTTAGCTCCAGAAGTGGAGGCACCGTTGACCTGAATCTTTCCTCGCTTCATCCAATTTTCAATTCTTTCACCAGTCAAGACGATATCAGAAAAACCATTAGCTGAACAGCTTGCCAAACGTTCAATGAAGTGCCCCGGGAGGGTATCCATGAATAGGTCTACCATTTCTCTCTCCTGCAATGATGGTTGTACTCTGGCTGCGACCTCGCGCCACCTCTGTGCGTACTCCTTAAAGCTCTCGGAGTTCTTTTGTGACATGCTCTGAAGCTGGGTTCGGTTGGGAGCCATGTCAATATTATACTGGTACTGCTTGAGAAAGGCTTCCCCAAGTTCCTTCCAATTGCGGACATAGTTCTTTTCCAGCTTTATGTACCATTCTAACGAACCCCCGGAAAGGCTGTCTTGGAAGTGGTACATCCAAAGCTTCTCATCTTTCGTATGTGCAGCGATTTTGCGATGGAAGGCCTGCAAGTGCATCTTCGGGCAAGATCTACCACTGTACTTGTCGAAAACGGGAGGTCTGAACTTTGGAGGGATCACCAACCCTGAAACCAGCCCCATATCAACAACATCAATGCCAAGGGTGTCTTTGCATTCTAAAGCCTTTACCTTCTCGGTTAGCATCTGAAAGTCCTGGTTATTGGCCCCAGAACCAAATCCCACATCTTCATTGAGAAAAGTAAATTGATCCTCATGTCGGTCTGCTACACGAACAGGAATTGGACCAATGCCTTCAGGGATAGGAGGCCTATTATCCGTAGACGGGATGACTGTGTTGATCGGATTGACTTCGGCGTCCACGGTAACCATTGGAGGATCAACCTGTGGACGATTAAGCCTCAACATGGCGGTTCTCATCTCTTGTTGTCCCTGCACTATACTCTGCATTGCTACCAGGAACTCTCCCATCCGAGTGCGAAACTCGTTCAACTCGGCTTGTACTGTATTCATGATTTAACTCGGGTAGCGTACTGGTATGGCCGATACTTCCCCTGAAATGGTCAAATAAATTAGGAAATCCAGATAACTCGTTAGTATGCAAAAATGATATGCGTGAAAATGCCATGTCACTGATCCCACTTCATTCAGATCAGGGGACAGATACCCACGGAGTGCCACATCATAAGATAAACTCTGTGAGTGCGCAGGGAGAAAGTGCTGTGTATCGGGAATTCAAAAATAAAATTGCCAGGATAGAAAAGTTGCAACAATGGTACCGACACACTTCCATAAAGCAAAGAATACACCAACATGCGAAACCTTATACAATTATTTGCCAACAATACTGAAATACAAGAAAATGTCGCAATCCACAACAAAAAACAAAAGATTCCTTCAACAGCTCTGAAGGTAATCTAGAAACACAATAAAGCAAAATACATGTATCAAAGAAATCTACATCTCCTGATTTGAGCTTCGTGCAGTCTGCATGGCCAGCTGGATCAAAGGCTTCAGCTCCTGAGGTACCCTTCTGGTGTAATGATCCCTGAATCAATTAGATATTGGACATTTTGCTTGAAGGCTTTGCACTCATCGATGGTATGTCCAAATGTTCCGGAGTGGAACTCACATCTGACATCCATATTATAATCTGGGGGAATGGGGTAGGGTATTGGCAAGGCATTCCCTGGCTGAATCAAAGAATTCTCGAGCAAACGGGCAAACATTTGACTAGGAGGAGTAAACACTTCTTCAACCTGCTTGAACTTGAGTCTCCCCTGTTGTTGATAATTCTGATGATGAGATGAATTCGAACACCTAGAGTTCTTCTGCACTTTCTTCTTTATGTCGGATCGGTGAATGGGTAAAGGTGCCTGGCACGATGTCTTCAAAACCCAGATCGGAGGCACACACCCCTGATTGGGGATAATTCTTGTGGTAAGGAAAGGAGAAGTTCCTCTTAGTGATATGAAATCTTTTGACACATCCCCGCTGATCGGTGCGAACTCGATTACTTTTGCATCAATGAGCTCTTAAACTTGATGCTTAAACCTTTTGCAGTTTTCCACATGGTGACCAGGTGCTCCAGAATGGAAAACACATCTGGCATTGGCGTCAAAATCTGGGGGAAGCTTTTTGGATGTGGCTGCTACGGTGACAAGTTCAACCAGATTAAGCTCGAGCAAACAAACAAGCAACTGTGCATATGACACCGGGATCAAATCAAATTTGGCTTCAGACGTCTTTGGCCTTTGTCTGCAGCTTTTGCCTTTACCTTCCCTTTGATGAACTGGAAGAGTCTGCAAATTGAGAGGCTTAGCATCCCGAAGTTGAAGAGGGTTTCCGCGAAACGCTTCCTGATCTTGAAACAAAATCACCGAACTGGGATGACCACTAACTTCTGCAGTAATAAAGGGAAGGCGGTGCCCTTCTTGGAGCTTTGGGGCTTCCCTGATCTGGTTCTCCTGTCTCTTCAGTTGGTAAACCTCTTCCATCAATAGCGTGTGGCCATGGCACAAGGTCTGCATGTCCTCCGAAAGTTGATCCATTCGGACTTTCATTTCAGCTATTTCTGCCCTGCATTGTTCCATATCCACCCCTTGATGACTGTGATTCAAATTGGCCATTCTGAAGAGTAAACGAATCAGGATGAGAATCTGTCCCCGGACACCTGTAATGAGAGTAAGGATGCATGCAAATGCCACGTTCGATTATTTCCAAGGGATCCATCTACTTTGATTCCAATTTGGATATAGGAGCATATAATGAAATGGTTCAAACATAGGATATTTGGAAATAGCCGAACATGTATGATAGAATGCTATGATGTTATGTATGCAACAGGCATGTGACCAGTGCAGTGTATGCGATGTTCCAATCATATAATCAGGTATCGGTGCAAGGTCTCAGAATCCATATATCACAATAATCATCCCTCTGATCCGGGATCCATAACTTAAGAACAGAAATCCAGATCACAAAACTGAACCAAAGGCAATGCGGGTATGCTGAAGGTATCAGGGTTCCCGCAAACCTGTAAACCCCTCCCAATCTCACAGGTGTGCTACTCGGGTCAACATCACGGACTCTCAAAGCCGAATAGCAATAATACGTTCACCATCTCCGAGAAATGGCTCATGACCAAATCAGGGAATCGGTTTGGTATTATGTACTACGCAGGGAGGTCTCAGTTGAGTCCGGAAAAACAAGCATCCCTCACAAGTCTCCAGCTTCGAGCACTGAATCGAGAAACAATAGTACATTCATCCCGAAGGGTACAATACTATCGTCATACGAACAGTTTGCTTTAACTGAATTCCTATGAGAGAACCAGGCCATCCTATGCGAGTTCCCAATGGACCCTCGGATGCGAGTGGGTTTGCCAACAAATGTGGTCTGCCACTGTCATCACTGGAGAGGGGTGTTCCCATTAAGGTCCTCGAAGATCGGTCACCAGATGCACATAACTATCAAGGTCGTACCCTGAAGTGAGGTAATCCCCACACAGAATAGTTCCAAGACGGTCGCAATCTGGGTGTGGAACACATCGCCACCCATCATGGTGAGATACCATAAGAGTACAATGTCTGTCCACGCTAATCCTATAGTGCACTCAAGCCGGGTATTTGGCTTATCTCACAGTAACTCCCATCCCACAAAAAAAATGAAAACCAGCACAGCCAGACAGTCCAGTATAATATGATGCATGGAAAATAAAACACTGAAAGCGGTAAATAAATGCGATAAAGTAAAGCTGTAAAGAACTGTAAATAAAAACAGTAAAGCTAAACTAAAGCACACAACAGCAAACAAACACCCAAAGAAGCAAAACCAAACAGGCGCTAGGATTGACTCTACAAGGGAAACCGGAAGAATCAGGCTCGATCCCCAGCAGAGTCGCCAGCTGTCGCTCCCGGGATTTTCATCCTAGTACAAACGCGAAAGTGGCGCGGAAAAGGTAGAGTCGCCAGCCAGACATTTTTATCCCGAATGAATGGGAAAGGTAATGTTGCACAAACCTGAGGAAAAAGGAAAGGACAAGGTCCTGCGAACCAAAGATCTGAGTTCGGGAGTCGGTTACGAACTGGGAAGGTATTAGCACCCCAGATCGTCCGTCGTACCCGACGGGATCCACGCTTGCTTGTTTTGTTTCAAAGGGTGAGAAATAATATGCTGCTGAAATGAAACCGCTAACTGGAATGGAATGAAATGAGAAAAGAAATAAGAAAATGGAAAGAAAGGGGGAAATGTAGGGAAAATAAAGAATGTGCTCGAACGGCCCCTACCCCGCTGCCTACGTACCTCATCGGGATAATGAGGATCAGAGTCGACGTAGTTCGCCTAACCTAGGCGGGAACTATTTGTTTGTGTTTTTTACAGCTGGAACTGCGTATGTCTATGCTCAGGTGTTGCAGGCTCGTCTGGTACGAGTGCGTTTACCGTCTTGCAAATGAGACAAGTCGTCGCGAGTTCACGTTGTGAGTGAATGAGATGAGAAGAGAAGTTCCCGCAGGATAGTCGCTTGTTATTTGTTTTTGGTATTTTTTATGAGAAGTGTTTTGAATTTGTTTGTGAACTGTCTTGTACTAAGACCTATCCATCGCGGGAAGTATTTACACCTCGCCCCGAAACAGGACGCGTATAAACACTCCGCAACAAAGTCTCGTGTCGTACAAGATTGTTCGGTTTTCATTAAATGTTTTATTGCTTTTCTTTTAAAGGGAGAAAGAATGACTCAAGTTGCAAAAAAGGAAAAAATCTAAGGGGGCTAAGACTCAATCCTATTTTATTTATTTATTTGCAAAGGTGGTCCTATGGTTTGTGAAGTTTTCTATTCCTAATGGAAACTTAAAAACTACTAGAATTCAACTTACTTCTTAATGAAGTTAAGTTGATTCTAAGAACAATGGGGAACCCTATACAAGTTGTAAGATCAAAATAAGGCAAACAATGAAATTAAACATAAGAAATAAAATTCTACAAATGCATTAGAGGCATGAATTAAAAATAGTCTATTTTTTTATTCTACTTCTAAGTGAAAACGAAACTTCAAGCCTAAGTATTAAACTAATCTAAGCCTAATATTCATCCTAAAAAACAAGTTTTAACTAGCCTAAGTCTAAATTAAATTCTATGACTAAACTTAAACTAAGCTATTATTTGTACTTTATTTTTTTAATGGTCTAAACTAATGGGAATTATGCTTAACTAGGCCTAAGAACTAATATTCTAAAAAATACTAAAACTTCTAGAAAAATTATGAAAATTAAATTGTAGGGTCTTACCACTATCTAAAATATTATACTAAGAGGGATTCTAAAAAATCTTATTTTTTCTATGCCTAACAATTAATTATTTCCAGCTAAGAATTAACTACTAATTCCTAAGGATTACATCACTAAAACCTAAGATAAAAGGCCCTAAAAAATCCACTAAAAATATCCTAAGAACTATTATAAATCCTCTAATTACAGAAAAAAGAGTGGCTCAAAAAAGTTGCTGGAAGTTACTTAAATAAAATGAACAAAATCCAGCATAATTAAAAGAAATCCAATAAAAGCTAATTAATAGAAAACTTCAGAATTAATTCAAAAATAATCAAATTTCAGAAAATAAAAATATCCCAACTTTCTAAATTGACTTATTTAACTACTTAATTTTTTTGGGAATTTTCTTAAGCATTTACCTATTTTTTTGAGAATTATTTCTAAATTATATTAACTTAAAATAAAATCCTAAAGAAATAATGCAGGGGGGAAGAAGCATATTTCTTATGTTGATTTCAATACTGGGCCTAAAATGAAGGGGTGCGAATAGCAATGGAGAAGCCCATTTGCGCTGGAAAGTGAGGGGAGTGCTGAAAACAGTTTTTTTCTAGTTCATTTTTCTGTGGGCTCAGGAAAGGGAGGTGTAGATAGCAATATTTTTTAATTAAACATATTTTTTAAACATATTTTTTAAGAACATATTCTAGGAATTAAACATTTTTTTTTAATTAACTTAAAAAAAGAAATGGACTAATCTTAAGATAATATTTTTCCTAAAATCTTAACTTAAGATTATTTTTTATTTAATTATTTCTAATAATCTTGTGAATTAAACCTTTAATCTAATAAAATGAATTAACTATAAACTCTTAATCTTAGAAAATGAATTAAATTCTAAACTTATGATTATATCAATTTCATATTTTAACTTAAGAAAAAGAATTAACCTAACTTATGATTATATCAATTAAGCTAATATTTTAACTTAAGAAAAAGAATTAACCTAACTTATGATTATATCAATTAAGCTAATATTTTAACTTAAGAAAAAGAATTAACCTAACTTATTAAAATATTTTTCTAAAATCTGGATTAAACTATAGTTTTATTAGAAATAAATTACCTTTAATCTAAAAAAATGAATTAACTAATAATCTTAACTAAACTATAGTCTTATTACAAAATTTAATTAAAATCTTTAATCAAACTATAACCTAATTATACAATATAAGCTGAAGGAACCCTAATTCCCCTTTTCTCTCCCTCTTCACAGCGCCGCAACCCCCCACCTTCTTCATCTTCTTCGTCTCGCCGCCCTCTCCATCCTCACTCGATTCACACCGCCGTCAAATGCCATTTCCTTCTTCTTCGCCATCATCATCCCCTTCCTCCGTCTTCCATCATCTCCCTTTTTAAACTAAATAAATCCCCTTCTCCCTTAACCCTAATCTTCAACACCGGCTCGAAATTTCGAACCTAGAAACGTAAATCCGACGAAGCTAACGGCATAACCGAACTAACATGACTAAACAAGAACAACTCAACCAGGGCTAGGATTTTTGTACCTTGTCAATTGGAAGCAGATGAGGTGAAATCTTGGTAAGGTCCCCTTCAATTTATCCTTGATTCTTTCATCTTTCCCTGCGAATTCTTGTAAGCTAGTTGTGTTGATGATGAAATTCTTCGCAGGTTTGTGTTGCTCCGACGATAAAGGGAGTTTGTTGAAAACAGGGATGCGGCGACGACGACGACGAGCGGTTGATGAAGGCAATAACAGTCCGCTGAAGGTGAAATTTCACAAGGATGCAGGTTATCGAATCAAGGCCGCGTGGACAAAGCTTCGGCTTCTTTAACCGCGCCACATTGTGGGAATTTAACCCTGGTAAGTTCAATTGAGCTTCAGCTTTGCCTATGATGCTTTAACTGCTAACTGTTCTTGATGAACTTGCATTACTGCTGATGAATCTAACAAATGTTGTTGGATTGTGGCAAGGTCTGGTGCAGTTTGGTAATGACTGGTACCGAGTGATGATGATGATTGTGGAGCTTTCTTGGAGAAGAGGGAAACAGGTTCCAGAAGAAGATTCAAGGAGAAGAATGATGTGAAGTTTTTCTTTTGTGATAGGGAAGAATTATAGTAGGCTGGCTCAAGAAGAACTGGTGGAGAGAAAAAAAATAATCGTGAAGAGGCTGAAAAAATGGTGAAACTTCTGACTTATAGGAGCTGATTCTTTGGATCCTTCTGGAGTTTTCTGGTGAGTTCTAGAATTTCTAGTAAATAGTTTGTTACTTTTCTGTTATGGAATTGGTTATGAGTTAAAACTTAGTTATTTTCTGTTAGTAGTTTTAGACTGATTTTTTTTATTTGAATCTGCAGGTTTCCTTTTTTCTCTTTTCTTTTTTTGAAGTTTGTTGAAAACCTGGTTGAAGAGTCAAGCTATGTGGGATGAGTTTTGCAGCTGATGGTTTCGACTCGCGTCTTTTTCCTTTGAATGTTCACAAATTATGTTGGCCTTTCCTTTTCGAAATCTGTAATAGAGTCTCTATTATCACCTTTGTAACTGTTTTTCTGGTTCATTGTAATTTATGCAGGTTGTGATTGAGCTAGGCTGCCAGACTTGCTCCAATGCGTATGCCAAACGTTCACAACTTTCATTACCTAGAATAAACGGGCCAACTTTCCATTTTCCAGCATTGAGCTTGAGAACAGGCCTTCCTTTAAAGTCAACAGAATCATCTCATGTTTCTTTTACACAATAGCCAAATTCGCACTCGTTGTTCCGTCTATCATCAGCATATGACGCCACTGGAAGTATCCGCCACGTTATTACTTGCTGCCGGTGACAGTGAGATGAAGTAGAGGCGAAGTCACAACAAATGCCCGAGGAATACATGAAACTGGTTCGGAATACCTACACCGTGTTAAAGCTCATTCAGGTACAGTTTTTTTTTGATCCATCTCTTTCTATCTTCGAGCCTGAATGTATGTACTGTCATTGATGCATCCTCGTCTTCTTCTCGCCACAAATACAAATGATTGTTATGGTTTTGGTATGCAGGTTTTGGCAGATTGATGATGAGGTTAAAGATAGGTGATGAAAGTTCTGAAAATGGAGGCTGAGGATGCGTGAGTGAGACTCGGGAGATCGAAAAAAACTTTCAATTTTTGCCAAGTTCTTTTTTTGTTAAGCCATAGGAAAATGTAATTGATTTTTCCAGTTTGTTATCAGTCCGGACTTTTTTGTAACTGACTCACTCATTTCTATGTAATGGAGTTTTTCTGAATTTGTTGACTTCCTGCAATTTGGATGCTCTACTGAGTTTATGCTGGAGATCATGAAAGAAAAAGAACAAATGCTGACTTTGAGATGAGGATAATTGTCGTCTCTTTAAGGTCTTGATGCTTTGTTAAACAAATCCTTTAAAAATCTTTTGAAGTTTGGAGTCATGCTATTGAGATATTTAACTGAATCCTTAACAATGTGTCTAGTGAGATTATAAACAAAATTTTGTAAAATGGTAATTAGCCTATAACTAAGCTCAAACGATATAACACCAAGAGACCATGAGTCTACTGTACGGTTGTAAGGTTATTCACCGACAAGTTCTGGAGCCATGTACAATGGGATGCCTTTTATAGATCACGCAACAACTGTGGTTGTGGCCATTGCATGAGCAAACCCACAATCACAAAGCTTGGCAATAGATCCGGAACCAGTGAGAGTATTCTGAGGCTTCATATCACAATGGATAATCCTGTGCGAATTCTATGCCAACATAAAACTCTTGTGAGCATTCGAAAGAATCAAACAATTAAATAGTATTTTCATGCTTAAATTTCTTTAATATCTCCACTTCTTGCCTCAAATTATAAATGTCCCTTTTTCCATTTTTACCATGCTTCATAATGAACTCCATTACAACATTTTGAATTCGAACTTGAATGATGCCTTCCAAATAAACCAATAATCGTGCATTCTCCTTTAATCCGAATCGAACACAATCCACTTTTAGGGACTTTGGTGCCATACTAAAACCCACACAATCTCAAATTACTATTCCATAAACAAAAAAGGCTCAAACCAATCTCTGATACAATGGACCCCCCGTTGATGAAGTTCCCTTCAAATCAAAATCATGAACAAGAACTCCAAATTTCCTTTGAGATGTTCAATGATGAAGAACACAACCTGAGACATTAAGAAGAGCCAATACTCTCACTCAAAGCCAATCCAACTGAACGCCTCAAAAATAAGTTAGTGCACCAGTGAATATTCTCCATAAGTTCAAACCATAATAGATATAGATAAGGCACGAAACCCTAATTTCCACGGGCCCTGATCACATGCCTTATGAATCGATGAAAATGCATTATTATGATGTTAATGAATTGATGAGAAATGCCAATGAATGCAAAATGATGAGCCAATAGATGGAATAAAGGAGGGCAAATTTTGAGGTATTACATATACCTATAATTTTAATGAATTTTTTCTATACCTTTAGAGAGCGTTTTTTAGAAAAAGCATTTTCTTTTGTGGACTATAGGCAGCGCTTTTTCTTAAAAGCGTTGTCTTTTCTACACGTATAATTTTAATGAATTTTTTAAAAAATCTCATTTTAACCATTTTTTTATGCATAAACCTGTATAATTCAATCCATTTCAATAAACATGTATAATTCACATTTCAATAAACTTGTATAAACCACAAATACCATTATAAACCATTTCAATCCACAACTATATAAAGTCAAGTCATTTACATCTCAAAACTAATATCATTTCACTAATACCATTTCAATCCAAAACTATACAATTCAAGTCCTTTACATAAACCACAAGTCATTTACATAAACCACAAGTCAATAACATTCACATAATCCCATAATCATATACCTTAAACTATTCTTTTTTCAATAAGATATTCACACAATTCCTCCGTAATTTCACTCACTTTTGAGGGCGTGTAATGAGAACACGTGTATTCATCAAAGTACTACATAACAAAACAAAATATGCATTAGTTAGTTTAAAATAATAAGTTATGACATATTCGATAAATATTAAAATAAATCCTAAGTTATAATTTTTAGGTTTCATGTGAATAACTATTAGTAGTGTCTAGACCGTTGATAATCACTAAATAGACGGCTAAGCACTACTACAAAACGTGTAAACAACAACGTCAGGTTTACAACATATTCATATATACCATTGTAATAGGTTAAAATTTTGCAATTGGTTTATAATGCCAGATTTAACGACGGTTGACTTAAAACCGTTGTAATACAACCATATTTAACAACGGTTGTCTTTAAAACCGTTGTAATACATGATGATTGACAAGCATCGATTTTCAACAGCTACATTTTTTTTATATGCTTAAATTTTAAACATATATTTTATTTTAGATTTTAGTGTTACGGGGACTTTAACCTCAAAACACAATATTCATATCAGTTTTTCTATTTTTAAGTGAAAGAGAATATGTTGATCAAAATTTCTTCAAAATTCATCTTTGTTTTTCTATTTTCTACTATTTCATTTTTTAGTGTTATTACCCTCAAAACTCAAAACTTCATTTAAAAAAAAAAGAAAGAGACGAGTATATATATAAAAGAAAACTTCATTATAATTCTAGAAAAGAATAGTATATTAATAATCATATATTACATATATTTATCAAATGTCTGAGCCCATAGCAACAAAAGCATATTCCCAATCATGGACTCTTTCTTCACTTCCCTCATCAGAATTATAAAAAAAAAAGTTCTCTGTTTTTTCTTCTTCTTCTTCTTCTTCTTCTTCTTCTTCCTGGCCTTCCTCACCCTTGAGGTATCCCTGACAACCAAGGATCCAGATGGTTGAACCTCCTCATTTTGCTGTTGACGTTGCATTTGCGACCTTGTTTGTGATGGTTTTGTTAGAATTGTCATTTGTTGAACTCATTTTTATGAAGAATGTATATTTAAGAAATGTAAAACTATCGATTTATAAATGAGGTTAAAGATGAAAAGTCAGATATTTTGGTGCTTGTAATGATGATAAATTGTAATGGTTGATATTCTCGAACGATATTTTTGAAAAACGGAGAAAATCATAAATCATTATTATACTTGGGATGAACGTTTCTATCTTCCGGGTAGAGCAAAGGTTGTAATATTACAACAGTTTGTTATTATTACCGTTGTGATATATTATGTAAAATTGAAAAAATATTGTTGTCAGGAATCAAACCTTGTACCATATAAAACGGGTATAACTACGGTTCTTATATTTAACTGTTGTGATATATTTATAATAAAAAAATATATGTATCATTACGGTTGTTTTCAATAACCGTTGTGAAATATTTACCCATATAAGCGAATTAAGTGACCCATTGTCACCGTTTCATTCACAGGGAAACCCTAACACCCATTTTTCCTCTTAGGCTTCATACATTAATATATTCTTCTTCTTCTATCTTAGGCAGCAGTCTTCTTCTAGTTTTAGAAACAATGAAAAGAAATATAAGAAGTATGAAGCTTTTGTGTACATATTTCTTCCTTATGTTTCTTTTTCATTGCATCAAAAACTATATGAACATGGTGGTGGTGGTAGCAAGCGTAACGTACATATTGTTTGTGTAACTATGGAAAATAAGGTATTCTTCTACTTCTTAGGGTTTTGTTCCCACTTAGGTTACAACCCCACTTCTTTTTAGGGTTTTGTTTCAACTTTTGCTGGTTTTATTTTGAATACTAACTAATTTTCTTTTGTTTAAAATAGCTGAAGCTGTATAGTAAAGATGATACATGGTGATGATGATGGTGGTAGTAACCGTATATTATGAGTTGATAAAGTACATATATATATGAATTCATTTTGATATTGTATATGAAATTTAGTTTATTATATACTATGTATATTGTTTGTTTCACTATCCTTTTATTGAAAATGCAATCATTTAAGTTGACATAGAAACATATAATATGGAAATTAAGATGTGTTTGAAAACCAACCTATATAAATCAATATTTTCCTAATAACTTGCATCTCATTCAGTACATTTTATGTTCCTTAACACAAACATTTGGTTCAATGGTCTGTTTGCTTCAATTTATCGACATCTGCAATTATATTATACCTCATCATCGTCACTTATCACCATGATTGTTATGATCATAATTGTTATGATAATAAAATCGTGATGATAAGCGGCGATGATGAGGTAAAGTATAATAAAAGATATCGATGGATTGAAGGAAACCGACCATTGAACCATATTTATATTAAAGAACATAAAATATGCACGATGAGACGCATACAATTCGGAAAATATTGGTGTGTTTAAGTTGGATTTTCTAGATGTTTTAGATTGGCTATATTTTGTGGTAAAACATATTTCTGTTTTTGGATGTCATAGGTAATGTTATGACATGCGATTTAAGAATTATGCAGGTTTGAAGTTTTTTTATGTATGCAATTGTTTGTATCAGGATGTCAAGACTGATGTCATGACATCTCTGACTGGGCCTGGTGACCTAGATGAATCCTTATTTGTGTGTGTGTTGTTTTTAATAGTGTGATCTGTTACGATTTATCAGAAGGAAAAGGATTCAGCTTGGAGTAATTTTAGCAGAACATATCGTGTTGCTATTTTTGTTCCTTTATTTAAGAAAATATATTATTTGATTTGTGCAAGTTCAGCAGGCCCATGCCCATTCAAGTTTCTTCTCAAAGGCTGCATTACCCTAGTTTGAAGACGTGGAAAATAAGGATTGTTCATTCATCTATTTTGTGCGTGTGTTTAGTTTTTATTGTGAGCCAAAATATTATCTTGTTGATGATTGTTTTGGACTAGGTTTTCCATTTGTATTTTGTCCACTCAAAGCTTTTAAGCAAGAGTGTGCGTACTTGACTGAAGTTGTGAAGCAAGGTCAAGGATTGTTTTGAAGAGTGTCTTCGTCTTTTATGAATTATTTGTTTAAGATCACTGTTCTGATTGAGAGGGAGTGAGAGGGGTCTCATATCTAGGAGTTTCTAGGTAGAACTTGCATTGGGTAGTGATTAAGTGAGTAGATTGCAAACTGTAGGTGTTTGCTGTGGATCTTTGCATTGATACTACTGATAATGGAGTTCCTTCCTGGCTTGGTAGCCCACAGAGTATGTGTGTTTGCACCGAACTAGGTTAACAATTCCCTGTGTTTTTTTATTTCTGTATTCACGTATTTACTTGTCAGATATTGGTGTGTGACATCGTATTCGATATCATATATCAATTGCCAGAATTTCAGTTTTCAAGAACAGTTTAATTTTCAGATTATATAGTTTTTTACCAATTTTAATGATTGTATTTATTTAATTAGGTGTATGGTAAAACAAGAAATATACATTTGTATCTAATAAACTAATGGTACGTTCCACAACGGTTGAAATTCATAACGTTGTGATATTATATATATATATATATATATATATATATATATATTACAACGGTTGTTATACCTAACCATTGCAATATATCGCATGCTTTCCAGAATACAATAATGGTCTCATGTCAGTGATTATAAGTAGCGTACTTATGACAACACTATACATAACAACACCTTGATCCGTGTCATTATACGTAGTTTCCAACCGTTGTTAAATGGGTTTTCCGTATTAGTGAAGATTAGTTTAAGGACAATGAATAAACTCATTAAGCGCGCCGTTTATACTGTTAGTGTTGGGACTTGAAAAAGTAAGTAAAAAGCCAAAAATATTGGTGTTTGGACTTGAACCCATGACCAGACGCTACTTATAATCACAATTTTTTAAATATCCGTGGTGAAAGGTCTGTCAGCATTTTGAAAAAATAAGTAAAAAATACTACCTATAATCACGATTTCTTAAATACCCGTGGTGAAAGGCCTGTCAACATTTTGTAAAAAGAATATGTAAAAAACCAAAAACACTGGTACTTGGACTTGAACTCATAATCAAACGCTACCTATAATCACAATTTTTTAAATAACCATGGTGAAAGGCCTCACTTTTCACCACGGTTGGAATTTTAACCGTAATTAAAAGTATTTTAATAATTTAAAAAATGCACGTGCCTAAATATCATATATTGCTACGGTGAATAGAAATTGTAATAGTATTAGTGTTACTGAAGGTGTATTTTGTAGTGGTGTGTATTCCAATTAAATTCTTTAAAAAAAAGTGCAAAAAATAAAAAATATTTTTCACCATATAAATATGATGAATAGTACCTAGGTATTGATATTGATGTACTTTTTTAATGTTAACTTAGTATTGCTGATATCAAAATATTATTTTTTGATAACTGGATGAAATTTTAGGAAGAATATTAGAGATGCTCACCAATACATTGAATTCTTTCTATGTAAATTTGAAAATTTGAAAGAATGGTGCACATTAATGAACCTTTGGAATTTAGTGGCGTCTTACTTTATTATGGACTAATAGAATTAGAATTGATCTAACTTATTCTTATAACACTGATTTGTAAGAAGAATGATTAGTGTTTTATATAAAACATTTTCAAATTTTATTTTTAATTAATGTAGGATTTGAGTTTTTCTTAATATATCTCCTCACACTTAGTCTCGTTTAACTTGATACATAGATATAAAAATAGGTGATTGATAGTAATAGTAAGATGGTAATGCCAAAAAAATTATAAGAAAACCATCTTAGATTAATACTTTTATGCTTGAATAGCAATTGTATTTTTGTTTTTTTTGCAATTGTTTTTTCATATCTTTCAAGTGGGCCTTGACCCATTAGTCTATATTCATAGGTTTGACCTAGTATTTAAATGTTATTTTTATTTTCTTCTTTATAGTCCAATGGTTAAACCCTAATTTGGTAGTAGTTGTAGAGACTCTCCATTATTGGTGCTTTCATCTTCTTCCTTGATGCCTCTGAAATTGACAAACCTTACATAAAAAGACCTTGATGATTCTTTTTAAGTCACAAATATACGTCTTGATGATCTCATCAACCACAACCCTTAAACAACCATGCAAGCTAAGAACCGAACCATATTTATGTAGTTAGGTTTGCTTGAAAGCAACAATTAAAACTCTTTATGCAAATGGATCAGTTAGATAGCAATATTAACGAACATATGAAAGCCAACTTTGTAGCACTAAACCCTCTCACAACTCAACAATTTGTTGCCATGATAGCTTCCTCATCACACAATAGAATTTATGCAAGTATACCTTATTTATCCTTGAACTCCACTAGCTTTGAAAATATTGTCATCAACACCTCTTTCCCACTTATGCATTTACCTCTATCCATTTGCCTCACCCACACATGGGGAAACATATATAACGATCAACTATCCACTTCACCACCGCCGCCACTTTATTTTCGCCTATCCCAACATACCTTACACTTTACATATTCAACTTATACAATTATCCCATCCCTCTCATGTCTCAACAATTCTTTTCCATGATAGCTTCCTCATCACACAATAGAGGTTATGATTTTCACAATTTTACGAATTTCTACATAGAAGTTAAAGAACATACCCAGATTCATGACATTGATTCTTATTTGGTTCTTGATTCTTGATTTGAATTTTTCTCTCCACTATTACTTCTTTATTTTGTGTATCTTTATTTGAATTTTTTCCTGGTTCTCTCATTTTTTATATTTGACAAAGGGGGTAAAAGTAGCTAATATATTATCGATATGTACGCGTATTAAATGTTTAATGCATGGGGAGTTTTATAGGTTTTATATATCAAAGGATATATTATATAATAGTCGTCAGGTTGACTATGTTCCACCAAATTCCAAATATCTCTTTGGATAAGTTCATCAACAATAATCTCACAGATTTGTCAAACATCAAAGAGGGGGAGACTGAAAACACATAATATCATTTGGAATCGTTTACGTTCTTTAAGTATAAATCGTGTTTTGATGTTTTACAATTCGATTATTGTTTCATTGCGTATTAGTAATTTGTTTTTTTATCTCAATTCATTTGTGTGATTATACTATTCTTTCCATTTGATTGTAATCGCTCCGGCTACTAAAATGTACCACTAAGAACCATCTATATTTAATGATTATATTCATTTGATCCTTGTTAGTTTTTCTCTTTTTGAGCCTATGAAAATTACTATTTTGTCATTTCTACATGAGTAGCTTGAGTCACAAGTTTGAATATTTGAATTTGGATGGAATGATATTTGATTTGAATCATGGTTATATTTGACTCAAATTACTCATCTGTGAAAATTGGAATGTCATTATTGATCAAATGATTCAGATCAAAAATTGAACATGATTCGAATCATAACCTCATTTGATTCAAATCAAGTGAAAATAATGATTCAAATCATTAGCTTTAAAAAGAGAATTTTATAAGCATTGTCCATATGGATTTGAATCACAAACCATTATTGATTCGAATCAAACCTTAAAAAGTCAAATTTTCCATCACTTATTTAAATGATTGTTTCTTATGGTGAAAGCAACATTTGTGGGAAACCTATGGTGATCCACAGAGACACAAAATGTGATTTTTGTCTTCTCTTCTTAGTGTGTTCATATTTACACCATTCTCATCTCTTCTCCTCCAAACACCAACCTTTTGATATTAAACCCATGCAAATTCTTTATCTTTTTTGTTGCATCTTGTTTTGTACAATTTGGTTGTTGTCCTTGTGTGAATTTGAGAAATATTTGATCAATCTTGTTGAGGATTTGATCAAGCTCTTGATAACCATCAAGAATCAAGACTCACTTATCTAGAAACTTGTTTGAACCATGTGTGTGTGTGTTCATTATTCATCAAAACCAGATTACTTAACTAATCGCTCATAATGTTTGTTGTTGTTGAGATTATATGGAATTGTTCATCATCTTCATCCTTAATCTCTTCCCTTGTTTATGGACATTCCTCTAATGATTGAGTGAAAGGGAGACTAGTGGTACATTAAGGTATCTAATATTTTTGTGTGCATCTGTTTTTTTTGTAACTGGTGCATGTATAATTTATTAAGTGCAGTTTGACATTGAGTTATCATCTAACAAGATAAGAGTTTCCATTATACTCCAAGGAAGACTTTGGCAAGATCAAATATCAACATTCCGTAATTAGGAGTAGGAAGTTGTCATTCTTTGGTGTTGTTGATGAAAGGTTGCTTGTAGAAAAAGTCGAGAGTTTTCCAATATATGCTCAATTAATGACAATCGCTAAGACAAGAAAACAGTGCAATCATGGGGATCGTCACACATGAATACTTGGAGCAGGTTATTGTGGATAGTGAGGTTATTGGCTCAAGATATTAAGGGATCTTGTATTTTGTTAGCAATTTAGTGTCTGTATCATCAGTGGGAATTATCATGTGATAGTTCTTTGTAATCAAAATGTTGTAAACATTTTATCATTATAGTGGAAGACCGTGATTATGTTCGGATGGCATCATTCATTGAGGAATGCATGTAGGTAAAGGAAGGACGAATGTTGAAGCACTATATATCTCTGTGTATCGTTCCCTTTCCCTGTCCTTTTGCTTTACAAGGATTAATTCATATTTGATGTTGATGTTGCATGATTGAATTAATTGTATACCATATATGTTTGATTGTGCTTATAACAATTTAATGTATAATCTTAGGTCTGTGAGGTATCAATCTTAAGGAATAATTACAAAGTCAATTATGCATTGTTAAGAATAATCTAAGTAGTGTGTTTTTGAATCACTTCGTTTAAAGTGGCTTTGGTTGTCATGTAAGTGACTTGCACTAGAAGCAATCAATTTTATGGTGACTTCGTGTACCATTTCATATGGCTTGATTCATTGAGATGCTTCAAAGCTCTCTCGTTTTATGTTTTGCTTCCACGCTTCTTTAAAATCTCCAATTTCATTTTATGGGACCTGAAAAGTTTTTCAAATTTTCAAAAGGGAATTTGGATCTATTCAACCCTCCCTTCTAGACATTGTTGTTTCCATATTCTCACCCAACAATTCCGCTTCTTTCTTGCAACGACTACCATTCATCATTGTCCACTTCATTAGATGGACATTAAAAATTCCTTTTTACATAGAAAACTGGAGGAAGAAGTTTATACAAATCAGCCTCCAGGTTTTACTATTCTTGGCAATTCTATATTTGTTTTTTGGTTCATCTTTCTCTTTATGGGATGAAACAGTGCCCACGTGCTTGGTTTTGTCGCCTAAGCTATTCCTTGATACAATTTGATATGACTAGATGTGAAGTAGATCACTCTGTTTTCTTCCTGCATTCCTGCATCGGTCGATCAACACATCTTTCTTGTGGTGTATGTTGATGACATTGTTATCACTAATGACGATACTAATGGTATCCATCGATTCAATATTTGGGTCCACTCAAATACTTATTAGGCATTGAAGTTTCCTAGTTCTCATTTGGCATTGCAATCAACTAACGCAAGTATACATGTTCATTCTCAATGAAACTGGTATGGTTGATTGTCGTCATGTTGATACTTATATGGATATCAACGTCAAGCTTCTTCCGGGCTAGGGAAGCCATTGAAAGACCCGAGAAGATATCGACAGCTTATGGGAAGACTAAACTATCTTACAGTAACCAGACCAGATCATTTGCGATGATCATTATAAGCCAGTTTCTGAGTGCTCCTTTTGATAGTCATTAGGATGCATTCATTCAAATTCTAAGATATACAAAGAATGCATGAGGAAGAGGACTATTATATGAAGATACAAGTGATGCTAAATTCATTTATTATTCAGATGCAGATTGAGCCAGATCACCATCGGGTAGGATATCTACGTCTAGATATTGTGTTTTGATTGGAGGTACTATGATCTCATGGAGAAGTAAGAAATAAAATGCAGTTGCATTATCTAGTGCTGAAACTGAATATCGTGATATGACAGCAACCTCCAAGGAGCTTGCATGACTGAAAAATTTACTCTTAGAACTTAGGATATGAGATCTTCAGAATACAAAACTCATATTTGATAGTCAAGCAACACTTGACATTGCATCTAATCTAGTTTTTCATGAACGAACCAAGCACATAAGTTATCATTATGTAAGGGACAAGGTACTATCAGAAGAAATCACCACAAATTTCGTAAAATTCGAAGACCTATTAGCTGAGATGTTTACAAAGTCTCTTAGGGTTCCCGAGTGGATTACATTTGTAATAAGCTCGGCTCATATGACATATATGATTCGATTTGAAGGGGAATGTTAATAATATTTGTATAAAAATGACACACGTCAGACTATAACATGTAATTCAATGTAATCTCTCTCTCTCTCTCTCTCTCTCTCTCTCTCTCTATATATATATATATATATATATATATATATATATATATATATATATATATATATATATATATATATATATATATATATATATATATATATATATATATATATATATATATATATATATATATATATATATATATATATATATATATATACCATTTGCATTGTGCTTTTTAAATACAAAATTTATTTAAATGTCTCTCGGTCCTTTATTCTTCAATCCAACTAAAGTCTACATTTCTTTAGTTATTTTTCGTCTTCATTTTTCTATTGTTATTTTAGCAGGGTAAATAGTGTGCTCCTTTGTCATATGCATTCTCAACTAGAAGTTAATCAAGAATTATGCTCTAGTTTGATAAAAAAATTGATGTTAATGGCTTTAACACAATTTAGTTTCTCTATAGCATGCTTTTAAATAGGCCCCTGAGTGTGAATATTTATATAAACAAAATCATTGATTCGGTCACATTTTCCTAAACTGTTTTGCTGCAGAAAAAACATCGTTTTGTGATTGAGACAGACTTATTAATCCTAGATAGTGGGATAATTTTTTTTGACTAATTATATGAATAATCTATCTATCTATATATTTAATGTAGATTAAATACTTTTTTAGACTAATTATATATAAAAAAAACAACGTAAAAACGAGTAGAAAAACAATGAATAGAGAAGCGCATGATAGAAAACAAAATAAAAAAACAGAAAACAGAACTAAAGAAGAATAAAGAGAAGCTTGAAACAGTTGATCAAACATTGTTGCAAAGCTAGATTTCTATGTGCCACATCATAAGAATCAGAACAGGTGATAAAATTCTCTTCCTTTCTTTTTTCTCAAGTAAAAAAATGACACAAAATTTTACTGATAGCTATTTTCAGTTAAGGTAGTTGCCAGTTGGTTAGTTAGAGGCAGTTATAATTAGTTAGTTATATTTCCTTCTTAGCATCTCTTCTTGCTAAAAATATTCCATCTCTCCATTCACATTCTATAGAGTTTCTTGATACTAATTACAAATTGCAGAAAATCAAAATTTATTCTACTTGTGGCCCAGAAATGGAGGATGATAAGAGCGAGGGAGGTGGTGGTGATGATGTACCAATGAATGAAGATGGCACTAGTAGTGATTCTTCTTTCTCAGAACAATTAAAGAAGAGAAAATTAGAGGGACCTGAAACAACTTTTGAAACTCCTTCCAAGAAAATAAAATTAGAGGATGGCCAGGTACATCAATTAAGCAATGTTCACACTGATTTTAGAATATTTGATGGTGAGTTACTATAGAATGAGGATTTAATTAAATATATGGTTTTGGATTTATTTTGCAGGATGTGGTGAACTCTAATATATACCGACTATCTAAGGCATCTCTTCGTCGATCTGTTTGCATAATTTCTGCGGGCGATTCTGTATCACAGTTTGTTCTTCGTACTCCAAATATTCCTTTCACACGTCAGGTATATACATAGAGTAAAGTCTTAAATCAATACATGCATTAGATTTTGGAACTCAAAATTCATAACTATGGAAGCACACAAGACTTATGACAGATATTTACAGATTATCCGCAGGCATGACACCAACTGACACCAACATTACAAGCCTAGAATAAACTGCTTAATTCCATGTAATTTTGATAAGGCTTCTCTCATGGTCCACCTATCTTTGGGATGATGTGCTACACACGACAAGTCGATTCTCATTGCAGCAGTTATGCACGCCTCCGCTTTGTGAGTACAGTATGTGTTACTACCATCACTATAGCTGATGTCGCCGGATTCACCACTATGACTATCACTGCTGAAATTTTGTGTTGAATATTCATAATGGTTAATAAGCCTTTGATCAATAATATTCAGAAATTGATTCTCATCCATGTCTGATACAAAATTGTTCATGTTTAATCCTTGTTTGAACATTTCATCTGTTGGTTTTTTAGCTATCAACATTTCTAGTAGTAGGATCCCAAAACTGTACACATCACCACTTGGTGAAGCCTTGCCTCCTAGGCCATACTCTGAAACATGTCATCCTAATATTAGATATCTATATATAACATACATGCATATAAAGTTACCCATAAATCAAAAGAGAAAAACTTCATTAGCCTGGGGCAATATAGCCAATTGACCCTTTCAGTTCCAGCGAGCTGCTGTTTTTCTCTGATGGATTTTGAGAGAGAAACCTTGCCAATCCAAAATCTGCTACATGTGCAACCATATCTTCATCTAGAAGTACATTGGCAGGTTTAAGATCACAATGGACTATTGGTGGATCGCAATCATGGTGCAAGTAGTCCATGGCAGATGCAACATCAATAGCAATATTCAACCTTTGCAACATGGTTAGTGAAGATCCCGACTCAAGATCTTCTGGTATAAATTCATCTCCAAATTACCATTAGGCATGAATTACATAACCAGGCCTTAAAATCACCCCCCTTGTAATCAGTGCTAGAGCAAGAAGTGATTGCCTTGACAAGATTCCGATGCCTAATGTTTTTCAAAGCTTCACATTCTGCAATAAAACTCTGAGAGGCTTTTCTTGGTTGCAGGTCAAGAACTTTAACAGCAAGTATGGGGGTTTGACTTTCATAAGTGTTAATGTTGAACACACCCTTGTAAACAGAACCAAAGCCTCCTTTTCCAACCAAATTTGTTGCAGAAAATTTGTTTGTAGCAAGCCTAATATCACCATAGGATATATTTTGAGGCAAACCCTTCAGAGGAGTTGATGACAAACTACTTTTCTCCTCCTCATGTTTCTTCTTTAAGGATATTAGCAGCCACAACAGATAGAGCATTGAAGCGAACTAAACAATAACACCTATAATCCCTAGTATGATAAGGAGTAAAATGTTTCTCTGGTTTTGCTTACCTGCAACACACAAAGTGACTCCTAACTTGTGCATAACTTGAGTGTTAAGGCCACATAATCTGTTGTTACCTTGAAGATCAACCTGGCTTAGGTTCACTAAAACATCTTTCATAGGAACCTCTCCTTCCAATTTGTTGAAAGAGAAATTTAACCTCACCATGTACTCTAGCTTTTCTAAACTCTCAGGAATTGGGCCAGTGAGATTGTTTGATGATAAATCCAAGGTCACAAGGGATGCTAAATCTCCTAGACTATTTGGAATTGAGCCACTAAATTTATTTCTTGCCATCTTAAGTGTCTTTAGGCCGATTACTTCGATTTTAGGAATGTTCCCCGTCAGCTTGTTATCTGAAACAATCATGGTCTCTAGCTGCTCCATCTTGAATTCAAGAGGAAGTGAACCATTCAAAGAGTTTATGTGTAAGTACAAAGTTGTCAATCCCGAGAGTTGAAAAATCTCCATTGGTATGACACCAACAAGCTTATTCATTTCCAAATCAAGAAGATTCAATCTCTTGCATTTTCCAATGCTCGCATGAATTCTACCTGAGGATTATAGAGATTTGTAAAATTGCAAAAATATCTGGAATTTCACCAGACAATCTCTTTTGGTATACCAATAGCTGCTCCAATTTGTTGAGTTATCCTAATTCTAATGGTAACTCACTGGTGAAATAATTCTGTTCGAAAGAGAAGGATATGAGATTTTGAAACTTGTTCATTCCTTTAGGAATGCTTCCATTTAGCTGATTATTAGAAACACAGAACTGTTGTAGATTGCCTAAGAGATAGGCAACAGAATTTGGAAGTTCACCGGTCAAGTTGTTATCATTGACCATAAGAATTTGCAACTGAGTGGAGTTTTGAAGTGAATCAAAGAACTTTAAATTCAATGATGTTATGGAAGTGAGATAGTTATTATCAAGTGTCAAATAAGTGAGGTTTTTCAGGTTGTTGAAAAGAGGTATTGGTCCATGAAATCTATTGTTAGCAAGATCATTAATTTGAAGATGAGATGAATTGGATATAGAATTTGGAAGCACCATTTAACCTTCTTAGATCTTGTGTTAGGGGTCTGTTGTAAAACTTGAATGTGAAGAAGATGAAAATGTTATAATGAAAGATGCACAAAATAAATTCCAGAATATTTCATATTTGGGAGTTTATGTTTGCGGTTATTCTTACTTATAAGAAGAGACTGAAATAGCCGAAAGAGACGGAGATAATTAAAATATAATCAGAGGAGAGAGTGAGATGATTATGATTAGATTTACTTATTCTTTTTCTATATTTTAAAATATTAACTAAATAAAACTATCAAATACATGAAAGCATAATAATAGAATGGAAATTCAAACAATTAGTAAATACATCATATACATTAGAAATTGGAATTTCTTTTCGTTTAGGTAATGTCCTATTTAGAATGAAAAATAAATGAAGATATATTTGAGGCAGATTGATCTGAACTTGTCCTTAAATCATTCATTTTTCTTGTTAAAAACAAATCTCATGCTCTATCTTTTTTTTTTCTTCCCCTTTTCAAGCTACCAAGTTGCAAAATGAACTCATGTAATGATGTGAAAGTGACTTTTGAAGATGGTTCCCGAAAGTATGAGAGTAAGAGATAAAAACAAAAATAGATAACGAGATGGTTCCAGAACTCTCAATTATTCTCAAACTCTCTAAAACCTTCTCCACCTTTCACACTCACTCTATATATTCACACCTCTCACTTCCAACTCTTATCAACAACTGCAATCGATTCCAATCCTACCAAGCAACTCTTGTCGTTCTTTTCATATTTCTCCATAACTAACAACTATGACTCAGGCAGTGTCATTGTCTACAATTGCTTCACCTCTGCTGTCCCAAATAACAGCGAACTCTGTCAAAAGTACACCATCTTGCATGGCCTCATTTCCATTAAGGAGGCAATTGTCGAGGCTAGGACTGAGAAATGTGAGAGCTCAGACCGGTAGTGGTGCCGATAACAAAGATAACTCCGTGGAAGTTCATCGTGTTAACAAAGACGATCAAGGAACTGGTGTAGAAAGAAAGCCTCGCACAAGTTCCATCGACATTTCACCATTTGGTTTATTAGACCCATGGTCACCTATGAGAAGCATGCGTCAGATGCTGGACACAATGGACAGAATCTTCGAAGATGCGATGACAATTCCTGGAAGAAACATTGGAGGAGGTGAGATACGTGTCCCTTGGGAAATCAAAGATGAAGAAGATGAAATCAGAATGCGATTCGATATGCCTGGTATTTCTAAGGAAGAGGTTAAGGTATCAGTTGAAGACGAAGTTCTAGTCATAAAAAGTGATAAAAAAGAGGAAAGTGGGGGAGAAGATTCATGGACAAGAAAGAGTTATAGTTGTTACGATACAAGGCTCAAGCTTCCAGATAACTGTGAGAAAGAAAAGGTGAAGGCTGAGTTGAAAGATGGTGTGCTTTATATTACTATTCCTAAGATTAAAATTGAACGCAAGGTTATTGATGTTCAAATTCAGTGATAGCCTTAAACTTCAAAAATGGCATGCTTTTTATAGTATCCTCTATGTGGAGGAGCTCATGTGTTATTTTGTCTTTTTTTTTTTACCTATATAAATGTTTTGTTGAAATGTAGAATAAATAAGATCCTTTACTATTTTATAAATGTTTCCAAATGTTTAATTTATATATCTTGTATCTATTTGGTTTTGCTGGAATAACAACTAGTTTAGTTAAATTGGTTATAGTTAAAACTTGCTGGAATCTATTAATTAAACTATTAGTTAAGCTTTTTCTTATTATATTATTCCCATCATCCCACGATCCATTTGACTTTTCACACATATTAATAAAAAGGAATAAATAAATAAAAAGAATAATATTTTTATTAAACTACTCTTATCATATATTAGGAATAATAAAAATAATATTAACTTAAGGGTAAAATTGAAAAAGATGCATTGAAAATTGAAATTGATCATTCATTTTAGGACATTAATTTATTCTAAATGAATCGCTCATTATGGTACGGAGGGAGTATTAAAAGATTATTATCAATTTGCTTAACAAATTTAGACCGGTTAGTTGTTAGTTAGTATGTTATAACTAACTTTTTGTAGTTATTTGTTTATATATATATATATATATATATATATATATATATATATATATATATATATATATATATATATATATATATATATATATATATATATATATATATATATATATATAATTGGAAAAAAGTCAAGTCTCGCATTGACTAAAGATAGAACTCATAAATAGTTTAAATAGAGTGACATTTCATACCTTATCAATCGATTCTGTAGGGTTGAAATATGTCAAACTCTAATTTTATCATATACTAATAGTTTTATCTTTGAATAAATCAATGAAAAAGTTACTTTCATATTTCATGATTCATCCTACTTTCTTAAACTTTTTGTTTTCATCATATTTTTTATTGATCTTCATCATCAATATGGTCTGGTAGTCATTATTCTCTCCTTCCTCTCCTTCCTCTTGTAATTCCTTTTTTTGTTTTTTTACAATTTCTTTAGTCAAATTCTTGTATTATTATTATTATTATTATTATTATTATTATTATTATTATTATTATTATTATTATTATTATTATTATTATTATTATTATTGGCATCACATATTTGCTCTTCTCCTACGTTCAATGGAACATTTGAGTTTTCCTAATTTCTCTACCAACTTACATCTAAATGAGAACCCAACTCTTGTTCTCATTTCACAACCGTTTGATGATAAGAATTAACATGCGGCGAGGGCTTCTGCTTCGGTGACGGGGACATCTGGTACTATCGTCGTAATGAGACTTCTTGATATCTCTGTTCCTCTTGTCTGAGGAGCGATGGGATCTTTGGGGAGGAGACCGATCACGTTTCTTTGCCTTTTTCGGACAGGATTCTACTGGTACTTCTTGATCTGTGGGGGGAGACAGATCTCTGGGGTCTTTCTTCTTGTGTTTCCGAGAAGGAGACCGTGAGCGGTACGGTGGATTGTGAGTGTCTCCGAGAAAACATCTTTATGTAGGAGACAGAGAGTGATGGTCACTTTCAAGCATATGTATGTGCTCATTTTGCTGAAAGATGGTCAGGTGCGCGTTGTTGAGCGCGATGACGAGAGCCTGGATGTTGGCGTCAGCGTCCAACGGGACATGGATTGGCTCGAACACATGATCTCCTTGAGGGACTGTTTCAGATTGTTGGAGGACGGGGAGGCAGGATGTCCCTCTTGGTGGTTGGTATCGTGAAGGGCAGTTCCACGTTGGTCAGGTTGTCTTCATCGCTGAGGAGGATAGTGACCAGGTTGTTGACAACTTCGTTGAGCCGAGAAGCCATGAAGACTAAAAGAGATGATAAGAGCTTTGATCTTGGGTTGAAAATACGAGATATTGTTCAAGAAAGATGAGGGGAGAGTTAGTTTCCCACAGACGGCGCCACTGTGCAAATATAATCCGGATATGTCATTGTGGCATTCAGCAGGGGCTACAACAACGAATGTAGGAGAAGGTTGGTGTATCTGCAAGGTACTCCGACACTCAAGTAAGTTTCAGTGTGAAAGCAAGTTAAAGCGTTAAGAAAGTATGTGAGTGATTAGAATTGAATATCTGACCCTACAAAAGTGGAGGGTATTTATAAGGGCACCTAGTTGTGGTATGCGGGCGCGTGACCCTTGACTAGGTCCAACTGCTTCCAGTAGTTTTGGAGGGGCAGTTGGTCATGTGAGAGCTGTTAGAGCGCGTGTGGAGGAGATCCCCAACGACTATATCCTAATGGCTTTATTCCTCAACGGTCACAAGGTCTTGGATTTCTTGTTGGGCTTGTGCCTAAAGTTAGGCTGGATTGGGCCTTAATTCTTCGCAAGGCAGCTACTAGGCCAGTCCAAAACAATATTATCCATTGCCATATAGGCGAGTTTTGATTTATCCCCCTTTAAAAAAAATGGATTACCCCCTGAAAGTTTTTGATACCTCCCTAAGCGTTTAAAAATCAGGGGGATAAATCAAAAAATATATATATTTTACATGGGATAATTTTTCCACATGGGGGAAAAAGACTTAGAATTTTAAAATTTCGGGAGGTAAATCATGCTTTTTAAAGGGGGTAAATCAAAACACGCATATATTGTAGGGGATACTATTAACCCTAAAAATATCATGCAAAACTCTGTTCTAACTAGAATCAACAAAATTTTAAAAGCGTTGGATATTACTAATTCTCGGGGTTGGTCGAAGATTTGGATTGAAATCGATTATGCTTTGGTGGCCAAAACTTTCACCAACCGCTCATTAGTTCCTTGGGTCTTCAAGAGACGTTGGGATTACTTTTTAGACACTAATAAATTCATTAACCTTATTATTTCTCACATATATAGAGAAGGAAATTCTTGTGTCGATTATTTGGCTATTTTGCGTTCCGCATCAACTCTTTAATCTTTTTTTTATTTCATTCCTATAGGGATGAGAATGGACTTTATATATAACTTGTTTCCTTTTTTTTTTACCCATCTTTCTATTTATATATATTCTAGCCTTTATTAAAAATAAATAAAAAAAAGTTCAAAACACCAACATGCATTATGAAAATCATAACATAATAAACGATATTTAAAACTTATCTTCGAAGAAGAATCTCACAAATTAGTCCCCATATTTTCTAAAATTTTAAAGAAATCACAATTAAAAAAAAAAATACAATTGTAAATTGGTCCTTAATAATTTTGAAATTTTTCAAATTAATTTTTAAATTTATTAAAATTGCAAATTAATTCCTACTTTTCAAATTTAAATTTAGTTCAAAAATTTTATAATTTATAAAAATGAATACAAAAATTTAACAATGAATAATTTTAATCTCTACAAATAAAAGAATTTAAAAATAAATTAATTTTAATTAAATCAATTAAACTATTTAAATTTAATTTTTTTATTATTTTTTAATCAATTCATTCAAATACACTCTTAATAAATTTTGAATATTCTATCAAACTTAAACGTTCTAGTTGATCATAAATATATGCTGAACAACGGTGTTCATATTCCAGCTTTGCTTGTTATCAAGAATATATAATAATGGGGTGTGGAAAAACGGATTGGACTCTCTGACCCAATCCATTTAACTCATTATATGAATTGAATTGAATTGAAATTTCAACTTGATTGAATTTATTTAATGCTATTGAATTTATTTTATGTTGGAAGATTTATTTAATTTTGCTAGATTTATATTGTGAAATTTTTGCTATTAACTATAATATTGAATTTGAATATGTTTAATTATGTTGAATTTGTTTAATTATTAAGAATATATCTGTTTGACTCCACTCGTTCTGCCATGTTTTCCAAGAATATATTAACTATAATGGGGGCATTTCATCTACTTGTTTTGTCATTCACTGATTTTTTTTTATCAGATTTAAGAACCACTAACAAAAATTTATAATATATGTGAGGAAGAATTAGTCAGCAACAAGATTATGATGCTTCAAAATATCTGTGTTTCTCTATAAATACATATTCTTCAAGAGATGATAAATGTGTTTCCCATTCTAAATTTGCAAATTTATATATTAATTTCTCAAAAGAAATATGGAACCTTCCACCAAATTGAAGTCATTTGTTTCTCTTTTAGCAATACTTTTATTACTCATGTCATCTATGATGGTCAGTGATGCCCAATCCAATTTCAAACATGGTATGCTGCTGTTAACTTTTTATCTTTTTTCTTTTCTTTTCTTTTCTTAATTGACAAATGATTTATTTAAATTTCATATGGTGTAGGGCGAAAACTTTTCCAGAATTCTGTGCCTTTCCCTAACATAAATCCTGGATCTGGAGGATATGCCCCAAATCCGCCGTGACTCTTCTCATATTCTTTTACTCTTAACCTTTTATCTTTATTTTAATTTTAATATCTCCATTTATCATAAAATTAGTACAGGCTCTGATACCACACTATCCGGGAGCCTTACATACCATGAAACCAGCATTAACTGTATCGTCATCAAATAGCCAAACATAGGCATAACACAGACCAACAATTAAAACTGAAATTTCATGATAGCAAGGACCGTAGTATGGATCAATGGTCAGATGTTTTCTGATACACAAGATCCTCATTTAGCACATCATCAATATAGATCAGGATACTATTGAGAATGGGTTCAAAAATTCTAGTCATGGCTTTTTGAAAGAGAGATGGGGCCACCTTAAGTCCAAATGGTAACACCGTCCATTGGTACTGGGCATTAGGAATGCAGAATGCTGTTTTGTGACGATCCTCAGGGTCAATGCCTAGTTGCCAAAAACCTGACTTGAGATCGAACTTAGAATAGATCTGGGCATCTTTGATGAAAACATTCAATGACGAGGCCTTTGGAATGGGAAATTTATCATCTTTGAGAAAATGATTTAGAGGTTTGTAATCGATTACTAGCCTCTTCTTTCCTCTCAACTTTTCAGATCTCTTTTCCACATAAAATGCTTGGCAAGCCCATTCTGATTTAGTAGGTTCTATCAGACCTTGCTTGAGAAGCTGGTTGCATTCTTCCCTGGCTAATGTGTAATCTGATGGACTCATTCCTGGATGAGTGGCCTTGGTTGGATTAACATCTTCATTTAGCTTGAAAGGAAGTTGAACGAAGAAGTCTTTATTCTTCCATAGAGGTTTTGGGTGACGGAAATCTTCATGGTTGTCAGCACATAATTTGAGCAAGTTGGACTTTATTTCTTCATAGCCAGCAGGGATTTTGGAAAGTGAGTATAGTTTCAATATCCCAGAATAAGCTTTGAATTCTCTTTTGTATTTAATTCCCGTGGGGAGAATTTGAAGTCTACTTGCTGCTGAATAGACATCCATTCCTACTACAATATCTTTGTTTGGAAGATTACTGCCAATGACTCTGGTCCAGACTATGCAGTCTGGGAAGAATTTAATTCCTATTTTGTCTTTGGTCATTAAATCTGTTTTGAAAACTTTTCCATCTGCTGCTACAAAGTATGCAGCATGCGTCACCCATGATTCTGCAGGGAGAATGTTGGGATTCATCATTGTGATCTGGGCTCCAGTGTCCATGTAAGCTATGACCTTTTTCGGACGGGAAAACTTTGTTGCGAGGATATGGGCTTCAACACAAGGAAGTGGTGTAGTAGGAAGAGAGCTGCTTATCTCTTTGAAGGAGTAAACAGGGAGATATGTGTCATCGTCATTTTCTGAAAACGAGGCTTCATCGGAGGAAGAGCCTTGGAGGGCAAAAATTGTTTCTTCATCAGCAGAGCTTTGTTCAGAATATAAAGATTCTAAGTCTCCTTCTAGAGGCTGAAGTGAATTAATCAGTTTTGCAGCTTTATGAGTGTTATTAGGACATTCTTTAGAGAAGTGCCCCTTTTTTCCACAAATAAAGCATCTTTGATTTCTTCCTTTTCCTCGGAAAGGTTTTTTCCTAAAGAACTTCATATTCTTTCTTTTCTTTCCCTTGAATATCCTAGGAGATTTGGTGTATTTTTTGTGATGATGTTTCTTTGTTGTTGCACAACTACATCTTTTGTCTTTACACTTAATCTCCAGGTAGGGCTTCTTACATGCTTGGGTGAATTTGGACTTTTGTTCTATAACTTCGGAGAATTGATGGTGGAAACTGCAGAGCTTTTCAAGTGCTTCTAGTGTCACCTGGTGGATTTGGCCAAGACTCATGGTTTTAATATCCCTTTGAGTTGTGGCTAACATCCTGTGAATTTCTGGTTGGAGTTCTTGTGGTAGAGAGGACACATATGTATTCTTTAGACTAGGATCATTGTATCCATTAAGGACATAATACCTCTGTGCCATCCTATGATAGTGTTTGTCAAGATCCTTTGTTTTGAGAGAGCAACACTTCATCTCAAAGAATTCTTGTCTGTTTTTCCTATCAAATATCTCCATGTCACCAATGAATTCACGGTGAAGCACACCAAGAACATTAGCCGTAGTTTCTAAACGATGCAACTCATCTTGTTTGAAATCTCCAAGATTATGATACCATTCTTTCATCGTTCCGGTCATTCTACAGCAAAATTCTTCAATGATTTTATAGTTATCTGCACTTGTCTTCATCATTTGGGTGTCAAGCCAAGCTCCAAATTCCAGTAGTCTCTTTCTCCATCGGCTGGGTGGTATATCATCAAAAGTGAACCAGGGACCGCCATTTGGTCTAGTCCTTTCAGGGACTAGAGTTTCTTCAGGGGATTCCTCTTCAAAAAAGGATTCTTCCTCTTTTATATTTGTCATGAAGAGTCTTGGGATATGATGGTCTTCGGATTCTGGTATAGATGAAAAGGATCTCGGTGTTTCATCAGAGGATGTTTCTTGATCAGAGTTGTTGTCACCATCTGAAGAAGATTCGTCTTCCTTTTGTGTTGAAGATTCAGAGTGATTATTTTGGGAAGATTCATAATTTCTAGTAATTGCCAAGGCTTGGAAACCTTGATCAGGAAATTTTTCTTCCTTTTGGATTTTTGGAGGAGGTGTTTCAGGGATATCTTGGGATTCTGATGATGAGGTATTCAAACAAACAGCTTTCTCTTTTTTCCTGGAGGTTGAGGTAGTGGTAGTTTTGGTGGATTTCGGTCTGTAAGTTGTAGGTATGTATTTGACCAGGTTTGGTGGTGATGAAACATAGGAAGGGTAGAAAGGAGAAGGCCTTTCTGGTAGTTTGAAATATGTAGGAAAAGTAGGAGGGTCTAAGAAAGAGTTTTCAACAGGCTTGGTGTTTCTTTCATGAGAGGCCCTTAAGAAATCATCTATCTCTTTTACTTGGCCTTGTAGACTTCTGATCTCTCTTTCCTTTTGGTCAAAAGTTTGGCCAAAATTCCTCTCTTCTAACATCTTTCGCAAATCACGATCTAGTTGGGATACTTGGGCTTTCAAGCTCCTGTAGTGTTTCTGCATTTTTTGGGATAAAACCTTGAGGTACTCATCTGTTTCATCTATTTTCCCAGCAATCTTGTCTACCTTTTTGTCAAGGTTTTGGAGAATCTCATTTTGAGAAACCATGTTCTCAGATTGCCAGTTTAGAACTTCTTCAGCTTGAGTTAAAGGTTTAAGCTTCCCATCTGGTTGAACTTCACTTGGATGAATGAAAGGCTTGGATGTTCGGCCTGTGATTGGATCCATCTTTCTTTCCAAAGCAGGAAATTGTTGATCGTACTCTGAATTTGTGGATGAGTACATAAAACAAGGAATTGGTTGGGCTACATCTGGAGGATGTAGTGGTTTACAGTGGTCTGTCGGTGACCATGTAATAAGAGTCGGATCATCAGGTGGTAGCAATCCTTCTTTCCGAAGAATCTTAAGTCCTTCTTCATAGATGTTGAGGGGTTTCTTTTTTCCATGGATTCCTACCCATGGACCATTGTCTGGATCAGATCTCCTTTGTGGAGGTGGAGGAGGTTTGCACTTTCCTTTTTTCTTTGTTTTGGGAAAAATGATATCTCGGTCGATATCATTGTCGTGCATCCAGCAGTCACAATCTGGGTCACATCTTGTTGGATCAACATCCCAGAGGAAGTGGCCATCTATTTTGTCAGTGTAGATGGGTTTTCCCTCTGCCGTAACAGCATGGACAGGACACCAGTCTTCTTTGAGAACTGGTTGGATCATCATTGTATGGAAGATTGGAGATATTGAGCTCGACCCTTCGTCTGGCTTCTTGAAAATCGTTTTGACGGTCTTGTCAACGGATCTTCTAAAAGTAGCCTCTTGGGATTGGATAGGTCGTCTGTCAACATGAAGTCTCTCGTAGTTGGTTATCCATTCAAGGGGAATTAGTTGAGTCAATTCTTCTCTTGTGATTCTTCTGGGAATTTGGACTATCGAGGGTATGTCTTCTTCTCTATTGGTAACAACCAATAGGGAATCAGAAGAGCATCCTGAGATCGGAAGATCTATTGAGTGATTTTGTAAGCGGTATATTATTTGGTGATGAAGGGTGGCTGACATAGCTTCTGGAACTTGGTCAGTTCCGGTGATCTGGACTTGTACTTTCAGTCTTGTAGATAAAGTATTATCATTAAGACTTACGTTATAGTTTGGAAAAATGGTGAGGACAACACTTCCTGCATGAAGTGTAGTTAGAACAGTCCCTATCACAGCATTTTCATAGTGGAGGTAGTTGGAGTCCAGTAGAGCTATTTTGCAAAAGACGGGTTGGTTCTTCCTTCCATGAAGGGAAAGGATGAGCCTGACAGCCCCAAAGTGTAAGGCTGTGTATCCTTCAGTCTTCCAGTGGTTTATGAGATATTGAGGAATCTCCAGATCTACATACTGCTCCTGGTTTGTAGCTCTTAGGCTACATTGGTCTAGTCTAGATGACTGGATGTATTCTTTCATTTGAGGGCGGTTTGTAGAGATGAGATTTCGGATAGATCTGGTAACACTTCGTTGTCTCTTGAAGATGTTGTACGGACTTAATAGAGGAGGTATTGTTTCGGCAATTTGAGCATCTTCTGGAACATGAGAGTACTCAATAAGGTTCTCTATTTTATGGGAATTAGTCTTTTTACAGAGTTTAGGAAGCGATAAAGAAGAAGTGGTAGTGATAGGTTGAGTGTTTGGTTCAGGTGTTTCCATATTTAGGTGGTTTTCTCCCTTACTCACTCTCTTTATTATATTCATACCATATGCACCCCTTCTTTCTGTACAGGCTCTGATACCACACTATCCGGGAGCCTTACATACCATGAAACCAGCATTAACTTGGTATCAGAGCCAAGGAGGTACAAATAAGACAAAAGCAACACTATTTACAAGCATGGCATTCTTTATACTATATAAATGCCTTTTTCAAACCACCCGACACACTTATCCATTATGGATTACATTATTGTAGTCTTATTACACAAAAGGACGAAATATTACTATTCACAAACATGCTTATGGTCTTTGAAGGACACTTGTCCATTTAGTCTTTGCAAATGGGTTCATGAGAGGGGGACATGTTCTGATCGGATAAATTTTCATCAGAAAAGCAATCTTTATACTGAGATGACTCATGCTGCCAGGTGTCATCCATCATGTAAGCGTGATCTGCTAATTTTGTATTAGCGTCTGCCACTTGTCCTTCTGAGAATTCAGCTTCCATCGGAGAATCTGGTTTCTGTTGTGTGGCTTGAGTCGAGCTTTCTCCTACTTCTGGTCTCCTGAACTTTTCATGACTGATGCAGGTTGAACTATCATCAAGGTTCTTTGGATCATACAAATTAATGAAATTAACATACTCCAATAATTCCCTTGTGATTTTTAGGCTGGGTGGATATTCATTAATAGTTTCCCAAAGATGAACATAACTCTTACAATCAAGCAGCTTGGTTACAGGATCTGTCATATAAGGCCTGTGTAGAAAGAAAACAGACTTGAGTTTGCTAATATCTTCAGGGGATAATCTCCGAGCTTGGACTTCGTCTATGATCGGTTTTAATTGATCTCTCCACCATTGTAATGGAGAGTACCACTCAAGAGTAGTCCAAATTAAAGACTTTTGATTCTTGGGATCCATTATGTGTTGATACATGGCCTCAGTGGGAATGAGAACAGGCATAAAATACAAACAGGTGGCACACCAGATATACCATAAATGGTTTTTTGTGAATTTAACATTTGGGTTTATTAAAATTGGTAGGAGAAAAGGTGTGTCTGGGAAATAAGGACTATGGTCAGGTAGTTTATTCCTTATGATTTTTGTCATGTAGTAGAAGAGATTGTTCCTGGCATACTGCTTGAGCTGGGACGGTGAAAAAGATATTGTTACTCCTGGAGGAAGATTTTTGGTTTTGGATGCATGGGCTGGTAATGGCTTGACCATGAGAATCAGAGGAAAAGTATGTTTGGCTGTGATGATCTGGATAGGTTTCATAGGTCGGGATAGTAGATCAGGGATTACATTTTGATTTCCTTTGATATGTTTTACAGAGAAATCATATCTAGAAAACCAATCTTTGAGCCTGAGAGTTTGAGGATCAGGAGGCATCTTATTCTTGAATTCAAGGATCTTAGGAAAAGAGGAGTTATCCATCTGTACTTCAAACTGGTAGCCTCTTAGGTGAAAGTCAAACTTTTGGATTCCCATTTTCACGGCGAGAGCTTCTTTGTAGGTGGTGTGGTAGTGTTTTTCAGCTTCTTTAAATTGACCACTGGCATGACCACAATAGTATCTTTTTCCATCAAGTTCTTCTATCAGAACTGCTCCCCAATAGTGATCACTGGCATCGGTCTGCAGGATTCTCTTGCCATTTCCAGGAATCTTTAGGGCAGGTGGAGCTTGTGCGATTTTCTTCAACGCTTTTATTGCTTCAGTTTGTTTTTCTCCCCATGGTGGAGGTTTTTTCTTCAGCATTTGGGATAAGGGACTTGTGTATCTCGCCAGCTTCGGCAGGAAATCTCGGATATAATTAATTATACCCAGAAATTGTTGGATCTGCTTAATTGTGAGATTTTCATCAGGAAAGTTTAATAGTTCCTGGGCAATATGAGGTTGGGGTTGATATTTTCCTTGGGAAAAATGCATCCCTAGGAAATCAATCTCTGTTTGCCCCACTTGACTTTTCTTTTCAGAGAGCATCATTCCATGATGTTGGGCTATTTGAAGGAATCGGCCCAATAATTGTTTATGGGCTTTTTCATCTTTTGAGAATAATAGCACATCATCAATATAGATCAGGATACTATTGAGAATGGGTTCAAAAATTCTAGTCATGGCTTTTTGAAAGAGAGATGGGGCCACCTTAAGTCCAAATGGTAACACCGTCCATTGGTACTGGGCATTAGGAATGCAGAATGCTGTTTTGTGACGATCCTCAGGGTCAATGCCTAGTTGCCAAAAACCTGACTTGAGATCGAACTTAGAATAGATCTGGGCATCTTTGATGAAAACATTCAATGACGAGGCCTTTGGAATGGGAAATTTATCATCTTTGAGAAAATGATTTAGAGGTTTGTAATCGATTACTAGCCTCTTCTTTCCTCTCAACTTTTCAGATCTCTTTTCCACATAAAATGCTTGGCAAGCCCATTCTGATTTAGTAGGTTCTATCAGACCTTGCTTGAGAAGCTGGTTGCATTCTTCCCTGGCTAATGTGTAATCTGATGGACTCATTCCTGGATGAGTGGCCTTGGTTGGATTAACATCTTCATTTAGCTTGAAAGGAAGTTGAACGAAGAAGTCTTTATTCTTCCATAGAGGTTTTGGGTGACGGAAATCTTCATGGTTGTCAGCACATAATTTGAGCAAGTTGGACTTTATTTCTTCATAGCCAGCAGGGATTTTGGAAAGTGAGTATAGTTTCAATATCCCAGAATAAGCTTTGAATTCTCTTTTGTATTTAATTCCCGTGGGGAGAATTTGAAGTCTACTTGCTGCTGAATAGACATCCATTCCTACTACAATATCTTTGTTTGGAAGATTACTGCCAATGACTCTGGTCCAGACTATGCAGTCTGGGAAGAATTTAATTCCTATTTTGTCTTTGGTCATTAAATCTGTTTTGAAAACTTTTCCATCTGCTGCTACAAAGTATGCAGCATGCGTCACCCATGATTCTGCAGGGAGAATGTTGGGATTCATCATTGTGATCTGGGCTCCAGTGTCCATGTAAGCTATGACCTTTTTCGGACGGGAAAACTTTGTTGCGAGGATATGGGCTTCAACACAAGGAAGTGGTGTAGTAGGAAGAGAGCTGCTTATCTCTTTGAAGGAGTAAACAGGGAGATATGTGTCATCGTCATTTTCTGAAAACGAGGCTTCATCGGAGGAAGAGCCTTGGAGGGCAAAAATTGTTTCTTCATCAGCAGAGCTTTGTTCAGAATATAAAGATTCTAAGTCTCCTTCTAGAGGCTGAAGTGAATTAATCAGTTTTGCAGCTTTATGAGTGTTATTAGGACATTCTTTAGAGAAGTGCCCCTTTTTTCCACAAATAAAGCATCTTTGATTTCTTCCTTTTCCTCGGAAAGGTTTTTTCCTAAAGAACTTCATATTCTTTCTTTTCTTTCCCTTGAATATCCTAGGAGATTTGGTGTATTTTTTGTGATGATGTTTCTTTGTTGTTGCACAACTACATCTTTTGTCTTTACACTTAATCTCCAGGTAGGGCTTCTTACATGCTTGGGTGAATTTGGACTTTTGTTCTATAACTTCGGAGAATTGATGGTGGAAACTGCAGAGCTTTTCAAGTGCTTCTAGTGTCACCTGGTGGATTTGGCCAAGACTCATGGTTTTAATATCCCTTTGAGTTGTGGCTAACATCCTGTGAATTTCTGGTTGGAGTTCTTGTGGTAGAGAGGACACATATGTATTCTTTAGACTAGGATCATTGTATCCATTAAGGACATAATACCTCTGTGCCATCCTATGATAGTGTTTGTCAAGATCCTTTGTTTTGAGAGAGCAACACTTCATCTCAAAGAATTCTTGTCTGTTTTTCCTATCAAATATCTCCATGTCACCAATGAATTCACGGTGAAGCACACCAAGAACATTAGCCGTAGTTTCTAAACGATGCAACTCATCTTGTTTGAAATCTCCAAGATTATGATACCATTCTTTCATCGTTCCGGTCATTCTACAGCAAAATTCTTCAATGATTTTATAGTTATCTGCACTTGTCTTCATCATTTGGGTGTCAAGCCAAGCTCCAAATTCCAGTAGTCTCTTTCTCCATCGGCTGGGTGGTATATCATCAAAAGTGAACCAGGGACCGCCATTTGGTCTAGTCCTTTCAGGGACTAGAGTTTCTTCAGGGGATTCCTCTTCAAAAAAGGATTCTTCCTCTTTTATATTTGTCATGAAGAGTCTTGGGATATGATGGTCTTCGGATTCTGGTATAGATGAAAAGGATCTCGGTGTTTCATCAGAGGATGTTTCTTGATCAGAGTTGTTGTCACCATCTGAAGAAGATTCGTCTTCCTTTTGTGTTGAAGATTCAGAGTGATTATTTTGGGAAGATTCATAATTTCTAGTAATTGCCAAGGCTTGGAAACCTTGATCAGGAAATTTTTCTTCCTTTTGGATTTTTGGAGGAGGTGTTTCAGGGATATCTTGGGATTCTGATGATGAGGTATTCAAACAAACAGCTTTCTCTTTTTTCCTGGAGGTTGAGGTAGTGGTAGTTTTGGTGGATTTCGGTCTGTAAGTTGTAGGTATGTATTTGACCAGGTTTGGTGGTGATGAAACATAGGAAGGGTAGAAAGGAGAAGGCCTTTCTGGTAGTTTGAAATATGTAGGAAAAGTAGGAGGGTCTAAGAAAGAGTTTTCAACAGGCTTGGTGTTTCTTTCATGAGAGGCCCTTAAGAAATCATCTATCTCTTTTACTTGGCCTTGTAGACTTCTGATCTCTCTTTCCTTTTGGTCAAAAGTTTGGCCAAAATTCCTCTCTTCTAACATCTTTCGCAAATCACGATCTAGTTGGGATACTTGGGCTTTCAAGCTCCTGTAGTGTTTCTGCATTTTTTGGGATAAAACCTTGAGGTACTCATCTGTTTCATCTATTTTCCCAGCAATCTTGTCTACCTTTTTGTCAAGGTTTTGGAGAATCTCATTTTGAGAAACCATGTTCTCAGATTGCCAGTTTAGAACTTCTTCAGCTTGAGTTAAAGGTTTAAGCTTCCCATCTGGTTGAACTTCACTTGGATGAATGAAAGGCTTGGATGTTCGGCCTGTGATTGGATCCATCTTTCTTTCCAAAGCAGGAAATTGTTGATTGTACTCTGAATTTGTGGATGAGTACATAAAACAAGGAATTGGTTGGGCTACATCTGGAGGATGTAGTGGTTTACAGTGGTCTGTCGGTGACCATGTAATAAGAGTCGGATCATCAGGTGGTAGCAATCCTTCTTTCCGAAGAATCTTAAGTCCTTCTTCATAGATGTTGAGGGGTTTCTTTTTTCCATGGATTCCTACCCATGGACCATTGTCTGGATCAGATCTCCTTTGTGGAGGTGGAGGAGGTTTGCACTTTCCTTTTTTCTTTGTTTTGGGAAAAATGATATCTCGGTCGATATCATTGTCGTGCATCCAGCAGTCACAATCTGGGTCACATCTTGTTGGATCAACATCCCAGAGGAAGTGGCCATCTATTTTGTCAGTGTAGATGGGTTTTCCCTCTGCCGTAACAGCATGGACAGGACACCAGTCTTCTTTGAGAACTGGTTGGATCATCATTGTATGGAAGATTGGAGATATTGAGCTCGACCCTTCGTCTGGCTTCTTGAAAATCGTTTTGACGGTCTTGTCAACGGATCTTCTAAAAGTAGCCTCTTGGGATTGGATAGGTCGTCTGTCAACATGAAGTCTCTCGTAGTTGGTTATCCATTCAAGGGGAATTAGTTGAGTCAATTCTTCTCTTGTGATTCTTCTGGGAATTTGGACTATCGAGGGTATGTCTTCTTCTCTATTGGTAACAACCAATAGGGAATCAGAAGAGCATCCTGAGATCGGAAGATCTATTGAGTGATTTTGTAAGCGGTATATTATTTGGTGATGAAGGGTGGCTGACATAGCTTCTGGAACTTGGTCAGTTCCGGTGATCTGGACTTGTACTTTCAGTCTTGTAGATAAAGTATTATCATTAAGACTTACGTTATAGTTTGGAAAAATGGTGAGGACAACACTTCCTGCATGAAGTGTAGTTAGAACAGTCCCTATCACAGCATTTTCATAGTGGAGGTAGCTGGAGTCCAGTAGAGCTATTTTGCAAAAGACGGGTTGGTTCTTCCTTCCATGAAGGGAAAGGATGAGCCTGACAGCCCCAAAGTGTAAGGCTGTGTATCCTTCAGTCTTCCAGTGGTTTATGAGATATTGAGGAATCTCCAGATCTACATACTGCTCCTGGTTTGTAGCTCTTAGGCTACATTGGTCTAGTCTAGATGACTGGATGTATTCTTTCATTTGAGGACGGTTTGTAGAGATGAGATTTCGGATAGATCTGGTAACACTTCGTTGTCTCTTGAAGATGTTGTACGGACTTAATAGAGGAGGTATTGTTTCGGCAATTTGAGCATCTTCTGGAACATGAGAGTACTCAATAAGGTTCTCTATTTTATGGGAATTAGTCTTTTTACAGAGTTTAGGAAGCGATAAAGAAGAAGTGGTAGTGATAGGTTGAGTGTTTGGTTCAGGTGTTTCCATATTTAGGTGGTTTTCTCCCTTACTCACTCTCTTTATTATATTCATACCATATGCACCCCTTCTTTCTGTACAGGCTCTGATACCACACTATCCGGGAGCCTTACATACCATGAAACCAGCATTAACTGTATCGTCATCAAATAGCCAAACATAGGCATAACACAGACCAACAATTAAAACTGAAATTTCATGATAGCAAGGACCGTAGTATGGATCAATGGTCAGATGTTTTCTGATACACAAGATCCTCATTTAGAGGCAGGTGTAGAGCATACTTGCATCTTTGAGGGGATTTATGATATGAACATAATAACTAAAGCTTTGAGAGAGAAAGAAAAGATTTTTATGAAATTAAGAGTTAGAAATAGAGCTTAAAAAGAGAATGAATAGAGAAAGTCAAGATGCTGACTAGTTAAATAGTACTTATCTTATCTATATAGCTTTTGATATATTTACCAAATAAGGAGATATATATTATTTGTATTTTGTTTGGTAGTACAATTATAATAATTTGGCACGTCCAACTTCATTATATATATATATATATATATATATATATATATATATATATATATATATATATATATATATATATATATATATTATTCTTTCTAATTTTACCCATATTTTTTATTTTGGAAATCGTCAAAAACATAGAAATGTGAAAAAAAAGGATATATTTGGAATAATAACCTTTAATATAATAAATATATTTGACTTTTGCTTATTGATCCGCGTGTCGCGCACGGATAAAAAACGAGTAATTTTTTAAAACGTAGTATAACGACAATGACTCGAATCGTCTCACAAGGATTCTTGATCTTATTAACTAACGATAATAACGATTTATGGGGTTTTAGATTTTGATTTGAAGAAAAAACAATTAAAATAAAAGTGATAATCAAATAAGCTAAAACGGTTAATCCTACTGATTTGAGTTCCAACTTATCATTGATTATTATAATTTCAACTTCCTAAGCAGATTATCTATTCCTATTTGATTATAAAATTCATTGACAAGTGCAACTGGTTTTATGTGATGTATGTTCCTATTATCCGAATTAAGCAAATGGATTTATGTTCTCGTGAATTAAGCAAACACGATTTGATCAAACACGATAACGAATTAAGTAAACGCTAACGTGACTACGGTAAATGATCATACACCGATCAAATTAAATCAACACTAATATATGATAATCAAATTAAACAAACAATGATCACATACCAACATTGAAAGGAATAGAATTTGGATTGAAAATTATTGTAACCTCAAAGTATGATGGAACTTGTAATCATCAGGATTTTGCCTTGGGATTAGTTCTGCATAATTCGTCAAAAGGAAAAATTAAAATTCGTAAAAAGTGTATTGTGAATAGTTGCGACTGCTAGGTTATATGGCAAAACAATTTCCACTTGGAACCGGAGCACGTCATAAACACTTGAATCTACACAATGGGATTGAGGCCACCACTGGACCGAAATCCAAACATCGTCACAGGACCAAAGTCCTAAAATATGTTATGAATGCATGATGCAAAACGTCACAGATTCACGACCACGACTAGTCAAATTGCATCATCATTCATAAAATCGTCATAATACTTCACATAGCATGTATAAACATCAACATGTACATCATCACCATAAACGTCATAACTTCATCATAAACATCATAGTACAACATCACAAACACATAAAAAGCATCATAATAGTTCCCAAAAACATTGTCATATTCATCGATAAGATCAAAGTATCCTTAAGCATTAATTACTGAAGGTATTCACAAGTATTCACCAAGACGACATAACTCTATGCGTACGAAATACCTATCCATGCATCAAATAATTGGGAATCTGGTATCAAAAATAATTTTAAGATATAGTACGTTTAAACAGCTTTCCAACCATTCGAACCATGCATCGATCGAACACTCACAACTCGAGTTATGAATTTTCGAAGTTTTAGAAATAATTTTGCCAACTACCCATTGCTTGAGGTTCGCCCATCGAAACATTCTATTCGCCCGTGGCTCGCCCGACGAAGTTGGAGCGAAAACACTCCCCCATACATTTTTCCATGAACACCTCTTTTCCACCCTTCCTTCACCTCTTATCTCGCCCGACGAAGCTCGAGCGAATTTGCATTTCCCAGCGACGCAGAAGGCTCGCTCAACAAAAGCCTCGTGACAACAACTTCCTGTTGCATTTTCTGCACTAGAACAGTCCCAAATCCCATACCATTTCAATACCCATTAATTCCAAAACTCATATGATTCAACATATTTTCACAATACAACAATAATGCATCATAATAGGCATTACCTACATCAATTCACAGTATTTCAACGTCATAAACCATCATAAATTTATCACAATAGCATGTATTGCATTTGAATACACACATCACCAAATCATTATCATGAATCACCTCATTTACGTCGCAACAACATTGTTAACAAATCGCCATAATAGAACATCAAAATCAACATCATGTTTATCATCGAATAGCACATCATAACATAACAACATGTAATAAATCAATCTCCTAAACACGTAGATGCTGAAATCATGTATCAAAACACTCATATAATTTAATCATGATATAATTCATCACATCAGTTTTCCAATGCTTCGAACGGCGCATCAAATGGACTCCAAAAACTAAAGTTACGACACTTCAAAGGTTCTCTCTGTTGCCCCTCTCTTGAGGCTCGCCCGGCGAAACTGGAGGCGAATCCTACGAGACAACATTTTCTCAATCTGCGATTTTCGGCGGTTGGAGACCTTCCGGACCTCCGAATTCGATTATGTATAAGTCTCAATTTCATAATTCAAAATCCTACGATTGTATAACATTTATAACAACATTTAACACTTATTTAGAGGTCCTAACATCATGTATTCACCAAGGATTCATTCATTCATTCACTAAAATACATGGTTTTTGCCAATTTCATCAATCTCCATCAAAGTCATCGCCCAAAACACAAACCTACCAACACGTTAACCCGATATTAATTATAAAAACACGATTAAACCCCTTACCTTAGATCTTAGCGATCAATATCTTTCAAGCTCTACGAGATGAATTCCTCTTCTCTTCTCTTTATGCCCTAGCCGCTTCTCATTTTCTCCAAAAGTCTCAGTCGTACAAAATGACCTCCGATTCCCTTATTTCTTTATTCTTATTTTACCCCTTGGACCCCTAATGTGTATTTCCTAACTCTCCCTCACTAATCCTCATGAATATTACCACTTCTCCCTTATCATATCTAGACCATATTTTATCTCTATTTTAATATTAAAACAATTCTAAATAATTAAAACTAATTATCTAAAATATAACAAATCCTCATATCACCTTAATTCCCACAATGACATCACATCACACATCATATTCAACAAAACATCATATATTCACAAATAATTAACAAATACTCATCAAAATCAATTAAATAAATAATCTATTTATTTTGGGGTGTTACAATGAGGGCTACTAAGCCAGGAAGAAGATTCCCCTATCAATAATATAGTTTTATGTAAACAGTCTTCAACTTACATGTAAACAACCTACGGTTTACCTAATTACTGCCCAATGAATTTTTTATCTTAGAAGCCATTCTAAGATAAGAGAACCTCATCTCACTTCCAAAATCACCTTAGTGATACCTAACAATCACAGTCATAGTGATTGTATTAAACTACATAATATTATGTCTACCACAATGTATTAATCGATACAAAGGGTGACTTAGAATACAATTTACACGACAATAATAACCAATTATTCCTTGACCCATGTGCTGATTGATGTAGATAAAATTTCCTTAAATCTTGAAACAGATTTGTAACTTATCTTGTTGTAATAGACCAAGACGACGAGTCTTCGTGATAAGACATCTTGTCTAACATGTTGTTCTTCGCATATTTCTTCATATTAAAACATCTTGTTCAACATTACGTTTTACCAAAATTTAGTCAAATCCTTAGAGCTTTCAATCCCCCTTTTGAAGTTTTTTGGATAAAATTTCTTCTGCACAATAAACTCAGGATGCTCCTTTTGCACAATCAACCCAAGATGGAAATAATAGAAGGTCCTGAAGTCATTTCATTTACTCTAGGATAAGTCGACCTATGCCTAGTCTAGAAGAAAATAATGTGACTCTAGTCACAGAAGATTGGAGACTCTTGAAATTCCTAGGGGGAACACCTCATTCAAGTTGGTGTACATGAGGAAGAGGATAACTGACACTCCCCCTCAACCTAGGAACTTCCTCTACCTTAGGAGGTGAAAATGCTCCCTAAAGAAACCAAAAACCAACATGGGTAACTCAGAACACAAGATACAACTGTGTTCATACCTCATATCACAAGACACAAAAAAAGAGAAGGTCAAACAAGATATTATAACATCCTATCAAACATCCTTGAAAAACAACTGCAAGAACAGACACCGAATTCATATAGTGACCAATATCATTCTCCCCTTTTTTAGCCAAAGCATGACAAAAGTATCCAAAGTAAACTCGTACCCATACAATACTCACCCAGACACGGACAAAATCCATTAGAGCTTACCCCATCAAAGACATAACTTGATAGAAAGGAAGGAATAACCCCCTTTTTATACCTGAGCAATATCCTAGGAAGTAATGATCCTGGATAGTAACGATAGTCTTAGTCAAAGAGAGCGTTATTTGAGGAAAAAATTAAGCAAAGATAATTGTGCGTCGTCCAGGTCAGTTTCGAAATATTCACTTTTAATGTGAATCGTCCACAAACTATTCTTCATGTCTTTATTCATTTTGGACTATTTCTCCTTGAAGTGAAAGTTTCAATGAATGGGCATGCATAGTCAAAAATACGTTTTATATGCCCTTCTGACATGCATTTGACTCCACCGACCAAAAACAACCACCTTTTAATATTTGAGGAAACAAGTCATGAACAATGTCATGACATCTAGTCAGACATTATCTACTCTATCTTGGCTTCTCCAAATCATTCAGCAGGAAAAACTTTCTGACCAAAGCCTTAGACAATGTCTTCCACTGAACTCCAAGCATATTCCTTTCAGCTAGAATTAGTGAAACCTGACCATGATGTTTTATATATATCAACAAAAAACTCCCAATGATATTTTCCTTAATCCGTAGAGAAAATTAATTCTCCCAGACAACATCAAATATTATTTCTCAGGTAACTCCAAATAAGTATGTATGAATAAGATTCAATCCACAGAACCACAAGTGAACTGCTAATACCATCATGAACTATAGTAGTAGAACAATGTCAAAACATCTTATCCAACATCTCAATCTCACAAGATATACATAATCACAAATTACTTGATCCCCAAGAAATCTAAGTGAGGACAACATTATTGCAACAACTAATCCTAGACAGGAAATCAACTTCCCCTATCACAAATAACTAGTGCTCCTTCAGAAGAAAACACCTAACAAGAGAATGAAAACACAAGACTAATCTTCATATTTTCATAAAGGAAAGCAACAACTTTTACTCTCCTTGCTCAACATATCTTTAAAACAAATCTTGATTCTTACAGACACATTCACCTTTGCTCCTTGAGAATACATCCAAACATCCTAGATTATTTCACACATCAAAGGCGTAGCCTTACAGATCCTCACAAGTTATATTAATTGTTTGGATAGGCAAGAAGGGTTTTAGTCACAAGCTAACACTTGGTTCGTCCATAAACAAAATCCAACATACAATCCTTATCGGGTAAAAAAACATTGATGGACATCTCGGGTCTAGCATACAACTTTACCCTTTCTCTTTTCAATTCCTTGGCGAGAATTAAAACAACATTCTTAATCCCACTAGAGATAAATTCCAAATATTCCGATCATTTACAAATATAGGAGTTTTCCCCTTCACCTGGAAACTGAGGTAATGTACTCCTTTGAAGAACCTTCAATATCTCTACTTACGTATTGACCGGGATTCCCTTACCCTCTACTAATCATTGCATAGGATATCCCCAAAGCTTTCTATCGGTACCAAGAATGATTCGATCGGGAACTCGAGTCAAAATGTATGAATCTTAGAAAATCAAATGTCCAAAACTTAACAGTGGTAACCGGTTACTACCAGGAGGGTAACCGGTTACTTGGTGCAAATCCGAACTTCCAGTAGCTAAAAGAGATTTAGAAACACAACTCGGTAACCGGTTACTACCCAGAGGGTAACCGATTACTTCAAACGCATGAGCAAAAATTCTGATTTTCATTGCTACCTAAACCTCCATAACTCATTCCAATTGCAACCAAAAGTTAAAACGGTTAACAATAGATGATTTCACACATATAGTAATCATACTACCAGAGTCCTAATGGGCGAACCATCATTGATTACACTTTCTTAACTTTAGTTTCAATAACAACTTAGCAACTCCATTTTACATTTGTCCAAAAATACATTTCGTTATCACCTTCTCATATCGCACTGCTAATACCGTTTCCATACCGTGTTCACTTCACGCTCTGCGGTAATCCTCTCATACCCAAACATAATCCATCTTACTAAAGTTCTCCCAAATCCAAGGTGCTTACTCTATCACTTACCACTACTTCATCTGGTCCATATCAAATACACCTCATGCTACTGAATGAAGCTTAGTCTTTCTTCGACACTATACCGTATACCACCCCTTGGGTAATCCAACACTTTTCAAATTGGTTCGTTACTAAATACAACATCCTAATGTATTAATCTAAACCTTGTTTCCTCATTCATAACTGAATACACAACCACAATCTTTTACTCTCCGTTTGGGGTATACTTGTCTCACTTGAAACGTGTAATCACATCCTTGTGTTCCTCTTCACACTTCACTACAACTTTAGGTTCTAAAAAATAAATGAACATTCTTAACTTGTAACTTCTATCCATCTGTAGGATATTATCTGAATACATTCCTTGAAGTACTCTCGTCCATCTACGATGCCACCATGATCTTAGAACTGAAACACTAACAATTAAATCGTCCCCGAACTCTATGTCGCACGCTCCACGGAGCATCCTCTCTTTTCGTGGAATAAGATTTCTCAAAATTCTTGTCCATACCAGTGACCAATACTGATCCACTAGTGAATTTACGTATTCCTTTATGCCTTGACCACTCTACCGATAAAGATCATTCCCTTTTCAGACTCTATCCATTTCAAATGATTTCTCGAACAACACACTACTCAGCAACTCCATGTTACAGGAAGTAAAAATCTTATGAAGGATCCAACTGAGCTGACCAAAGCTCCTTCTGCTAACAACTCCTGGCTTGAGCCTACTCCCATAACACAAGTTCTGACAACACTTCAGAGTCCTCATGTTCGCACATCCATTATTCTACCTATCACATGCATAACATTAGGTTGATCATGCATAATACTACATAATATGGTATTAAGAACCATGCCGGCAAGACACACTTAGGAGGCAGGAAAGATTTACTCATGATGTTTCAAGGCTAGTTCGAGGATACGACATGCTCTAATACCAACTGTAACGCCAATATAATATATATCTAGAATAATATCATACAAGTGTTAATTTGGTACTGACACCATCATAAGTGCCTAATATCATAATTCACATTCTTGACCAATTCTAAAAACAATACAAACTATGGTGCAATACATGGAAATTATACTAAAACAAAAAGCTAAGATCAATACAATATCCATTATTGTACAAAGATAAATACACAACAGAATCTAAATCTATGCTTCTCTTGAAACATCCTGAGCATAACTCCATTTGTAAATCAAACCTGTAAAAGAAACCTGAAAAGCAACAATAATAGTGGGGTGAGATATCAACATCTCAGTAAGTTCCCTATCTTAGAGTTGTCTCGACTCTAAAGGTTCAATTATAATCACTACTCAGGTCTTTGGTCACTTCTCTACAAAGAAGACAAAACGAGATGGAAATAAAAATCCATAAAACACTCTTGATGCTACACGATTATGACATCTACCTCAAGCCTTTACGGACGCTTCCTGTGGGACCAAGATTCACTCACCTCAAGACTTACACAAGACTTTACGGAGGATTCGATGTGATACTCACCTTAAGTCTTTACGGAAGCTTCCCGTGGGACTCAGAATAACCCACCTCAAAGACTTACTCAAGACTTACTGCGTAAATCAGTGTATTACTCACCTCAAGTCCTTACGGATGCTTCCCGTGGGACTCAAAGCAACCCACCTCAAGAATTACTCAAGACCTTACGGAGGATCTAGTAACATACACGCCTCAAGTCTTTATGGATGTTTCCCGTGGGACTCATAATAACCCACCTCAAGACTTACTCAAGACTTCATTGAGGAACTAGTATAAAGCATAACTCAAACCACTACCCACGCCTCACCAACGATACCTCAAGCCTTTACGGATGCTTCCCGTGGGACTCAATGTAATACCCACCTTAAGACTTACTCAAGACTCTACATAGGACACAATGTAATACACAACTCAAGCCTTTACGGATGCTTCCCGTGGGACTCAGAATAATCCACCTCAAGACTTACTTAAGAATTTATGGAGGATCCAGTGTATTACGCGTCAATGGTTTTGCATCAACCTAGGGTAGTCCTAAACATTCACAAGTTATACCATCTAACAATTCCACAATACTAGGTCATACTATTGGTTTATGGTAAGATTTTCTCACTCTTTCTCTATTCTTGATGCCTTTAATTATATAACTCTCAATCATATAATCTAACATTTTAATTTAATTATCATAATTAAACTAATCCCACAATGGTCTCATTGCCTCTACTCTCATTCAACCCTCATGATTAAACATATATTCCATAGATCGATTAATACCACAATTCCCTAACTAACATAATTACGGTTAATTAGAAAAGTCAGGTAAAAATAACATTCCTCGGAATCATAAGATAGTGCATATTCTTAGCTTCAAATCAATATAAAGAACACATAAATCGGATAAACGATGAAAAAGTTATGAATTTTTAAAAGAAGTTCAAAATAGTATTTTTTTGCTCATAACAGTGGTAACCGGTTACTACACAGAGGCTAACCAGTTATCAGTGTAAAAATGCACCCAGAATTCCAATTTTTTCAACAAGTAACCGGTTACTGACCAGACGGTAACCGATTACTTGCAGACAGTAGCAAAAAATGTTGTGTTTTAAAATGCAGAATTTTTCCATTTCCAATCCAATCAACTTCAAACACCAAAATGATTCAAAAAAGAGGTTTCTATACATACTAGCAACATACCCAAGCATTTTAATCGATATTCAACCATTCAAATTCTCGATTCTATGATTTTCTAGCATTTTGCCCTAACCTAAAAAATTCTACAAAACTCTAGAAAATAAAGGTATCTAACTAGAACCCACCTTGCAATCGACGAGGAGTTTGATGAAGATGATGATTGATGATCCAAGCATCTCTTGAGCTTCTAGGTTTCCATTTTTCCTCTTCTCTCCTTTTCTCCATTTCTCTTCTTCTCTTCCCTTTCTTTTCTTTATTTCTTTTCCTCCTTCTTACTAACTTTCTCTTTTTCTCTCTTTTTACAACAAATACAACAATATCTATCAGTTAGTAACACTAACTAGTCCAAATTGAGAGTATCCAAAAATGTCTCTCAGTCAAATATTTAATAAAGCCTCTGAGTCAGATAATACTAATTAATTAATTTAAGTTCGTCGGTTGCTCTTATTATTTTAATTGAAGACTCTCAGAGCACACCAGAACCCTGTTAAATTCAATTAATATTATCCAGAGTATTTTATTAAAATACGGAGTATTACAAGTAGCATAACTCAAACAACCAACCACTTTAAGATGAATAAGAGAGGGTGGTTGTGATAGAGGAGCTCATATAGACATTTAGATTTAAGAAGAGGAATAGGTAGTCAATTTATAATGTGAACGACATGTTGGATACAAAAATTCTACAAAGTAAGAGGAATATTGGAATGAAAGAAGAGGGTTCTAACAACATTCAGAATATGTTGATGTTTTCTTTCTACCATCCCATTTTGTTGGGGTGTCTCAACACAGGATCTTTGGTGAAGGATTCTTTTTGACTTAAGAAACTCAGAAAGATCTAGAAATTCAGTACCATTATTTGACCTTAGACATTTGAGGATGTTTTGAACTAATTTTCAATATAAGACACAAATTGAATAAGGCTTTGCTTGGTTTGATCTTTAGTTTTAAGGAAAATCACCCAAGTATATCTAGTATAATCATCAACCAATGTTAAAAAATATTTCTGGCCTAAAGTGGAAATGGTAGCAAAGGGACCCCACAAATAAGCATGCAATATTTCAAAAGGAGCAAGATAATGAGTACTACTATGGGAAAAAAGAAGCTTTTTTTGTTTACCAAAGTGACAAGCATCACAAGTAATATCATTATTTTTGTAAGTAATAAAAGGAAAAATCTTGGAAATAGTTTGTAATCTTATATCAGATAAATGGCCTAATCTCTGGTTCCAAAGATTACATGAGTTTTGAACAACAGAATTACAAGTGGAAAAATGTGTGGAAGCATCAAGCATATATAGTCCTCTTTGCATTTTAGCTATACCAATCATTTCCTTTGAATGGTTCTGCACAGTATGGCAAGAATTAGAATTAAACTAAACACTACATTGGTTGCTACAAACAAGTTTAGCAATTGAGATTAAATTGACATGAAAATCAGGTATGTACAAGATATTATGTAAAATCAAGGATGGAGAAAGAGATATGCTTCCAGATATGGATGCAGTAAGAACAGAACCATCAAGTAGGTTAACATGCACATGAATGATGTTCTTATATGACATAAAAGCAGTAAGATGAAATGGTATATGATCAGTGGCACCAGTGTCCAAAATCCAAAGATGAGGATGCTTACCAATGTCATTAGAAGAATGCGAGTTAAGTACAAAGGGAGAAGTGGATATGGAATTTACTTTGGGAGGGGGTTGAGACTGTTGGAGCAATTCAAGAATGTGATGATATTGATCCTGAGTGAAACCAAACGATGGAGTTGAGGCTGAAACTGGTTGAGAAGAATCCTGAGTAGCAGAAGTTACTTGAGCAGCAGATGGAGAACTAAAGTTCTTGCCATTTCCCTTAAAACCTGAGGGGTAACCATGCTTGAGAAAACATGTCTCAATAGTGTGATTATAATGTGTGCATACACGACTATGGCCTCTATTTCCATTAGAACCTTGAAATCTTCCTTTAGATCCAGTAAAACCAGATTTTGCAGCTTGATTACTTGAAGCATTATTGACTTGAAATGCTGCAGCTTCCACACCAGTGTTGGTGGACGATACAACAGGTGAATTAGAGTTATTCAATTCACATTCTTGTTGAATCAATAATGAGAAAACCTTATCAACATCAGACAATGGGTTCATCATCATAATATGTGACTTAGAATGACTAAACTTCTCATTCAGGCCTTTGAGGAACCTAATGACATAGTCTTGTTCATGGTATTTCTGCATAGACGTTATGACACCACACGAGCAGGGAATGGCACAAGTACAAACAGGTAGAGGTCGATAATTTTCTAACTCATCCCACGTTACTTTGAGGTGTGTGAAATAGTTAGAAACATCAAGAGTGCCTTGGCGAAACTTGTAAAGATCTTCCTGGATATCAGAAATGCGGAATATATCACTATGAGAGAAACAAATCCGTAAATTCTTCTATACTCCTGCAACACTATCAATCCATAAGATGAATTTAGAAATTTGCTCTGAAATAGACCGAAGAATCCAAGCTAACACCATGTATTGCAACGAATCCATGGAGTATAAAGAGGATCTGAAGAAGTAGGTTTTGTGAGGGTTCCATCGATGAACTTCTCTTTGTTCTTGGAGATGAGAGCTATATGCATCGATCTAGACCACGTATAGTAGTTCTTATCATCCAATAATGGTGAGCCAAGAACAATGGTAGGGTTTTCATTTGGATGCAGGTAGTAAGGATTCGACGAATTCGTGGAAAAATCAGTGTAGCTTTGATAAGCCATTGAAACAGAACAAAACAAGAAGACGAAGAAATCACAAACGAATTCAGCACGAAAATAAGAAAGTACTGCAAAGCAGAGAGAAACGATTGCTGAATCGAAGGATAGTGATGAAGAATAATGGTTATCAGAGTTGTGTTAGCTCTGATACCATGTTAATGGTGATAAATCCAGGAAAAGTTACAACAAACTTGTAACTAACTTGTAACAAACTTTAACTGAAAATGCATAAATAGTTGGAGAAGAAGATGAAAAATATTCTCTCTTTTATTGATTGAAGTGAAACAATACAATATCCATATATATATATATATATATATATATATATATATATATATATATATATATATATATATATATATATATATATATATTGTGAACCATATAAATAATATGTAAAATGGCGAATCCTAGCCGTAGACGTGTCACTCTCTAAACTATATAAAGTTATATATGCTAATAACCTCTGCAACAAAGGTTAGAAAAGATCCCGACTCAAGATATTCATGCTATAAACTCACTTCCAAATTACCAATAGGCATGAATTGCATAACAAAGGCCTTAAAATGACCCGCTTGTAATCAGTGCTTAAGCAAGAAGTGATCACCGCAACAAGATTGCATTACCTAACATTTTTTTAACCTTCGCATTAAGCACTAAAACTCTGAGAGACTTTGCTTTGTTGCTGGTGTAAATGATGACATGAAAATTATGAAGTAGAAAACATAGAAGCAAAATATGTTGTATATGGATCATAGTGATTGAGGAGGTAAAAGTAATACTGCTACACTTTTGTGTATATGTTGAATGCTGAGTCGCCGAAGTTTTTGAGATTGAATCAAAGCTAGCAACTCCCTGGAAGTTGCAAGATAATATGTTTCCGTAAACCAGAAAAGTATGAGTGTTAAAATACACCTGTGTAACACGGTGGGAGAACTAACTTTAGTTAAATGTTGCGGATAGCAAGAGTCGCCACCGACTTTTATTTTATCCAAAGGAAAGGGTATAAAAGAACAGGAAAGACCTTAAAAGATTTTTGGGTTCGGGGGGTAGGTTATGTAAAGGGAAAGTGTTAGCACCCTTTACATCCATGGTTATCCATGGGCTCTTAGTTACTTAGCTCACTTTAAAATGTTTTTGAAAAGTGTAGTGTGTGATTAGAAATTTTCTTAAGTACTTTATAATGATCCATGTACGGATATATATAAAGCCTTTGTTTTGAAAATTGTTTGAGATATGAAGTGTTTTTGAAATGTTTTGAAAAGGTGAGCAAGTACATAAGAGAAACCTACCCTAAGTTAAATCTTTTATGTTCTTAAATATCCTTTAAATGGTAAGACTATCCCTATTATTAAGGAATAGGTAGTCATTACCTTGGATGTATGAGGGACAAGTGAAGGGACAACTATTATTTAGGCAACTGCAAGGTGTATAAGCAATTCGAAGGGACTTATCATCTTTATTCGAAAGGGACAAGATCATTACGAAGGCAACCACAAAGGGACTTGATCTTTTTATCTGTTAAGGGACATAGATGATATGAGAGAAGGGACTTTGCTTTACACCTTACTTGACCTTTTGTTTAGGCAACTTGAGAGGTAACCCTTAAGAAGTGAGTTGGCGATCCAGGATCGACTTACGTGTGTGTATGTACAAATTCAATTTTAAATATCTTGAGATTAATGATCTAAATTCAATTTTAAATACAAACATATCTTGCACTCCCTATTTTACTAACCATGGCATTTAAAAATAAATAATAAAAATTATTCTACAACTATTACATATTGGATACAATTACATTATAATAATTAAAATAATTAAAATAAATAAGCAAATAAATAAATAATCAAATGGATTAGTAGTAATAAACAAAAAAATAAATAAATATAAGAGGGTTAGTAATAATAAACAAGAATAAATAAACATAAGATGAAGAAATTAGCATAATAATTAAAAAGTTCAATTTTAGATAAATAATTATTTTTTAAGATTTTTAATAAGAGAAATAAAGAATAAATATTATATAAAATATGATTAATAGTCTAATTATTTAATTTTATATACATATTATAAAAATATTTGATTATAAGCATAAAATAAAATTAGGGTTTTTAACTATTTAGAAAATAAATTAGGGTTTACTATTTAATTAAATTATTTAAATTATGAACAAATTATAAAATTAAAATAAACAACTAGATTAATTATTTACAAAATAATTAGGGTTTAAAAAATATTATTAGGGTTTATATTAAAAACTAGGTTTTTTTTACATATAAAATTTTAGAGTTAATTAATTAATTTATTTATATAAAACATATAATATTAATAATTTACAATAGAATAAATATTAAATATAATTTACAATAGAATATATATATTAAATAATTTTAATTATAAAGTTTAATTTTTGAAAATATGAATTTTGAATTATAGAAAAGAAAATAACATGAACATTTTATTTTTAACATTTTAAATTTATTAGATTAATTATAATATAAACAAATTAAATAAGAAAAACAAGAAAAAGTGGAAAAAAAACTTACCTGGGGCTGGGATTCGAACCCAGGCCCTAGGCATTGTATCCTCCAAGACCAGCATACCATCCACTAGGCCAGCGCGCGTTTGGTGTCAACATAATGCCTCCATATGGTTTTATGCGTATCCTGGAAAAATCAGAATAAAAACAACAAAGCAAAAAGGCCTGGGGGATTCGAACCCAGGACCTTGAACATCACGCATACGTACACCAACCAACTGAGCCAGGCTAATTGTTCTGAAATAATATTAACAATAAAACATAAAATATTATATCAAATATTTGAATGAAGATTTTGGCGCGCTGACTTCATCTCCTTCCTTGGATGCTGCGAAATTTCCTACGAATTCTCCTGGGCAATTTCCTGCGAATTTCAACCTGTACAGGACCTACGAAATTCAAACATCAACAAAACAATGAAATTTTTTCAAATTGATTTGTGTATTATGATCCCCAGAGTTCATACCATCATTCTATGTCCTTAAAAATTATTTATATTAGGTCTATCATGGAACCCTAAAAACTTGGCCGAAACCCTAACAATGACACTTCCTTGTTCCTGCACTTAAGCTTCAATCAAATGGTCCAGAAACATTCTAAACATCCAAACAAACAATAATATAAGATCAAACCATGTTTATAATGCATAAATGTTTGAAATCGAAAATCAAGAAAAATCAAAATAAACGAATTCGGTTTAAGCAATTCAAGGTGTTTTGAATGCAGTGAATGGTTGGGATTGCATCAATGATGTTCAAAGAACATGTTTGAACCTTTAGAATGCCTTGAGAGAGCCTCTAGGTAAGAATCCGAATTGAGATTTTTGGATGAATTTTGAAAGTTTGAGACTTGTTCTTGAGGCAGCAAAATCGTGTCCTTGGCATTGTGTTATGTTTGTGTATATGTAGTGAGCTGAATTAGGTCAAAAAGTTGGGCTATCCTTTGGATATTTTGGTCATGGAAGATTGAAAAAGATCATACCTTAAATTCCAAATATTCCATGATACAACCTTTCTATCTTAAGACAATCACCATAATTTTAATATCAATCTGATCCAAGCAACATTTATGATTTTCTAGAAGCAATATCTCACTCAAATATTTGATTTATATATTTGATTTTGATTTAAAATGGTTTTAAATGAATAAAATCAAAATAAATAAAAATCAAAATAATAAAAATCTGAATAAATGAGGATTGGGTCGTGCATGATGTCATGTTAAAGTTTGGATCACAAAATTGCAAGCCCATTTGGAAGAAATTGGTTTTAAAGCCCTATTTGCTTCATAAACCTCCCAAAAATTTCCCAACTTTGCAAGGGCACAAATCCTTCAATTTTAATGATATGAGGGTGTTCTTGGACATTTTGGAAAGCTTAAAGAGTCCTCTAACCAACCCCATTGATTTCATGTCCATATCGTTTACCATTCTCAAGTTATGCCCTTTTGAAGTTGTTGACATTTTGTTGACTTTCAAAAGGACCTATAATGTCTTAGCTCATACCTTCCAAATGAAGCATTTTTGGGCTTGGCTTGTGAGACAAAAAGTTGTAGAGAATTAAATTTCCTCCAAAATGAGCTTTGTATGGGAAAAATTTGATGAAGCATGTGAAAGTTATGGCTGGTCAAAGTTCAGTTGACTTTTCCTGAGGAAACCCTAATTTAGAAACTCCTGATTCTTGATGATCTGAAATCTCCTTGATGAATCATGATCAACCCTTGATCAAATGATGAATTTTACTTCATATAATTGATGTTGGCAAAAAATCATGAAGTTTGACTTTGGTTTGACCACAGTTGACCTCAGTTTGACTTTTTAACTACTTTGACTGATTTTGCCTTATCTGGTCATCTGACTGAGCAAACATTTGGAAAAAATCTTGAAACTTGTCATGGGGATTCTTAAACACATATAAGATGTTATGAAGCTCACTTGAAGTATTGGAAATCCATTTAGCCTGATTAAAGTCAAAACCCTAGTTTGGGATGCATTGCTTAGGAGGATGCATTGTCTGAGGGAAATGTCAAATCTTCTGGCCAATTGTGAACCTCATGAACCTCATGAGAGGTCTTGTGAACCTTGTGAACCTCATAAGATGTCTTGTGAACCTTGTGAGCCTCATAAGATGTCTTGTGAACCTCATAAGATGTCTTGTGAACCTTGTGAACCTCTTAGTACACAAAGTTTTGTCTTGTGAACCTTGTGAGCCTCATAAAATGTCTTGTGAACCTCATAAGATGTCCTGTGAACTTTGTGAACCTTGTGAACCTCTTAGTACACAAAGTCTTGTTTTGTGAGGGCAAATTTTGGGGTGCAACAACCTGATATAAGGTTGTGCTTGGACCGATCATATTAAACACTCTGAAAATACTATACATAATAGAGTTGAATATGTTCATGCACCATTGAAGAACTCGTTGAGAAATAATAAATGGACTTTGTCTAAGAGTTGAGAATTGTGTAACGAGATATGTGACTTCAAATTATCAAATGTAACACTTACAAATTAAATATCTAGAATAATAAATTGAGGCATTAAGATCTTGATACTAAATACGGATGGAAATAGGCTGGGGCGAACTAGATTTTGCCAAATCTAAGTCTGCCCTGCAAAAAAACTGAAGCTAAAGTCTGCTCTGTAGTTTGTCATAGACTTATTTTTAGGCATGAACATGACCTTTTCTAAGGTCTGATAGGCTGTTAGCCTACATAAAAGTATTATATTAGACATATGTAAATAAATAATTAAAATAATATTTAAATAAACTAACCAAGTAAAAAATCAATGAGACTAAAAATTTGTTTGCATTGACTTATTTTAAATTACATATTAGCATAAGTTTTGTGAGACTATTTGTTTAAGATAACTTATGAAAATAACTTATAACATTGTTCATAAGGTGTTTTCATCTTATTTTCATAATTTCTCCAAGATAACCAATTTTTATTTATGTATTTTAGTTTAAAGTACAAAACATAATATAATGATAATAAAAATAATGTTCATATTTATTTAGATAGGCCGACCTGTTATGTTTAAAAGGTTTTTTTTCATGGCCTGAGGCCTAGCCTTTTAACTATATACGCTTATAAAAAAACCCAAACTTTTTCTAGTTAAACAAAAAACTTGACCTGACGTAAGCCTGTATAAGCCTAGGTCGTAGGCCCCTGTTATCGGTCTGGCCTATTTCCACCCCTAATACTAAATATATTGGAAAACTTTAAACTACAAAATAAGCTTGTAAATAAGTTGCAATATCTTAGATCACGACTTCAAAGAACTCTCTATTTTCCTTTCACTATTACTATATCATCTAAAAGGAAATAAAATTCTTAAAAGTGTAATTCATATTTATTTTGTTAGAACTTCATTTGAGTTTTATTTAGGATTAATTTAAGATGCATTTAATTCCTTTTGTAGTATATAAGTTGAACTCAATTTTAGTTTGAGATAAGAATTTTTCATTTGTAACTGTTTTCATTATGTTATCAAGATGTTAGTTACAATAGATTCTTTCTCTTCCATCTTCTTCATCTTCAACCTTGTGCTCCAACAATTGATATCTAGAGTTCTGGTTCAGATTCAAGAACGGAAAACATAAATGTATATGAGACGTGTGTGATTGATTATGCCCATTAAATTCATAGTAAATTGAAGACCTGAATAGAAAAAGAGTCACATTTCTTGATCCTGAAGGATTGGGAAACACAATGTTGGTGATTTTTTGAGTGAATTTGCAAAAGATCGAAGTTGGACAGCAGAAACGGTAGCTTAAACACAAAGCTTTCGGTCTTTGATGAAAAGAATTGGAATCGATGGATGATTCAGATGTGTGTGTTGTTTGACGCACAAGATGTTCTTGATCTCGTCAATGATGGTTACACAACGATTACAGTAGATGCAACTGAAGCACAAAGAAACGCACATAAAGAAATGAGGAAGAATGATCTTAAGACGTTGCTCTATATTCATCAGTGTGTGAATGCAAATGTGTTTGAGAAGATAGTTTATTAGACAACGACGAAGGCTGCGTGATACACACTAGTATTGTGCTACGGTAGTGATATATCTGTGAAGAAGTTGAAGCTTCAGCCTCTATGAAAGTAGTACGAGAATCTCAACATGAAGAACAATGAGAATGTATCTGATTACATCTCTAGAGTGATTCTGATCACAAATGAGATGAAATCTTGTGAGGAGACTCTCTCTGAACAAGTAATAATTAAAAATATACTGAGATCACTTACTCTTCGAATTATTTACATTATTGTAGCAATTAAACACTCTAATAAACTTAACACCATAAGAATTGAAGAACTGCAAAGTAGTCTAGAGGCACAAGAGTTGTGTCTGACTGAGAGAAACTTTGAAAGAGATCGGTAGAACGAGCTCTCAAAGTGTCTTCTGGTAAGAAAAATTAGAAGCAATATTGGTCAGAGGCCAAGAAGAGACATAGTGATGGTTATCAGAAGTCAGAAGTCTGCAACTCTAATGAGAAAAAAACATCAGAAGGGAAAGGAGAAGTTTGACAAGAAAAAAGTTCAATGCTACTGTTATAAGAAGTTTGTCCACTTTATTGTTGATTGTTTGTCAAAGAAAAGAAATTAGAAGAAACAAACATAGTCAGAGGAAAATCTGATGATGAACATGTGTTATTGATGGCTTATGAATTTGATGGTGGATATTTGGTAGACTGGTGGTATAAGGACATTGGCAGCTCAAATCACTTAAATAGAAAAAAACAATGGCTAATAAATGTTGGCTTTAGAAAGCGGATAAATGTCAGCATCTTAATGTTGAAGGAGTGAAAAATATCAAAGTCAGGGTGAAGAACGGAAAAACTGCTCTGATCAAGGATGTTTGGTATGTTCTTGGCATGAAGAGCATTTTGAATTTTGATGAGTATATGTCATCTAATTGAGAAAGGTTTCTTAGTTACTATGGAGGACAATCTTTTGAAGTTGTATGATTCTGATCAGAAATTTATTATGCAATATGAACTGGAAAGCAACAAAACATTCTAGGTGAATGTGAAAATATGTGAAACTAAATACCTTAGTGTAGAAGGTGTTGAAGGTGACCGTGAGCTTTAACATAAGAGATTGGGGCATCTGAGTTCTACTTTCAATCATCTTTTTATTCAAATCATTTACTTTCAATCAATTAATTGCTATGTTTTCGACCAATTTCAAGTTTAAAACTCGATTTGAATTATGTAGCGCCGATATCTCTAAAAAAAAAGTGTTAATATCCATATTGGACATCTACATTTATAATTTCGTTTAATTTATTCAATTTTTTAAATTATTAAAAATATCATCTTGCTAGTATCGGAATCGTTTTCGACGTGTATGTTCGTAGGATTTGATTTTAAAAATATTTTTAAAATTGTCTTTTTCACATACTATAACATAATTGCATAATTTAGTCCGACTATAATCAGAGTTATAAATATTTTTGTATTAAGAAAAATCACACTAAACAGTTTCATATTAAGTTATATGTCAGCCTTTACCTTAATAACATCTACCATATCTTCCACAAAAAGAAAGAACCATAACACAACATGGAAGAGAGAAACCAAAAGATCACAAAACAGCTAAAAAAAGAAGAAGAAGACAATACATTTATATATGTTACTCATTTTCTTCCGGTATAGAGTCCAATATTGGCTTCCGAACATTTCTAATATGAACACTATCTTCTTTAGCAACTGATAATAAATCTTGTAACGATATTTGTTTACTCACTAACTGTTGAAGCTGTTGCTTTGTTATTAAAACTTTGATCCTCTTTATGCCATCCTCTGGCTCTTCTTCCTCTATGCAAGATGATTCTGAAATGGGTTTAGAATAAGCAAGACAATTTCCCATTTTTGTTGAAAGGAAAGGAACTATAGAGATGATGACAAAATGGAGGAAAGAGGAAAATGTAAGTTATGTGAGATTGAAGGGAAGGGAAGTGAGATATATAGTGATGACTTTTAGTGTGGTAGGTCTTTTTAAAAAATTGATGGGTTTGTTTTGTGTGGAGTAGAGTAGAAACCTGTTTTTCTGTTAAGTATTAAACTTGTGATTTGGACCAGGGTTAGAATAAGAGAGTTTCTTTTGAGAATTGGAAATGAAATATTTGTCTACACGCATGCAATAAAAGGTCGGTTTATAGTGGAAAGTGGCAAAGTTGCATTTGCTCATTTTGACTAGATCAATAAGTAACTTATTCTTATTATGCTCATGATATCATAGGGTGGTACTGAGTGTGCTGCTAGGATTTGCTTTTGAACTAGACCATCAATGTCCTAATTTGGTGGAGCAAAAAAATCTTAAAGTTGAGAGAGAGACTTTTTGTTCCTTTTGTATTCATCTATGAGATATCTTAAGACAACCCTAATTGTGAACCATTTATAAAAAGAATGGCTCCAATTATCTCAAACTGATATTTATGTGTCATGCTTAGGCAGTGATGTAACAAATCATGTTCATCAAGGCTTAAAAGTTTGGTAGTAGGTTACATCATTTTGATTAATTAGATTTGTTTGTTTGAGATTTTAGATTAACATAATTTAACTATATCTACTCATTTCATGACTAGTTTTAAATTGGTCATGTAACCATGACTAATGAACATGTCATACTCTTTGAGTTGAGGTTGCTTGAATGTAAAGGGCTTTCTCAATCATATGTTAATACTAGTGTCATATATAAATAAACACAATTTGGGTATATAAAATTGTTATAGGTTTTGGTTACCAAGTATGCACTCTTAAGAAATATAATAAACAAGTACATTTGCTTTGAGTGCTAGTAGGTATAGCCTTGGCCCCCAACATAAGAATATGTCATTGTCACATTTGATTAAACATAATTAAAGAAAGATCTTCTAAATCCACAAAGGCCCTTTTGTTTAATTTAATTTATTTGGAATTTGCTTACCACCTAGCTTCCTAATCAATGTTGAGGGAGTCACTAGTGTTAAAAGTTCAAATTTTGATGGTGTTAATTAAAGCAAAAGGTTATAGCAATGGATTACATGTTCATGAATTATCATTCCTATAAACTAGTTCTATATGTGTATCTTTTTAATTGGATATATTCACATTTATTTAAAAAGAGATTCGAAATATTTCAAGAAATGTGAACCAAGATAAACAGTTTCTACTTTAAATAAGAAAGGGATGTGTCTCGTCGTTAAATAAGAAAGTTTGTCCCCTTATATAGACAAAAGAAAGTTGTTAAACTTTTCTTTTCTTTTTGTTGTAAGGGTTTTTTCTTTGAAACAAATATTAGAGACTAATTAGGGTAGATATTAGACAAAAATATTAAATTCATAGTGATATATTTGTCAGAGTTCTAAAATAGGGAGAATGATAAATCATAATACCCTCATTACACATGGTTAATATATAGTTTATCACCCCACCTCATGTGAGTTTACTTTCTCCATTGTCAAGAAACACCATCAAACAGGGTTTTCCATCTCCATGGGCAAGTCCTAACCACCATCAACTATAAAAGCATTTGGTTATCCCCTATCTGCGTAGGGATACCACACAATTTACTTTTTGAAAAGCACAATAACCTTATACTATTTCAATTAATAATTTTTATACTGAAGGTGAGAAAAATACACAAGAAAGGGGATTAAATTATGTATGTCAAAATATGAAAACTCTTTTCATTTTGAATTTTGATACATTAGATTCTGAACCACATTTAGAGTCTGATAGCAGAGAGAATATCAACAGTGAGAAACTTACTTCATTTTCTTAGTCTTGTTTCAGAACCTAAGGCTTCACGCTCAGATTGTGATTCAAGTAAGAGTCTGAATCAAATCAGAGTCTGACTTCAGAGTATACTTGCACAATGAAATATAAATACAGAAGTAAATAAAGAGACACACAATATATTTTGGCTTCTCTTTTAAACTGAGAGTAGTTCAGTCCCCTTGCAACAAAAGAGATTTTAACTATAATCAAACTTATTAAAATTGCCTAAGCCAACAGCTCAAGACTTCCTACTTAATCCCATGGAAAGAAATTTATGCTCAAGCCCGCAAGCACAAGACTTCCTTTCCAAAAAACCCATTCAGGACATCCTGTTCAATCATCCAGATCGAAACTTCCTTGCCTAAAATACTCGTCCAAGACTTCCTGCTCAAATCCTCAAGCATGAGACCTGCTTAATCACACTGATCAAGACTTCCTACTATGTCTGCAAGCATGAAACTCCAATGTCTAAACATTAAGTTCAAGACTTTAAGCTCAATCATCAGAAAGAGACTTTACTCCTAGCATAAAGGCTAGAGTCTCCAGATTCTCTTAACAGAGACATCTAGTATTAACCTTGTATTCATATATGTGCTTCTTGGATAAGTAGATACACAAAGGTTTACACTCTTGAGCAGATTTGAGTTGATTGCTCCTGAGTGTGGAAGAATGAGTAATTCATTCTTCTTCTCCCCTTACATAGATTTCCATATTTTTGTGCCTTCCTTTTATGATGATCATGTTCACATATTATATCTTCATAATGTATGTGGACAAGTTTCACTCTACTCTAACACGTTTAACCCTTCTTGTTAGATAACCTTTTGAAGTGTGTTTCTCTCAACTCATTTTAGTGATCTGGTATCACATCCATGTTAACACAGTCACAAAATCTTCAACTCACATTCATTCTCTTGAGTGGTAGAGGTTCAGCTCAGAGAGATGTTCCAAGAAGCTTTCTTCTTCTTGTCAACATTTGAATGTTTTCAATCTTCATACTTAAAAAAATATTAAGAATAAATCCATTGAAGATTAAAACTTTCATGGTACAAATATGCGTTGAAAGCTACCATTGTACAAGTAGTCTTTGAAGGTCTTTAGCTAATGGATAATAGAGTGAGCTAAAAACTCAACTAGCATAAAGACGTTGAAAGTGGCAGAACAAATAGAGAGAGGAGATCCTGACAACGTCACCATCACCAAATTTGACATAAAGTAGTGTATTGTTGTCACGTGATTTTCCTTGGATAACTTCTAACTAGAGTCTTCTTGTAGACGTTTGTTGAAGTTTCTCAGAATCGATGTTATCCTTATACTTTGTTTTTTGATTCAGAGGCTTTTTATAGGATTAGTTAAAACATGATCAGAAGCTAAAGTATGTCTTCAGAACCTGGTTGGAATGAGACCTCAGAGTCTTAAGTTCACAGGTTATGAGTCTTTCCTTCATCAGAGTCTTGATCAGAACTAGTCTGGATAAGCACTTGCAGAGTTGTAGACTTGATGCAAACAAATTCCTTTGAAGTAGTGTCTTCATAATTGTTGATGCAACTTGTTCAGAAGATGTAGATTCGTTCCTTATAACAAAGACAACCTACTTTAAAATATTCTCGTCTTTGGAGCTGAGCTCATCTTTGTATTTCTAATTAAGCTTGGGTTCAACATCTGATAGACTTGAGTTAGACTCTTTAGAGTTTGAAAGCTTGATTATGATCCTTTAGATTAAGAACAATTGTTTCCTCTTTAATGGTTCTTATAGGTGATTAACTTGATTCATATCAAAGTTAATATTTTTTGATCCTACACACTCAAATAACCATTAGTAAACCCTATTGTTCTTTCAACACTTTGTTATCATCAAGACCTTTTAAGGGAATGAACAAAATCTTGTTCTAATAACAATCTCCCTCTTTTTGATGATGACAAACAAATGTATTTAAGAACAATGGTTAGTGATTTAACTAGCACAGTTTAACATCAGAGTCTGAGATTTGTAAGCTCCCCCTAAGTTAACAAGTCGTTTAAGGCGAGGTTTGTAAGTTCTCCCTAAATCTGATAGTTTATTAAGATGAGGTTTGTAAGTTTTTCTTAACTCATTAACTATGTTAATTTAATCTTATAACTTTAATCCGCACATTCTAACATCAGGTTGATGTTTGTAAATTCCCTCAGAGTTTGACATAATGTTCTATTTAAATTTTAATACATTATAAGACTCCCACAAATTTAATAGATATTATAAAAATAATTATTAATAATAACTTCATTAAATGTATGGTTTAGTTTTATATAATTCCTTTTACAATAATATAATAGAAGAAGAAAAAGATATAAGTTTTTCAATTATAAGTTTAAAGAATATATTTTTGTTGTTGTAAAGAAATCATTTAACACTCGGGAAAGTTCAAAGATAATTTTATATTAAAGAAAAACAAAAATTAAAAGGTAATTTAATAATTTAGAACATAAAGAGTATCTTTTTAATTAATATATCAAGTGTGAGTTAAAATTTTGACATTGAATGAATAAATATTAAACAACATATAATTGAGAAAGTGTAAATATTTAACACTTCAATATTGAGAGTGAAAAGACACTGGTTTAAATTTAAGGATAACAGTTTAATATCCTTAAATGTAGTTGGGTGTCGTATCATCATCCAATTAAATAAATATATTTTATGCTATATTATTTTTTATATAGATTTTATTTATAAAAAATAATATTTTAAATAGACTTTCATGGAAGATACAAATTCTTAATTATTTATTATATGTATCTAAGAATTTGTCTAAATTTAATTTAATATAATAAATCAATCTATTCTTTTGAGACTTGATAGTTTCAATATTTTATTTTATATGTTATTATTTTGTATTTAAGACAATAGTGAATCTACTAATACTTTATAAATATAATTTAATAAAAATATTATTTTATTTTTTTAATTTTATATAAAATAATGATTTTTTTATCACTAATATTCGATCCACTGAATCGACTAATCTGATTCGATAATCAATTCTGATATTAAATAGTTATAAATCTCTTTTGATCGCAGTTACAAATAATTAAAATATAATTCTTCATATTAAATTCAATGTTAATTACCGTGATTTTGAAATAGGGGAGTGGCAATTTTAGGAATGTATTTATGTTGAGTGGGAAAGTAGGTACCTAGGAATAAAGGGGGTGTTTGAGGAATTGACCGAATGCCTTCTTTTCATTTTCATTTAGGTTTCCTCCCTCTATCTTTTGAGGCATCCATAATCCATTCAATCTAGAACCGTGGTCCATACACTTTTTATTGCTTACAAAATTCATAGTACAAGATATTCAAACTTACTTCCCATGTTTCTCCCAAAGATTCAAAAAACATGATTACAGTGTGACCATTTTTCTTAGTTAATTAGTTTCCGTGCCCTTGTATGAGCAACAATTCCACACGTTTCCTTCTTTTCTTTTGCTTTTCTGTTTTTGTATAATCTACATTGGGTTTTTCTCTTGCACACACAAGCTCTTTTCAGTGGATTGGGTCGTTACAGAAAAAAATAGGAGATTGTGGTGGGACAAATATATAACTTTCAACCAGGAGGATAAATCTTTCTCATTTTGTAATATTAACTTTTAATATATTATTTGTTGTATATTATATCAAATATATAATTTATTAATATTTTTATAAAAACTGAGTAAATTGGATTGGATCAGATCGATTTTTTTTAATATATCATCCAAAACCAAATTGAACCACGAGTAAATCTATATTTTGATTAGAAGATTTTTTTTAAATCAAAATCGATCTAAACCGCACCGCGAACTATTAGAAAGTCTTTACACTAGTTACATAACTAACTTTGAGTTAGTTATCTTACTAAGTGAGATTACTTATACTACAAGTAATATATGTCTCTCTGTATATAAACACTCACATGCATGATAATAAATAATAATCACTACTACGAAAAACCCATTTAACAACGGTTGAGAATGACATATAATGATGCGAACAAGAGCGTTATTATGTAGATTGTCGTTGTATATATGATACTTACAATCACGGTCTAGTAGGCGTTGTAATAAACTGAAAATTACACTACCTATCACAACGGATTTTACAATACACCGTTGTAATAAAATAATTGTCCTAGGTTTGATTCCTTGCTACGCTGTTTTGATATTTAATTTTTATTTGACAGCGCGTCAAATATTATAACAGTTATGAAATATAACCGTTGTTAATTTTTCTGCAAAATTAACAAATATTATCCAACTTTTATAACCAATCTCATTTTTTAGCATGTATTATTGTTCTCTATATCACAGCACAGCAGAAAATACAACTCACATTTGTGATAAAGTTTTCATAATAATATTAATTGTATCATATCTTGGTTTTATAATTAATCCCATTTTTTAACCTGTATTATTGTTCTCCATACCACAACACAATAAAAAATGCAACTCACATTTGTGATAAAGTTTTCATAATAATATTAATTGTATCATATTCATAATATCACATAATTGTATCATATTCAATTATATCAGAACAACATCCTACAATTTGCACGCATTACATAACTTCACATAATTGTAATTTGGTGTATTGATTTTTTATCTCTTGGTGTCTTGACTCTAAATACCTATAATTTCAAATCATTATACTTGTTAGAAAAATACTTATAAACTATAACATACAATTAATATATTATGAATAAATAATAAATTGCGTACTTGTTAATTTTCTCATATGCCTTTTTCATGATCGAATCATATAGCATGCACAACATCTCCATCAACTTCATCATATGATGTAGGAACTTGTGTTGTGTAACAAGGTGTGGACGGAATATCAAGACTTTCATCACTAAAAGGAATGTGTTTTCCTTGGAGAACGATTGACCATTTCCTCGATATGTCTGATGGATCGACAATATAGAAAACATGATTTGCTTGAGAAGCCATGATGAATGGTTCGATCATAAAAGACGTCTTATCAAGTTCAACCCGGGTGAATCCTAGTCATCAATGTGTACACTATTCTTATTATTGGGAATCCACTTGCATTTAAATAAAGACACTTTGAAAATAACATAATCAATCTCCCAAATCTCATCAATGACACCATAAAACGCGGTAGTTGCCAATACTGGATTCTAATCTTTCGAACTAGAGAAATACATCGATTCAGCTTCAACCATAACCCCACTATTTTGCATTATACTACAAGCATCTTTTGATTTTGTATAAAAGCTATAATGACCAATGTCGAATGCACTCCAAGTAATGACATTTTTCTTTTGTTCGTACGACAACCATTTAAGTATCTCGGATGCACTACGATCATTAGATACACTTTTATTAAACCAATCCATGAATCTATTGTTATGCTCTATCAACAACAACTTGTCACTCATTCGGGGATATTTTTTCTTCAAAAGCCTTTTGTGAGTATCTATGAAAGGTTGATCCTCATCTATATTATTCAATATATAGAAATGTGTTTGAATAACTACATCCCGAGCCATTGACTTAACATTTAGACCTTGAATACCTCTTCCGTTTGTGTCAGAATAACGAGACTTTGGAATTCCTATAGAATTTGCATTCGACAAATAGTTTGTACAAAACTCAACAACTTCTTCTGTGATGTACCTTTCAATAATTGAAGCTTCCAGTAAGTGATGATTCTTCATATATCCTTTAAATATCTTCATATATTTATCTATTGGACACATCAAGATTAAAGAAGTTAAAGAAGATGCCTTAACAATATGTCAAGACATATTTTTAATATAGCAGGTTTAATCACTTAACAAATCTGTCAAAGATTTGGTGCGAATTTGCATAGTGGATCAGGGAGTAAAGATAGAAAGCCCAACAACAGAAGACTACATAAGGAGACTTAGACCTAGGGTTAAAATAACATTTGTAAATTTTGTATCACTTATAACTTTGGAACCTAAATACTTTGTAAAATAAGGGTTTAGGATTTGAGAGTCGTTGGCTCTCTTAGGAGTTAGAAGACTCCACTCTGCAGTATGGGATATAGGGTGGAAGGCATAGGTACAAGGGGCACAACCATATGCCTCTAGGTAATGGTTGTTTATTGTTCTTGGACGAAGCTTTGAAGCAAGTCCGGGATAACTTGTAGGTCAAGAAACCATGACAGGTTCTGGAGATCAGTAGAAGACAGAGTCATCATAGGTGGCGACGAAGGATGTAGGAAGGAGTCTCATATTAAAGGTTGTAAGTGACTAGAGTTTAGCCTTAGATAAAGATGTTCATTTAAGGTAGTGACTAGGATAAATTTGTAAACGGGAGAGTTTAACTTTAGGATAATACTACTAGATAGTGAAGTCTTCATCTTGGATTGGTATCCCCTTGAGTAGGTTTGTTAACACCGAATTGGGTCAACATATTCTGTGTATTTTACATTCTACTATTTACAGTTTTACGTATTGTGTTCTTGACTGAGATGTCCCAACATGCTGTCTTAACATCTTTTGGTGATTCTACTGCATTACTTCAAAACAGTAACTGTGTATTTCCCTTGGTTATTAAAGTGCAATCTTCAATGTCTTAACATGTTGATGGGACATTCGAGTATCTACATAACTAGAATTTCATTTATTACATATGGTATTGAAGAATAAACACAATCTCGTAATAGTTACTCTCACATTTTTTGGAAGGATCCCTGATGCGGTGTTTTCGCAAGTATATGAATCACGTCAGAGTAATATAAAAGATTATCGATCTCATAGATACCAAACGTCAATCTATCATTATTTATCGCTACGATGTTTATCTAAGACAAATCAAATACGGGAGTAAATAGTTCACAATTAAAATAAAGTACGAAGATGTAAATTCGAATAAAACAACAGACTTGAATGCAATTCACACAATTTAATAATGTTCCGAATGTTTGTTAATAGAACTACTTATGGACAATGTTTTCTACTATTGAAAAACCTAATTTAATGGGAATTGTCGCTTTGGGGTATTCAAAACCGAGTTTATCCCTTAATCAAACCCTCTTATTGTCACTTATAAAAAAGGTGCGCATTGCGTTAAAGTAATAAACCTATTTTTATGAAATATAGTTCTAGACTCAGTTGAAAAGTATTTTGACTTGGTATTTTTAATAAATAGAGGTTCATGCGAACCGGACTCTAAACCTATAAATGGGTCCGAAAATAATTTCAAAATCATTTTTCTATAATGGTAAAAAATCCTACTTAACTGGACAAAGCACTATCACTTCCTTTGAACAGTTAAGACTAACCAAGTTTAACTAAATGTTGGACGACTTTCGATCTTACCCAACAAAAATAAAGTACATAAAACTTGTGTTAAAAATCAAAATATCCCCTAAGCAATTTTATAAATACATTATATGAAAAATTATTTTACCATGATCCTTACATTATAACCTTTAAAATTTATCCAAACAGGGAAATGTAAATGAACATATTGAAATGGATCATGTTAAAGGTAAAAGTAAAGCGAGTGCGAGGAAAATAAATAATTTAAAGCAAGTGCGAGAAATAAATAAATTAAAGCGAGTGCGAGAAATAAATAAAGTAAAGCGAGTGCGAGAAATAAAGGAAAGTAAAGCGAGTGCAAGAAATAAAGGAAAGTAAAGCGATTGCGAGAAATAAATAAAGTAAAGCGAGTGCGAGTGCGAGAAAGTAAACAAAGTAAAGCGAGTGCGAGAAAGTAAAAAGAGTAAAGTGAGTGTGATAAAGTAAACAACGTAAAACAAAAATGAAATAAAATAGAAACCTGCTCCAAATTGAAGGCTTTGAATCAGCTACAACTAGAAATAAACGCAACTGAAAATGAATATGGTGGCAAGATTAACTTCTACCAGAGTGATCCAAACTCGATTAAAAAATCAATCAATGGTGTGATAACTCTTTGATATGAAGGGATTATCACTTACAAGACTAGAAAATATATGGCTTAAGTTTGCAACTAAGCTTGGATGAAAAGAAATGAACAATGGGCACTCTATTCATGGGTAGTTTTCTCTAACTATTTTTTACAGGAACCGCTTATGTGAAGGTGGCACCCTCCATGTGCCTCATGGAGCCCTCCATGAGTGTTAGGTCCATTTCCCATGATGTTTCTCTTTGTTTTAGCTTTCCAATGCTTTGAACAAGGCGTCATTGTGATTTACGAATCAAACGTTATGATCAAAATCGTCGGACAACATCTTTTGTGCAAATTGCTCCATTTCTCTCGTTTTTCATCCGAATTGCTTCTTTTCTTCGCATGCGAATCTTAAATGGCTAAATACCTGGAAAAAAACAAAATACCAACATAATAGGGAAAATTTAGGGTTTATGGAGAGGAGAAGAGAAGAGAAAAGTATTGAAATTGAGTTCAACATATTTACAAATATAGGGTGACTCCTTATTTATATTGAGATTGCTTATACATCATGCAATATCAAACTAAACAACTAAATTCAATAAGTTGTTATTAAACATTGTCGAATACATGCTACTTCGACTACGAATATCTATATTCGACCTTCTATCTAATACATTCGACTTCGACGATGTCGAGTCCCGTATCTTACAAACATGATTCACACAAATAATTACATATTTAACATAGAGGAGATCAGAATAAGTTGAGGGAGTTTGCAATGGTGAAAATATTGATAGTGGCTCATCAGAGCTTTGTCGGAAGCGGCTTGGCATTGAACGTTGGTGTGTGAGATGCAATTTACGACAACATGGTAGCCTGAAAAAAGAAGGAAGTAATGGACTTATTTCTTCCTCTTTTCCTTTCAACTTTGTTTTCTTTGTTGTGTTGTGTGGTTGTTATGGTATTGTGTTATTGATGGATATTGTGTTTTTGTTGAAGGTTATGGTGTTACTGTTGAATGTGGTGTTTATGTAAAATGGTGGTGATAATGGTTATTGTTTGAAGAAGGAAAGTTGATGTTGTTAGAAATGGTGTTTATGTGAAATGGTGGTGATAATGGTTTTTGTGTGATGAAGGAAATTTCATGTTGTTGGGGATGGTATTTATGTAAAATGGTGGTGATGATGGTTGTGTTGAAAATAGGGGTTGATGAAAAGGATAGAATGGTGAAATGAAAAGAATGTTTCTCATTTTTCATGTATCGTACTGTGTGTAATGCAACCTCCACTTTTTGCAATATTTCATGTTATATATATATATATATATATATATATATATATATATATATATATATATATATATATATATATATATATATATCACTACACCAAAATTACTTTTAAAATAAACACGTTGAAAAAAAGCGTTGTTAAAGGCCTACTTCAGAAAGCGCTTTCTAAAAGTGTTGCTAAAAGTTGTCGCTCCCCGGATTTCCATCCTGGTACAAACGCGAAAGTGGCGCGGAAAAGAATAGATTCGCCAGCCAGGCATTTTTATCCCGAAGGAACGGGAATGGTAATGCTGCACAAACCAAAGGAAAGAAGAGGAAGGATGTAATACCTCAAAATTTTCCCTCTTATTTCCCCAACTTTTTGCATAGCATTTAGCATACATAAATTCATAAAATAACCAAAAACATTGCATCATAACCATCACAGCAGAGGCATAGGTTTGTGAGCAGTGAACAAAGCAACTGAAGGCTATACAAAGGCAATCAAAGGGCCACAAAGCTTCTCAACCTTGTGCAAATGGTCCACAACATCCCACAAGTATTCACTTGAAGCCACAAGTCCTATACAAAGGTGCTTTGATCAAGGGAGGCAAGCAGTGCAACATTTCCCAGCAAAAAGGAGTCAGATGAGGGTTTCTAATGAACTGGGCTTATCAATGAGACTTTGGTCCAAGCATGGTTTCATGGTTCTCTACATGATGTCAAGTACCTATGGTTCAAATTTCACCATTGGACTCGTTTTGGAAGGCCCTCAATTGTTCAGTTGATTGAAAATCAGAAAATTGAAGAAAAGTCAACCAGGATGAGTAAAAAGTCAACTCTTGAATTTTTGGGATCAAAATCATGAAATTATGGTCACAAGGCTCTTAGGGACCAATTTGGATCAAGAAAGAATGGAAAAAATCAAGAAAACTAAAACTTACCATTTTTGGAAAGTTTGGGTTTCCAAAAATGGAAAGTTTTGGTCATTTTTGTAGCCACTTCAAGAAAGGTTTTTCCCCAAAATAAGAGTCCTTTGAAAAGTATACCTTGAGAAAATGAAAGAGGACATCCTAAGCTTCAAAACCATATGTGGAACTCCTTCATAGGATCAAAATTGAGAAAGATATGGTCGTTCAAAGTTTGGGCAAAAACAAGGCAATACAGCAGGATGAATCGACGCATCCGTGTTATGAATCGATTCATAACAGTTAAAAAACTGTTATGAATCGATACATCCGTGTTATGAATCGATACATAATGTGTTTTTTTTGCTGAAATTAGCCTTCTCTTCAGTATGAATCGATGCATAACCTTATGTATCGATTCATGATGCTGTTTTTTGCCATTTTGCTGCTGTTTTTAATGCAAAACAAGGGGGAATGATATGCTATCTTTGGGGTTGAACGTGGAAATGATTGGTACACATTCTATAGCTCATTTAGATTCACTTTGGCCTCAATTCAAGCTTCACCATTGCTGCTACATCAAAGTGGTCTTCACCACAAATGTTCATGAGCTAGTGTACACTAGATTCATTGGTTTCAAGCTGAATTTTGCCATTGATCTTTGCTACATCAGCAAGTTATCATTGAATGTATGCAGGTCCATTCTAATTATTGTGCATTCCATAATCAAGAGAGCAAACTCAAGATGCAGTCCTTGAATAACTAAGCTTGTGTTTCACTTCACTAATCTCCATCATAAACTTCATGGTGTTTGATGCATTGGATTGATCCCAACTAAAGAAAGTTTTAGAAGAGCCAGCTCACCATCTTCTACCACATTCTAGAGTTCTCTACAACCTTCCAAGGAGTTCTAGAATTCTCTAGAATCCCAAATAACTCCTAACCTAAGCTAACTCCTAAGCTACCTCCAAGCCCAAACCTCATGCCAAACCAATGCATTATATAAATCCATTTCCTCCCAAAGCTAAGGGTAATCACCACCAATCACTCTCTCCCTCATTCTTCACTCAATCACCATTTTCACAATCTCAAATTCATCACTTTCCCTCCCACTTTTCCACCATTGTCACCATAGCTTTTCAACAAAAGTTCTTCAAGTTTCACATTGAAACTTGAAGGTCTTAAAGCTTAGCCTCCATCCTCCATTGAATTGAGTATTGTGGAAGAAGAAGCTACTGGTTTTGGTGGAGATTGCGACTTATCGGAAGTGATTAATCGAGAAGCGTCAAGACCGAATCGAATTTATTTTGCATTCGCGGATTCTCCGGTTTTCTTCTCTATTCGCACTCCGATTCATTGCAACAATTACCGAAACACTCCTCCGTTTCGTAGGTTGGTGATTTAACCATTATGCCTTAATTTATCCTCTTCATCTCGCCTTAACGGCATTCTCCGCATGATTTTCGATTATGTTTGCGTTGTACCGTTCATTTTCGTTTTCGTTGCTTTCTTGCTTGCAATTTGCATTTGGATTATTAGGAATTAGATGTGTAGTCTAATCTAGGTCCTAGTAGGTGTAAAGAATCCCTTGTAAATAGGAAAAACGGTTCTCGTCGTAGGAATTTAGATTTTAGCTTATTTGATAGCTTAGTCTTAATTATTCATGCCTATCATCCCCCATACATGTTTAGGTATTGATTTTATGGAATTCTTGAGTCCATTTCCAGTAGCTAGTTCCCCCATTTCGAGTCGTTTCGACACGATTTCGTTCATGTTACGTTTTATGCATTTTTGTGTTCCTTGTGCATAGCTTGAGTTCTTGCATTTTATCGCTATGGTTATGCATCATTTGACACATAATAATCATGTAGCCTTCTGGTTTTACATGTTTGCATTGCATCAATTCATTTTTTGTATTCCATCATGTTGATGTATGTTGCATTTGGCATGTTGCGTAATTGTGCATTCGGTTGCATTTTGTAGCATACTTGATCACATCACTCATATCAATTTAATTCTGAATTTTTGCATTAAGTTTAGTGTGTTTGTGGAGTTATCATGTTGCATGCTTATCATCAATAACCATCATGTTCAAATGCCATGTTCATATGCATGTTTATGTGCTACTTTGTGCATTTACTTGTTGCATAATCCATGAGATGCATGCTTGCATAATCATTCAACAATGTTCATGTTCTTGCATTGGTATATGTTGATTTAAGTTCAAACACATATTCATGATGATATTAGTGATTTTTTCATTGAGTTTGTGCATGAAAAATGAAAATAATCAATTCTGGATTTTAGATTACATAGCTGTTTTTTGGCATAAGTGCTGTAAAATGTGCGCTGTTTGTTAAGTGTACATGCTGTTTGTAATCTTTTACACCTACTTTTTCATGCTGCATGCTGGCTGTAAAAAGCTGGTTGGTGTTAGGCTTAGTTTCATAGCTGTTTGGGTATTGGGGGGCTGTAATATGTGCTGTATTTTTTGTCCTAGCTTTTTCTAGTTCCTTTAGAATTAGATTGAGTCTAGTTTAGGTCCTAGGTCCCTTAGGAATTAATTAGGTAGTTTTGTTTGCCTTATTTTTATCATGTTTACCATTCTAACCTTTGTTTTGTAGGGAGGGCAAGGTATATCTAAAAACCATATCCTCTTTGGTATTTCTAATGCATTTAATTTGCACCATTTTTCTTTACATAATGTTTGTGCTTGTTAGGTTTTCCCCTTTTGGAACCAACTTAGCTTCATTAGGAAGTAAGTTGTGTTCTTCTTCCTTTTCTCTTCCTCTTTCCTCTCCTCCTTAGGATTAGAAACCTCACTAACCTTTAGGATCTCCTTGATATTGAATAAACAACTTAGGGTTGGTCTTAGTCCCATTAGATTTTCCCTTTTCCAACTTGAGTCATTCTTTCTCATCTCATAAAGAAAAGCAATAAAACATTTAAGGATAAACCGAACAATCTTGTACGACGCGAGACTTTGTCACAGAGTGTTTATACGCGTCCTGTTTCGGGGCGAGGTGTAAATACTTCCCGCGATGGATAGGTCTTAGTACAAGACAGTTCACAAATAAATTCAAAATACTTCTCTTAAAAGACAAAAAACAAACAATAAGCGACTATCATGCGGGAACTTCTCTTCTCATCTCATTCACTCACAACACGAACTCGCGACGACTTGTCTCGCATGCAAGACGGTAAACGCACTCGTACCAGACGAGCCTACAACACCTGAGCATAGAAATACGCAGTTCCAGCATAAAAAACACAAACAAATAGTTCCCGCCTTGGTTAGGCGAACTACGTCGACTCTGATCCTCATATTCCCAGTGAGGTACGTAGGCAGCGGGGTAGGGCCTGTTCGAGCACATTCTTTATTTTCCCTACATTTCCCTCTTTCTTTTCATCTTCTTTTCCAGATTCCTTTCTCATTTCAATTCCAAATCCAGTCAGCAGTTTTATTCAGCAGCACTCGTATTTTTCTCACCCTTTGAAACAATCAAGCAAGCGTGGATCCCGTCGGGTACGGCGGACGATCTGGGGTGCTAATACCTTCCCAGGTCGTAACCGACTCCCGAACTCAGATCTTTGGTTCGTAGGACCTTGTCCTTTCCTTCTTCCTTAGGTTTGTGCAACATTACCTTTCCCATTCTGTCGGGATAAAAATGTCTGGCTGGCGACTCTACCTTTTCCGCGCCACTTTCGCGTTTATACTAGGATGAAAATCCCAGGAGCGACAAAGGACATAGGTCCTGCGAACCAAAGAGACTGAGTTCGGGAGTCGGTTACGACCTGGGAAGGTATTAGCACCCATATCGTCCGCCGTACCCGACGGGATCCACGCTTGCAAAGAAATCTTTTTCAAAGGTGAAGAAATGAAAGATGCTGCAAAAGAAAAGGAACTGAAACTGGAAAAGGAACTGACAAAGAGAAAAAATGTAGGGAAAATAAAGATTGTGCTCGAACGGGCCCTACCCCGTTGCCTACGTACCTCATCTGGACAATGAGGATCAGAGTCTCCGTAGTTCCCCTAACTAGGGGTGGAAAGGATTGCTTGTCTTAAGGCTTGAACTACCTGTGTCAATGCTCAGGTGTTGCAGGCTCGGACGATGAGTGCGTTACCGTCTTGCAAAATGACAAGTAGGAGCAAGTTCGTACGATGAGAAAAGAAGTCCCGAAGGAGAGACGTTTATTGTTTGTCCAGTGTTTTTTATGTGTTTTCTATGAGTGTGACACAAGGAAGTGAACTCAAGCTCTTTTCCATGGAATGTGTACTTGCTACTACATTCCAAGATGGAATAATAGAACAAGCACACTCAAGTAAGGAGAAGATCCCCAAAACTTGGTTCTAGAGATTAGGGCCTAAGCTCACTAACTCGTTGAATTTATTAAGTGTTTTTGTAATTTTTGTGAAGAAGTCTTTTTTATGATTTTCTTTGTGAAAGTAGTCTCATGATTAGACTTGTACATCATGCTAGACAAGCTTGTACTATCCCAAGATGGGAAGACTACAAGTGCCCCATGGAATAAGTCCATTGCTCAAGGTATCACTTCATTCCTTATTAAGTGTCTTCTTTAGAGTTTGAGATGAGAAGGGAAGAGAAACAAAAAGGATCACAGAGGTAAAAGTCTAATGGGGAACTAAAGAATCCTAATTGTTGTCATGCATGGAAATCCTAAGTTAGTGAGGTTTACTATCCTAAAGAAGAAAGAAAGGAGAAGAGAAGAAGAAAAGAGAAGAATAGAAGAAGGGGGAAGTAAGGCCTAAGCCCAACAAACACAAGGTTAGAAGAAATAATAATAAGAAGAAAAGAGATAAGATTTGGAGATGTGGGAATCACATCCACACCTCTCACTTACCTAAGCCCCTGAAAAGGTTAGTGACACAAGTATAAGGCAATACAAATGAACAAAATGCCATACCAAAGCTATACAACCAGAAGTGAAGTCATACACATAAATGTCAAATGCAAACTCAAGGCACAAGAATAAGAAAAGAAGCACACAACTCAACATGAAGCAACATGAATCACTTATGGCAAATCAAAGCAAACATGATAATATGCAAAGCAAAATAAACAAATTACAAACTCAAGGTGCAAGACCAGAACCCTAATCATGTTAGAAGAATGCCTAAGAATCATGAGTGATAAGGAGAAGAAGTGCATATAGCCAAACATCTACATTATGAGAAGGAAGAAGCAAAGGAAGTGAGGTGAATATACATACAAGTGAATGAACTTCAAAGCAACCAAACACAAATTTTCCAAAGGTACAAACCAACACACAAGATCAGAGAGGTATCCACACCCTAATGAGGCTCTAAACAAGTTGAAGAAGTTGGCACAAGTGTCCTTCTAAGCTAAAGAATTGGTGTTTATGTGAAATGGTGGTGATAATGGTTTTTGTGTGATGAAGGAAATTCCATGTTGTTGGGGATGGTATTTATGTAAAATGGTGGTGATGATGGTTGTGTTGAAAATAGGGGTTGATGAAAATGATAGAATGGTGAAATGAAAAAAATGTTTCTCATTTTTCATGTATCGTACTGTGTGTAATGCAACCTCCACTTTTTGCAATATTTCATGTTATATATATATATATATATATATATATATATATACATATATATATATATATATATATATATATATATATATATCACTACACCAAAATTACTTTTAAAATAAACACGTTGAAAAAAAGCGTTGCTAAAGGCCTACTTCAGAAAGCGCTTTCTAAAAGTGCTGCTAAAAGTCATACATATGCCACACCTTAGAAAGCACTGCTAAATGAACACTTTAGAAAACACTTTTAGAAATCGCTGCTAAAGGCCTTACGTAGACCACACATTAGAAAACACTTTCTGAAAGCGCTGCTATAGGCTAATGAAAAGAAAATGCTTTTAAAGCAAAAGCATAGCTAAATATATTACATAAGAAAGCGCTTTCAAAAAGCGCTACCTTATGTTACTAGTTCCTAAATATTAAAAAACTTATCATTAGTTATAGAAAGCCCTAATCATTATTTTGAAACTCTCTCTACTCTCGCGACACTCCCTTCCTATGTATCTTCCCCTCTCTCTCACACAACTTCTCCCTCCACTGTGTACTTCCTTAGTTCGTCTCTCCGACCAACATTCCTCTGTTCTCTGAATGGTAATGCTTATTTTTTTCTTTGGTTCTTGGCTCAACTTGTTTAGTTAGAAATGTGTAGTTAGAAATGTGTTATGATTAGTTAGAAATATGTAGTTATCAAAGATTAAGGTAGATACATTTTCTAGAATGTGTTAATATTAGTTAGAATTGTGTAGTTATAAGTTGAGTTGTTATTATATTATCAATGAAAAGATATTGTTAATTATATTGAATTGATGTCATACTGTGTGAATGAACTGCTATGACGGATGTGCCTTGCTTTAACTGGTTGGGAACTAATTTAGTTAAGTTGTTATGTTAATTCAATGTAATTGTTAAAATGGTAAGAATAGAATTGGTAGAATAATAAAATGGTAAGAATAGAATTGATAGAAGTTATGTATATGAACTTAGTTCTTTTATAATAAAGATATGTTTGGTAGAAGTTATGTATATGAACTTAGTTCTTTTTAAATAAAGACATATATACATGAACTTATCTCTTTTTGAATAAAGACATATGTATATGAACTTATGTATATGATTTTATTTATAAGTTAAACATGTCTTGCTTAAAAAATTAAGAAAATTTGATTGAATCATCAAATTAACCCATCTAATAAGATTCTTAATCTTTGGTTATGTCTAAATGTTTAAAACAATATTACTATAAGAACTTAATGTTTCTAAACTATAAAAACATCTCTAGAATATGTTTTCTATTTGTAATTAAGATTAAATTGATTAAAGAAAGGTGAATCGACTTGTCTTACTATTATTTCTACTTGTCTATTTGTAGTTGCGTTTATGTCAAAACTCAGTTAGCGGGTGGAGTATTGTAGGAAGGTAAGAAGTTTGTTTAATTTGGTACTAAATTTGTTTTGTTGTATTTGGTACACCATCCGTTACTAACTTAGTGAATTTTTTATATATAGCGGTTACTTGTGAAGAGTGAAAGTCTAATTGTTTCCAAGAATCTTACATTGTGTGGTTCCAAAAGTTGCTGAATTTTCTACAGTTAATTAGTTGTTCTTTTGCTATATAGTTATGTGAATAATTAGCGTTTTTGTTTTGCTTACTTATTAAAAACATGGATAAAAAAGGATGTCGTCCAATTGATTGTCGAAATAGTACGAGAATGGGGTATCAGAATTTGTTAAGTTTGTTGTTGAACATGCCAAAGACCCAGTCGAATCACATGTCCTTGCTTGGGTTACAGTTTTGGGCGTTGAATTGACGCGGTTCAGTTGGAGTCACATTTAAAGAGTCATGAAATTGATCGAATTTATACCAGTTGGACATTACATGGTGAGATAAGTAACGAGAATGTTGAACCGGGGGATAATATGACTTATGCTTCAAACGACAATGACACAAATACATACGATTATGATCGAGTTGAAGAGATTGCAGAAGCACTTGAAGAAGATCTTCAGGATTGTCCTAGAATGTTTGAGAGGTTGGTAAGCGATGCATAGAAACCATTGTATAAAGGTTGCATTAAATTCACAAGATTTTATATGGTATTAAAGATATACAACTTAAAGGCGGACAATGGATGGTCGAATAAATGTTTCACAAAGTTATTAGCCCTTATGAAAATTTTACTTCCGGAGAATAATGGTCTTCCCAATGGAACCTATGAGGCCAAAAAGATGTTGTGCTCTATTGGCACGAGCTATGGTATGATACATGTTTATCCAAACCATTGTGTTTTGTTTCTAAATGAGTATGCATCGTT